>OZ004623.1:390000-1042500 GCA_963924575.1 Pycnomerus fuliginosus | reverse complement strand
AAATTTACAGATGTAAATTTACAGAAAAAAGGGTAAATTTACAGAAAAAGTGAAAATTTACAGAAAAAGTGAATTTACAGAAAAAAGTGTAAATTTACAGAAAAAGTGTAAATTTACAGAAAAAATGTAAATTGCAGAAGAAATTGTAAACTTACAGAAAAAGTGTCAATTTACAGAAAAAGTGTAAATTTACAGAAAAAGTGTAAATTTACAGAAAAAGTGTAAATTTACAGAAAAAGTGAAAATTTACAGAAAAAGTTAATTAATAATAATAATAATAATATAGTTTATTTGCCCAACAGTAGAGACCATTTACAGGACAAAGAATTGATATACATAATATAAATATACAAAGTAAAGAGTAAGATAAACAGAAGCGAACAAAGAAGTAGGTAAATCAAACCGAGTTCAGTTTAGCCGAGAAAAGGCTGAAAATTGATTTCTTAAAACTATATAAACTCAGCCTGAAGATATTAACATCACTATGGCAAATTACATTGTATCTTGAACACATCAGTGAAATCGGACAGCGTAACAGAATGTTGGTACGTGGTATTGAGGCTCGAAAAGTAACAGGATATCTTGACCCAAGTCGAGGAACCAAAAAATTAAGTCTGCTAAGCAAAGCAGAGGAATCAATAAAAAAATTAATTATTTTAAATAAAAAAATAAGCGAAGCAATTTTCCTTCTGTCATCTAGCGACAATAATGCAAATTCAGAAAGTAAGAGATCTTGATCATACCCCTGAGGTGGATAAGTCTTATGCCTTTTAAAAAATAAATATTTAAGAAAAAAAAAAAAAATTTATAGAAAAAGTGAAAATTTACAGAAATAGGGTAAATTGCAGAAAAAAGTGTAAATTTACAGAAAAAGTGTAAACTTAAGAAAAAGTGTAAACTTAAGAAACAGTGAAAATTGTTAATTTACAAAAAAAAGGGTAAATTGCAGAAAAAAGTGTAAATTTACAGAAAAAGTGTAAACTTACAGAAAAAGTGAATTTACAGAAAAAGTGGAAATTTACAGGAGTGGAAATTTACAGAAAAAGTGAAAATTTACAGAAAAAGTGAATTTACAGAAAAAGTGTAAAGGACCCCGCACTTTTCTTATGGAAATTGGGTTTGGGTCAGATTTTTTTCAAAAAAATATATGTTGTAGAGCACGACTCCTTGAGTAATTGTTACCATTGCGCCAACTTTGTGGACCTCACCGTTTCTTACATATGGAGGGTTGAAGATGAGAGGGTGGTAAGGCACAGAGTTAAAACGAATGTGAAATCCGCTGTTTTCGCCATGGTCAACGCTGCATATTGCCAGAACAATAAGCAGGACATCTTTTGAAAGTCATTGAAGATCGTCATTCTTGTTATTTCTTGAGTATATTCAATGCTATTTTAACACCTTCTGGGCTGTCGTTAATTTGGGTCAGATTTCCTTTATTTTTTATTATATGACACCTCAATGCATGTAGTCTCTCGATGATTTTTCAAAAGTTACTTCGCCCTTACCTCTTCGAAGGAGTAGGGTGCAAATTCTACATTTGTTGTGCCTGGAGAAAATCTTCAACTAAGCAAAGTTTCACCGTTTTCAAACACTTCTATGCTTGGACATGGTTTAATAAGAAGTAATATATTATGATAGCAATTTCAAAAATATTTCCTTTCTTAATTTCAATACGCGTATCACTAAAAAAATCCCACACTTTGTATGTAGGTCATACCTTCACTCTACGCCTTAATTACTTGAAGAGGTAAGGACGACAAAACTTTTGAAAAATTCTCCAGAAACTAGATGTATACAGGCATGATATATTAAAAAATAAAAGAAATCTGACCCAAATTAACTACAGCCCAGAAGGTGTTAAAATAGCATTGAATATACTGAAGAAATGCCAACAATGGCCATCTTCAATGAGTTTTAAATGATGCCCCGCTTAATGTTACGACAATATGTAACGTTGACCATGGCGAACACAGCGGCCTTCACATTCGTTTTAACTTTATGCATTACCACCCTCTCATTTTCAAACCTCTATATCTAAGAAACGGTGAGGTCCACAAAGTTGGCGCAATGGTAACAATTACTCAGGGAGTCGTGCTCTACAACATATATTTTTTTGAAAAAAATCTGACCCAAACCCAATTTCCATAAGAAAAGTGCGGGGTCCTTTACAGAAAAAATGTGAATTTACAGAAAAAAGTGTAAATTTACAGAAAAAGTGTGAATTTACAGAAAAAAGTGTAAATTTACAGAAAAAGTGTGAATTTACAGAAAAAGTGTGAATTTACAGAAAAAAGTGTAAAACAGAAAAAGTGTTAATTTACAAAAAAAGTGTAAACTGCAGAAAAAATTGTAAATTTACAGAAAAAGTGTAAATTTACACTTTTTTTTGTAAATTTACGTTTTTTTCTGCAATTTACGCTTTTTCTGTAAATTTAAAACAGAAAAAGTTAATTTACAGAGAAAGTGAAAATTTACAGAAAGTGAAAATTTACAGAAAAAGTGAAAATTTACAGAAAGAGTGAAAATTTACACAGAAAGTGAAAATTTACAGAAAAAAGGGTAAAATTTACGGAAAAAGTGTAAATTTACAGAAAAAATGTGAATTTACAGAAAAAAGTGTAAAACAAAAAAAGTGTTAATTTACAAAAAAAGGGTAAATTGCAGAAAAAATTGTAAATTTACAGAAAAAGTGTTTTACAAAAAAAAGTGTAAATTTACAGAAAAAGTGTATACTTACAGAAAAAAGTGTAAATTTACAGAAAAAGTGAAAATTTACAGAAGAAGTTAATTTACAGAAAAAAGGGTAAATTTACGGAAAAATTGCAAATACAGAAAAAGTGTGAATTTACAGAAAAAAGTGTAAAACAGAAAAAGTGTGAATTTACAGAAAGTGTAAATTGCAGAAAAAAGTGTAAATTTACAGAAAAAGTGTAAATTTTTCTGTAAACTTACACTTTTTCTGTAAACTTACACTTTTTTCTGTAAATTTACACTTTTTCTGTAAATTACAAAGTAAAAAAAGTCAGCAAATATCATGGCAGCTCTACGCTTTCGTAATCATATTAACTTAAAGTGGAATCGTTTTCTAACGTACGCAGGCCAGTGTGAGTCAGGTTTTTTCCGTAGTTGCGTTGCCTTAAGGCTTTTAGCAACAACTGTCCAACTCTTCCAACTGTTTCAGGAATTTTGCAGCAACTAAAAGCCCGACTCACACTGCCCTTGCGTCCGTTGAAACATCAACAATACGTGGATTTAATTTCCAGGGGAGACCCCGACATAGTCCGTCTAGGTGAACTCGATTTCAACAAGACAGAAGAGGCAGTTACAAGAGATTTTGGGGTGGAAAAAATAATTAGACATCCACTTCGTAAACCACCGGAAAAATACCACGATTTAGCCCTCATCAAATTACCAGAAAAGATAACATTTACTGCGTTGATTAAACCTGCGTGTCTTTTTGTTGAGCCTTCGTTAAGACCGGGGGATGTTTTTACAGCCACCGGATGGGGGAGGACCCCCAATTCGATAAAAATGAATAATTTGTTGCTAAAAGTGGATTTGCCAGTACTCGACCAGGCACCCTGCTGGCGTATTTTGGGAAGTAAACGGGGAAGTGATCGTGACTGGCCACGGGGTGTTTTGGAAATGTTTCAATTTTGTGCAGGGGGTGGCAAATCGGGGAAGGAGACTTGTAACGTACGTATTTATTATTATTTTAAGTTTATTGATTTTATTGTTTTAACTTCTACGCTCAAGGCGGAGCAGTATATAAAATCGATCAAAAATTCGAAATTGAACTGACATCAAATCTTTACGTTTCGGGGTCCCAGGAACCCAAAAAACCTATTTTTGAAAAATGTGTGTCTGTGTGTCTGTCCGTGTGTCTGTCCGTGTGTCTGTGGACACGCTACAGCCGAAACTACTGAACTGATTTTGATGAAATTTGGCACACATATTCAGTGGGAGATTTGTAGGTGCTGATTAGAATCTGGGCTACACCGGCTCACGGAAAGTGCCTTTTTGGCACATCAACTTTAAAAATTTAAATGCAAACCCCCATTTTTCGCATTACCATATGAATGCTCTTCAAATTCTGCTTCTAAAAATGTATTCACACTTGGGCCCTTTTGACCAAAAAATGGTGCCGTGAAAAAAAACTATGCATAAATGTGTATTTTTATTACCGGATTTGATAACTGATTTTTTTTCAAGCCGAAAACCTTAGTGCCATTTTTTCGAAAAATGTCATTTTCGTGGCAATTTATTTTATTGTCTGTGCGGGAGAGGAGCTGATTAGATTTTGAAGCCGATCAGTCAACCCGAACCCGAAGTGCCCTTTTGGCATAGCAACTTTCTTATTTTAAATATTTAAAAATTTAATAAATGCTGCTGTTATTAATCCAATGCAGTGCGGCGTAGAAGTTCCTGCCGTCTCCGAGACCGCCTTTTTTTTTTTTATTGTTTTGTTGGTTCAAGGGTGATTCTGGGGGCCCCCTGCAATTGATGAAACGTGCAACAGCAGACGTTGGAGAACATTTCTCTATTATTGGGGTAGTTTCGGGGGGTGTGTCGCTATGTGGAACAGAGGGCTCGGTTGGAGTGTACAGCAAAGTTTCTGCGTACCTCCGGTGGATTGAAGACATTGTTTGGTCAGAGATTTAGATTTTAGACACAGCTGCAAATAATGTTTGACCTCAGAAAAAATTGCAACAACTGTTTATTGTAGTATCGAATGCGCTTAATAACGTAGAGAAAGTTTGTCCAGTTTATATGTGCCTTTCTTTGGAATATTTTAATAAATGTGTAAAAAAGGGGAGTGAGCCTGGTTTCGTTGACACCCAGTTTATAGGCAATACCCAAAAGATTCAAAAAAGTGAAAATTTACACAAAAAGTGAATTTACAGAAAAAAGGGTAAATTTACAGAAAAAGTGCGAATTTACAGAAAAAAGTGTAAATTTACAGAAAGGTGCCTCTGAACTTAACATGAAGAATTATGATGGCAAAACGGCCGATTCCATTTTCGCTACGTGTATTTCTTATGGGAAAAGTTTATCTTCGGAATTTTTTTAGCAAGAACTGTCCATGTCAGGAGGTTGGCGCAATGATAACTTTTGTTCAGAATCATGAAAACTACAACATATCAAAAATTTTGACAATTTTATCGAAAGCCACTTTCCATAAGAATCGTGCGGGGTCCTTTACAGAAAAAGTGTAAATTTATAGAAAAAAGTGTAAAACAGAAAAAGTGTGAATTCACAAAAAAAAGTGTAAATTTACAGAAAAAGGTTAAATTGCAGAAAAGAAGCGTAAATTTACAGAAAAAAGTGTAAATTTACAGAAAAAAGCGTGAATTTACAAAAAAGGGTAAATTGCAGAAAAAAGTGAAAATTTACAGAAAAAGTGTAAATTTATAGAAAAAAGTGTAAATTTACAGAAAAAGTGTGAATTCACAAAAAAAAGTGTAAGGCAGAAAAAGTGTAAATTTACAGTTTTTGTGTTTTACAGTTTTTCTGTAAATTTACAGTGTTTGTGTAAATTGACAGTTTTTGTGTAAATTTACAGTTTTTGTGTAAATTGACAGTTTTTCTGTAAATTTACAGTTTTTGTGTAAATTTACAATTTTTCTGTAAATTTACAGTTTTTGTGTAAATTTACAGTTTTTCTGTATATTTACAGTGTTTATGTAAATTGACAGTTTTTGTGTAAATTGACAGTTTTTGTGTAAATTTACGGTTTTTGTGTAAATTTACAGTTTCTGTAAATTGACAGTTCTTGTGTTTTACAGTTTTTCTGTAAATTTACAGTTTTTGTGTAAATTTAAAATTTTTCTGTAAATTTACAGTTTTTGTGTAAATTGACAGTTTTTGTGTAAATTGACAGTTTTTGTGTAAATTTACAGTTTTTGTGTAAAGGACCCCGCACACTTCTTATGGGAAATTTAGATCGATAGATTTTTTTAGTTTTTTACTATGTTGTAGCCAGGGCGATGCTGATTAAAACGTCTCACGGGCGCAACCTTGTGGGGCCCACGGTTTGGCCGGTAGAGCGCCCCAAAGGCAGAGTCGAACTCCACGAGGCAAATAATTAAAAAATCGATATCTCAGTTATCTTTGAAGTTAAAGCCTTCGCTCAAAAAGTCTTTGGTAGATATTTTGCCAAACTCTCTTGTCATGTACATAGAAAAACAAATGACGATCTTTGATAAGAGGACCTAACTTACTTATGTACATTTTTAAAAGGTGTTACACAGGGTCCTGCAACCGTGCGTCGGGCTTCCATAGCGCCTAAACTATCCAAGTTAGGAATTTCGTACAGGTACATACTTAAACTGTTAATGAAGGTGCATTTCAGGAAAATATTTTTAATTATACAGGGTGGTAAGAAAAATTTTGAAGAGGAAAAGTCGACTTTTTTTAAATGGAATGCCCGGTATATTTTAGCATATTTGCAACCCCCTTAGGAGCCTTTATTCATCCCTAAAATATTACGGCTTTTGAACCTCTGGTTTGGGAGTAAAAAAATATTTAAAAAAAAATGGGAGTTTACATCATTCTGCTTAAAAATTGTCCATTTACGCAAGTACAGTTTTCATAAGAGAATAAGATGAAGACCTTATTGCAGAGGCTTGAAAACAGCTCTGATTCAATTTTAGTTGTTACGCTATGTACAGGGTGCTCAAAATTTATTTTCAAAATTAGAGAATTTTGAAGCCATTTTTCTCAACTTTTCCAAATGGAACACCCTGTATATTTTTAGCTAGCGTAATGTAGAATTCATAAAGGAACGTTTTCTGTCCTACAAACATATTGGTTATTTTCATCCGTTTTCGAGTTATTCGCAAATATTACAAATTTTAAGATTTTTCGGGATAACTCATTAACGAGTCAAGATATCGGGGAGTTCTCTTCAGATTCTTAATCGCAAAAAAATAGCGCAACTTTTGTCTGATTTAACCGACCTCGTATCTCTTACCGGTTAAGAGATGCCAATGATGAGCAATGGAGTTCGGCCCTATCTTTGGGCCGCTCTAACGGCCAAACCGTGCGCCCCACAAGGTTGCGCCCGTGAGACGTTTTAATCAGCATCGCTCTGGCTACAACATATTAAAAAATAAAAGAAATCTATCGATCTAAATTTACCATAAAAAGTGTGCGGGGTTCTTTACAGTTTTTCTGTAAATTGACAGTTTTTGTGTAAATTTACAGTTTTTGTGTAAATTTACAGTTTTTGTGTTTTACAGTTTTTGTGTAAATTTACAGTTTTTGTGTAAATTGACAGCTTTTCTGTAAATTTACAGTTTTTGTGTAAATTTACAGTTTTTGTGTAAATTTACAGTTTTTGTGTAAATTGACAGTTTTTCTGTAAATTTACAGTTTTTGTGTAAATTGACAGTTTTTGTGTAAATTGACAGTTTTTCTGTAAATTTACAGTTTTTCTGCAAACTGACAGTTTTTGTGATACAGTTTTTCTGTAAATTGACAGTTTTTGTGTAAATTTACAGTTTTTGTGTGTCTGTCCGGGATCCATACGACCGAGATTCACCCGATTTCCATGGCGATTCATTGTTGACAACAATGATTCGCCATGGAAATAGGGTGAATCTCGGTCGTGTGGATCCCGGACAGACTATTTACAGTTTTTGTGTAAATTTACATTTTCCTGTAAATGTAACTTTTTGTGTAAATTTACAGTTTTTCTGTAAATTGACAGTTTTTGGGTAAATTTACAGTTTTTGTGTTTTACAGTTGTTGTGTAAATTGACAGTTTTTGTGTAAATTTATAGTTTTTTCTTCAGAAATGTACACATTTTTTGTGGTAATTTGGAAATAAAAAAAGAGAAAAATGTGGCACTTCTACGCTTTCGTAATCTGGCGTTTTTCTACTCTAAAGTAATTTCTTTTTTCTACTTTTTCACAGAATTTGTAAATATTGCTATTAAGTGCAAAGTACTAAACAAATCAATTAATATATGAAAAATGGGGAAAAATAATAATGAGATGTTGAGCAAAGGGTTTTCGATTTTACTTTCAGCACCTACAAAGTGCTCACGGAATATGCGTACGAAATTTCTTCTCGATATCGGACAAAACTTCAAACGCCACCGGTTCGATTTTAAAAATAAATACATTTATTTTCGAATAAATTACGTTTGGGTACGTTATTTATTACCGAGTCACTTCATTTAAATAACGATTTAGATAACACAACAATTCAAAAAAATGAGCTCACCGAATTAGACCCAGAAAACGCGCTTTTATCACGCATTGTGCTTCTAACAATGCAGTTTTCACAATACATTTTTTTTAAAGAGCAAATAATTTCGGGACTTACCGCAGGAAACAGTCACTCACACTGAAATCGCTCTCACGAATATGGATATTTAAATTGTGCTCGGCGTAGAAGGGATATTAATGCATCTTTTTTGCACTGAGAAAAAGTGTCTAAAAACGCCAAATTTTTATCCCGCAAGTGAAGGTGGATTGCATCACCTTGTAATAGGTAAAGTAAAGAGCTCAATCTCCACGTAATCAGTTCAGTCGCATTGTTCTGGTATCAGAAAAACCGCAGGTGCAACAAGAAGTGAATCAATTACAGTAATTACGGTTGGTACGTTTGTAATTGGTTTGGGATCACAATATCCGGCCGCGTGAGCGATTAGTTCTGATTTATGTTTTGATTGTTTGAACGTTGTGCATTAGTCGAGGAAATATGGGGTGCCCCAAAAAAAACGGACGAAATATTTTTGGGAATAAGTCTGCCATTTCTCAACCGATTTGGATGAGCGTGGTCTTAAATTAAAGCCAAAGAATCAAGCTTTCGACTGTATGAGAAATTACGGCAGATGGCGCTGCCGTAGTAGTACTATCGATACTTGCTTTAAAGGTTTATTTTAGCTGCATGGGGATTGGTCAGTCAACGACCAATCGGTATGACACTCGAATAGCCTTGAAGATCTTTCTTTCTTGTTCAAAAATCCTTTTTCAGAAGTCGATTTGGCTTAAGCATTAATTTTCTGTAATTTAAAAAAAAATGTGTTTTTGAGTATCTGACTTATTTGAAAGACTATTCGGTTTTTTTTGGGACACCCCATACAACGAATCATTTAAGGTAAAGTTGAGGGAGGTTATCCGGAGATCTCTCTGCAAAAGGAAAGCATTCGTTTCTGGGTAAAGAGATCGCAGGATAATTGTTTATTTATACATTGTAATGGTTTCTAATTGCTGCTAATGAACTTGTTAAAGTATGAATTAGATAAACCAACAATTTGAGAACTCTATACTTACCTCAATATTTTATACGTTGTATACTTAAAATAGGAAAAATCGTCCCTATTTATAAAAAGGGCAGCAGGCTCGAATTGGAAAACTACAGGCCAGTTACTGTTCCATCCTGCTTTTCAAAGGTGTTTGAGTACGCGTATTTATGCAGATTTTCTGAATTTTTGGAGTCTGCTGGAATTCTTTCCCCAAATCAGCACGGCTTTACTTTTGGTAGGTCTACGTCTACGGCATTATATTCTTTTTGCGAGGCGGTGGTGCAGCGGGTTGGCGTGGGCGAGTGTCCGGCTGGGGTGTTTTGTGACCTCAGCCGGGCGTTCGACTGCGTCAACCATGACATTCTTTTGGGGAAGCTCGCGGCCTACGGTGTGCGGGGGGCTGCTCATGGGTGGATCGAAACGTTCTTAAGAAATAGACTTCAATATGTCAGCATTGCCGGGTCTGCGGGGGGTGTGTGTGCTGAGGCAGGGTCGGGTCTTCGGAGGGTCTCTGTTGGCGTCTCTCAGGGATCCGTCCTGGGCCCGGTCTTGTTTCTCCTGTACACCAATGAGCTTGCTGGCCGCCAGACTGATATTTTTGTCTCTATGTATGCGGACGACACCTCGGTAGTTATACCAGGAAAAAGGGAGATGGACGTGGAGGCCAGATGCAATGGGGTTCTTGCTAATTTGGGTGGGTGGTTCGCCCGGAATGGCTTGCATTTCAACGCATCAAAAACAAATTATATGCTATTCCACAACCCTCAGAGAAAATGTGGAGTTGTGAATCTCGCTATTGGCGATGTTCCAATCTTGCAATGCAAGGAAAATTTGAAATTTCTCGGTTTGTACCTGGACGAGCATTTGAACTGGGGGTCCCATTGTACTCACTTGATTTCTAGGTTGAACTCGCTGTCTTTTATGTTCAGAAGTTTGCGGCCAATTCTTAACAAGAGTCAGCTGCTAATGTTATATTATGCAGAGGTGGAGAGTCGAATGAGATATGGGTTGTGTCTCTGAGGTTATTCTGCTGCTTCGCGTGACGTTTTTATTGCGCAAAAAAAAGTATTGCGTTGCCTGGTTGGCGTTTCACAAAGGGAGAGCTGTAGACCTATATTCAAAAATAATAATTTATTAACGCTGCCATCTTTATATATTCTTGAACTGAGCGTGCACGTCTTCAAGAATAAGAACAACTTTAAATTAAGAGAAGATATACATGGTTTTAACACCAGAAAGAAGGGAGAACTGTGTGTTCCGCTCAGTCGGAATACCCTGGCATTTAGATCTCCCGAGGCTATGGCTGTAAAGGTTTTTAATCGTCTTCCAAATGTGTTGAAAAATTGTGTTAGTTTATGTAGTTTTAAATGTTTGTTAAAAGAATATTTAACTAATGAATGTTTTTATACCATCGATGAGTTCTTGCAAATTAAGTGTTAAATATAACTTCATCAGTCTGTGATTCCTAGATATGTAGTACTTGACGAGCCTTATACAAAATTAATTTTTTGTCTTTATGGGAATAAATGGTATTATTATTATTATACAAACTGTCCAGGCTAAGATTTCGTTAACATTTGGAGCAAAATGCGAGGCACTCTTGTTTTAGCGAATTCGCTCGCTCGGCCGTCCGTCTACTCTGTCCATCGCATAACTTGAGAACGAAAGCAGGTATAGAGATGAAATTTTGTACACGGGTGTATACCCGGAAAATCTCGACGGGGATTTTGGGCCATATCCGACCACGGGGGTGGGAGTTAGGGGTGAAAAACCGAAAAACTATTAATTGCAATAACTCGAGTAGTGCTGGCAATCGAACTCGATTTTTCGATTAATCGGTTATTCGATTTTCGATTAATCGCGATTTTTGTGCTAATCGAAAATCGATTAATCGATTTTCGATTTTAAAATCGCCTTCGATTTTAAAATCGACTTCGATTTTCGATTTTAAAATCGACTTCGATTTCAGGATCGACTTCGATTTCAGGATCGACTTCGATTTCAGGATCGACTTCGATTTCAGGATCGACTTCGATTTCAGGATCGACTTCGATTTCAGGATCGACTTCGGTTTCAGAATCGACTTCGATTTCAGGATCTAATATAATAATGATAATTTATTTCCATAGAATCATATTACGATTACGGCTGCTCGACCGCTCGGCCGTCTACTCTTTCCATCGCATAACTTGAGAACGAAAGCAGATATCGAGCTGAAATTTTGTACACGCGTGTATACCCAGAAAATCTCGTCGTGGATTGTTTTTCGGCCATTCTGATCCCAGAATTTAAAATTTAACCGTACCTTCTCGTGAGAAAGAAGTTACACTTTACTGTCTTCTTAAACAATAGCTAATTTTAATTGATGCCGCCGAGACATTCTTGAAAGTAATAATTGCTAATCTTCGAACGAGCTAAGTATTTAAAATTTCAACTGGTGCACATTTCCAACGAAATACCTTCAACAAAGAAAATAACCATATGCGTGGGTTTAAGGCCGTCATAAATATTGTTTGTTTAGGTACATACAAAATTTTCCCAAGCTTAAGGAACATGCTGCGCGACCCTCAATTCGCAGATAATAAGGCCCATCGAATCTAAGTGTATAATAAACATTCGGATTTCGGAATTATTATTAGGGACCTAAGAATTCATGGTTATGAAGACATTTTACACGTACACACTACACAGTAGGTTAGGTACCTACGTCGAAATGTACGCGTAGGTAGGTATCCCGGGTGCGTTTTCAAAATCAGAGCGAATTGTAGCCGGTTCTTAAAACAATCCAACAGAAGTTAAAAATTAAAAAATGAGACTCTTTACAGACAGCGTATAGGTGTCTAGGTACTCAATAAGGCTAATGCAGTAGAAGCGTAGAACACTTCGATTTGAAAATCAATTTCGATATTCTTCGATTTTGAAATCGGCTCCATTTTGAAATCGGCTCGATTTTGAAATCGGCTCGATTCTGAAATTGGCTCGATTTTGAAATCGGCTCGATTTTGAAATCGACTCGATTTTGGAATCGACTTCGATTTTGAAATCGTTTAAATCGACTTCGATTTTGAAATCGTCTTCGATTTTGAAATCGACTTCGATTTTGAAATCGAAATCGATTAATCGATTTATGTCGAAATCGATTTTGGTTAAAATCGATTAATCGATTTCATAAATTTCTCGATTTTGCCAGCACTAAACTCGAGAACTAGTGGACGTATCTTTCTGAAACTTGGTATGTATGTTCGACCCTCAAGTCTGTTGAAACTGAAAGGGTGTTAATTTCGGGGGATGAAATTTAGGGAATGAAAACCACAAAAAATATGATAACGCCGCAAGGGTAGCACGCAGCTGTTGAAAACTCAACGCACAGACATATATCGGTGAAATCTTGCGGGGGATGCGTTTTAGTGCCGTAGCAGAATGCGGAGGTACTCTTGTCTTTGATTATTCGCTCGCTCGCTCTATCGCTCGCTCGCTCGTCTAGTCTGTCCGTCGGATAACTTGAGAACGGGTTGACAAATCGAGCTGCAATTTTGTACACAGGTGTATACCCTGAAAATCTCGGCGGGGATTGCTTTTGGGCCATATCGGACCACGGGGGTGGAAGGTAGACGTGAAAAACCGAAAAATTCTAATTGCAATAACTCGAGAACTCGTGGACGTATTTTTCTGAAACTTGGTATGTACGTTCGACCCTCAAGTCTGTTGAAACTGAAAGGGTGTTTATTTCGGGGGATGAAATTTAGGGGATGAAAACCACAAAAATATGATAACTCCGCAAGGGTTGCACGCAGCTGTCGGAAACTCAACGTACACACATACAGGGTGGTCCAAATGTATTAATACAGGGCTCTCACGGCCAAACGGTAAGATAAATGAGTAAAATAAAAAATCCAGGCTAAATTAGAATTAGATACCTTTATTTTGTCGCAATTTGGAACTCCCCATCTTATTGTCTAATTTAGCAATAAACAATGAATAAATTTTTTTAAATGGCGCCATGCATGTTTCAATTTTTTTTTGGATTCCCTTTGATGCCCTCTTTATGGGAGTGATTTTATTTTTTTGACAAATCGAGCAGTGAACGTAGAAATTTTTGTTGATTCAAATTTCGCGCGGTGATCCGGCAACAATGCGCTTCAATGAAACCACCCTCATCTCACCGAATGTCTCCCACTACAGCGTAGTTGTACTGTGTAAAACACGCCCTCTGGAAGAATCTGATTGGGCCTAATAATAAATAGCCTGTTTACTTCATTGTGTACACAGTACAGCTAGTAGGAGTGGGAGACATACGGTGAGACGAGGGTGGTTCCATCGAAGTAATGGTGAAGCGCATTGTTGCCGGATCACCGCGCGAAATTTGAATCAACAAAAATTTTTATGTTTACTGCTTAATTTATCAAAAAAATAAAATCACCCCAATAAAGAGAGCATCAAAGGGAATCCAAAAAAAAATAGAAACATGCATGGTGCCATTTAAAAAAATGTAATTATTTATTGCTAAATTATACAATAAAATGGGGCGTTCCAAATTGCGACAAAATAAAGGTATTTAATTTTTTATTTTACTCATTTATCTTACCGTTTCGCCGTGAGAGCGCTGTATTAATACATTTGTACCACCCTGTATATTGGTGAAATCTTGCGGGGGATGCGTTTTTTCGTAAAATTGGGGTGGAAATTAGGGGTTGCAACTCGAAATTCCGCTTAATAAGTATTGGTCGAAATTGGCGTCATTCGATAGCTTTCCATTAATGATTCAAAAAAGGTGTCTTTCATATTTTGAGAAAAACCACGCTTATAGGCGCTACAACCCCTAACATGCACAAACACAAAAATGCGAAAACTCAAAAACTACTCAACGTATCAAGGCAGAATTTGGTGTGTTAATTTTCAGTGACATTGTAGGTGGATGGACAAACTTTCACTAAAATCCAACAAGGGGGATAAAATTTAAGGGTTGAAACTTAAATTTCTTCAAGTTAAATGGCAGCATAAAATTAGGGGGTTCGATAGATTTCAGTCAACTATTGAAAAAAGGTCTTATGAGTTTTCAACCTAAAGCCAACCCCTAGGCTATTAACCACCCCTGACTCTTTGCAAGCGGATAAATATATTTTATTTATTTTTTCTGAAACCTTATTGATTTATTTATGAACAACTAAAGTCAGTAAATACGCAAGGAGTTACGTAACACCGGAAAAATAAACTCGCCCCTGTAAATCATAAAGGGGTGAAATCATGAGGGGTTGAAAACATGAATCTGCAAATCACCGGAATTTTTCAACGAATTGGGTTAGGGTGGTGAAATTGAAAACAAAACTTCCTTTAGGGCATGTGGGTGTGGTGAAATAGGGGGTTGGAGTTTAGGGGTGAAACGTCCATAAAACCCTGCAATTTGACACAGAGAAGCAATATCTTCTGCGAAACTGTGGCAACTTACACACTGCATCTTCGAGAAGGGAAAAGTGAATTTTAGGAGAAAATTATCGAAGGGGATGAAAGTTAGGGGTGGAAACTTGAATTTTTACTGAATAATGTATAGTTGAAAATAATACCATTCGATAGCTTTCTATTGATGGTACAAAAAAGGTCATATTCATCATTCGCGAAAAACGACCCCTTAACATGCCGAAACACGAAAATGCGAGAATTCAAAAACTGCTCAACGTATCAGGGCTGAATTTGATGTGGTAATTTACAGTGCCACTGTAAGCGGATGGGCAGATTTTCATTAATATCTGTTGTGGTTAAAATTTTATTGAAGAAGAAAAAAGAGACTTAGAAAAAGTGACTGATATAATAATTATAATATTTAACAACTTCAATTGTTTTTAATGAACAATGCTGATTTCATTTCAACACTTCCCCTAAATCAGCACGCCGTGTTGCACTGCAATCCCAGCTTCTTCCTAAGAGTTGCAAATCTGATTTTCGCCAGAGCTTTAGTGAAAATGTCGGCTATTTGATGTTCCGTGGAAACTCGCTTTATATTCAAGCTCTTGTCTTCATACTTCTCTCTGACAAACTTATACCGAACATCGATGTGCTTCGATCTGTTATGAAATTCGGGATTCTTAATTAATTATCAATTTGCAAACATGGTGTAACATAAAATCCGGTCATTTCGACAAATAATAATTTCAACCAAACAGCTTCTTTGGCAGCTTGACTTGCGGCAATAAACTCTGCTTCGGTTGTTGACAATGCAATGCAAGTCTGACGTTTACTTGACCATGTGATTGCACCTTCGCTGTACTTGAAAACAACACCCGACGTAGACTTTCTTGATTCCACGTCACCAGCATAATCGGCGTCACAGTAGCACTCAAGTATTCCTTTTCCAGTGCTAGTATATAAAATTCCCATTTTCACTGTGCCTTTGATATACTTCAGCAGTTTCTTCGCCATCTGCCAATGCTTTTGCTGTGGTTTTTCCAAGACTTGTGATAATTTGTTCACAGCAAATGCAATATCTGGTCTTGTTACAACTGCTAAATACAACAGGCTTCCAATTGCTTCACGATATGGCGTTTCTGGACCAATTTCGCCTAATATTGTTGCATCTGAGGTCTTCACGTCTGCTAAATCACCTTTTTCGATTGGCACTGACGTTTCGTTGGCATCTGCCATATGGAATCTCTTCAAAACTTTCTTGACTGATAAAAATGGAGCCATCGTCGCGGTAACTAAGTTGCATGCCCAGAAAATAATTTGCAGCACCAATAACAATTTGGAACTCTTGACCAAACTCTTGTACAAACTTCTTCAAAAGATTTTCGTCTCTGGAGAAAACAAGACCATCATCAACATACAATAGCAAGAACAATTTCTTATCTTCTCTGATGAAAAGGCAAGGATCAGCGTTGCTCTCTTTTAGTTGACATTTCTTCAGAAAGTTTCTAAGTTTCTTGCTCCAGCATCTAGGGGCTTGCTTGAGACCGTAGAGACTCTTTTTCAATCTGCAAACTTTACCAGACCCGTTGTGAAACCCTTCTGGCTGCTTCATGTAGATTTCCTCTTCAAGGTCTCCGTATAAGAAAGCCGTTTTTACATCAAACTGGACCAACTTCAACTTTTCAGTTGCAGCAACGCTTAAAGCAGTTCTAACTGTATCCCACCGTACTACAGGACTAAATGTCTCGTTAAAATCAACACCATACTGCTGAGAGTAACCTTTCACAACCAATCTTGCCTTGTAGCGGCTGATGCTTCCATCAGGATTGCGTTTAACTTTGAAGACCCACCGGTTACCTATAACTTGTCGTCCTTGCGGTAGATTCATCAATTCCCAAGTATTGTTCTCATGAAGAGAAGATAATTCTTCATCCATTGCAATCTTCCATTTGCTAGATTCGTTACTTGAAATTGCTTCTTGAAATGTTCTAGGTTCTTCTTCAATGGAAACCATTGCAAAACTGCCAAATCTTTCAGGCACACCAATACAATTTCTGTCTCGTAGATTCCAGGTCTTCTTAGGCTGCTCATTATGTTCAATTTGAATCTCTTCCTCAGATTGTGGGGGGATGCTCCGTGGTTCTTCTATTTCTTCAACAGATACCACTTCTCTTGCAGGGGCATTTTCTTTCGAGAAACTTTCGTTCAACAATTCTTCCCCTATTTGAAAACTTCTTGTATTCAAATCTTCAGTCTCATCCACCACGAAATTCTTTTCTTGAATAACTTCATTTTTGAAGTAGCTTCATTCTTGAAAACAATGTCTCTACTTAAACAAATTTTCTTTTCTTCAGGCACCCAAACTCTAAATCCATCGTCATTGGAATATCCTACTAAAAATCCTTTCTTTGCCTTTTTATCAAACTTTTTACGCTTTTGCTTCGGAATATGAATGAAGCACTCTCCACCAAAAACTCTCAAGTGGTCAATTTTGGCTTGTTTATTGAACCAGAGTTCAAAAGGAGTTTTATTTTCAACAGAGGTAGGGCCTGTTCTATTCAGAACGTAAGAGCTTGTATTTACTGCTTCAGCCCATAAAAAGTTCAGTAAATTTTTCGCATGAAGCATGGTTCTGGCCGCTTCCACCAAAATTCGGTTTTCCCGTTCTGCAGCCCCATTCTGCTCCGGCGTAAATGGCATTGTTTGCCGATGATTCAGACCAAGACTTCTTGTAATCTGTCATCAATTCCTTTACAGAGTGACCAGCAACTTTTACTTCCGCCAGAAAGTCCTGAAGTTTTTGTTTGACTTCGAATTTCTCTTTCAAAAAATAGACAGTCCGGTATTTTGAAAAGCTGTCTTTGAAAGCAACAAAGTAGCGGTTTCCTCCCAGTGATGTGACCGGCATTGGTCCACATACGTCAGCATTAATTCGTTCACCAGGCTTTGTTGGACATTCGGTTCGTGTACCAAAACTGAGACGATGCATTTTGCCATACATGCACGCTTCACATAGCTCTCCATCTAACTTCACATTAATTCTTCGTTGCTTTAAAAACTTGTGGACATACTGCTTATTCTGATGTCCTAGTCGTTCATGCCAGACCTGTAACTGATTAACTTTATCAGCCAAGCATGCAACAGATGGAGAAACAACACGAATACGTAACTTGTAAATGCCACTGTCCTGTCGAAGACCAATGGCAACTGTTTCTGGATTCTGGATTCTGGATTCTGGGGGGGAGGGCGGCCTGCCAAAGCAGACTGCTGCACTCAGGCCACAGTTGGCCCATTGTGCTGCCTCCCAAGCCCGCTAGCGCACTCTAACTCTCGAGCCAGCCAACCTCCTGCAAAAGATGGAGTAGCGTGCTGAGAGGGGCGCCAGCGAGCATGACCAAACTTGGCCATTCTTCCCCTAGGAGAGAGCCACGTAATTGGGCGAGTACAGGACACTGTGTGAGCATGTGTTCCATAGACTCGTCTTCTAGTTCGCATCCTCTGCAGATGGGGCTTTGTGCAATGCCCATCCGGTGAAGGTGCTGATTCAAGCCGCAGTGGCCAGTAAGTATACCTACGGCTAAGCGCAGTTTACCTCTGGGTAGGTTGAGAAGATATTTTGTGGTTTTCTGTTGGACCACTGGCATTAGCATTTTCGAATGGCGACAACCAGGTGAGTTTATCCACCTGTCCGCAGCCATCTTGTAGCTTCTGTTAGAAATAAGGGCATATGCGGTAGTGAGGGCCAGCGGGACAGCGGGCTCGGGGCCAAGGGGCTCTCGAGACGCCTGCCGCGCCAGCCCATCGGCAACCGCATTGCCTTCTGTATTCTCATGCCCCTTAATCCATGCCAGACTAACCCTATTCAATTGGGCCAGGTCCGTCAAGGAATCGAGGGCATCTTGGAGTAGGCTAGAGGTGTTCCTATTACATCTCAGAGCCTGAAGGGTGGCCCTGCTGTCGGTGAGAAACAGCAGGTTCTTATTTGTGGTACCTTTCCTTATAGCTTCTTTTGCTCCAATGGTGACCGCCACAGTTTCTGCTTGGAAGACCGTGGCGTACTTTCCCAGTGGTGCAGTTATATTTATCGGAGTAGATCCCTGCTCCTGATCCGAACTTTGTTTTTGCTCCGTCCGTGTAGATCACAGCATCATAATGAGCTGAGAACGTTTCAGGCGGAGGTGCTGTATCAAGGACGGTGAAGGGTTTGTTAAAACCAAACGTAGGTAGTCGTCGGTCCACGGGCGCCTCCAGAAGCGGAAGGTCCTTTATTACCTCCTGGAGTATGCCAGAGTGACGACTTCCCATCCTCGCCCGTCCCCACATTCCTACTGCCTTCAGTCGTAGGGCCGTTCTGATGGCAACCTCTTGTACATGGATGTCAAGAGGTGCCAAGTTCAGGGCGGTCTCCAATGCTGAAGTGGGAGTAGTTCGCAAGGCACCTGTAATGGCGAGACAGGCAAGTCTCTGCACATGACTCAGGTCCTTTTTTGCTGTTTCTAGTCGGGTTCTCGGCCACCAGACGATTGCCCCGTAAGTAAGTAAGCATGGGCCTTATGACTGCCTGGTAAATCCAAAGAACAATTCCTGGGGAGAGACCCCAGGTTGCTCTAATGGCTGACCTGCATTGCCAAAAGGCTCGACAAGCTTTTTCCGTTTTGGTATTTAGGTGTTTTTTCCATGTAAGCTTGCTGTCGAGGAAAACACCAAGGTATTTTACCTCGGACGAGAGCTTAAGTGGAACGCCGAAAATTGAAGGTACCTCTAAATCATCGGTCCTTCTTTTTTTGGTGAATAGGACTAGCTCTGTTTTGTGAGGGTTCACAGCCAGGGCACTATCCTGACACCATATTTCAACTACCCGGAGTGCAGTCTGCATAAGGCCTCCTATCACTCCGTGGGAGGTGCCACTTATTAAGATGACAATGTCATCCGCGTATCCAATGGTTGTGAAACCCTTATCGTTTAGGGCGCGGATAAGAGAGTCAGCCACCAGATTCCACAAGAGCGGTGATAAAACGCCCCCCTGAGGACAGCCGCGGCCGACCCGCGCCCAACAGGTTTCATTGCCACTGTCGATTTTAACCGATCTCCATTCGAGCATGTGTGATATCCAGCCACATAAAGCGGAGGGAATACCCCAGCCGTGGAGTGCAGTGTCTATTGAGTTGAAGGAGGTCTTGTCGAACGCTCCTTCAATATCTATGAATGCCCCAAGGGTAGAGTGTTTCAATGCTAATGATCGATCGATGTGGGTCACTATTTGGTGTAACGCCGTCTCGGTCGACTTGCCAGCAATGAAGGCATGTTGTTGCGGGTGTAACTTATGAAGCCACTTCTCCCGTATTGATCTGTCGCACAACCTTTCCAGCGTCTTCAATAAGAAGGACGTTAGGCTGATTGGGCGGTAAGATTTTGGTAGCGTATAGTCACTACGGCCGGGCTTAGGTATAAAAATTACCTTAACTTCTCTCCAAGCCTCCGGTATGTATCCAAATACGATACATGCCCGGAAAATACGCACGAGATGTGGCAGAATGATATCCAGCCCCCACTGGAGGAGGGCTGGAAAAACTCCGTCCACACCCGGCGACTTGAATGGCGAGAATGATTGTACTGCCCAAGATACCTTGTCAGAGTCTACGACAGCATCCGCCACCCCCCAGTCGTCCGGGGAAGGGGCGACGAGGGGGGCAGGTGCCCATATCGTAGGGGCGTCTGACGTTATGCATCCCGGGAAGTGGGTTAGGAGTAAAAGTTGCTCAGTTTCGGAGGCGGAACAGGTATAAGAACCGTCCTCTTTCCTGAGGTTACTAGGTTGAGTATTAGTGCTCTTGGATAGAACTCTCTGCAAACGGGCTGCCGATGCGGTGGACTCAACGTCCCCGCAAAAGTCCCTCCAAGCCTTCCTCTGCTTTTGGCGTACTAGTTTTTTGTAGGCGTTTCGGACGTCCTTGTAGGACTGCCAATCAGCCTCCCGCTTATTACTGAACGCCTTATTGTACTTCCTTCGTGCCTCCTTCCGGAGTACAGCCAGCTCCTTGCTCCACCAGCGGTTGGTGGTGCCAGGTGCGGCGGGGCTCCTGTTCAACTGTTTCACCTTCTTCATTTCTGAATTCACAACGCCGTTTGTTTGCTACCTCGATCAGACCATTGTCAAGTGCAGAGCCCGACGAAAACAAGTTTTGTGTGCTTTCAGGAACAAACCAAACGTTCTTCAGATATCCAGGTTTCCATTTACCATTCACGAGAAGTTCAACATCTATCTGACCTTCTCCCTTAGCATACATCGCGCAACCATTACCAATAATGAGTGATTTCGGTGCCTCGAAAGCTCTGTATGTCGAAAACCATTCCAACTTTGAAGTGATATGATGTGATGCACCAGAATCTATCACCCAGTTTTCAAATGCTTGGTTTGAACTTGAAGACATTATTAAAGCTTGACCATTCTTAGTTTCCCGAGCCTTTTCTGGAACTTTTTCTGATTTTTCATTCTTCAATTTCCAGCAGAACTTCTTGAAATGGCCTTTTCTCCCGCAATATGAACAGGAACAGTCTTTACTCTTCTTCGTCTGATTGTCGCTGTTTGCAAGCTTCTTTTGATGAACCTTATTTTTCATCACTAATGCTACACTAGAAGAATCAACTTTATTTCCAGCAATTTCTTTCAATCTCTGCTCATGTAGCCTTAGCAGTTCGATCAAATTTGCAACATTGCGATTTTCCAAAGGTATCGACTCCCAAGCGTTCTTAAATTCCAAATATTCATTGGGCAAAGTATTGAGGATTCTGTTTAGCAACATTGACCTGGGTAGCTGAACATTCTCTCTCTTTAATTCATCGTGCTCTCCTGTCACTATCTTATTCACTCTATTGACGGACAACTGTAGTTCTACATCGAACTTCCATGTACTCCAATTACTTTCACCTTCCAACTTTTCAATATTGGCAGTGACAACCTTCTCCATATTTCTTAGAGAATAAAAAAGCAATAGGTGTCGTACACAGGTCAAATACAGTTGAACGGACGTCCTCTTCAAATACACTTCTTCAAGAATATACTAGCAGACCACCGCGTAGTCTGGGCCCATAACCGTTGTGGTTAAAATTTTATTGAAGAAGAAAAAAGAGACTTAGAAAAAGTGACTGATATAATAATTATAATATTTAACAACTTCAATTGTTTTTAATGAACAATGCTGATTTCATTTCAACAATATCTAACAAGGGGGATGAAATTTAAGGTTTGAAACTGGAAATTTTTTCATGTAAGTGGTGGAATAGAATTATGGGGTTCCATAGATTTCGGTCAACCATTGAAGAAAGTCTTATGTCTTCAACCTAAAACCAACCCCTACGCTACTAACAACTCCTAAGCCCTAGCAAGCGCAGTAGGCAAATACATTTTATTTTTTTTTGCTTTCTTCTGATTTGTTAATAATTCAAAATCATTTTCATTAATTTTTAACCCATCCACAATTTCTCAACCCCTTTCATGATATGTGAACCCTCAAAGAGCAAAATTTACCCAGATGGCTTCTTTTTCGTGTGATTTTCGTTAGCTCTACTTAACTACAGTTCATTTTCACCCCTTTTGATTTTTCGCCTTTTTTGGTAATAAATTTTACCGAATTTTAAATTTTGTAACAACAATTTTTTTACATTTCGTATTTTTGACACATCTGTGCGTTTGCGGAGGCACTACTACTAGGTGCAGATTGATAAAATCTGCACCCGATTCCACCAGTAAGACCAGCCGCCCCTACATACACATTAACTTGATAAACATCTACAAGGATACACATCGCATTGATATACATCTTCCGTTGGCTTTTATCTTGAGACTGGCAAGTATCTCGGAAAGGAAGCATTTTAGAAAAAAATGTTTTGTATAAAAGTTTTATGGCTTCGATGGGGAAAATAAATGACATCGTCGCCATTTTTATTCAAGGTCATTTTCAAGGTCAAATGAAGGTCAACTTATTTTTTTTTATGGAACCATCTATGTTTTATTACAGATTCTTATTCCCCATAAAAAAAATGAAGTTGACCTTCATTTGACCTTGAAAATGACCTCGAAGTCATAAAACTTTTATACGAAACATTTTTTTCTAAAATGCTTCCTTTCCGGTTGCCAGTCTTGCCAGTCTCAAGATAAAACGACCACCCGGTATAGATTTTTGTTTATTTCTCGTCAATTTAAATGATATTTCCCGAACAACAGTGTCTTTCTATGAAATCTCATTTCAGTCCTGCCAAATTAAAGACAAAACTTGAACAGAACCACGACAGTCGTACCAACACTTCTAAATAAAATCTTTTTTCAGTGCTGCCACTTAAAAACAAAACTTACTTGAACAGAACCGCGTCAGTCGTATCTCATTTTAAGCGGACCACCTGAAAAGAAAATAATTAAGATCCATTTTCGGCACTCCAGGGCATAAAAACGTTCTTTAAGCCTGCATATAGAAGAATATAGGTATTATATTGATTTTTGTTTATTTTTCGCCAACCAAATTTCAACAGGTGTGCAGTGTTGCCAACTGTAAATTATATTTCGCGAATAAGAGTGTCTTCCAAAGAAATTTGTTTTCAGTGCTGCCAATTAAATACAAAAATCGCAGTAATCGTTTGTGGTTTAGAAGTTATGTATGGTTATATGGCTTAAAGGTTTGTAAAAAGATATCTTAGGAACCGTTTGGATATCTTACGAACTGTTTGTGCTATTTCATTGAAACTTGCATTTTTAGACAGCAAATTAAATTCTGAAGAGAAAAGTCCTATTGACCTTTCCCGATAAACTTATGGTTTAGAAGTTATGTTTGGTTATATGGCTTAAAGGTTTGTAAAAAGATATCTTACGAACCGTTTGGATATCTTACGAACTGTTTGTGCTATTTCATTGAAACTTGGACTTTTAGACAGCAAATTAAATTCTGAAGAGAAAGGGTCCTATTGACCTTTCCCGATAAACTTATGGTTTAGAAGTTATGTTTGATTATATGGCTTAAAGGTTTGTAAAAAGATATCTTAAGAACCGTTTGTATATCTTACGAACTGTATGTGCTATTTCATTGAAACTTGTATTTTTAGACAACAAATTAAATTCTGAAGAGAAAAGGTCCTATTGACCTTTCCCGAAAAACTTATGGTTTAGAAGTTATGTTTGGTTATATGGCTTACAGGTTTGTAAAAAGATATCTTACGAACCGTTTGGATATCTTACGAACTGTTTGTGCTATTTCATTGAAACTTGCATTTTTAGACAGCAAATTAAATTCTGAAGAGAAAAGTCCTATTGACCTTTCCCGATAAACTTATGGTTTAGAAGTTATGTTTGGTTATATGGCTTAAAGGTTTGTAAAAAGATATCTTACGAACCGTTTGGATATCTTACGAACTGTTTGTGCTATTTCATTGAAACTTGGACTTTTAGACAGCAAATTAAATTCTGAAGAGAAAGGGTCCTATTGACCTTTCCCGATAAACTTATGGTTTAGAAGTTATGTTTGATTATATGGCTTAAAGGTTTGTAAAAAGATATCTTAAGAACCGTTTGTATATCTTACGAACTGTATGTGCTATTTCATTGAAACTTGTATTTTTAGACAACAAATTAAATTCTGAAGAGAAAAGGTCCTATTGACCTTTCCCGAAAAACTTATGGTTTAGAAGTTATGTTTGGTTATATGGCTTACAGGTTTGTAAAAAGATATCTTACGAACCGTTTGGATATCTTACGAACTGTTTGTGCTATTTCATTGAAACTTGCATTTTTAGACAGCAAATTAAATTCTGAAGAGAAAAGGTCCTATTGACCTTTCCCGAAAAACTTATGGTTTAGAAGTTATGTTTGGTTATATGGCTTACAGGTTTGTAAAAAGATATCTTACGAACCGTTTGGATATCTTACGAACTGTTTGTGCTATTTCATTGAAATTTGCATTTTTAGACGGCAAATTAAATTCTGAAGAGAAAAGGTCCTATTGACCTTTCCCGATAAACTTATGGTTTAGAAGTTATGTTTGGTTATATGGCTTACAGGTTTGTAAAAAGATATCTTACGAACCGTTTGGATATCTTACGAACTGTTTGTGCTATTTCATTGAAACTTGCATTTTTAGACAGCAAATTAAATTCTGAAGAGAAAAGGTCCTATTGACCTTTCCCGATAAACTTATGGTTTAGAAGTTATGTTTGGTTATATGGCTTAAAGGTTTGTAAAAAGATATCTTACGAACCGTTTGGATATCTTACGAACTGTTTGTGCTATTTCATTGAAACTTGGACTTTTAGACAGCAAATTAAATTCTGAAGAGAAAGGGTCCTATTGACCTTTCCCGATAAACTTATGGTTTAGAAGTTATGTTTGATTATATGGCTTAAAGGTTTGTAAAAAGATATCTTAAGAACCGTTTGTATATCTTACGAACTGTATGTGCTATTTCATTGAAACTTGTATTTTTAGACAACAAATTAAATTCTGAAGAGAAAAGGTCCTATTGACCTTTCCCGAAAAACTTATGGTTTAGAAGTTATGTTTGGTTATATGGCTTACAGGTTTGTAAAAAGATATCTTACGAACCGTTTGGATATCTTACGAACTGTTTGTGCTATTTCATTGAAACTTGCATTTTTAGACAGCAAATTAAATTCTGAAGAGAAAAGGTCCTATTGACCTTTCCCGAAAAACTTATGGTTTAGAAGTTATGTTTGGTTATATGGCTTACAGGTTTGTAAAAAGATATCTTACGAACCGTTTGGATATCTTACGAACTGTTTGTGCTATTTCATTGAAATTTGCATTTTTAGACGGCAAATTAAATTCTGAAGAGAAAAGGTCCTATTGACCTTTCCCGATAAACTTATGGTTTAGAAGTTATGTTTGGTTATATGGCTTACAGGTTTGTAAAAAGATATCTTACGAACCGTTTGGATATCTTACGAACTGTTTGTGCTATTTCATTGAAACTTGCATTTTTAGACAGCAAATTAAATTCTGAAGAGAAAAGGTCCTATTGACCTTTCCCGATAAACTTATGGTTTAGAAGTTATGTTTGGTTATATGGCTTAAAGGTTTGTAAAAAGATATCTTACGAACCGTTTGGATATCTTACGAACTGTTTGTGGTATTTCATTGAAACTTGCATTTTTAGACAGCAAATTAAATTCTGAAGAGAAAAGGTCCTATTGACCTTTCCCGAAAAACTTATGGTTTAGAAGTTATGTTTGGTTATATGGCTTAAAGGTTTGTAAAAAGATATCTTACGAACCGTTTGGATATCTTACGAACTGTTTGTGCTATTTCATCGAAACTTGCATTTTTAGACAATAAATTAAATTCTGAAGAGAAAAAGTGCTATTGACCTTTCCCGAAAAACTTATGGTTTAGAAGTTATGTTTGGATAACCAATATAACCATATAAATGGCTTATAAGGTTTTGTATAAAATAAACAAACAAATTCATGTACCAACTTTTAAATCGTTCTTATTATTAATATTATTCCTGGTATTATAAAAAACAGTAACGGCACCCGAAAGAAAAATAATTACCAACATTGCAAACTGCCAATTTTCGACACCTCAGGGCATAAAAACGTCCTTTAAGCTTGCAGATGCGATCCCAAACTCTATAAACTTTTAATTTATTTCAGCAAATTAAATTCTGAAGAGAAAAGGTCCTATTGACCTTTCCCGAAAAACTTATGGTTTAGAAGTTATGTTTGGTTATATGGCTTAAAGGTTTGTAAAAAGATATCTTACGAACCGTTTGGATATCTTACGAACTGTTTGTGCTATTTCATTGAAACTTGGACTTTTAGACAGCAAATTAAATTCTGAAGAGAAAGGGTCCTATTGACCTTTCCCGAGAAACTTATGGTTTAGAAGTTATGTTTGATTATATGGCTTAAAGGTTTGTAAAAAGATATCTTAAGAACCGTTTGTATATCTTACGAACTGTATGTGCTATTTCATTGAAACTTGTATTTTTAGACAACAAATTAAATTCTGAAGAGAAAAGGTCCTATTGACCTTTCCCGAAAAACTTATGGTTTAGAAGTTATGTTTGGTTATATGGCTTAAAGGTTTGTAAAAAGATATCTTACGAACCGTTTGGATATCTTACGAACTGTTTGTGCTATTTCATTGAAACTTGCATTTTTAGACAGCAAATTAAATTCTGAAGAGAAAAGGTCCTATTGACCTTTCCCGATAAACTTATGGTTTAGAAGTTATGTTTGGTTATATGGCTTAAAGGTTTGTAAAAAGATATCTTACGAACCGTTTGGATATCTTACGAACTGTTTGTGCTATTTCATTGAAACTTGCATTTTTAGACAGCAAATTAAATTCTGAAGAGAAAAGGTCCTATTGACCTTTCCCGAAAAACTTATGGTTTAGAAGTTATGTTTGGTTATATGGCTTACAGGTTTGTAAAAAGATATCTTACGAACCGTTTGGATATCTTACGAACTGTTTGTGCTATTTCATTGAAGCTTGCATTTTTAGACAGCAAATTAAATTCTGAAGAGAAAAGGTCCTATTGACCTTTCCCGAGAAACTTATGGTTTAGAAGTTATGTTTGGTTATATGGCTTAAAGGTTTGTAAAAAGATATCTTACGAACCGTTTGGATATCTTACGAACTGTTTGTGCTATTTCATCGAAACTTGCATTTTTAGACAATAAATTAAATTCTGAAGAGAAAAAGTGCTATTGACCTTTCCCGAAAAACTTATGGTTTAGAAGTTATGTTTGGATAACCAATATAACCATATAAATGGCTTATAAGGTTTTGTATAAAATAAACAAACAAATTCATGTACCAACTTTTAAATCGTTCTTATTATTAATATTATTCCTCGTATTATAAAAAACAGTAACGGCACCCGAAAGAAAAATAATTACCAACATTGCAAACTGCCAATTTTCGACACCTCAGGGCATAAAAACGTCCTTTAAGCTTGCAGATGCGATCCCAAACTCTATAAACTTTTAATTTATTTCTCGTCAACCTATTCAAATTTTATGCAAATAAGCTCTCCAGACTGGTTCGATCCGGTTCCAAAAAAAGGCTAACAGATTCGCATTTTTTTCTCCGCGAAATTTCCAGAATGTTTTAATTACGGATTTTTGTTTCCGCTCCGAGCACGTGCGGTTTGCTAGAGTCGACCTCAAGTAATAACAACAAAATTTTTCGTTAAATAATCAAACAAAGACTCACCGAATTTCGTGGCCGGAAAAAATTGGAACAGGCACCTAGGAACTTATTTTATTTAATTATTAGTTCGGCACTGGTCACGGCACGGAGCTCGCGAATCGACTGAACGAAATAACAGTGGATTTATGATTACAAAACTGAGCGGGTGGTGGAAGAAAGCGATTATTATTATTTATTGCACATCAAAGTAGAATTACCTACATTGCAAAAATGTGAAATGTGCGCTACGTTCGACGTTGAAATTTTTTTAGTTTTTTTAGTTATGGAAAAGGGTTTTTTGTTGGTAAGGGGGTAGGAACAGTTTCAGTACTTTTGGTAAGCTTTTGTTCCATAAAGAAGGGAAAAAGGGGCGCAAAAGCTTTCACGAGCTAAGCAGACCGTTTTCTCCTCTTTTTTCAATAATTTATACATTTTGGCCACTTTTTATCATATCTAAGTAAAAGAGAAAATATATTATTTTATTTTCAAACGTCACATAACAATTATTGTGTGTACGGAAGCGCAGAAGTGCCATATTTTTCTCTTTTATTATTTCCAAATTACCACAAAAAATGTGTCTTAAGAAAAAACTGTAAATTTACATTCAAATTTACATAAAAACTGCAAATTTACACAAAAAGCCAACGGAAGATGTATATCAATGCGATGTATATCTCGGTAGATGTTTATCAAGTTAATGTGTATGTAGGGGCGGCTGGTCTTACTGGTGGAATCGGGTGCAGATTTTATCAATCGCACAGATGTGTGAAAAAGGCGAATTGTTAAAAAACTGTTGTTACAAAATTTAAAAATAGAAAATGAACAGACTGAGTGGGATACCTCCACTAGTTCTCGAGTTATTGCAATTCATAGTTTTTCGGTTTTTCACCCCTAGCTCCCACCCCCTTGGGCCGATATGGCCCAAAAGCAATCCCCGCCTTACTTTTCGGGAGACGAAGCTGCCTACCAAGTTTCAGCCCGATATCTCAATCCGTTCTCAAGTTATGCGACGGAGAGATTGAGGAGCGATCGATACGACGAGCGAGCGAGCGAGCGAATAAGCTAAAACAAGAGTGCCTCGCATTTTGCTACGGCACTAAAAACTGTAAATTTACACTTGCCGACCGTACCCATAGTCCGTTGTTTAGCGGGAATTTAAAAAAATGCCATATTTTTCTCTTTTATTATTTCCAAATTACCACAAAAAATGTGTAAATTTCGGAAGAAAAAACTGTAAATTTACACGAAAACTGTAAATTTACAGAAAAACTGTAAATTTACACAAAAACCGTTGTTTAGCGGGAATTTTTTAAAAATTTGTGTAAATTGACAGTTTTTGTGTAAATTTACAACGCAACAAACGTGAGTAGAAAATTTTCGATTTTTTCGTTTGAAAATAAAATTCTGTATTTTATTCGGAGTTTAAGCGACATATGTCACCCGGGCATATGAAGCATACAAGGAGCAAAAAACCAAAGCCAAACTTAAAGTATTAGAAGCAAAGCAAAAATCTTGGGAAGAATTTGGAAGAACAATGGAAGGGAACCCTAAAGACAACCAAAAATTATTCTATAAAGTTTTAAAATCGTTCAGAAAGAAATCCGAGTATAAATTAATCCAAATAAAAAATAAAGACGGAGAAATATTAACTGACGAAGACAAAATTCTAGATAGGTGGCAAGAATACTTTAAAGACCTATTAAATTCTGCAAACAATGAGAGGGGAATAACACAACAGCAAATGAAAACTAATTGTGTGACAATAGGAGAAAGAGGATGCATAGAGTTGCATAAACTCCTTAATTTATGCTGGCAACAAAAACAAATACCGAATGAATGGAACTCAGCTATCATATTACCTATTTTCAAGAAAGGAGACACTAAAGACGCGGTAACTATAGGGGAATATCTCTCTTGTGTACAGTTCTGAAATTATATGAAGGTATACCAGAGAGGAAAGTAAGGAGAATAGTTGAACCACAACTATCTAATGCTCAAAGTGGATTCAGACCATCACGTAGTATTCAAGATCATATTTTCACTTCACAACAGGTGGTAGAAAAAATGCTGGGAAGAAATAAAGAAGTGTTTCTCTGTTATATAGACGTCAAGAAAGCGTTCGACACAATTAACCGATGTAACATATGGAAGAGCCTGGAAAACAAAGGAGTTGGAGAAGACATCATAAAAATCATCCAGAGTATATACATAAACACCAACTGCCAAGTGAGAACGAACAACAGAGTCTCCAAGCCGCTCAGAACCTATGAAGGGGTTCGTATTCGTATTTCGTTCTGCGGTGCGTTTCCCTGACGGGTCCGCTGCATTCAGACCTTATGGTCCATTATGCCCGCACTGTGACAGTTACCCATTTCCTACAGGAACCCCGGTTCTGCAAAGACCCAGTACTTCTGCTGTAGAAACTGAATAGTGTTAATCGGGTGCTAGAAAAGCCACCCCGCTTTGCTATACCACGGCGGGTACTTCTGCTCTTTAGGGAGTTTGTTGAAGCTTCGTCCCGCGAACCCACTATAACCGGCAGGTCTTTTTCAGCCCTGCCGGATACAACTGGTTTCTTGGTGTCGAAGGCAGCTTAAAGTGTACCCTTAAAGGGTTCAGTTGAGGTATCAATTTATGTCCCTCTATGTTACAAACTGCAGACATCTTCCCCCAGTGTGGCCGACGGTTCTTGGTGGACAGCCCCATCAGCCACAACTGGTTGTTGGTGCCACAGTCCCTGAGGGTCTGCCAGTGTCACGGTACCTGTGCAGCTGTGGTATCTTTTTCAGTCCCATCAGTCACAACGAGTCCCTAGCGTCCTGCGCAGCACTATTATAACTACCCTTCCGTACAGACTGCAGACATCTTCCCCCCGTGTGGCCGATGGTTCCTGGTGGACAGCCCCATCAGCCACAACTGGTTGTTGGTGCCACAGTCCCTGAGGGTCTGCCAGTGTCACGGTACCTGTGCAACTGCGGTGTCTTTTTCAGTCCCATCAGTCACAATTAGTCCCTAGCCACAAAAGTCTGATAGGTCCAGTTGTCAACCTGTCCCTATCGCAACCGCGAGGTATTTTTTATTTTTTATTTTTTTTTCCCTCCGTACAGACAACAGAAGTATCAGTCTTCCAGTCCCTCTGTTCAGACTGCTAGGTCCCGAAGTCTCAGAGCAGCTATGGGTGTCCTTCGACCCCATTTGCCGCATTGAGGCCTCCAGTATCCTCTTAAATCTGGTCTGAAATTCCCAGTTAACCCCGGGAATTCGGTCCGCCCTCATTCCCTGAGGGTCTGCCAATGTCACGGTACCTGTGCAACTGCGGTGTCTTTTTCAGTCCCATCAGTCACAATTAGTCCCTAGCCACAAAAATCTGATAGGTCCAGTTGTCAGCCTATCCCTATCGCAACCGTGAGGTAATTTTTTTTTTTTTTTTTCCCTCCGTACAGACAACAGAAGTATCAGTCTTCCAGTCCCTCTGTTCAGGCTGCTAGGTCCCTAAGTCTCAGAGCAGCTATGGGTGTCTTCCGACCCCATTTGCTGCATTGAGGCCTCCGGTACCCTCCTAAATCTGGTCTGAAATTCCCAGTTAACCCCGGGAGTTCGGTCCGCCCTCATGGAGCCCGGCGCATGAGGGTAAGGCTATTACTCTGAGAGGGCGCCCGGTGTCTCAGAGGGGTTGGTTCGCGGTAGCGGCTTTGGTACAGACACGTGAGGGTTTTAAGCCCCAGGTCTGCACGTATGGCCGTAACTAACCAGCGGACTGGCCATTCCCCTATCCACCACCCGGGGCCGCGCCCCATGGGCACCCAACCGCACGGGTATGAAGGGGTTAGACAAGGGGGAGCATTAAGTCCACTTTTATTCGTATGTGTAATGGATGACATTATAAAAGAATGCAGCGGAAGAATGAAGAAATTCAATTTAGGATATCGAAATTTAATAGCGATAAATGTGGAGATGTGTGTGTTTGCGGATGATGTTGTTCTCCTAGCCAAATCGAAAAATGATTTAGAAAGCAACTTAAACGTATGGGCAGACATTTGCAAGATACAATTTAGAAATGAACGTAGAGAAGACGAAGGTGCAAGCTGTAAGCAACAATGAGACAAAAATAAAAATTGCAATAAAAGACCAAGAAATCGAACAAGTACAAACTTTCAAGTATCTCGGAACTACTTTAAATAACACTGGGACCATTGACAACGAACTTAACAGCAGAATAAAAAGCGCAGCTTGTGTGTATCATGCGTTGAGTAAGAAGTTTCTAAACCATAAGGAGATTACCAAGAAAACAAAGATGGCGGTCTACAAAAGTGTATACCTACCGGTGTTACTCCACGGAGGGGAAAATTGGGTACTAACAAAGAGGCAGGAGAGTAGAATACAAGCTGTGGAGATGAGATACCTACGAAGAGTACTAGGAGTGAAAAGAACTGACAGGGTTCAAAAGACTTCGTTAGTCATTGAAAAAAGGTCTTATGAGTCTTCAACCTAAAACCAATCCTTAGGCTACTAACACCCCTAACCTCGATATGTGAACCCACAAAAAGCAAAATTTCCGCAGACCCCTTCTTTTTAGTGTAATTTTCGAAAGTTCTACTTTGCTACAGTCACTTTTCACCCCCTTAACTTTTCATCCCCCTTCACAATTTTGCAACCCCTCGAACGTTAAATTGGCCAAATTCGTGCAATTTTGTCTTTCTTCGGTAATAAATTTTACTCTTTTGGATAATATTTACATTTTTCACTTTTTAACACCACTGTGCGTCTGCGGAGGCACTACCACTAGGTGCAGATTTATAAAATCTGCACCCGACTCCACCAGTAAATTCAGCTCGCCCCTACATACACATTAACAAGGTAAACATCTACAGGGACACACATCGCATTGATATACATCTTTCGTTGGCTTTTGTTCTAAGCAATACATAAAAGACATTATTGCAAGGCTTATCAGCATCTACTATTCTTCTTAATCCTCAGTTTCTTTAATTTCTTTTCTTCTTCTAAGTCGTCTACATAGAACTCATAAAAGCCGAAGATGTCTCTACTTTTACCTTTAGCTTTCTTCTAAGTCTAATTCAAAATGTTATTTAACTAAAAGATAAAAACTTTTTCTTAAGTTTCCAATTTCTTTCTCGCTTTATTCTAGCTCGTCCAAACACTTTCAGTTTTTTTCTCTTCTAAACCTGTTGACAAATCAGTAAGAAATAACGGCAGAAAATTAAAATTAAGGCCTCTAAAAACTTGACAATGAAGTCCGTTAAAAGTAAAATCCCATGACTCCCATCAAACCGCAAAGCTACACCACCACAACAATCGCATAATTTCCGCATTTTTGCATTATTTTATTCAAAGACCACGAAATTGCAGGGTCAGGGTCGATATTGTCGCATGACTGAATCAATCCAATCACCTTGAATTACGAATTACATAATCCTCCGAAATTGGATGAAATTGTTGGATTTAAAGCCCGCAGTTGTACCAGTGAAAGGATAAAATAAGTGCAATTTTCTGCAAGAAATTCGTCCGTGGAGAGAACTAAGGCCGTTCAAGTGACTTCCTCCATTTCTTCCTTATTGATTCGTATTGAAATGTGATCGATTGAGCGAAGTGTTTGAAATCGATCACGCTTTCTCTGATTTCTTACATAACTAATGTTGGATAATTGTGCAATAGGTTTTGATTTTTTTTGTTAATTTATTGGGTAGGCAGCTTAAGGAGGAAAGATGGATTATTGTAGTGAAAATCTTGAATTCAAATAACTAGAACCGAAACAGCTTTTCGATGGAAATGCTGGAAAAATGGGTCAAGTTTTTGAGGTCAATGCAATTCATTCTACTGTGAAGTGCATGCGTCTAGTCTACTGGATCAATTAGAATATTCCGGAAAAAAAAAGTCATGTCCAATTTTGAAACAATAGCGTACTAAACAGGACTTAGATTTATTTTTGTTTTTAGTTATTTGTGACAATTCTGTTGGTATTCCTGCACTTGTGAATTTCGCGTTTTAAAGTTTTTATCATTAAAATAACTGGCAATTGGTTTCACTAGAGTCTTTAATGAAACAAAATGTAATTTTTATTAGTTTTATTCTATTTTGGAACTTTAAATGAAAGAAAACCTACTTTTCTCGAAGCGCGTAAGTCCTAGAAGCTTGAAATTTGCCCCAATCGATTCTCCTTCAAATTTGAGGAAATAAGATAGGTCACACTTGCGGTCGCAAAAAACTTTTACAAAATGTATGCTTTTTAGTGAATTTCGCGTTTTAAAGTTTTTATCATCAAAGTTACTGGCAATTGGTTTCACTAGAGTCTTTAATGAAACAAAATGTAATTTTTATTAGTTTTATTCTATTTTGGAATGTTAAATGAAAGAAAACCTACTTTTCTCGAAGTGTGCAAGTCCTAGAAGTTTGAAATTTGCCCCAATCGATTCTCCCTTAAATTTGAGGAAATAAGATAGGTCACACTTGCGGTCGCAAAAAACTTTTACAAAATGTGTGCTTTTTAATGAATTTCGCGTTTTAAAGTTTTTATGATTAAAATTACTGGCAATTGGTTTCACTAGAGTCTTTAATAAAACAAAATGTAATTTTTATTAATTTTATTCTATTTTGGAACTTTAAATGAAAGAAAATCTACTTTTCTCGAAGTGTGTAAGTCCTAGAAGCTTGAAATTTGCCCCAATCGATTCTCCTTCAAATTTGAGGAAATAAGATAGGTCACACTTGCGGTCGCAAAAAACTTTTACAAAATGTATGCTTTTTAGTGAATTTCGCGTTTTAAAGTTTTTATCATCAAAGTTACTGGCAATTGGTTTCACTAGAGTCTTTAATGAAACAAAATGTAATTTTTATTAGTTTTATTCTATTTTGGAACGTTAAATGAAAGAAAACCTACTTTTCTCGAAGTGTGCAAGTCCTAGAAGTTTGAAATTTGCCCCAATCGATTCTCCCTTAAATTTGAGGAAATAAGATAGGTCACACTTGCGGTCGCAAAAAACTTTTACAAAATGTGTGCTTTTTAATGAATTTCGCGTTTTAAAGTTTTTATGATTAAAATTACTGGCAATTGGTTTCACTAGAGTCTTTAATAAAACAAAATGTAATTTTTATTAATTTTATTCTATTTTGGAACTTTAAATGAAAGAAAATCTACTTTTCTCGAAGTGTGTAAGTCCTAGAAGCTTGAATTTGCCCCAATCGATTCTCCTTCAAATTTGAGGAAATAAGATAGGTCACACTTGCGGTCGCAAAAAACTTTTACAAAATGTATGCTTTTTAGTGAATTTCGCGTTTTAAAGTTTTTATCATTAAAATTACTGGCAATTGGTTTCACTAGAGTCTTTAATGAAACAAAATGTAATTTTTATTAGTTTTATTCTATTTTGGAACTTTAAATGAAAGAAAACCTACTTTTCTCGAAGCGCGTAAGTCCTAGAAGCTTGAAATTTGCCCCAATCGATTCTCCTTCAAATTTGAGGAAATAAGATAGGTCACACTTGCGGTCGCAAAAAACTTTTACAAAATGTATGCTTTTTAGTGAATTTCGCGTTTTAAAGTTTTTATCATCAAAGTTACTGGCAATTGGTTTCACTAGAGTCTTTAATGAAACAAAATGTAATTTTTATTAGTTTTATTCTATTTTGGAATGTTAAATGAAAGAAAACCTACTTTTCTCGAAGTGTGCAAGTCCTAGAAGTTTGAAATTTGCCCCAATCGATTCTCCCTTAAATTTGAGGAAATAAGATAGGTCACACTTGCGGTCGCAAAAAACTTTTACAAAACGTGTGCTTTTTAATGAATTTCGCGTTTTAAAGTTTTTATGATTAAAATTACTGGCAATTGGTTTCACTAGAGTCTTTAATAAAACAAAATGTAATTTTTATTAATTTTATTCTATTTTGGAACTTTAAATGAAAGAAAATCTACTTTTCTCGAAGTGTGTAAGTCCTAGAAGCTTGAAATTTGCCCCAATCGATTCTCCTTCAAATTTGAGGAAATAAGATAGGTCACACTTGCGGTCGCAAAAAACTTTTACAAAATGTATGCTTTTTAGTGAATTTCGCGTTTTAAAGTTTTTATCATCAAAGTTACTGGCAATTGGTTTCACTAGAGTCTTTAATGAAACAAAATGTAATTTTTATTAGTTTTATTCTATTTTGGAACGTTAAATGAAAGAAAACCTACTTTTCTCGAAGTGTGCAAGTCCTAGAAGTTTGAAATTTGCCCCAATCGATTCTCCCTTAAATTTGAGGAAATAAGATAGGTCACACTTGCGGTCGCAAAAAACTTTTACAAAATGTGTGCTTTTTAATGAATTTCGCGTTTTAAAGTTTTTATGATTAAAATTACTGGCAATTGGTTTCACTAGAGTCTTTAATAAAACAAAATGTAATTTTTATTAATTTTATTCTATTTTGGAACTTTAAATGAAAGAAAATCTACTTTTCTCGAAGTGTGTAAGTCCTAGAAGCTTGAATTTGCCCCAATCGATTCTCCTTCAAATTTGAGGAAATAAGATAGGTCACACTTGCGGTCGCAAAAAACTTTTACAAAATGTATGCTTTTTAGTGAATTTCGCGTTTTAAAGTTTTTATCATTAAAATTACTGGCAATTGGTTTCACTAGAGTCTTTAATAAAACAAAATGTAATTTTTATTAGTTTTATTCTATTTTGGAACTTTAAATGAAAGAAAACCTACTTTTCTCGGAGTGTGTAAGTCCTAGAAGCTTGAAATTTGCCCCGATCGATTCTCCTTCAAATTTGAGGAAATAAGATAGGTCACACTTGCGGTCGCAAAAAACTTTTACAAAATGTATGCTTTTTAGTGAATTTCGCGTTTTAAAGTTTTTATTATTAAAATTACTGGCAATTGGTTTCACTAGAGTCTTTAATGAAACAAAATGTAATTTTTATTAGTTTTATTCTATTTTGGAACGTTAAATGAAAGAAAACCTACTTTTCTCGAAGTGTGTAAGTCCTAGAAGCTTGAAATTTGCCCCAATCGATTCTCCTTCAAATCTGAGGAAATAAGATAGGTCACACTTGCGGTCGCAAAAAACTTTTACAAAATGTATGCTTTTTAGTGAATTTCGCGATTTAAAGTTTTTATCATTAAAATTACTGGCAATTGGTTTCACTAGAGTCTTTAATGAAACAAAATGTAATTTTTATTAGTTTTATTCTATTTTGGAACGTTAAATGAAAGGAAACCTACTTTTCTCGAAGTGTGCAAGTCCTAGAAGTTTGAAATTTGCCCCAATCGATTCTCCTTTAAATTTGAGGAAATAAGATAGGTCACACTTGCGGTCGCAAAAAACTTTTACAAAATGTGTGCTTTTTAATGAATTTCGCGTTTTAAAGTTTTTATGATTAAAATTACTGGCAATTGGTTTCACTAGAGTCTTTAATAAAACAAAATGTAATTTTTATTAATTTTATTCTATTTTGGAACTTTAAATGAAAGAAAATCTACTTTTCTCGAAGTGTGTAAGTCCTAGAAGCTTGAAATTTGCCCCAATCGATTCTCCTACAAATTTGAGGAAATAAGATAGGTCACACTTGCGGTCGCAAAAAATTTTTACAAAATGTATGCTTTTTAGTGAATTTCGCGTTTTAAAGTTTTTATCATTAAAATAACTGGCAATTGGTTTCACTAGAGTCTTCAATAAAACAAAATGTAATTTTTATTAGTTTTATTCTATTTTGGAACTTTAAATGAAAGAAACCTACTTTCCTCGAAGTGTGTAAGTCCTAGAAGCTAGAAATTTGCCCCAATCGGTTCTCCTTCAAATTTGAGGAAATAAGATAGGTCACACTTGCGGTCGCAAAAAGCTTTTACAAAATGTATGCTTTTTAGTGAATTTCGCGTTTTAAAGTTTTTATCATTAAAATTACTGGCAATTGGTTTCACTAGAGTCTTCAATAAAACAAAATGTAATTTTTATTAGTTTTATTCTATTTTGGAACTTTAAATGAAAGAAAATCTACTTTTCTCGAAGCGCGTAAGTCCTAGAAGCTTGAAATTTGCCCCAATCGATTCTCCTTCAAATTTGAGGAAATAAGATAGGTCACACTTGCGGTCGCAAAAAACTTTTACAAAATGTATGCTTTTTAGTGAATTTCTCCTTTTAAAGTTTTTATCATTAAAATTACTGGCAATTGGTTTCACTAGAGTCTTTAATGAAACAAAATGTAATTTTTATTAGTTTTATTCTATTTTGGAACTTTAAATGAAAGAAAATCTACTTTTCTCGAAGTGTGTAAGTCCTAGAAGCTTGAAATTTGCCCCAATCGATTCTCCTTCAAATTTGAGGCAATAAGATAGCTTCACACTTGCGGTCGCAAAAAACTTTTACAAAATGTATGCTTTTTAGTGAATATCGCGTTTTAAAGTTTTTATGATTAAAATTACTGGCAATTGGTTTCACTAGAGTCTTTAATAAAACAAAATGTAATTTTTATTAGTTTCATTCTATTTTGGAACTTTAAATGAAAGAAAACCTACTTTTCTCGGAGTGTGTAAGTCCTAGAAGCTTGAAATTTGCCCCAATCGATTCTCCTTCAAATTTGAGGCAATAAGATAGGTCACACTTGCGGTCGCAAAAAACTTTTACAAAACGTATGCTTTTTAGTGAATTTCGCGTTTTAAAATTTTTATGATTAAAATTACTGGCAATTGGTTTCACTAGAGTCTTTAATGAAACAAAATGTAATTTTTATTAGTTTTATTCTATTTTGGAACGTTAAATGAAAGGAAACCTACTTTTCTCGAAGTGTGCAAGTCCTAGAAGTTTGAAATTTGCCCCAATCGATTCTCCTTTAAATTTGAGGAAATAAGATAGGTCACACTTGCGGTCGCAAAAAACTTTTACAAAATGTGTGCTTTTTAATGAATTTCGCGTTTTAAAGTTTTTATGATTAAAATTACTGGCAATTGGTTTCACTAGAGTCTTTAATAAAACAAAATGTAATTTTTATTAATTTTATTCTATTTTGGAACTTTAAATGAAAGAAAATCTACTTTTCTCGAAGTGTGTAAGTCCTAGAAGCTTGAAATTTGCCCCAATCGATTCTCCTACAAATTTGAGGAAATAAGATAGGTCACACTTGCGGTCGCAAAAAGCTTTTACAAAATGTATGCTTTTTAGTGAATTTCGCGTTTTAAAGTTTTTATCATTAAAATAACTGGCAATTGGTTTCACTAGAGTCTTCAATAAAACAAAATGTAATTTTTATTAGTTTTATTCTATTTTGGAACTTTAAATGAAAGAAACCTACTTTTCTCGAAGTGTGTAAGTCCTAGAAGCTAGAAATTTGCCCCAATCGGTTCTCCTTCAAATTTGAGGAAATAAGATAGGTCACACTTGCGGTCGCAAAAAGCTTTTACAAAATGTATGCTTTTTAGTGAATTTCGCGTTTTAAAGTTTTTATCATTAAAATTACTGGCAATTGGTTTCACTAGAGTCTTCAATAAAACAAAATGTAATTTTTATTAGTTTTATTCTATTTTGGAACTTTAAATGAAAGAAAATCTACTTTTCTCGAAGCGCGTAAGTCCTAGAAGCTTGAAATTTGCCCCAATCGATTCTCCTTCAAATTTGAGGAAATAAGATAGGTCACACTTGCGGTCGCAAAAAACTTTTACAAAATGTATGCTTTTTAGTGAATTTCTCCTTTTAAAGTTTTTATCATTAAAATTACTGGCAATTGGTTTCACTAGAGTCTTTAATGAAACAAAATGTAATTTTTATTAGTTTTATTCTATTTTGGAACTTTAAATGAAAGAAAATCTACTTTTCTCGAAGTGTGTAAGTCCTAGAAGCTTGAAATTTGCCCCAATCGATTCTCCTTCAAATTTGAGGCAATAAGATAGCTTCACACTTGCGGTCGCAAAAAACTTTTACAAAATGTATGCTTTTTAGTGAATATCGCGTTTTAAAGTTTTTATGATTAAAATTACTGGCAATTGGTTTCACTAGAGTCTTTAATAAAACAAAATGTAATTTTTATTAGTTTCATTCTATTTTGGAACTTTAAATGAAAGAAAACCTACTTTTCTCGGAGTGTGTAAGTCCTAGAAGCTTGAAATTTGCCCCAATCGATTCTCCTTCAAATTTGAGGCAATAAGATAGGTCACACTTGCGGTCGCAAAAAACTTTTACAAAACGTATGCTTTTTAGTGAATTTCGCGTTTTAAAGTTTTTATGATTAAAATTACTGGCAATTGGTTTCACTAGAGTCTTTAATGAAACAAAATGTAATTTTTATTAGTTTTATTCTATTTTGGAACGTTAAATGAAAGAAAACCTACTTTTCTCGAAGTGTACAAGTCCTAGAAGCTTCAAATTTGCCCCAATCGATTCTCCTTCAAATTTGAGGAAATAAGATAGGTCACACTTGCGGTCGCAAAAAACTTTTACAAAATGTGTGCTTTTTAATGAATTTCGCGTTTTAAAGTTTTTATGCTTAAAATTACTGGCAATTGGTTTCACTAGAGTCTTTAATAAAACAAAATGTAATTTTTATTAATTTTATTCTATTTTGGAACTTTAAATGAAAGAAAATCTACTTTTCTCGAAGTGTGTAAGTCCTAGAAGCTTGAAATTTGCCCCAATCGATTCTCCTTCAAATTTGAGGAAATAAGATAGGTCACACTTGCGGTCGCAAAAAACTTTTACAAAATGTATGCTTTTTAGTGAATTTCGCGTTTTAAAGTTTTTATTATTAAAATTACTGGCAATTGGTTTCACTAGAGTCTTTAATGAAACAAAATGTAATTTTTATTAGTTTTATTCTATTTTGGAACGTTAAATGAAAGAAAACCTACTTTTCTCGAAGTGTGTAAGTCCTAGAAGCTTGAAATTTGCCCCAATCGATTCTCCTTCAAATCTGAGGAAATAAGATAGGTCACACTTGCGGTCGCAAAAAACTTTTACAAAATGTATGCTTTTTAGTGAATTTGGCGATTTAAAGTTTTTATCATTAAAATTACTGGCAATTGGTTTCACTAGAGTCTTTAATGAAACAAAATGTAATTTTTATTAGTTTTATTCTATTTTGGAACGTTAAATGAAAGGAAACCTACTTTTCTCGAAGTGTGCAAGTCCTAGAAGTTTGAAATTTGCCCCAATCGATTCTCCTTTAAATTTGAGGAAATAAGATAGGTCACACTTGCGGTCGCAAAAAACTTTTACAAAATGTGTGCTTTTTAATGAATTTCGCGTTTTAAAGTTTTTATGATTAAAATTACTGGCAATTGGTTTCACTAGAGTCTTTAATAAAACAAAATGTAATTTTTATTAATTTTATTCTATTTTGGAACTTTAAATGAAAGAAAATCTACTTTTCTCGAAGTGTGTAAGTCCTAGAAGCTTGAAATTTGCCCCAATCGATTCTCCTTCAAATTTGAGGAAATAAGATAGGTCACACTTGCGGTCGCAAGAAACTTTTACAAAATGTATGCTTTTTAGTGAATTTCGCGTTTTTAAGTTTTTATCATTAAAATTACTGGCAATTGGTTTCACTAGAGTCTTTAATAAAACAAAATGTAATTTTTATTAATTTTATTCTATTTTGGAACTTTAAATGAAAGAAAATCTACTTTTCTCGAAGTGTGTAAGTCCTAGAAGCTTGAATTTGCCCCAATCGATTCTCCTTCAAATTTGAGGAAATAAGATAGGTCACACTTGCGGTCGCAAAAAACTTTTACAAAATGTATGCTTTTTAGTGAATTTCGCGTTTTAAAGTTTTTATTATTAAAATTACTGGCAATTGGTTTCACTAGAGTCTTTAATGAAACAAAATGTAATTTTTATTAGTTTTATTCTATTTTGGAACGTTAAATGAAAGAAAACCTACTTTTCTCGAAGTGTGTAAGTCCTAGAAGCTTGAAATTTGCCCCAATCGATTCTCCTTCAAATCTGAGGAAATAAGATAGGTCACACTTGCGGTCGCAAAAAACTTTTACAAAATGTATGCTTTTTAGTGAATTTGGCGATTTAAAGTTTTTATCATTAAAATTACTGGCAATTGGTTTCACTAGAGTCTTTAATGAAACAAAATGTAATTTTTATTAGTTTTATTCTATTTTGGAACGTTAAATGAAAGGAAACCTACTTTTCTCGAAGTGTGCAAGTCCTAGAAGTTTGAAATTTGCCCCAATCGATTCTCCTTTAAATTTGAGGAAATAAGATAGGTCACACTTGCGGTCGCAAAAAACTTTTACAAAATGTGTGCTTTTTAATGAATTTCGCGTTTTAAAGTTTTTATGATTAAAATTACTGGCAATTGGTTTCACTAGAGTCTTTAATAAAACAAAATGTAATTTTTATTAATTTTATTCTATTTTGGAACTTTAAATGAAAGAAAATCTACTTTTCTCGAAGTGTGTAAGTCCTAGAAGCTTGAAATTTGCCCCAATCGATTCTCCTTCAAATTTGAGGAAATAAGATAGGTCACACTTGCGGTCGCAAGAAACTTTTACAAAATGTATGCTTTTTAGTGAATTTCGCGTTTTTAAGTTTTTATCATTAAAATTACTGGCAATTGGTTTCACTAGAGTCTTTAATAAAACAAAATGTAATTTTTATTAATTTTATTCTATTTTGGAACTTTAAATGAAAGAAAATCTACTTTTCTCGAAGTGTGTAAGTCCTAGAAGCTTGAATTTGCCCCAATCGATTCTGATTCAAATTTGAGGAAATAAGATAGGTCACACTTGCGGTCGCAAAAAACTTTTACAAAATGTATGCTTTTTAGTGAATTTCGCGTTTTAAAGTTTTTATCATTAAAATTACTGGCAATTGGTTTCACTAGAGTCTTTAATAAAACAAAATGTAATTTTTATTAGTTTTATTCTATTTTGGAACTTTAAATGAAAGAAAACCTACTTTTCTCGAAGCGCGTAAGTCCTAGAAGCTTGAAATTTGCCCCAATCGATTCTCCTTCAAATTTGAGGAAATAAGATAGGTCACACTTGCGGTCGCAAAAAACTTTTACAAAATGTATGCTTTTTAGTGAATTTCGCGTTTTAAAGTTTTTATCATTAAAATTACTGGCAATTGGTTTCACTGGAGTCTTTAATGAAACAAAATGTAATTTTTATTAGTTTTATTCTATTTTGGAACGTTAAATGAAAGAAAACCTACTTTTCTCGAAGTGTGCAAGTCCTAGAAGTTTGAAATTTGCCCCAATCGATTCTCTTTCAAATTTGAGGAAATAAGATAGGTCACACTTGCGGTCGCAAAAAACTTTTACAAAATGTATGCTTTTTAGTGAATTTCGCGATTTAAAGTTTTTATCATTAAAATTACTGGCAATTGGTTTCACTAGAGTCTTTAATAAAACAAAATGTAATTTTTATTAGTTTTATTCTATTTTGGAACTTTAAATGAAAGAAAATCTACTTTTCTCGAAGTGTGTAAGTCCTAGAAGCTTGAAATTTGCCCCAATCGATTCTCCTACAAATTTGAGGAAATAAGATAGGTCACACTTGCGGTCGCAAAAAACTTTTACAAAATGTATGCTTTTTAGTGAATTTCGCGTTTTAAAGTTTTTATCATTAAAATTACTGGCAATTGGTTTCACTAGAGTCTTCAATAAAACAAAATGTAATTTTTATTAGTTTTATTCTATTTTGGAACTTTAAATGAAAGAAATCCTACTTTTCTCGAAGTGTGTAAGTCCTAGAAGTTAGAAATTTGCCCCAATCGGTTCTCCCACAAATTTGAGGAAATAAGATAGGTCACACTTGCGGTCGCAAAAAACTTTTACAAAATGTGTGCTTTTTAATGAATTTCGCGTTTTAAAGTTTTTATGATTAAAATTACTGGCAATTGGTTTCACTAGAGTCTTTAATAAAACAAAATGTAATTTTTATTAATTTTATTCTATTTTGGAACTTTAAATGAAAGAAAATCTACTTTTCTCGAAGTGTGTAAGTCCTAGAAGCTTGAAATTTGCCCCAATCGATTCTCCTTCAAATTTGAGGAAATAAGATAGGTCACACTTGCGGTCGCAAGAAACTTTTACAAAATGTATGCTTTTTAGTGAATTTCGCGTTTTTAAGTTTTTATCATTAAAATTACTGGCAATTGGTTTCACTAGAGTCTTTAATAAAACAAAATGTAATTTTTATTAATTTTATTCTATTTTGGAACTTTAAATGAAAGAAAATCTACTTTTCTCGAAGTGTGTAAGTCCTAGAAGCTTGAATTTGCCCCAATCGATTCTCCTTCAAATTTGAGGAAATAAGATAGGTCACACTTGCGGTCGCAAAAAACTTTTACAAAATGTATGCTTTTTAGTGAATTTCGCGTTTTAAAGTTTTTATTATTAAAATTACTGGCAATTGGTTTCACTAGAGTCTTTAATGAAACAAAATGTAATTTTTATTAGTTTTATTCTATTTTGGAACGTTAAATGAAAGAAAACCTACTTTTCTCGAAGTGTGTAAGTCCTAGAAGCTTGAAATTTGCCCCAATCGATTCTCCTTCAAATCTGAGGAAATAAGATAGGTCACACTTGCGGTCGCAAAAAACTTTTACAAAATGTATGCTTTTTAGTGAATTTGGCGATTTAAAGTTTTTATCATTAAAATTACTGGCAATTGGTTTCACTAGAGTCTTTAATGAAACAAAATGTAATTTTTATTAGTTTTATTCTATTTTGGAACGTTAAATGAAAGGAAACCTACTTTTCTCGAAGTGTGCAAGTCCTAGAAGTTTGAAATTTGCCCCAATCGATTCTCCTTTAAATTTGAGGAAATAAGATAGGTCACACTTGCGGTCGCAAAAAACTTTTACAAAATGTGTGCTTTTTAATGAATTTCGCGTTTTAAAGTTTTTATGATTAAAATTACTGGCAATTGGTTTCACTAGAGTCTTTAATAAAACAAAATGTAATTTTTATTAATTTTATTCTATTTTGGAACTTTAAATGAAAGAAAATCTACTTTTCTCGAAGTGTGTAAGTCCTAGAAGCTTGAAATTTGCCCCAATCGATTCTCCTTCAAATTTGAGGAAATAAGATAGGTCACACTTGCGGTCGCAAGAAACTTTTACAAAATGTATGCTTTTTAGTGAATTTCGCGTTTTTAAGTTTTTATCATTAAAATTACTGGCAATTGGTTTCACTAGAGTCTTTAATAAAACAAAATGTAATTTTTATTAATTTTATTCTATTTTGGAACTTTAAATGAAAGAAAATCTACTTTTCTCGAAGTGTGTAAGTCCTAGAAGCTTGAATTTGCCCCAATCGATTCTGATTCAAATTTGAGGAAATAAGATAGGTCACACTTGCGGTCGCAAAAAACTTTTACAAAATGTATGCTTTTTAGTGAATTTCGCGTTTTAAAGTTTTTATCATTAAAATTACTGGCAATTGGTTTCACTAGAGTCTTTAATAAAACAAAATGTAATTTTTATTAGTTTTATTCTATTTTGGAACTTTAAATGAAAGAAAACCTACTTTTCTCGAAGCGCGTAAGTCCTAGAAGCTTGAAATTTGCCCCAATCGATTCTCCTTCAAATTTGAGGAAATAAGATAGGTCACACTTGCGGTCGCAAAAAACTTTTACAAAATGTATGCTTTTTAGTGAATTTCGCGTTTTAAAGTTTTTATCATTAAAATTACTGGCAATTGGTTTCACTGGAGTCTTTAATGAAACAAAATGTAATTTTTATTAGTTTTATTCTATTTTGGAACGTTAAATGAAAGAAAACCTACTTTTCTCGAAGTGTGCAAGTCCTAGAAGTTTGAAATTTGCCCCAATCGATTCTCTTTCAAATTTGAGGAAATAAGATAGGTCACACTTGCGGTCGCAAAAAACTTTTACAAAATGTATGCTTTTTAGTGAATTTCGCGATTTAAAGTTTTTATCATTAAAATTACTGGCAATTGGTTTCACTAGAGTCTTTAATAAAACAAAATGTAATTTTTATTAGTTTTATTCTATTTTGGAACTTTAAATGAAAGAAAATCTACTTTTCTCGAAGTGTGTAAGTCCTAGAAGCTTGAAATTTGCCCCAATCGATTCTCCTACAAATTTGAGGAAATAAGATAGGTCACACTTGCGGTCGCAAAAAACTTTTACAAAATGTATGCTTTTTAGTGAATTTCGCGTTTTAAAGTTTTTATCATTAAAATTACTGGCAATTGGTTTCACTAGAGTCTTCAATAAAACAAAATGTAATTTTTATTAGTTTTATTCTATTTTGGAACTTTAAATGAAAGAAAATCTACTTTTCTCGAAGTGTGTAAGTCCTAGAAGTTTGAAATTTGCCCCAATCGATTCTCCTTTAAATTTGAGGAAATAAGATAGGTCACACTTGCGGTCGCAAAAAACTTTTACAAAATGTGTGCTTTTTAATGAATTTCGCGTTTTAAAGTTTTTATGATTAAAATTACTGGCAATTGGTTTCACTAGAGTCTTTAATAAAACAAAATGTAATTTTTATTAATTTTATTCTATTTTGGAACTTTAAATGAAAGAAAATCTACTTTTCTCGAAGTGTGTAAGTCCTAGAAGCTTGAAATTTGCCCCAATCGATTCTCCTTCAAATTTGAGGAAATAAGATAGGTCACACTTGCGGTCGCAAGAAACTTTTACAAAATGTATGCTTTTTAGTGAATTTCGCGTTTTTAAGTTTTTATCATTAAAATTACTGGCAATTGGTTTCACTAGAGTCTTTAATAAAACAAAATGTAATTTTTATTAATTTTATTCTATTTTGGAACTTTAAATGAAAGAAAATCTACTTTTCTCGAAGTGTGTAAGTCCTAGAAGCTTGAATTTGCCCCAATCGATTCTGATTCAAATTTGAGGAAATAAGATAGGTCACACTTGCGGTCGCAAAAAACTTTTACAAAATGTATGCTTTTTAGTGAATTTCGCGTTTTAAAGTTTTTATCATTAAAATTACTGGCAATTGGTTTCACTAGAGTCTTTAATAAAACAAAATGTAATTTTTATTAGTTTTATTCTATTTTGGAACTTTAAATGAAAGAAAACCTACTTTTCTCGAAGCGCGTAAGTCCTAGAAGCTTGAAATTTGCCCCAATCGATTCTCCTTCAAATTTGAGGAAATAAGATAGGTCACACTTGCGGTCGCAAAAAACTTTTACAAAATGTATGCTTTTTAGTGAATTTCGCGTTTTAAAGTTTTTATCATTAAAATTACTGGCAATTGGTTTCACTGGAGTCTTTAATGAAACAAAATGTAATTTTTATTAGTTTTATTCTATTTTGGAACGTTAAATGAAAGAAAACCTACTTTTCTCGAAGTGTGCAAGTCCTAGAAGTTTGAAATTTGCCCCAATCGATTCTCTTTCAAATTTGAGGAAATAAGATAGGTCACACTTGCGGTCGCAAAAAACTTTTACAAAATGTATGCTTTTTAGTGAATTTCGCGATTTAAAGTTTTTATCATTAAAATTACTGGCAATTGGTTTCACTAGAGTCTTTAATAAAACAAAATGTAATTTTTATTAGTTTTATTCTATTTTGGAACTTTAAATGAAAGAAAATCTACTTTTCTCGAAGTGTGTAAGTCCTAGAAGCTTGAAATTTGCCCCAATCGATTCTCCTACAAATTTGAGGAAATAAGATAGGTCACACTTGCGGTCGCAAAAAACTTTTACAAAATGTATGCTTTTTAGTGAATTTCGCGTTTTAAAGTTTTTATCATTAAAATTACTGGCAATTGGTTTCACTAGAGTCTTCAATAAAACAAAATGTAATTTTTATTAGTTTTATTCTATTTTGGAACTTTAAATGAAAGAAATCCTACTTTTCTCGAAGTGTGTAAGTCCTAGAAGTTAGAAATTTGCCCCAATCGGTTCTCCCACAAATTTGAGGAAATAAGATAGGTCACACTTGCGGTCGCAAAAAACTTTTACAAAATGTATGCTTTTTAGTGAATTTCGCGTTTTAAAGTTTTTATTATTAAAATTACTGGCAATTGGTTTCACTAGAGTCTTTAATGAAACAAAATGTAATTTTTATTAGTTTCATTCTATTTTGGAACTTTAAATGAAAGAAAACCTACTTTTCTCGGAGTGTGTAAGTCCTAGAAGCTTGAAATTTGCCCCAATCGATTCTCCTTCAAATTTGAGGAAATAAGATAGGTCACACTTGCGGTCACAAAAAACTTTTACAAAACGTATGCTTTTTAGTGAATTTCGCGTTTTAAAGTTTTTATGATTAAAATTACTGGCAATTGGTTTCACTAGAGTCTTTAATGAAACAAAATGTAATTTTTATTAGTTTTATTCTATTTTGGAACGTTAAATGAAAGAAAACCTACTTTTCTCGAAGCGCGTAAGTCCTAGAAGCTTGAAATTTGCCCCAATCGATTCTCCTTCAAATTTGAGGAAATAAGATAGGTCACACTTGCGGTCGCAAAAAACTTTTACAAAATGTATGCTTTTTAGTGAATTTCGCGTTTTAAAGTTTTTATCATTAAAATTACTGGCAATTGGTTTCACTGGAGTCTTTAATGAAACAAAATGTAATTTTTATTAGTTTTATTCTATTTTGGAACGTTAAATGAAAGAAAACCTACTTTTCTCGAAGTGTGCAAGTCCTAGAAGTTTGAAATTTGCCCCAATCGATTCTCTTTCAAATTTGAGGAAATAAGATAGGTCACACTTGCGGTCGCAAAAAACTTTTACAAAATGTATGCTTTTTAGTGAATTTCGCGATTTAAAGTTTTTATCATTAAAATTACTGGCAATTGGTTTCACTAGAGTCTTTAATAAAACAAAATGTAATTTTTATTAGTTTTATTCTATTTTGGAACTTTAAATGAAAGAAAATCTACTTTTCTCGAAGTGTGTAAGTCCTAGAAGCTTGAAATTTGCCCCAATCGATTCTCCTACAAATTTGAGGAAATAAGATAGGTCACACTTGCGGTCGCAAAAAACTTTTACAAAATGTATGCTTTTTAGTGAATTTCGCGTTTTAAAGTTTTTATCATTAAAATTACTGGCAATTGGTTTCACTAGAGTCTTCAATAAAACAAAATGTAATTTTTATTAGTTTTATTCTATTTTGGAACTTTAAATGAAAGAAATCCTACTTTTCTCGAAGTGTGTAAGTCCTAGAAGTTAGAAATTTGCCCCAATCGGTTCTCCCACAAATTTGAGGAAATAAGATAGGTCACACTTGAGGTCGCAAAAAACTTTTACAAAATGTATGCTTTTTAGTAAATTTCGCGTTTTAAAGTTTTTATCATTAAAATTACTGGCAATTGGTTTCACTAGAGTCTTTAATGAAACAAAATGTAATTTTTATTAGTTTTATTCTATTTTGGAACGTTAAATGAAAGAAAACCTACTTTTCTCGAAGTGTGTAAGTCCTAGAAGCTTCAAATTTGCCCCAATCGATTCTCCTTCAAATTTGAGGAAATAAGATAGGTCACACTTGCGGTCGCAAGAAACTTTTACAAAATGTATGCTTTTTAATGAATTTCGCGTTTTAAAGTTTTTATCATTAAAATTACTGGCAATTGGTTTCACTAGAGTCTTTAATAAATCAAAATGTAATTTTTATTAATTTTATTCTATTTTGGAACTTTAAATGAAAGAAAATCTACTTTTCTCGAAGTGTGTAAGTCCTAGAAACTTGAAATTTGCCCCAATCGATTCTCCTTCAAATTTGAGGAAATAAGATAGGTCACACTTGCGGTCGCAAAAAACTTTTACAAAATGTATGCTTTTTAGTGAATTTCGCGTTTTAAAGTTTTTATCATTAAAATTACTGGCAATTGGTTTCACTAGAGTCTTTAATGAAACAAAATGTAATTTTTATTAGTTTTATTCTATTTTGGAACGTTAAATGAAAGAAAACCTACTTTTCTCGAAGTGTGCAAGTCCTAGAAGTTTGAAATTTGCCCCAATCGATTCTCCTTTAAATTTGAGGAAATAAGATAGGTCACACTTGCGGTCGCAAAAAACTTTTACAAAATGTATGCTTTTTAGTGAATTTCGCGTTTTAAAGTTTTTATCATTAAAATTACTGGCAATTGGTTTCACTAGAGTCTTTAGTAAAACAAAATGTAATTTTTATTAATTTTATTCTATTTTGGAACTTTAAATGAAAGAAAATCTACTTTTCTCGAAGTGTGTAAGTCCTAGAAGCTTGAAATTTGCCCCAATCGATTCTCCTTCAAATTTGAGGAAATAAGATAGGTCACACTTGCGGTCGCAAAAAATTTTTACAAAATGTATGCTTTTTAGTGAATTTCGCGTTTTAAAGTTTTTATCATTAAAATTACTGGCAATTGGTTTCACTAGAGTCTTTAATGAAACAAAATGTAATTTTTATTAGTTTTATTCTATTTTGGAACGTTAAATGAAAAAAATCCTACTTTTCTCGAAGTGTGCAAGTCCTAGAAGTTTGAAATTTGCCCCAATCGATTCTCCTTTAAATTTGAGGAAATAAGATAGGTCACACTTGCGGTCGCAAAAAACTTTTACAAAATGTATGCTTTTTAGTGAATTTCGCGTTTTAAAGTTTTTATCATTAAAATTACTGGCAATTGGTTTCACTAGAGTCTTTAATAAAACAAAATGTAATTTTTATTAATTTTATTCTATTTTGGAACTTTAAATGAAAGAAAATCTACTTTTCTCGAAGTGTGTAAGTCCTAGAAGCTTGAAATTTGCCCCAATCGATTCTCCTTCAAATTTGAGGAAATAAGATAGGTCACACTTGCGGTCGCAAAAAACTTTTACAAAATGTATGCTTTTTAGTGAATTTCGCGTTTTAAAGTTTTTATCATTAAAATTACTGGCAATTGGTTTCACTAGAGTCTTTAATGAAACAAAATGTAATTTTTATTAGTTTTATTCTATTTTGGAACGTTAAATGAAAGAAAACCTACTTTTCTCGAAGTGTGTAAGTCCTAGAAGCTTGAAATTTGCCCCAATCGATTCTCCTTCAAATTTGAGGAAATAAGATAGGTCACACTTGCGGTCGCAAAAAACTTTTACAAAATGTATGCTTTTTAGTGAATTTCGCGTTTTAAAGTTTTTATCATTAAAATTACTGGCAATTGGTTTCACTAGAGTCTTCAATAAAACAAAATGTAATTTTTATTAGTTTTATTCTATTTTGGAACTTTAAATGAAAGAAATCCTACTTTTCTCGAAGTGTGTAAGTCCTAGAAGTTAGAAATTTGCCCCAATCGGTTCTCCTTCAAATTTGAGGAAATAAGATAGGTCACACTTACGGTCGCAAGAAACTTTTACAAAATGTATGCTTTTAGTGAATTTCGCGTTTTAAAGTTTTTATCATTAAAATTACTGCCAATTGGTTTCACTAGAGTCTTCAATAAGACAAAATGTAATTTTTATTAGTTTTATTCTATTTTGGAACTTTAAATGAAAGAAAATCTACTTTTCTCGAAGTGTGTAAGTCCTAGAAGCTTGAAATTTGCCCCAATCGATTCTCCTACAAATTTGAGGAAATAAGATAGGTCACACTTGCGGTCGCAAAAAACTTTTACAAAATGTATGCTTTTTAGTGAATTTCGCGTTTTAAAGTTTTTATCATTAAAATTACTGGCAATTGGTTTCACTAGAGTCTTTAATGAAACAAAATGTAATTTTTATTAGTTTTATTCTATTTTGGAACGTTAAATGAAAGAAAACCTACTTTTCTCGAAGTGTGTAAGTCCTAGAAGCTTCAAATTTGCCCCAATCGATTCTCCTTCAAATTTGAGGAAATAAGATAGGTCACACTTGCGGTCGCAAGAAACTTTTACAAAATGTATGCTTTTTAATGAATTTCGCGTTTTAAAGTTTTTATCATTAAAATTACTGGCAATTGGTTTCACTAGAGTCTTTAATAAATCAAAATGTAATTTTTATTAATTTTATTCTATTTTGGAACTTTAAATGAAAGAAAATCTACTTTTCTCGAAGTGTGTAAGTCCTAGAAGCTTGAAATTTGCCCCAATCGATTCTCCTTCAAATTTGAGGAAATAGGATAGGTCACACTTGCGGTCGCAAAAAACTTTTACAAAATGTATGCTTTTTAGTGAATTTCGCGTTTTAAAGTTTTTATCATTAAAATTACTGGCAATTGGTTTCACTAGAGTCTTCAATAAAACAAAATGTAATTTTTATTAGTTTTATTCTATTTTGGAACTTTAAATGAAAGAAATCCTACTTTTCTCGAAGTGTGTAAGTCCTAGAAGTTAGAAATTTGCCCCAATCGGTTCTCCCACAAATTTGAGGAAATAAGATAGGTCACACTTGCGGTCGCAAAAAACTTTTACAAAATGTATGCTTTTTAGTGAATTTCGCGTTTTAAAGTTTTTATTATTAAAATTACTGGCAATTGGTTTCACTAGAGTCTTTAATGAAACAAAATGTAATTTTTATTAGTTTCATTCTATTTTGGAACTTTAAATGAAAGAAAACCTACTTTTCTCGGAGTGTGTAAGTCCTAGAAGCTTGAAATTTGCCCCAATCGATTCTCCTTCAAATTTGAGGAAATAAGATAGGTCACACTTGCGGTCACAAAAAACTTTTACAAAACGTATGCTTTTTAGTGAATTTCGCGTTTTAAAGTTTTTATGATTAAAATTACTGGCAATTGGTTTCACTAGAGTCTTTAATGAAACAAAATGTAATTTTTATTAGTTTTATTCTATTTTGGAACGTTAAATGAAAGAAAACCTACTTTTCTCGAAGCGCGTAAGTCCTAGAAGCTTGAAATTTGCCCCAATCGATTCTCCTTCAAATTTGAGGAAATAAGATAGGTCACACTTGCGGTCGCAAAAAACTTTTACAAAATGTATGCTTTTTAGTGAATTTCGCGTTTTAAAGTTTTTATCATTAAAATTACTGGCAATTGGTTTCACTGGAGTCTTTAATGAAACAAAATGTAATTTTTATTAGTTTTATTCTATTTTGGAACGTTAAATGAAAGAAAACCTACTTTTCTCGAAGTGTGCAAGTCCTAGAAGTTTGAAATTTGCCCCAATCGATTCTCTTTCAAATTTGAGGAAATAAGATAGGTCACACTTGCGGTCGCAAAAAACTTTTACAAAATGTATGCTTTTTAGTGAATTTCGCGATTTAAAGTTTTTATCATTAAAATTACTGGCAATTGGTTTCACTAGAGTCTTTAATAAAACAAAATGTAATTTTTATTAGTTTTATTCTATTTTGGAACTTTAAATGAAAGAAAATCTACTTTTCTCGAAGTGTGTAAGTCCTAGAAGCTTGAAATTTGCCCCAATCGATTCTCCTACAAATTTGAGGAAATAAGATAGGTCACACTTGCGGTCGCAAAAAACTTTTACAAAATGTATGCTTTTTAGTGAATTTCGCGTTTTAAAGTTTTTATCATTAAAATTACTGGCAATTGGTTTCACTAGAGTCTTCAATAAAACAAAATGTAATTTTTATTAGTTTTATTCTATTTTGGAACTTTAAATGAAAGAAATCCTACTTTTCTCGAAGTGTGTAAGTCCTAGAAGTTAGAAATTTGCCCCAATCGGTTCTCCCACAAATTTGAGGAAATAAGATAGGTCACACTTGAGGTCGCAAAAAACTTTTACAAAATGTATGCTTTTTAGTAAATTTCGCGTTTTAAAGTTTTTATCATTAAAATTACTGGCAATTGGTTTCACTAGAGTCTTTAATGAAACAAAATGTAATTTTTATTAGTTTTATTCTATTTTGGAACGTTAAATGAAAGAAAACCTACTTTTCTCGAAGTGTGTAAGTCCTAGAAGCTTCAAATTTGCCCCAATCGATTCTCCTTCAAATTTGAGGAAATAAGATAGGTCACACTTGCGGTCGCAAGAAACTTTTACAAAATGTATGCTTTTTAATGAATTTCGCGTTTTAAAGTTTTTATCATTAAAATTACTGGCAATTGGTTTCACTAGAGTCTTTAATAAATCAAAATGTAATTTTTATTAATTTTATTCTATTTTGGAACTTTAAATGAAAGAAAATCTACTTTTCTCGAAGTGTGTAAGTCCTAGAAACTTGAAATTTGCCCCAATCGATTCTCCTTCAAATTTGAGGAAATAAGATAGGTCACACTTGCGGTCGCAAAAAACTTTTACAAAATGTATGCTTTTTAGTGAATTTCGCGTTTTAAAGTTTTTATCATTAAAATTACTGGCAATTGGTTTCACTAGAGTCTTTAATGAAACAAAATGTAATTTTTATTAGTTTTATTCTATTTTGGAACGTTAAATGAAAGAAAACCTACTTTTCTCGAAGTGTGCAAGTCCTAGAAGTTTGAAATTTGCCCCAATCGATTCTCCTTTAAATTTGAGGAAATAAGATAGGTCACACTTGCGGTCGCAAAAAACTTTTACAAAATGTATGCTTTTTAGTGAATTTCGCGTTTTAAAGTTTTTATCATTAAAATTACTGGCAATTGGTTTCACTAGAGTCTTTAGTAAAACAAAATGTAATTTTTATTAATTTTATTCTATTTTGGAACTTTAAATGAAAGAAAATCTACTTTTCTCGAAGTGTGTAAGTCCTAGAAGCTTGAAATTTGCCCCAATCGATTCTCCTTCAAATTTGAGGAAATAAGATAGGTCACACTTGCGGTCGCAAAAAATTTTTACAAAATGTATGCTTTTTAGTGAATTTCGCGTTTTAAAGTTTTTATCATTAAAATTACTGGCAATTGGTTTCACTAGAGTCTTTAATGAAACAAAATGTAATTTTTATTAGTTTTATTCTATTTTGGAACGTTAAATGAAAAAAATCCTACTTTTCTCGAAGTGTGCAAGTCCTAGAAGTTTGAAATTTGCCCCAATCGATTCTCCTTTAAATTTGAGGAAATAAGATAGGTCACACTTGCGGTCGCAAAAAACTTTTACAAAATGTATGCTTTTTAGTGAATTTCGCGTTTTAAAGTTTTTATCATTAAAATTACTGGCAATTGGTTTCACTAGAGTCTTTAATAAAACAAAATGTAATTTTTATTAATTTTATTCTATTTTGGAACTTTAAATGAAAGAAAATCTACTTTTCTCGAAGTGTGTAAGTCCTAGAAGCTTGAAATTTGCCCCAATCGATTCTCCTTCAAATTTGAGGAAATAAGATAGGTCACACTTGCGGTCGCAAAAAACTTTTACAAAATGTATGCTTTTTAGTGAATTTCGCGTTTTAAAGTTTTTATCATTAAAATTACTGGCAATTGGTTTCACTAGAGTCTTTAATGAAACAAAATGTAATTTTTATTAGTTTTATTCTATTTTGGAACGTTAAATGAAAGAAAACCTACTTTTCTCGAAGTGTGTAAGTCCTAGAAGCTTGAAATTTGCCCCAATCGATTCTCCTTCAAATTTGAGGAAATAAGATAGGTCACACTTGCGGTCGCAAAAAACTTTTACAAAATGTATGCTTTTTAGTGAATTTCGCGTTTTAAAGTTTTTATCATTAAAATTACTGGCAATTGGTTTCACTAGAGTCTTCAATAAAACAAAATGTAATTTTTATTAGTTTTATTCTATTTTGGAACTTTAAATGAAAGAAATCCTACTTTTCTCGAAGTGTGTAAGTCCTAGAAGTTAGAAATTTGCCCCAATCGGTTCTCCTTCAAATTTGAGGAAATAAGATAGGTCACACTTACGGTCGCAAGAAACTTTTACAAAATGTATGCTTTTAGTGAATTTCGCGTTTTAAAGTTTTTATCATTAAAATTACTGCCAATTGGTTTCACTAGAGTCTTCAATAAGACAAAATGTAATTTTTATTAGTTTTATTCTATTTTGGAACTTTAAATGAAAGAAAATCTACTTTTCTCGAAGTGTGTAAGTCCTAGAAGCTTGAAATTTGCCCCAATCGATTCTCCTGCAAATTTGAGGAAATAAGATAGGTCACACTTGCGGTCGCAAAAAACTTTTACAAAATGTATGCTTTTTAGTGAATTTCGCGTTTTAAAGTTTTTATCATTAAAATTACTGGCAATTGGTTTCACTAGAGTCTTTAATGAAACAAAATGTAATTTTTATTAGTTTTATTCTATTTTGGAACGTTAAATGAAAGAAAACCTACTTTTCTCGAAGTGTGTAAGTCCTAGAAGCTTCAAATTTGCCCCAATCGATTCTCCTTCAAATTTGAGGAAATAAGATAGGTCACACTTGCGGTCGCAAGAAACTTTTACAAAATGTATGCTTTTTAATGAATTTCGCGTTTTAAAGTTTTTATCATTAAAATTACTGGCAATTGGTTTCACTAGAGTCTTTAATAAATCAAAATGTAATTTTTATTAATTTTATTCTATTTTGGAACTTTAAATGAAAGAAAATCTACTTTTCTCGAAGTGTGTAAGTCCTAGAAGCTTGAAATTTGCCCCAATCGATTCTCCTTCAAATTTGAGGAAATAGGATAGGTCACACTTGCGGTCGCAAAAAACTTTTACAAAATGTATGCTTTTTAGTGAATTTCGCGTTTTAAAGTTTTTATCATTAAAATTACTGGCAATTGGTTTCACTAGAGTCTTTAATGAAACAAAATGTAATTTTTATTAGTTTTATTCTATTTTGGAACGTTAAATGAAAGAAAACCTACTTTTCTCGAAGTGTGCAAGTCCTAGAAGTTTGAAATTTGCCCCAATCGATTCTCCTTCAAATTTGAGGAAATAAGATAGGTCACACTTGCGGTCGCAAAAAACTTTTACAAAATGTATGCTTTTTAGTGAATTTCGCGTTTTAAAGTTTTTATTATTAAAATTACTGGCAATTGGTTTCACTAGAGTCTTTAATGAAACAAAATGTAATTTTTATTAGTTTCATTCTATTTTGGAACTTTAAATGAAAGAAAACCTACTTTTCTCGGAGTGTGTAAGTCCTAGAAGCTTGAAATTTGCCCCAATCGATTCTCCTTCAAATTTGAGGAAATAAGATAGGTCACACTTGCGGTCACAAAAAACTTTTACAAAACGTATGCTTTTTAGTGAATTTCGCGTTTTAAAGTTTTTATGATTAAAATTACTGGCAATTGGTTTCACTAGAGTCTTTAATGAAACAAAATGTAATTTTTATTAGTTTTATTCTATTTTGGAACGTTAAATGAAAGAAAACCTACTTTTCTCGAAGTGTATAAGTCCTAGAAGCTTGAAATTTGCCCCAATCGATTCTCCTTCAAATTTGAGGAAATAAGATAGGTCACACTTGCGGTCGCAAAAAACTTTTACAAAATGTATGCTTTTTAGTGAATTTCGCGTTTAAAAGTTTTTATCATTAAAATTACTGGCAATTGGTTTCACTAGAGTCTTTAATGAAACAAAATGTAATTTTTATTAGTTTTATTCTATTTTGGAACGTTAAATGAAAGAAAACCTACTTTTCTCGAAGTGTATAAGTCCTAGAAGCTTGAAATTTGCCCCAATCGATTCTCCTTCAAATTTGAGGAAATAGGATAGGTCACACTTGCGGTCGCAAAAAACTTTTACAAAATGTATGCTTTTTAGTGAATTTCGCGTTTTAAAGTTTTTATCATTAAAATTACTGGCAATTGGTTTCACTAGAGTCTTTAATGAAACAAAATGTAATTTTTATTAGTTTTATTCTATTTTGGAACGTTAAATGAAAGAAAACCTACTTTTCTCGAAGTGTGCAAGTCCTAGAAGTTTGAAATTTGCCCCAATCGATTCTCCTTCAAATTTGAGGAAATAAGATAGGTCACACTTGCGGTCGCAAAAAACTTTTACAAAATGTATGCTTTTTAGTGAATTTCGCGTTTTAAAGTTTTTATTATTAAAATTACTGGCAATTGGTTTCACTAGAGTCTTTAATGAAACAAAATGTAATTTTTATTAGTTTCATTCTATTTTGGAACTTTAAATGAAAGAAAACCTACTTTTCTCGGAGTGTGTAAGTCCTAGAAGCTTGAAATTTGCCCCAATCGATTCTCCTTCAAATTTGAGGAAATAAGATAGGTCACACTTGCGGTCACAAAAAACTTTTACAAAACGTATGCTTTTTAGTGAATTTCGCGTTTTAAAGTTTTTATGATTAAAATTACTGGCAATTGGTTTCACTAGAGTCTTTAATGAAACAAAATGTAATTTTTATTAGTTTTATTCTATTTTGGAACGTTAAATGAAAGAAAACCTACTTTTCTCGAAGTGTATAAGTCCTAGAAGCTTGAAATTTGCCCCAATCGATTCTCCTTCAAATTTGAGGAAATAAGATAGGTCACACTTGCGGTCGCAAAAAACTTTTACAAAATGTATGCTTTTTAGTGAATTTCGCGTTTAAAAGTTTTTATCATTAAAATTACTGGCAATTGGTTTCACTAGAGTCTTTAATGAAACAAAATGTAATTTTTATTAGTTTTATTCTATTTTGGAACGTTAAATGAAAGAAAACCTACTTTTCTCGAAGTGTATAAGTCCTAGAAGCTTGAAATTTGCCCCAATCGATTCTCCTTCAAATTTGAGGAAATAAGATAGGTCACACTTGCGGTCGCAAAAAACTTTTACAAAATGTATGCTTTTTAGTGAATTTCGCGTTTTAAAGTTTTTATCATTAAAATTACTGGCAATTGGTTTCACTAGAGTCTTTAATGAAACAAAATGTAATTTTTATTAGTTTTATTCTATTTTGGAACGTTAAATGAAAGAAAACCTACTTTTCTCGAAGTGTGCAAGTCCTAGAAGTTTGAAATTTGCCCCAATCGATTCTCCTTCAAATTTGAGGAAATAAGATAGGTCACACTTGCGGTCGCAAAAAACTTTTACAAAATGTATGCTTTTTAGTGAATTTCGCGTTTTAAAGTTTTTATTATTAAAATTACTGGCAATTGGTTTCACTAGAGTCTTTAATGAAACAAAATGTAATTTTTATTAGTTTCATTCTATTTTGGAACTTTAAATGAAAGAAAACCTACTTTTCTTGGAGTGTGTAAGTCCTAGAAGCTTGAAATTTGCCCCAATCGATTCTCCTTCAAATTTGAGGAAATAAGATAGGTCACACTTGCGGTCACAAAAAACTTTTACAAAACGTATGCTTTTTAGTGAATTTCGCGTTTTAAAGTTTTTATGATTAAAATTACTGGCAATTGGTTTCACTAGAGTCTTTAATGAAACAAAATGTAATTTTTATTAGTTTTATTCTATTTTGGAACGTTAAATGAAAGAAAACCTACTTTTCTCGAAGTGTATAAGTCCTAGAAGCTTGAAATTTGCCCCAATCGATTCTCCTTCAAATTTGAGGAAATAAGATAGGTCACACTTGCGGTCGCAAAAAACTTTTACAAAATGTATGCTTTTTAGTGAATTTCGCGTTTAAAAGTTTTTATCATTAAAATTACTGGCAATTGGTTTCACTAGAGTCTTTAATGAAACAAAATGTAATTTTTATTAGTTTTATTCTATTTTGGAACGTTAAATGAAAGAAAATCTTATTTTCTCGAAGTGTATAAGTCCTAGAAGTTTGAAATTTGCCCCAATCGATTCTCCTTTAAATTTGAGGAAATAAGATAGGTCACACTTGCGGTCGCAAAAAACTTTTACAAAATGTATGCTTTTTAGTGAATTTCGCGTTTTAAAGTTTTTATCATTAAAATTACTGGCAAATGGTTTCACTAGAGTCTTTAATAAAACAAAATGTAATTTTTATTAGTTTTATTCTATTTTGGAACTTTAAATGAAAGAAAATCTACTTTTCTCGAAGTGTGTAAGTCCTAGAAGCTTGAAATTTGCCCCAATCGATTCTCCTACAAATTTGAGGAAATAAGATAGGTCACACTTGCAGTCGCAAAAGCTTTTACAAAATGTATGCTTTTTAGTGAATTTCGCGTTTTAAAGTTTTTATCATTAAAATAACTGGCAATTGGTTTCACTAGAGTCTTTAATAAAACAAAATATAATTTTTATTAGTTTTATTCTATTTTGGAACTTTAAATGAAAGAAAATCTACTTTTCTCGAAGTGTGTAAGTCCTAGAAGCTTGAAATTTGCCCCAATCGATTCTCCTACAAATTTGAGGAAATAAGATAGGTCACACTTGCAGTCGCAAAAGCTTTTACAAAATGTATGCTTTTTAGTGAATTTCGCGTTTTAAAGTTTTTATCATTAAAATAACTGGCAATTGGTTTCACTAGAGTCTTTAATAAAACAAAATATAATTTTTATTAATTTTATTCTATTTTGGAACTTTAAATGAAAGAAAATCTACTTTTCTCGAAGTGTGTAAGTCCTAGAAGCTTGAAATTTGCCCCAATCATCTCCTTCAATTTTGAGGAAATAAGATAGGTCACACTTGCGGTCGCAAAAAACTTTTACAAAATGTATGCTTTTTAGTGAATTTCGCGTTTTAAAGTTTTCATCATTAAAATTACTGGCAATTGGTTCCACTAGAGTCTCTAATAAAACAAAATGCAATTTTTATTAGTTTTATTCTATTTTGGAACTTTAAATGAAAGAAAACCTACTTTTCTCGAAGCGCGTAAGTCCTAGAAGCTTGAAATTTGCCCCAATCGATTCTCCTTCAAATTTGAGGAAATAAGATGGGTCACACTTGGGGTCGAAAAAAACTTTTAGAAAATGTAAAAATGTGTAGTTTTTACTGAATTTTAAAGTTTTTTCTTAGAAAAACTAGCATGTCTTGGAGTACAAAATCCAGTTTTAATTAAAACTTGCCATAATTTATTGATTTTATCGAATTTTGCAGTTTTAAACCAATGAAAATGTACTTTTCTCGAAGTGAGTGGTTCTTAGAAGTTCGAAGTTTATGCCAATTGATTCTCCATCAAAACTGAGGAAGCAAGATGGGTCACACTTCAGGTCGCTAACGGTTTAAAAAAAATCACCTTCAAGTGTATACCTCTTGCTGAAATTGAATTTTCGATTTTTCACGTGAAAAATTAGTGGCAGTTAAGTCTTTTTAGAGTCTCCTGACAGTACGAAATACGCACCCCCCCTCCACACCGTAGCTGGCCCACAACCAAGGGGCTTCTTCATATTGATCAGCCCCCGGGCCCCACTAATTGCTTAATCCGGTCCTGCTTGGCAGGATGTTTTATTATGTAAGAAAGGGGCAAAGAGGCCCCTTTTTGAATTTTTCGTAGGAAAAGGGCATATGATTATTATCGAATTCGATAGCTGTTGCATTGCCGGATCGAAAAGCTTAGTGCCATTTTTTCGAAAAATGTCATTTTAGGGGTGAAAAACATTTGTATTTTATATTTTAGTAAATTGTAAAAGTAAAAGTATTTTAAGGCAACGGCAAAAGCGATTAAAATAATGCATTAGGACTAGTTTTTATCTCGTAGAATTTCACAAAAAAATTACTTAGATTTCCACATACATAAGTAGGTATAACAGTTGAATAACGATGTTCAACGCGTGATACTTATACTTATTTAAGTAGGTACTTTATATTATATCTAATCTTTTTACGGTGCCTCAATTTTACTGATTTCCTTGCAGTTAGCAATATTTTACCGAGTTGTGTGCACAAAATGATCCATGTCGTTAAAGTCTCCTTCACGCTCGTGTTACTGTTAATAATCGCAACCGTAACATTATTAAACCACACTCTGCCTGCGGCTCGTGACGTCCATTACGACAAACCCAAGACGATTTTATTCTGGAACAGCGTCTTTCGCAGGCAAGATCATTACCTAGGAACAGGGGTTGAAATTTTCAAAAATTGTGAAGCAACTTGCTACGCGACTTTCAACAAAAGCGAACGCCCTGCAGAAGAATTTGATGCAATTATTTTCCACGGTGCAGAGTCTTTCGAAAACGCACCAAAAAATAGAACTGGGCACCAAATCTACATTTACCAAAACCGAGAACCACCCTCAAGGAAAGGGGGTGAATCTTTCGTAAATTTTTACAACTGGACCATGACTTACAGACACGACTCGGACGTGGTTTTCCCTTACGCTCACATAATCAAGAAATCTACTAATTATACTCCACCCAGTGCGGAAACCATCAGCAAGAGACGAAAAAAAATCGCGTGGATAGTTTCACACTGCAGCACGTCGAGTCAAAGGCACAAAATAGTCGACTACGTGAAAAAATTCATCCCCGTGGATGTTTTCGGAAAATGCGGAAGAAAATGCGACAATTGCTATGAAAATTTGGAAAAACACTACAAGTTTTACTTGAGTTTCGAAAATTCTATCTGTGAAGATTACGTGACGGAAAAGTTGTACAATATGTTGAAGAAAAATATCATTCCGGTCGTGTACGGGGGTGGAAATTACAGTGGGGTTTCTCCGCCCTTTTCTGTGATTAACGTGGATGATTTTGAGAATCTGGAGGGGTTGGTTCGGCATCTGAAGTTTCTAGATGCAAATCCCGAGGAGTATTTGAAGTATTTTGAGTGGAAGAAGGAGTATCTGATTGATAGGAGCTATAGAATTACGAAATGTGAGTTGTGCAAGAAGTTGCACGATAATAGGGGTTCAAAAAGTTACAAAGATGTGTCCGAGTGGTGGAAAGGAGGGATGAAAATGACCAAGTGTGACACCAGCAAGACCTCGCTAATTTTAAAGAAAAGTCTGTGAAAAAGTTCCGCTCGGATATTATCTAATTAAAGGTGTTTGAAGGATGGAAAATTTACGAGGAAATACTCGAGATTGTGAAGCCAGACGTGTAATCCCTTGAAATTGATTGTATTTAATTGTCTATTTATTGTATCTCTTATGTTTTATAATTTTAATCTTGATAATTACAGGCGCGCGTCATAGGTATGAGTATTGCATTCGAAGAAAAAAAATTTGAAACCATAATTTTCAGAAAGTAGGATAAAAAAATAGATATTATAGGTTATTTATTAGAAATATTCGTGACTAATAGGCATCTTGCACATTTCCTAATTTCGGGCTATTTTAATGTAAATGCATCAATAAAGATACAAGGAATCGTCCGCGAACTCAATTTTATTTAAAAAACGTTTGCTTATTTTTAAATAAATAAATAATTCAGAAGCGCCCTTGTGCGACTTGTGACGTCATAAATCGTACCTAAATAAAACTTGACCTTTCCCGAAAAACTTATGGTTTAGAAGTTATGTTTGGTTATATGGCTTAAAGGTTTTGTACCAAGATATCTTACGAACCGTTTGGATATTTTACGAACTGTTTGTGCTATTTCATTGAAACTTGCATTTTTGGACAGCAAATTAAGTTCTGAAGAGAAAAGGTCCTATTGACCTTTCCCGAAAAACTTATGGTTTAGAAGTTATGTTTGGTTATATGGCTTAAAGGTTTTGTACCAAGATATCTTACGAACCGTTTGGATATCTTACGAACTGTTTGTGCTATTTCATTGAAGCTTGCATTTTTAGATAGCAAATTAAATTCTGAAGAGAAAAGGTTCTATTGACCTTTCCCGAAAAACTTATGGTTTAGAAGTTATGTTTGGTTATATGGCTTAAAGGTTTTGTACCAAGATATCTTACGAACCGTTTGGATATCTTACGAACTGTTTGTGCTATTTCATTGAAGCTTGCATTTTTAGATAGCAAATTAAATTCTGAAGAGAAAAGGTCCTATTGACCTTTCCCGAAAAACTTATGGTTTAGAAGTTATGTTTGGTTATATGGCTTAAAGGTTTTGTACCAAGATATCTTACAAACCGTTTGGATATTTTACGAAATGTTTGTGCTATTTCATTGAAGCTTGCATTTTTAGATAGCAAATTAAATTCTGAAGAGAAAAGGTCCTATTGACCTTTCCCGAAAAACTTATGGTTTAGAAGTTATGTTTGGTTATATGGCTTAAAGGTTTTGTACCAAGATATCTTACGAACCGTTTGGATATCTTACGAACTGTTTGTGCTATTTCATTGAAGCTTGCATTTTTAGATAGCAAATTAAATTCTGAAGAGAAAAGGTCCTATTGACCTTTCCCGAAAAACTTATGGTTTAGAAGTTATGTTTGGTTATATGGCTTAAAGGTTTTGTACCAAGATATCTTACGAACCGTTTGGATATCTTACGAACTGTTTGTGCTATTTCATTGAAGCTTGCATTTTTAGATAGCAAATTAAATTCTGAAGAGAAAAGGTCCTATTGACCTTTCCCGAAAAACTTATGGTTTAGAAGTTATGTTTGGTTATATGGCTTAAAGGTTTTGTACCAAGATATCTTACGAACCGTTTGGATATTTTACGAATTGTTTGTGCTATTTCATTGAAGCTTACATTTTTAGATAGCAAATTAAATTCTGAAGAGAAAAGGTCCTATTGACCTTTCCCGAAAAACTTATGGTTTAGAAGTTATGTTTGGTTATATGGCTTAAAGGTTTTGTACCAAGATATCTTACGAACCGTTTGGATATTTTACGAATTGTTTGTGCTATTTCATTGAAGCTTACATTTTTAGATAGCAAATTAAATTCTGAAGAGAAAAGGTCCTATTGACCTTTCCCGAAAAACTTATGGTTTAGAAGTTATGTTTGGTTATATGGCTTAAAGGTTTTGTACCAAGATATCTTACGAACCGTTTGGATATCTTACGAACTGTTTGTGCTATTTCATTGAAGCTTGCATTTTTAGATAGCAAATTAAATTCTGAAGAGAAAAGGTCCTATTGACCTTTCCCGAAAAACTTATGGTTTAGAAGTTATGTTTGGTTATATGGCTTAAAGGTTTTGTACCAAGATATCTTACGAACCGTTTGGATATTTTACGAATTGTTTGTGCTATTTCATTGAAGCTTACATTTTTAGATAGCAAATTAAATTCTGAAGAGAAAAGGTCCTATTGACCTTTCCCGAAAAACTTATGGTTTAGAAGTTATGTTTGGTTATATGGCTTAAAGGTTTTGTACCAAGATATCTTACGAACCGTTTGGATATCTTACGAACTGTTTGTGCTATTTCATTGAAGCTTGCATTTTTAGATAGCAAATTAAATTCTGAAGAGAAAAGGTCCTATTGACCTTTCCCGAAAAACTTATGGTTTAGAAGTTATGTTTGGTTATATGGCCTAAAGGTTTGTAAAAAGATATCTTACGAACCGTTTGTATATCTCACGAACTGTTTGTAATATTTCATTGAAACTTGCATCTTTAGACAGCAAATTAAATTCTGAAGAGAAAAGGTCCTATTGACCTTTCCCGAAAAACTTATGGTTTAGAAGTTATGTTTGGTTATATGGCCTAAAGGTTTGTAAAAAGATATCTTACGAACCGTTTGTATATCTTACGAACTGTTTGCAATATTTCATTGAAACTTGCATTTTTGGACAGCAAATTAAGTTCTGAGGAGAGAAGGTCCTATTGACCTTTCCCGAAAAACTTATGGTTTAGAAGTTATGTTTGGTTATATGGCCTAAAGGTTTGTAAAAAGATATCTTACGAACCGTTTGTATATCTTACGAACTGTTTGTAATATTTCATTGAAACTTGCATTTTTAGACAGCAAATTATTTCTGATATTTTTTTTTAATAAGAAAAAAAACAGTAGGTATTCTCAAAGTTATGATAAGCCCCCAAATTTTCCCCCTAAATTTTACTTTAAGAATTAAAGTCTCAGTTTTTTGACACTAAAATGTTGTTGAGGCTATGGCTCACAAATAATAATATCATTGCAGCCCACAGATTGGAGGCGTATTTTAGTTTTCACAACTGAGACTTTTCAGGTAATAAAATTTGGCAACTTTCAACACTTCTGCTATTTTTTTCTCAAAAAGCAACTCACTTTTTTTCGCCAATAACCGCTGTTTCGGGACTCATTAGACATTCTCTCTTCTGTCATATTTTTGCAGAACTCTATTTAGTCTACATGTTTGCCATATCTAAATAAACTGTGCTTGAGTTATTTCTAAGCATTTGGAATTTGACCAAAATTTCATATTTAGCGCGATTTAATAACCAAAGTTAGCTTTGATTTTAGGAACCTTTATTGATCCTTAAGGCTGCTCAAATGAAAATTTAATCCTATTTTAATCCTGTTTTAAAATATGAAATTTTAGTCAAATTCCAAATACTTAGAAATATCACAGAAACTGTTTGTTTAAATATCGCAAACACACAGACTAAAATGATAGACAATTAAATTCTGCATCGATGTGCCATAAAATAGTTGGGGCATTCCATTTGAAAAAATCGACTTTTTGACCAATGAATTTGATGTTTAAAAATTTGCAGAGAACTTGTATCGAGGGGTAACTCGCGACGAGGAATTGGTGTACACTCCGGGGGAATTTACGAGGAATTGCGGGGATTGTGTGGGAATTTTTCAGGAATTGCAGGAATTATGAAGGAATTGCCGAGGAATTACAGGAATTGTAGGAATTTTCTTGCGAATTGCGCGATAGTAAAAAACCTTACTGAAGAAATTAACCAAATTTAGAATAGGTATCATTTATATCATTTAAATAACATAATGTCTAGAGTAGGGGAAGGAGGGTATCAGTGAGACACGGGGAACAGTGAGACTTTTCAAATTTCGCGGTTTGTGTACAAGTTTGTGACCAACCTACCCTTTAAACTGTACCTAGAGCCCATGCGCTTGACGTGATTTAGAGGGCAAAGCTGTGAAAGTCTTTGTTCAAGATAATGGTGACTGGTTTTCGATAAGTAAACTAAATTTCAAGACTTTGGAACTGAAGTCCACTATTCTTTAATGATACATTTTATAAATATTACACTGGCATCAACGATCAGTCCTAGGTTATGGATAAATATGGTGATGAAGTTTTCCGTATTATTTTTGTAGGATAGACTTTGATCATTTATTTTTTGTTTTATGGACCCCTGGGTAACAATGAGACAAAGTTGTGTGGGGAACACTGAGACAATGTGGGGAACAATGAGACATGCTCAGATTCTGATATATATGTTAGTTGGCTGGCAATCAACTTGCAATATAAATTAAATTTTAGTAAATGCGCACGTCAGCATCAGTGATCGACAACCCGCCGGCAGGCCCAACCTCTAACTCACAGATTTTGACTTGGTTAAAATAAAGTTAATGTTAACATTTTGAGACATAATTCATTTATTCTGTCGGAAGAATTTCAGTATTCGACTACAGAGTCCGATCTTTTTAACCTCCCCACTCCACTTCACCACTTAAAAAAAATTGGCAATCTCGGAGACGGTAGAAACTTCTACTTTTTCACAGAATTTGTAAATGTAGCATTTAACTTTAACCCAGGTCGGGCGTGCGCCCGGCACTGATGATCTCAAGTACAAATGTTTTTCACCCCTAAAATGACATTTTTCGAAAAAATTCCAAGTTTCAACCTTTAAATTTCATCCCCCTTGTTAGATTTTAGTGAAAGTTTGTCCATCCACCTACAATGTTACTGAAATTTAACACACCAAATTATGCCTTGATGCGTTGAGTAGCTTTTGACTTTTCGCATTTTTGTGTTTCTGCACGTTAGGGGTTGTAGCGCCTGCTATAAGGGTGGTTTTTCTCAAAATATGAATGACACCTTTTTTGAATCATTAATGGAAAGCTATCGAATGACGCCAATTTCGACCAATACTTATTAAGCGGAATTTCGAGTTGCAACCCCTAATTTCCACCCCATCTGTTCGATTTCACGAAAAAACGCATCCCCCGCAAGATTTCACCGATATAATAATATAATAATAATAATAATATTATATTTTACCTTCTGTGGTACAGTTATATGTACATTAAGGACGTCATAATAAGTACACAAAATTACAGATGTATAAGAACAATGTTTTACATAGACTTTACACAATACTATTTACACAAATAATCATTGACACTGTAGAAGCTACCGTTAATCAATAATTCCTTAACTGCATGTTTGAAAGGTTTGATATCGTCAATAGATTTAATATGATCTGGCAACTTATTGTAAAGTTTAACAGGCATGATGACTGGACTATTAGCAGTTGTAGACAACTTATGTTGGGGAAGTAATATATTTTTTTGGTTACGTAAGTTATAGCTGATATTTCTGTCCTCATACAATCCCGTATAGCTCTGTACATATTTTTCTTAACATACAAAACAGACGCCAAAATATACAGTGAATAAATGGTGAGCACCCTGTCTCAAAAAGAGGGTCCTGCATGAATCTAATCTAGATTTAAACAAGATGGTTCTGATGATCTTTTTTTGAAGTATAAACAACTGATGCATACCGGTGGAACTTCCCCAGCACACTATTCCATACGCCAGCAGTGAGTTAATATGTGCATTATAGTAAGTCAAAAGAACCGACGTGTCAACATGAGGACGTAGCTGCCATAAAACGTAGCAATGACTGGAGAGCCGCTTGGCCACGTAATTTACAAAAACTGCTTTCTGGGACCGAAACTCCATTACATTTAATCAATATACTGTGATCTTTCTCTTTCATTGAAAATCTCACAAAATAAGTCTTTGTTTTATTAAGTTGTAAGCCGCTATTTTCGCAATAATTACATATTGCTGAAATGCATTGATTAATACTTGCGGCCAATTTCCCTACATCAGGCCCTGTAGTTGTCACGGTCATGTCATCTGCGAATTGTGTTAATAGTCCGCTACTCAAGTTAATATCGTTAACAAATAAAATAAATAGGAGAGGTCCCAGAACACTCCCCTGTGGAACACCGGTCGGTACGTCTGCCAGAGCCGAAGAAACGCCATCAGTTACAACCCTCTGAGTGCGATTTGTTATATAGCTCGTCAGCCATTGTAGAGAAGTACATCGTATCCCCACTTTGTACGATTTTTCCAACAAAAGGGTGTGATCTACGGTGTCAAACGCCTTTGTCATGTCAAAAAAAACACTGCCAACTTGACTTCCATGATCCAGGTTGGTAGTAATATACTGCTGTAGTGATATCAGTGCATCATGGGTAGACAGACCCTCCCTAAAACCATACTGGAACCTAGACAATATCCCATTACTCTCCAGGAACTTCCGCAACCTGTTAGCATAGGCAGTTTCAAAAATCTTTGAGAAAACCGACAACAATGATATTGGTCTGTAATTGGCGAACCTATCTCGCTCGCCCTTTTTGTGGATTGGCACAACTTTTGCCTCCTTCAATGCTGTTGGAAATTTACCAGCTTCGAATGACAGATTTATGAGTTTTTTAATAGGTTCTACAATCACAGACACAATGCAACGCAAAAGCGAGCATGGGATACCGTCATATCCGCTTGAATCCTTTTTGGAACATTTTTTTATAATTTGTATCAGCTCGTTTGTTGTGACTCTGTCTAACAAAAATTCAGAGAATTCGTCGTTGGACGTCTGAGTTTGATCCAAAATAGGTTCACGCGGTCCCACAGCGCTCGGCAGCACCATAGGTATCGCGGCAAGAAAATATTTATTGAAAGCCTCAGCAATATTCTTACACTTAATCGACCGTCCAGTCTCATCCAAAAAAGTATTAGGGAGCCTCTGATGTGCACTACCTTTCCCAGTCACCCCACGAATGACTTCCCAAGCCGCTTTCGTCATATTACTGGAACTATTCAAAATGTAGTTGTTATGTGAACGTTTTGCCTGATCAATGCGTACTTTATGTTGTTTATACAGCTCTTTATAAACTCTAAGTACCTCCATGTCACCAGTTATTTTGAACTCTCGATGAATGTCTCTCAACAAGGAGCCCTCATCAATGATTTGAGAGGTCACCCAGGACTTTTTCACTCCTGTTTGGCCTTGCCGTACGTAGGATAGGTGCGAATGGGGAATGCTCTATTTAGTATATTATTAAAGATCTCAGAGAATCTTGCAAACAAAATGTCAATATCGGTCTCATTGGAGTCAGTAATTATTGACCAATCTTTTATGAAACTGAGGTAGCTAAATAAAGTAAGTGCAGAAGGATCCTTAAAGTTCCTTCTTTGAACGAGTTTCTTCATTAAACCTGAGTCGCTACCCCAGCTTAATGTTACCATCTGCATGAAGTGATCCGATAAGTCACAGTAAATAGTTCTTGTTACAAGATTTGTGGGTTCACCATTACTAAATATATTATCAATTATAGTGCGACTATTACCCTGAATGCGGGTAAAATCAAAGATACATTGGTGTAGGTTGTACGCTAAAAAATGGTTGGTGAGATCATTCACACCGCTCTCAGAGTCAGGACAATCCAGAGACAGATCTATATTAAAGTCACCACAAACGAATATATCGCAAGACCGTTTGCATATTACATTTAAGAGGTCATCTAGTTACGCATAAAAAAGGACCTTTTGTTGTTTTAAATTAGCGGGTGACCGATATATGCTAGTTACATTTGTTACGGTATATATTTAATAATACATATTTAAAATTAACATAATTGATTTAAAACTCCCGCGCCCGGTTTGACATTCGTCCATGATGCTTCCGGAATCGCGGGAATTTTAGACACAAAAAACCATTATCAGTCATTTTTTCTTACGATTAAAATATTAACCACGCCGAGAAACTTGGTATCCTTTGGGTGCTTCATTGAGACGATCGCAAGGTCCCTTTTGGAAACCTGGTGCTAGGTGGGTTACCTTTCATTATTTCACAATTTGTAATTTTTATTAACATGCTAGTTTATCGACGGGTTAACACCTCTTCAAATTAATCAACTACGCCTTCAGCTATTAACGACCACACAGCCCGTGTCCCTGCCACATTTAAATCCAAATAAACGCTGTACACCCCCGATTGTCTGTTGCACGACCCTGAACACAGTTCCTATCAGCCGTTCCGGCACACATTTACTATACGTTTGTCAATTGTAATATCAACCGTTACATATTCAAATATCGAATCTATTCTATCAACATTCGCTTGTCTTATATCATACTCTAAATTTTTCTTTACAAAGATTGCTGTTGTTTTTATGAAACAAATATGTAAGTTAGCGACATCTATGTCATAGTTAGTTAAGTATACTAGCTAAGTTGTATTTGCGCATGAGCGTCTTGTTCTAGGGCAGTGAGCATGATATGATTATCATCCCTCATCCCTTCTTGTTCCGACCGTCAAGAGTGTAATCACGCGAATAGTAATCTTCTCTAATATAGAACTCTAAAGTGTTTAAGTGTGTTTTATTGTGTCTGAAGAACCTTTTTTTTATCAGGTTATGGGCCCAGACACTGTTTTCTAAAGTCAGAGACGCTAAAAAGTTTTTTTTGTGTACTGTGATTAAACGCGAGTTCTGAAGGTGCGTGGGGTAGCGTGGTCAAGATGGCGGCGACCGTTAATTTTCTGTCGAGCGTACCGAAGCTTAGAGGAAGAGAGAACTATGGTGATTGGGCGTTCGCCATGCAAAATCTTCTGGAGTTAGAAGAGCTTGCAGGATGTATAGAGGGTACTGCAACTGATGCTGCGAAGATAACTAAGGCCAAGGCGAAATTGGTGTTATCCGTTGAACCAGCGTTGTTTATACACATCAAGGAGGCGAAAACTGCACACGAGGTATGGTCCAAATTTAAAACCATGTTCGATGACTCCGGATTTACGAGAAAAATCGGTTTACTCAGAAAATTGATTTCAATTCGATTGGAAGATTGTGACTCCATGGAGGTCTATATAAATCAGTTAATTGAAACCGCTCAGAAATTAAATAGTACAGGGTTTAAGATCGATGATAATTGGTTAGGATCGTTATTGTTAGCCGGTTTGCCAGAACATTTTGCTCCGATGATAATGGCGATTGAGCATTCCGGTATCGCCATTACAGCAGACGCCATTAAAACCAAATTAATAGACATGGCGCCACCGTTGAATATCGGTAAAACAGGCACTGCATTTGCCGGCAAGGCATTTGGCAGATATCCGAACACAACACCAGGTGGCAGCACTGCAGAGCATACGTCAAATGTCAAACGGCCTGTCAAATGCTATAGCTGTAAACAGATGGGTCATTATGCCAATAAATGCCCAAATAAGAAAAATGTGGACAAGAGTAAATATTTTACGAAAGATAGTACTTCAGCTGCATTCAGTGCAGTATTTTTCAGTGGGAGTTTCAGCAGAGACGACTGGTATGTTGACTCTGGTGCCAGTGTACATTTGACAGCACATAAAGAATGGTTGAGAAATGTGAGACGAGGAGACAATCTACAGGACATTACTGTGGCAAACAACGAAAGGGTCCAGGTAGAGTGTTCAGGCGATTTAAACATAAATACTGTTGTAGGCAACGAGGTCCATGAAATAAAAGTAAACAATGCAGTTTATGTACCGAATCTGACGACAAATCTTTTGTCTGTGAGTCAGATAATTCAAAATGGGAACTCGGTCAATTTTCATGAGGGTGGTTGTTCAATATACAACAAACATGGGATGTTGGTGGCCACAGCCACACTAACGGGAAACATCTATAAGCTAAACGTAAAAGATGTTCCAGTATGCCTATTAGCTTCAGCAACCACGGTTAATCATGAGATATGGCATCGAAGATTTGGTCACCTGAATTACACGGACTTGAGAAAAATGGGAAATGGAGTAGTTATTGGATTTGACACTCAAGGCTCAAAAACTCAAGAAGCAAGTGTGTGTGAGACCTGTTGTGAGGGCAAGCAAGCCAGGTTGCCTTTCAAACACAAGGGTACTCGAGGGACGTCATTGCTGGAAGTGGTTCATGCGGATGTGTGTGGTCCGATGGAGAGCAAATCCATTGGTGGTTCCAAATATTTCTTATTATTTGAAGATGACTATAGTCGGATGACTTTTACATATTTTCTGCAGACCAAGAGCGAAGTAGTTGAAAAGTTCAAGGAATTTAAGGCCATGGTGGAAAACCAGACTGGTCTGACAATAAAGAAGCTCCGCACTGACAATTGCACAGAATTTTGTAATGCTCAGCTAGAGAACATACTGAAGAAAAGTGGCATAATTCACCAAACGACAAATCCATATACCCCTGAACAAAATGGCTTGGCAGAACGAATGAATAGATCCATAGTTGAAAAAGCCAGGTGTTTATTGTTTGATGCGAATCTATCCACAAAATTTTGGGCAGAGGCTGTCAACACAGCCGTTTATTTAAAGAACAGGAGTGTTGCTTCAGGATTAATTGACAAGACACCGGTCGAGGTGTGGACGGGCAGAAAGCTTGACGTAAGCAATTTAAGGATATTCGGAAGTCCCGTAATGGTTCATGTGCCTAAAGTTAGAAGAACCAAGTGGCAGAAGAAGTCAAAACGCATGGTTTTTGTTGGATATGACGAGCATACAAAGGGTTATAGAGTATATGATCAGTCACGAAATGTTATAACATCAAGTAGAGATGTTATTATAAATGTAAATGGTAAACATGATTTGGAAGTTGACTTGTCAGCAAAAGTTTTGCCTGAAATAACATCAGCTTCTACAGATCAAGTTGGAAATAACTGTGTAGATGTTTTAATCTTAAATACTAACCCCAACCTTCAAGATTCAGTAGAAACCCCGATAGGAGCAACTGAACAAGTGGGAGATGAGGATGACAACACTAGTGAGGAACCAGCCGAGGAATCACCGACAGCTGCCGACAACGCATCAACAGTGATTGTGGAAAGTGTTCTGGAAAGTGATGTCGATAGTGTGCGTAGATCAGAAAGAAGTGTAAAACCCACCAAATGTAGTGATTTTGTGTATGCATGTGCATCAAATAATGTACGTGTTGAAGCAAATAGCCCACTGACTGTCGCTGAAGCCTTGTCATCGCCAGAGAAAAACCAGTGGACGCAGGCTATGAAAGATGAACTACAGTCATTTAAGGACAACGACGCTTGGGATCTCGTCGATCCTCCAGCAGATGCCAGTGCAATAGACTGTAAGTGGGTGTTTAAAATAAAAAGTGATGGTGACAAGGTTCGATATCGAGCTAGATTAGTAGCCCGAGGGTTCGCCCAGCAATATGGTGTGGACTACTATGAAACATTTTCTCCAGTAGTGAGACACTCTAGTCTAAGAATATTGTTTGCACTAGCAGTTGAATTTAATTTAAATATAGTACATTTAGATGTCACGACTGCTTTTCTGAATGGTGAATTGCATGAATTGGTTTACATGAGTCAGCCAGAGGGTTTTGCAAATGTCAGTGGCAAAGTCTGTAAACTAAAAAGGGCAATTTATGGGTTAAAACAGGCCTCAAGGGCCTGGAATAAAAATGTTGACTTAGTTTTAAAGGAAACTGGCTATGTACGTTTAGAACTTGAATATTGTTTGTATAAGAAATCGTCTAGAGATAAATTAACATTTATAGCGTTATATGTGGATGATTTTTTTGTGTTCTCAAATTGTAAGGCGGAGGTACTTACTTACTTACTTAATCTCGACCTCTTATACCCCACCAGGGTGTCGAGGTTTGGAGCCTTCCTCTGGAAGCTCCCTCTGATGGAATTTCTTCCACTCCTTTCTATTTCTGGCCAGTGTCTTGGCGGTTCCCCAGTTCAGACCTCTGTTAGACAGAGATATCACCACCCAAACACGTTTCACTAATCTGTTGTCTGACATTCGCACCAAATGCCCGAACCACCGCAACTGACCGTTCTCTATTATGTTCAAAACCGAGTCGACCTTGAGCCTTCTTCTCACTTCCACGTTCCTTATTTTGTCTCGCCGAGTTATTCCTTCAATCCTTCTCAACACTTTCATTTCGCATGCTTGGATTCTAGCTTTTTGCCTTTCCGTTAAAATCCACGATTCACTACCGTAAGTCAAAATTGGCCAAATAACCGACTTGAAAACTTTGATCTTCGTTGCCTTTGAGATCTCTTTTTTTCCGAAAAATGATTTCCCCATTGCGTAATATGCCTTAGTAGCACTGCTAATGCTAGCGTTCAGCTCTGAGTCCAATTGCCCGTGACGGTCTATGTTTACTCCTAGGTATTTGAAATTCTCGACTTGTTTTACCTTGTTATCACCTAGCATAATATTCAAAGTTCTCTCGTCTTTTGATATCACCATCGCTTCTGTCTTGCTCACGTTGATTCGCAGCCTGTTTTCCGTCAGTATTTTATTCCACACAGACAAAGTCTTTTGGAGCAGCGTTTCACTTTCAGCTAGCAGTACTAAATCGTCTGCATATATCAGTTCCCTTATTGTTATTGGTTCTAACCTACAAACCCCGACCGCTGCTCCGCGGACTTCCTTCCCAACTTCACCAGCCAGCTCATCCATCAGTGCTATAAACAATAGGGGACTCAAAATTCCTCCCTGCCTCACTCCTTTAACGGTTAGGAACTCTTTAGAATGCATGTTGCCTGTCCTCACAAAGTTCCTACAGTTGACATACATAGACTCTACCGCTTCCACCAGATGCTCAGTAACTCCTCTTTTGCGTAGAGACTGCCAGACTCTGTCTCTCGGAACACTATCAAAGGCCTTATGCAGATCCACAAAGCACATGTACAATTCGTTATTATGTTCTAAGGTTTTCGCTGCTAGTTGTCTCAGGCTGAAGATCAGGTCTTGTCTTCCTCTACCAGGCCTAAACCCGTGTTGGCTATCCGTTATTTTATTCTCCAGTTCCACCCGCAATCTTTTTTCAAGGATACGTTCGTATATCTTTCCCGCCAAACTCAGTAAAGAGATGCCTCTGTAGTTATCACAATTTGTAGCATCGTAAGGCGGAGGTAGAGTTTGTAAAATCCATACTAGGTAGTAAATTCAAATTGAAGGACTTAGGTGAAATTAAGAATTTTCTGGGAATTGAAATTGTAAGGAATAGAGATAAGGGAGTCATTCAACTAAGTCAGGAACAATATGTTGATGAAATCATAAACAAATTTAATATGAATGACTGTCACCCAATCTCTACGCCAATGGAAAAAAAACAGGAATTGAGTATGAATAGTGGAACTGTAGAGAGAAAAGTGCCTTATCAGCAATTAATTGGCTCTCTTATGTATTTGTCTGTTCTAACTAGGCCTGACATAAGCTTCGCTGTAAATTATTTAAGCCGGTTCAACAATAATTATACTGAGGTTCATTGGAAATGTGCGAAAAGAATACTCAGATATTTGAAAGAAACAAGAAATTATGTGTTAGAATTTCGGAAATCATCTTTGAATGTAACAGGTTTTGTAGATGCAGATTGGGGATCCAACAAAATTGATAGAAAGTCCTGCACAGGCTTTGTTTTTAAATTGTCTAATGGGTCTATATCCTGGGAAAGTTGCAAACAGAAAACTGTTGCCCTGTCAAGCACGGAGGCAGAGTATATGGCTCTTTCTGAAGCAACCAAAGAGGCCATTTACATAAAGAATTTGTTGCTTGAACTATTAGATAAGGAATTGTATGTAAAATTATTTTGTGACAACCAGGGAGCACAAAAGTTAGCGAGTAACCCTGTTTTTCACAAACGCACGAAACATATTGACATAAGGCATCATTTTGTTCGAGATGCAGTCGCTGAAGATCAAGTGTTAATTGAACATGTTTCAACGCAGCAAAATACAGCTGATATTTTGACCAAACCACTAGATGCAGTGAAACATGTGTATCACTTGAAAGGTTTAGGTTTAGTTAAGTCATGAACTTACATCTTTGTTTAGTGGGAGTGTTGTTTTTATGAAACAAATATGTAAGTTAGCGACATCTATGTCATAGTTAGTTAAGTATACTAGCTAAGTTGTATTTGTGCATGAACGTCTTGTTCTAGGGCAGTGAGCATGATATGATTATCATCCCTCACCCCTTCTTGTTCCGACTGTCAAGAGTGTAATCACGCGAATAGTAATCTTCTCTAATATAGAACTCTAAAGTGTTTAAGTGTGTTTTATTGTGTCTGAAGAACCTTTTTTTTATCAATTGCTGTACCGCCACCCGTATCCGATTCCCGGCAGTAGTAATCGGCAAGATTGTAGTTAGGAAGAAAAATGTTTAGTGCCTCTGTTTCATCGCGTATACGAGTTTCAGTCAAACACACTATATCAGGGAAGTCCAGCGATTCAGTTAGGATCGTCAATTGAGTAATTTTATTTCGTATGCTACGCAGATTCAGATGCACAATTGTTAATGATTTGTTCTTACTAGTTTTCGCCTGATTCAGGAACACGGGGCTGAGGGGACAAGATTTACCTAGCCGTTGGTCAGTTCCTTCACTCTCGGATGAAAAAACCGTGCAACGTAGGCTCCCTCCGGCCATAGCTGAGGATTCATTGCCGCTTCATAATTATTTGAATTGACCGTAGCTTTGAAGGAACTATAGTGCTCTGGAAACTTTGAAGGAATTTCTGTGCATTCTGCTTCGGGAAATTTCGCTCGTAGATGATTTTGAATATCTTCACTGTTTGTGCCCGGGATAAATCTAGAGACATAAATAAACGCCTTCCTCGGAGCCGTCTTTAGCGCGGATGACTTGGGGTCCGTCTTTAATTCACCGACCATTCCTTTGGACCATTTGTTTTTTTGTTTTTTAACTACATGCCATTGTTGAGCTTCTTCCGCTTCCTTTTGGGTATTCTTCGGCGGAATTACCTTGGTTTCTTGAATATTGGCATGTTTGGGTTGTTCGGTTGCTCCTCCTCCTGCAGCCTCAGTATCTGTCAGATTTTTATCAACCACATTTTTGGAAGCATCATTCTTCAAAGCGTTGGCGAAACTTTTGTTTACTCCGTCAGCTGAGTTTTGTTTATTTATGACTGGTGTTTTGTCAGTTTTTTGTTTGGGCTTACTTTGAACCTTATTATCATTGACCGCTTTGTTTTTGCAGCCATTGATGTCCATTGCGGTGTTATAAAATTTAAGTTGTTGGTTTAACATTTCTATTTTATCGTGAAGCATAGTAATGACGACGTCCTTTTGCTGGATAATAATATCCTTTTGGTCAATGATGTATCTGAATATTTTTGGCAGATTATCTTTGTCGCCGGTTATTATGAATTCGCTAGCCGCGTCGAGGAACACCTCCGTGCCATCATCGTCGATTTTCTTGGAGTTGCAACAAACGATGCCATCATCCACTGATTTAATGTAAGAACAGTTCTTTGCACAGCTCGTGTGAAAATGTGCAGCACAATTTTTACACTTCACGCCGGAAACAACACTTTTTTTACACTTTTTATAAGCAACACTTTGCTGCGCGTCTTTCTTAGTGTCCGCCATATATGTGTGTACGTTGAGTTTCCGACAGCTGCGTGCAACCCTTGCGGAGTTATCATATTTTTTGTGGTTTTCATCCCCTAAATTTCATCCCATGAAATTAGCACCCCTTCACTTTCAACAGACTTGAGGGCTGAACGTACATACCAAGTTTCAGAAAGATACGTCCACTAGTTCTCGAGTTATTGCAGTTACTATCTACTCAATAGAAAACAAAGGGTGAACGTTAGAAATGAAATGTCAAAGGAAATTAACAGTGTATTTGGGGTGCCACAGGGTAGCGTCCTTGGTCCGGTCTTGTTTTTAGTGCCGTAGCAGAATGCGGAGGTACTCTTGTCTTTGATTATTCGCTCGCTCGCTCGCTCGTCTAGTCTGTCCGTCGGATAACTTGAGAACGGGTTGACAAATCGAGCTGAAATTTTGTACACAGATGTATACCCTAAAAATCTCGACGGGGATTGCTTTTGGGCCATATCGGACGACGGGGGTGGAAGTTAGGGGTGAAAAACCGAAAAACTTGTAATTGCAATAACTCGAGAACTAGTGGACGTATCTTTCTGAAACTTGGTGTGTACGTTCGACCCTCAAGTCCGTTGAAGGTGAAGGGGTACTAATTTCGGGGGATGAAATTTAGGGGATGAAAACCATAAAAAATATGATAACTCCGCAAGGGTTGCACGTAGCTGTCGGAAACTCAATATACCCACACATATCGGTGAAATCTTGCGGGGAATGCGTTTTTGGTAAAATCGAACAAATGGGGTGGAAATTAGGGGTTGCAACTCGAAATTCCGCTTAATAAGTATTGGTCGAAATTGACGTCATTCGATAGCTCTCCATTAATGACTCAAAAAAGGTGTCATTCATATTTTGAGACGCTATAACCCCTAACATGCAGAAACACAAAAATGCGAAAACTCAAAAACTACTCAACGTATCAAGGCATACTTTGGTGTGTTAATTTTCAGTGACATTGTAGGTAGATGAACAAACTTTAACTGAAATTTAACAAGGGGGATGACATTTAAGGGTTGAAACTTGAAATTTTTTCAAGTAAATGGTAGCATAAAATTAGGGGGTTCGATAGATTTCGGTCAACTATTGAAAAAAGGTCTTATGAGTTTTCAACCTAAAGCCAACCCCTAGGCTATTAACCACCCCTAACTTTTTGCAAGCTGATAATTATATTTTATTTATTTTTTCTGAAACATTGATTTATTTATGAACAACTGAAGTCAGTAAATACGCAAGGAGTTATGTCACACCGGAAAAATAAACTCACCCCTGTAAATCATAAAGGGGTGAAATCATGAGGTGTTGAAAACATGAATCTACAAATCACCGGAAATTTTCAACGAATTGGGTTAGGGTGGTGAAATTGAAAACACAACTTCCTTTAGGGCATGTGGGGGTGGTAAATTAGGGGGTTGGAGTTTAGGGGTTGAAACGTCCATAAAGCCCTGTAATTTGACACAGAGAAGCAATATCTTCTGCGAAACTGTGACATCATCCCCCCTCGCAATGTTTCAACTCTTCAAATGCTAAATTTACATAATTGGGTTATTTTGGTGTTATGTTCCGTAATTTTACTTAGCCACGGTTTTAATCCTCATACGTTTTGAGTTTTCATCGACCTTTACGATTTTTTAACCCCCTAAGTGCTAATTTTGCAAAATTCGCATAATTTCGTTTTTCGTCGGTCACAGTCGGTCATAAAATTGAACGCATTTGGGATTCAGTTTATGTTTTACAATTTTTCAGTTTTCTTTGCAATAGGTAGGTATAAGTGCGTATTTCAACCCCCACAAAAGTTTTAGTTGCATAATTTGGTTATTTTCATGTTTTATTTCGTAATTGTACTTAATCACACTTAATTTTCATTCCTCTTGACTTTTCATCCCCTTTCACAATTTTTCAGCCCCAAGTGTTAATTTTTCAAAATTGGCCAAATTTTGTTTTAATTCCGGTAATTCTTTTCATTTACTCATTCCTGTTCATTTTCAATTTTTAAATTTTGTAACAACAATTTTTGAACATTTCGCCTTTTTGACACATCTGTGCGTTTGCGGAGGCACTACAACTAGGTGCAGATTGATAAAATCTGCACCCGATTCCACCAGTAAGACCAGCCGCCCCTACATACACATTAACTTGATAAACGTCTACCGAGATATACATCGCATTGATATACATCTTCCGTTGGCTTTTACTTTATATTAATGATTTTGTTAACGTATTTGCAGATGATACAATGGTTGTATATTGGAGTAAGAATCTTGAGGAGTGTATTCATAGGATGAATGGAGTACTGGCGCAAACGTCTGATTACTTGGCAATTAACAAACTAAAAGTTAATGTGGCGAAAACGAAAGCTATGATTCTATCTACTCGTTATAAGTTATCATTAATTAATATGAACTCTGTTAGACTAACCCTTCAAGAACAAGACATTGAATTTGTAAATCAACTTAAATATTTGGGTCTAGTTATTGATGATCTGTTGACCTTCGTGTTTTCCAACTTGACTATATACAACTCTATAATACGACCCCACTTTGAGTATTGCGCTTCTGTACTATATCTGTTAGACAAAACAGCATTACTGAAGCTACAGAAACTCCAAAATAGGGGTATGAGAATTGTTCTTAAGTGTAGTAGGTATACTCCTATCACTAGCATGTTATCGGTCCTGGAGTGGTTGCCTGTTGAGCGGCGTTTGTACGTTCTAGCAATGAGATTCATTTACAAAATTGTTAATAACAAAATGCCCTCGTATTTTAATGAGTTCTTAACAAGGGTGAGTGAGCTTCATTGTTATAATACCAGGACTAGGGAGAATTTCAGTGTTAAAAGGGTGAATAATAATAATAATAATAATAAGTTTATTTGCCCAACAGAATTATACATTCCAATTATAGGACAAACTAAAAGACAAAAGATGAGAAAATAATACATAATTGAACAGAAATAGAAAAAGTGAATACAAGTACTCAATGACTGATTAGTTAACCGAGGCTTCGATATAACATTTTCTAATAGAGTGAAGACTGGAGAAGTTAATGTCACATTTCAGCGCTACTGAATTGAAACAACTACACATAAAATTGAAAGGTGATTTAATTAGCAGATTAGTGCGAGGAGTTGGAACATAAAATAAAGGTTGATGACGTGACGGATAAGAAGGCACATAGAAAGGCAGTAATTCAAGTAACGGAGGAGAATCTATTTGCCCTCTCACCAGTTTGACGACAAAAATCAACGCAAATACTTCCCTTCTCAACTCAAGGGACTCGACATTAAACTCCTTGAGCAATAATGAGTGGTCACAATTTCTCGGAGGGTAATACCCTTTGCACTTAAATGATAGAAATTTTAAAAATTTTCTTTGTATGGTTTCAATACTATTAATGTGAACAGCGTAAATAGGAGACCAAACAATGCAACAGTACTCCAATCTGGATCTGACAAACGAGAAATACAAGGTTTTAAATGCTGTCATATTAGAAAATTCGTTACAACTGCGGATGAGAAAACCTAGAGTCTTATAACAAGAGCTGATTAAGTTTCCGATATGATTTGACTATAATAAGGTGAAAACGATGAATATCTCTTTTTTAAGGGTTTTAATAGTTATTATGCCCTTCCTGATTGTATTAGATTACTTAGTTACTTATAACTCGGAGGCTGTGTTCAAGTCAAGACTAATTGAACATTTGAAAAATATGTGAATACATAAATTATGGCATGGTTCCAATGTAATAGTATTATTTTGTTTATGAAAACATTTTTTTGCATTAATTTGTATATTAGGGATTCCTATTTCAAATAAATTATTATTATTATTAATAGTTTTTCGGCTTTTTACCCCTAACTCCCACCCCCGTGGTCCGATATGGCCCAAAAGCAATCCCCGCCGAGATTTTCCGGGTATACACCCGTGTACAAAATTTCAGCTCGATATCTGCTTTCGTTCTCAACTTATGCTCCGGCACTAACACCCTGTATACTATTAATTGTCTATAGTGTCAAATACTAATGATGAATGATAAATGAAAGCATTTTATTGATATAATGCAAATTACAAACAGAATACAACTAACAAAACTAATCAAAATACAACAAAAAAGAAAAACAAACACCTTACTGGAAACATCGACAAAAATATTTATTTACACCCTCTCTAGTTTAAGCATGTTTGCTCATGTGACTCTTCAAAGCCGGCACAAACTTGGTCGTAAAGTCACAATGGGAGCACACGTAAGTCCGGTGACTCTTCGCGATGTGAGTGTCCAAATCACTTTTTTTATACGCTTTATACGAACACACCGAGCACTTGTACTTCGTCTGGTGCTTTTTTCCCATGTGCATGAAGAGCTCGGTGGCATCGACAGCTCGGTACTGACAGTAATGACAGACGTAGCAGTTGAGACCCTCGGACCCCGCATGCTTACGGCTCACATGGTGCGAGAATATCCCCTTGTTCAAGGTCGTAAAAGAGCACATTCCGCACTTGTACGAAAGTCTCTCGATCTGGCTGTGGTTTTTCTTTATATGCACGTTGAGATCAGACTCGTTATTGGTTTGAAAAGTGCAATCGTCACAAGTGAACGAAGTTATGAAACAAATGTCTTTATCCATATGTTCCATGAGTTGCTGTCGACTGCCCGTCGTGAAAAAGCAATAGTCACACTCGTAGGTCTCCTCCGGGGGGATGGAAGGATCTTCGTTGATCTGCACACTACCCTCCCCCATTTCACTCAAACTATCAACAACCTCGATTTTTATCACCTCCTCCTCGAGGGAGGGCTGCACCTCCCCATTAATCAACTCGATGACACAATTTTCCAACCCCTCGTCCTTCACATCCACGGGAAACACCTCAAACTGTTCCAGCTGATTCTGCGGCTGCTGGTTTTCGAGCAATTTCGCTATGTTGGCCTTCAACTCGCTCTCACATTTGCAGTCTTCGCAGGAGCAAACCATTTCCACCTCTTTTTCGCCGAGGCTGTCCAACTGCACGAACTTGACGGGGCCATGACTGCACTGGATGTGATCTTTCAGGACGATGATGCAAGGGGAGGAGAAGAGGCACCGGGGGCACTGGTTATTGTTGACTTCAGTCATTTTTCAGGATTTCCATCCGGTTTCAGGGCTGAAAAGGGTTAATTTCGTTATGCGGAAAACAATGCAGGAGAGTCTTTCAGGAGTTGAGTTTTCGTACCTGAAATGTGGTTTGAAGGTTTTCGTGGAAAATTCCCGAGGAAAACTGAGAAAATGCGGAAAATGATTATTTTGAGGTTAAGAGTGAAGTGTCAGTTGACGTCATCTAGGAGTGACAGGTGGAAGGTTTTTGGCGAGCAACCGATAAAGTTTTCCGCAAGGATTGGACGGAAATCGCGATTCCAACTAACTTTGTGACGTCACATGTAGGCATATTTTGTTGGAAGCGTCCAATCAAATGCCACCAAAAATGTCTGTCAATGTCTGTCATTACATTTCAGCGCCTCTCATTGGCCCCTTGCCTATTTGTGACGTCACACACCAGAGGGCGTCCTCCTTAGCTACAATCGCGAAAAGGTTTGAAAATATAAAATTGACCCGTTTTGATAAAATAGAGCTTCGGGGCACTGGTTATTGTTGACTTCAGTCATTTTTCAGGATTTCCATCCGGTTTCAGGGCTGAAAAGGGTTGATTTCGTTATGCGGAAAAAAATACAGAAGGATCTTTCAGGAGTTGAGTTTTCGTACCTGAAATGTGGTTTGAGGGTTTTCGTGGAAAATTCTCGAGGAAAACAGAAAATGCGGAAAATGGTTATTTTGAGGTTAAGAGTGAAGTGTCAGTTGACGTCATCTAGGAGTGACAGGTGGAAGGTTTTTGGCGAGCGACCGGGAAATTTTTCCGCGAGGATTGGACGGAAAAGGTTTGAAACTATAAAATTGACCGGTTTTGATAAAATAGGGCTTAGGGGCACTGGTTATTGTTGACTTCAGTCATTTTTCAGGATTTCCATCCAGTTTCAGGGCTGAAAACGGTTATTTCGTTATGCGGAAAACAATGCAGAAGGATCTTTCAGGAGTCGAGTTTTCGTACCTGAAATGTGGTTTGACGGTTTTCGTGGAAAATTCTCGAGGAAAACTGAGAAAATGCGGAAAATGGTTATTTTGAGGTTAAGAGTGAAGTGTCAGTTGACGTCATCTAGGAGTGACAGGTGGAAGGTTTTTGGCGAGCGACCGGGAAATTTTTCCGCGAGGATTGGACGGAAAAGGTTTGAAACTATAAAATTGACCCGTTTTGATAAAATAGGGCTTCGGGGTACTGGTTATTGTTGACTTCAGTCATTTTTCAGGATTTCCATCCAGTTTCAGGGCTGAAAACGGTTATTTCGTTATGCGGAAAACAATGCAGAAGGATCTTTCAGGAGTCGAGTTTTCGTACCTGAAATGCGGCTTGAAGGTTTTCGTGGAAAATTCTCGAGGAAAACAGAGAAAATGCGGAAAATGATTATTTTGAGGTTAAGAGTGAAGTGTCAGTTGACGTCATCTAGGAGTGACAGGTGGAAGGTTTTTGGCGAGCGACCGGGAAATTTTTCCGCGAGGATTGGACGGAAAAGGTTTGAAACTATGGTCTGTCCGGGATCCACACGACCGGGATTCACCCTATTTCCATGGTGAATCATTGTTGTCAACAATGAATCGCCATGGAAATCGGGTGAATCTCGGTCGTGTGGATCCCGGACAGAGTATATAAAATTGACCGGTTTTGATAAAATAGGGCTTCGGGGCACTGGTTATTGTTGACTTCAGTCATTTTTCAGGATTTCCATCCAGTTTCAGGGCTGAAAACGGTTATTTCGTTATGCGGAAAAAAATACGGGAGGATCTTTCAGGAGTTGAGTTTTCGTACCTGAAATGCGGTTTGAAGGTTTTCGTGGAAAATTCTCGAGGAAAACTGAGAAAATGCGGAAAATGGTTATTTTGAGGTTAAGAGTGAAGTGTCAGTTGACGTCATCTAGGAGTGACAGGTGGAAGGCTTTTGGCGAGCAACCGAGAAATTTTTCCGCGAGGATTGGACGGAAAAGGTTTGAAAATACCTATAAAACTGACCGGTTTTGATAAAATAGAGCTTCGGGGCACTGGTTATCGTTGACTTCAGTGTCATTTTTCAGGATTTCCATCCAGTTTCAGGGCTGAAAACGGTTAATTTCGTTATGCGGAAAAAAATACGGGAGGATCTTTCAGGAGTTGAGTTTTCGTACCTGAAATGCGGTTTGAAGGTTTTCGTGGAAAATTCTCGAGGAAAACTGAGAAAATGCGGAAAATGATTATTTTGAGGTTAAGAGTGAAGTGTCAGTTGACGTCATCTAGGAGTGACAGGTGGAAGGTTTTTGGCGAGCGACCGGGAAATTTTTCCGCGAGGATTGGACGGAAAAGGTTTGAAAATATAAAATTGACCGGTTTTGATAAAATAGGGCTTCGGGGCACTGGTTATTGTTGACTTCAGTCATTTTTCAGGATTTCCATCCAGTTTCAGGGCTGAAAACGGTTATTTCGTTATGCGGAAAACAATGCAGAAGGATCTTTCAGGAGTCGAGTTTTCGTACCTAAAATGCGGCTTGAAGGTTTTCGTGGAAAATTCTCGAGGAAAACTGAGAAAATGCGGAAAATGGTTATTTTGAGGTTAAGAGTGAAGTGTCAGTTGACGTCATCTAGGAGTGACAGGTGGAAGGCTTTTGGCGAGCAACCGGGAAATTTTTCCGCGAGGATTGGACGGAAAAGGTTTGAAACTATAAAATTGACCGGTTTTAATAAAATAGAGCTTCGGGGCACTGGTTACTGTTGACTTCAGTCAGTTTTCAGGATTTCCATCCAGTTTCAGGGCTGAAAACGGTTAATTTCGTTATGCGGAAAAAAATACAGAAGGATCTGTCAGGAGTCGAGTTTTCGTACCTAAAATGTGGTTTGAAGGTTTTCGTGGAAAATTCGCGAGGAAAACTGAGAAAATGCGGAAAATTATTATTTTGAGGTTAAGTGAAGTGTCAGTTGACGTCAGCTAGGAGTGACAGGTGGAAGGCTTTTGGCGAGCAACCGAGACATTTTTCCGCGAGGATTGGACGGAAAAGGTTTGAAAATATAAAATTGACCGGTTTTGATAAAATAGAGCTTCGGGGCGCTGGTTTTTGTTGACTTCAGTCATTTTTCAGGATTTCCATTCAGTTTCAGGGCTGAAAACGGTTGATTTCGTTATGGGGAAAACAATGCAGGAGGATCTTTCAGGAGTTGACTTTTCGTACCTGAAATGTAGTTTGAAGGTTTTCGTGAAAAATTCTCTAGGAAAACTGAGAAAATGCGGAAAATGATTATTTTGAGGTTAAGAGTGAAGTGTCAGTTGACGTCATCTAGGAGTGACAGGTGGAAGGTTTTTGGCGAGCAACCGAGAAAGTTTTCCGCGAGGATTGGACGGAAAAGATTTGAAAATGCCTTCGGGGCACTGGTTATTGTTGACTTCAGTCATTTTTCAAGATTTCCGATGAAAACCACAAAAAATATGATAACTCCGTAAGGGTTGCACGCAGCTGTTGGAAACTTAACGTACACACATATATCAGTGAAGTCTTGCGGGGGATGCCTTTTTCGTAAAATCGAACAGATGGGGTGGAAATTAGGGGTTGCAACTCGAAATTCCGCCTAATAAGTATTGGTCGAAATTGGCGTCATTCGATAGCTTTCCATTAATAATTCAAAAAAGGTGTCATTCATATTTTGAGAAAAACCACCCTTATAGGCGCTACAACCCCTAAAATGCAGAAACACAAAAATGCGAAAACTCAAAAACTACTCAACGTCTCAAGGCAGAATTTGGTGTATAAATTTCCAGTGACATTGTAGGCGGATGGACAAATTTTCAATAATATCTAGCAAGGGGGATGAAATTTAAGGGTTGAAACTGGAAATTGTGTCACGTAAGTGGTGGAATAAAATTATGGGGTTCGATAGACTTCGGTCAATCATTGAATAAAGTCTTATGAGTATTCAACCTAAAACCAACCTCTACGCTACTAACAACCCTTAAGCCCTAGCAAGCGGAGTAAGCACATTTAATTATTTTTTTGCTTTCTTCTGATTTGTTAATAATTCAGTCATTTTCATTAATTTTAACCCATCCACAATTTTTCAACCCCTTTCATGATATGTGAACCCTAAAAGAGCAAAATTTACCCATACCGCTTCTTTTTCGTGTGATTTTCGCTACTTCTACTTATCTACAGTCACCCCTTTCACCCCTTTTGATTTTTCATCCTCCTTAACAATTTTTCACCCCCCCCCCGAGCGTTAATTTTGTAAAATTCGCTGAGTTTTGCCTTTTTTCGATAATAAATTTTACCGAATTTTACTCATGGATTGTTCTTGTCTTTTTCACTTGTTCGACCCCTTCGCAATGTTTCAACCCCCAAAAGTCAAATTTGCATAATTGGTTTATTTTCGTGTTATTTTCTGTAATTCTATTTAATTACGATTAATTCTCATCCCCTTTAACTTTTCATCCCCCTTTACAATTTTTCAACCCCCAAAGCGTTTATTTTGCAAAATTCATGTAATTTAGTTTTCGTTCGGTAATAAATTGAACTCATTTGGATTATGTTTATCTTTTTCACTTTTCCAACCCCCTTCGCAACATTTCAACCCCCAAAAGCTAAATTTACGTAATTGGCTTACTTTCGTGTTATTTTCAGTAATTCTGCTTAATTACGGTTAATTTTCATCCCTTTTGACTTTTCATCCCCCTTTACGATTTTTCAACCCCCTAAGTGCTAATTTGGCAAAATTTGCGTAATTTCGTTTTTCTTCTGTAATAAATGAACTCATTTGGATGATGATTAAATTTTTCACTTTTTTCATCCCCTTCGCAATGTTTCAACTCTTCAAACACTAAATTTACATAATTGGGTTATTTTGGTGTTACTTTCCGTAATTTTACTTAGCCACGGTTAATCCTCATCTTTTTTGACTTTTCATCCACCTTTACGATTTTTCAACCCCCTAAGTGATAATTTTGCAAAATTCGCATAATTTCGTTTTTCGTCGGTCATAAAATTGAACGCATGTGGGATTCAGTTTACCCTTTACAATTTTCCAGTTTCCTTCGCAATAGGTAAGTAAGTGCGTATATCAACCCCCACAAAAGTTCTAATTGCATAATTTAATCAGATTTAATCTTCATTCCTCTTGATTTTTCATCCCGTTTCGCAATTTTTCAGCCCCGAGTGTTAATTTTTCAAAATTCGCCAAATTTTGTTTTAATTCCGGTAATTTTTTCATTTACCTACTCATTTCTGTTCATTTTCTATTTTTAAATTTTTTAACAACAATTTTGTTACATTTCGCCTTTTTGGCACATCTGTGCGTTTGCGGAGGCACTACTACTAGGTGCAGATTGATAAAATCTGCACCCGATTCCACCAGTCAGACTAGCCGCCCCTACATACACATTAACTTGATAAACGTCTACCGAGATATCGGTACATCGCATTGATATACATCTTCCGTTGGCTTTTTATATGGTTGTGGGGAGGTTAAAATAAGTGACATGAAATTTTAACAGCACTAACTACATATGAATGTTCCCAGGGTGCCAACGAATGCACGGGGTGAATTCCCATCACTAATAATAAGAGTTGCTGCTTTTTTTTTGGGGTTTCTCAAGATTTCTCTTCGCAGTGGCCTCGATTATGATAAAAGAGTTGCTCTCGAGTTTATTCCATTAAAAACGACATGGTCGTACCTTGCTGGATCTCAAAAACATTCTCTGAAATATTAAGTAAAACGACCGCGCATTTCGGTATTTTCCAAATTCCATAAAAATCGACATTCATGTTTTTAAACTTTGCGGATCATACTTCAAGCCGAAACATTTCAGATAAGATACATATATCTACAAGTACCTACATAGTTATTTTTGAAGATTATAAAGAGATAAACTGAAACGTTTCATAAATTAAGTTACCTAGAGACAATAAGTGTGTCATTCCTGCCCTTCAACAAGTTTTGCAAGTGCAACAAAAATTGTGCTTTCCAAAGCATCACAATGGCATAATAAAAGCTAGGTAAGTAGAACCTTTTTTCAAAAATAGAAACTAACTACTTATTCTAGGATTCACTACAACAATTCTACTTATAACTTATTTAGAAAAAATGGAAAATAGTCCCACACCCGGATCAAACTCTGCAAGCCCTCAGGTCAGTCAACGCCCAATAAAATAATTATTTGTGTCTTTTTGCTATAATTTGAATTGCAATCTTATCTCTGCTTATTTAATGCTCGTCTTATCTCTATAAAACCTTTTTGCGTAATAAAACATTTTTTCCAGACGTTTACCGGCAGAGTAGGCACCAGAGACGAAGGAATAGATTTTGCAGAGCTAACTATCATTTCCAAATGTCTTCAATTAGCTTTCGACTCGAATGTAACTGAATTCAACATCTCGTCAGACGATGCAGGTTTCGGTGACTTCGATGCTGTAGTCATTGAAACAAAGTACATTAATGGTAAAGAAGAGAAAATTGCTTACCAGCTGAAGCACGTTGAAGATGAAGATGGATTACTAACACCGAAGATTTTGGGAGGAACTGGAAAAAAGTTTGGAATTGCGAAGTATTATCAGAACAGCGGTAAGATTCCTCATGATTTTTCGTTGATTCTCTACACGAATAAGAAGTTCAAAATGGATAACAACAAGCTTACCATGGATTGCAAAATAGGAGGTGCAGATATACTGGTGGATGTCTTAAAAACAGACCACAAAAACTTACATGAATTTCGTGTGAACAAAGCAGAAAATATCCCTAAACCAAACTCTGACAATTACGAAAATTTTCTAAAGAGATTCAAGTTACAGTCCAACCAAGAAAATACTACACAACTTGAGAGTCGACTTATGAAAGAATTTCTGAAGATACACGGAACTGAAGACACTTTCCGTCGATTCAGGGATTTTATCAGAAGATGGAAGAAGGAAAAAAAGAAAAAGTTGGACAAAAGAACTGTTACGATTAAGATTGTAGAGTCTCTACTGACGCCTTTTGTCAAAACCATTAGTCACGATCTCTACTATACCGACTTCGGGGCCACGCTAAGGAAGGCGATTTTGAGTTTTAACTTTACGACCTTTGAGGAAACAAATGAAGTCATTCACAAGATATGGATCAGTGGCGTGAGCGATCGTGAAATTTATAAATGTGGAATTAAGCAATATCTATTAACGGAAGGATTAGATAAGATAATGGATGAAAAAATGAGAGCGCACAAGTACAGTCTAATTTCTTGGCATCTCAACCAGTGTCCACTCATCGTCGAAGTAACAAAGGATTCAGAAGAAGCAATTTGCGAAGCCGTGGAGCTATTGAAGAAGAATGGGATTGAAGACAGAAGGTTGTTGTTACTAGGTCAGAAAGTAGAGCTTGAGAATTCACGAGGCTTTGTAAACTTACACTGTTTAAAGAATGTTAAACATGTTAACCAGAAAATTAAAGAAAAATTCCATAAACTGCAAGATCTTGTCGCTCATGAAGATTTTCCAAGAATTACAAGTGTGTTGAAAATGACTAATCCGAGTTCTAATATTGGTGTACGAGCAGAGGAAATTCCAGAATTCTATGTACCGAAAGCACTACCCTTAATAATGTTAGATTTTAATGGCGAAACTGAAGATCTCATTTTGATGGAGTGCAATAGCAAAAGGGAAGACATGAAAAAACGTATAAAAAATGCAAAAATTGTTGACGTCGGTGAGGAAATTATCGAAAAATGTTTCCGCCAAGAAAGCCTCGGAAGCCTTCCAGAACCTCAGTTTCAACATTCTTACGCCTTAAAAGAAGTGTTTGAGGACGTTATTTCGAACATCCCCTGCGAGTTTCAGGGACGTAAATGCAAGTTTAAAGAAATTCTGGATACTGAAGATGAAGTTCTGAAGGTATTTACTGTGGATTCATTTGACAAAATAAAGAATGGTTATCTGATAATCGGGGAGAAGGAAGAAGAGGAATTCTACATGAACAGACTACTGCACAGAATTATGATAGACTTCGCTTTCGTCAGAAAAATCAATTCAGATGAAGCAATCGTAATAATCTGTAACGGTGAAAAGGACGAAGTCGAGTCTCGAATTGCCAGAGATGAACACAGAAAAATTACATTGACAATTAAAGAAGAATTCGTTGAAATTAACAATAATGTCAAGAATTGCCACTATTTCAGATACTCGCAACAGAATTTGGAATGGATTCGAACAAGAGGCGAAATCAGTGATGCCTTGAAAGCTTCTAGAATCAATACAAATCAACTGCAAGACGAATTGGAGATTTTGACACTACAAAATGAAATCAATATTGTCTGCGGCGATGTAGGAATCGGAAAATCGGCGATGCTGAAACATTTTAAAAATAAGTACAGGCCTGATTTTTGGGTTCTTCACATAAGTCCCGGAGTCAGTTATAATTTTAACCAAGACGTGTTCGGTTTTATAACTTCACTGATAAATAATGCGGACTTTTTTGAGAAGCAATTGGTGACATTATTGTACGAAAAGAAGAAGATTGTCTTCTTTTGGGACATCGTTATCGAATTAGAAAATTCTGCACGTTCCCTGATCAAACAAGTCCAAGAATCGGGCTTTGTGCAGTGGATTTTTTCGAGGAGTGAATTAAAATCTGAGTTGGAAGAAACTTTTGGTACTTTTGCAAGAAATGTCGAAGAACTTAGCGAAAAACAGAGAAGGGACTACATACATAAACACTTGTCAGCGAGTCATCACAAAAAAGAAATTGAGAATTTTACAGAGAATATGGAACAAAATCTACCTCGCGTGGTAGTGGGAGTCAATAGCGGAATTGGAAGTCTGCTTCCGCTCTCTTTAATGATAATATTGTTAAAAGTGCAAGATTTATTGGATTTAACTAAACAACTTTTCGGTCAATCTTCAATAACGGTCTTTGGATTATGTCAATTAGTGATTGAAGGAAACCTCAAAAAGTACTTTAAAATACATCGTGAATTCGAAAGCTTCAAAGAAAAATATTTGGACAAATACAAAATTGTAGGGGCTCACATTTGCCTGGAACCGATGCTAAATTTAAAATTCACAGAGTCGGAAATGGAACTTCTGCAAGAAACCACTGATCCCGCTGGTATTTTAAACATCGGCAAGCATAAACCTATGACTTTTCAACACCAAATATTTGCCGAGTATTTTGCCGCGCTTTTTCTTGCCCAGAATCACGAAAAAATTAAGGATTTAGAAAAAATCTACTTTAGGCCAGGTTTCAAGCACGTCAAGTTTATGTTAGACTCGATCTTGGCAAAAAATAGTAAATTTCATACGGCAGTCTTATTTGACGATCTTAGAACTGTGCAGACTTTTCATATAATTTGTGTAGAGGACATAGTTGAAAGGACTCCATTACAAATTTGTCTTTCTTGGGAAAGCGTTCCGAATTTACCCCCGTTAAACCCGTTCGAAGATTATCAATGGTCGAATTTTTTGAACATCAGAGAGATGACATCATATCTACTAAAACATGGAAATGAGGCATTGAACCGTCGAGACAAGCTGCTGGAAATGAATTGCTTTGATTATGCTCAAGGACGTCTTGCACATATCGCAGTATTGACAAAAGACATAAATATTGTTAAATTTGTGTTTGAAGAATATGTCAGTCCATTCTCTGTCCAGAAAGGAGATACTCCATTAATGTTGGCTGGTTTAATATCCGATGAAAAAATCGTGCAATTCTTGGTTCACGCAGGGGAAGATGTCAATTCCAAAAATATTCATGGAAACACCCCTTTGCACTATTGCTTGCAAGGAGAAGCCAGTTCGGAAATTGCCGCCATTCTTGTTAATGTTGGCGCAAAACTGGAAGAAGAAGATTCTTCGGGATACCGTGCCCTACATTACGCCGTGTCTCAAGGAGATAAAGAAACTGTCAAATTACTTCTTGAAAAGAATTGTAAAGTCGATTGCTCCAGTCAAAATGGCTGGACACCTTTGATGATAGCTGCATGGAAGGGAAATTTAGAAATAATCGATCTACTTATCAGCAAGAAAGCAGACGTTCATTTAAAGAATAGCGATGGCGAAACAGCTGAAGTCACAGCTAACAGAATGCAGAGAAGGGAAGTGTCTGATTTTTTGCAAAAAGCTCGAAATACGGATGCTGAAAAAAACAAGGTAAGATAAATTTTGGCAACAGCGTAAGTACCTATGTTTTGATCGTTTCAGAAATTCGACGGGCTGCCCGAGCGTAATAACGACAGAATGGAGAGTGGGGAGATTAGACACAAGTTGGATTCCGAAGAATTCGAGGTAAGCCTACATTTTTGGACTATAAGATCATTGTGATTTGATGATTCTAGACCTTCCCTAGGCTTGAGGGACGAGCTAATGGTCACGGTGTTTTTTATCAAAACAATTTCATTGCCTTTTGGGCTCTCAAAATGGCTTTTAACGAAAAAGTGCAAGATTTTCGAATTTCGTCCGATGTTAAGCATTTAAAAGGCTTCGACGATGTAATCTTCAAAATTATGTACCTTGATAATGAAACGCCCACACAAAAAGCATATCAATTGAAACACAAAAAGAAAAGTGCCATAAAAAAATCCGATCTGTTCAAGTCCCAAAAAGGAGACTTTAGCATTCCAAAATACTTTCAAAATTTCCAGGATTGCAAGGAAGAATTTAAACAATTTGATTTGATAATATTCACAAACGCAAAATTTGAAGTGGATTTAAAAGAAGAGTTTCAACTGATGGTAGGTGAAGACAATCAGCCACCAGTTCTCATTAAAGTCAAGAAACTAACTAAGAAAACGGCAAAAGTTCCTTTTATAACAAATCGGAAAGATATCTACAAGTTCTGTTTAGCAAAACCCATAAATGAAAAAAAAACAGAACTGGAGCAAAATATTCACTGCTTTCTTCAAAAGTTTTACTTATATGCTCAACAAAGTAATTTCCAAGAAATAGAGTTGAAAGTTAGAGAGACATTTTTCAATGAAAAGTCTTACGACGACTTTTTGAAGTTTGTTAAATACTGGACTTCGCTAGATAATCCTATTAAACTGAACAAAGAAACCGTTTTGTTCAAGGCAGCCGAATGCCTCTTGGCACCTTACTTGGCGACACCGTATTTACCCAAAAACTTGGCACCTTACTTGGCGACAATGTATTTACCCAGAAACTTCGTGTCCTTTTCGGAAAAAATCCTTCAAGATTTCGACTTAATAGCCATTGACGGCGAAATGGAAAATTTCTGGCATCACGAGGAATATGTAGCTGACAAAGAACGTGATCAGGAAATCGCCGAACGATATCGTGATGAAAGACCAGATCCCTTCAAGCTGCTTTGGCATTCCAAACAAATCCCATTTGTCATTAATTTGACGCCAGAAAATACCAAAGTAATCTACCGTGCGATAAATTTGTGTAAATGGAACGGGCGAAAGAGATTTTTCGTTTTGATTGGAAAAGTAGACGTTTCAAAACTAGGCGGTTGGAAAATCTTTGAAAGTTGTGCAGACTTACTAAAAGGAAGAACAAATCTTTTGAAGGACTTCAGAACGAAAATTCGAGGTCGAGGATTTAATTCATTAAGTGATTTTATACAGGAAGATTCGGATTTGGCAAAATGCTTTGGGTTTGCTGATCTTTTTAACATGGCAACAGAAAATTCAACCTTTTGCTTAGGAACAGAGATAAACCTCGACAATAACTACATTGAAAGATTTATTCCACGAGTCATAATTTCTGCTAATATCTTTAAAAGTTTGCCCCCAGAAACTATCTTTATTATAAGTCGTAATGGAGAACCCATAAAATATCTTCCAGATGAAGTAAAAGTGGCTGAGAAGCATTCTGGATCGACAATAATCCAGGTCCAACATTTCTGCGACGACTTTCAGAAGATTTGTACCAAGTACCGGAGAAGTCAACTTCATCATTTGTCATTAACTTCAGATTATCAGCTCGAGTGGGTTGAAAGCAAAGGTGGCGTTGAAGATCTAAGGCCATTCCTGATTGAGTCGCAAGGTGGAGACCTCGTCAAGGATGAAAACATTTTATCGCGTTTTCGTCATAAAACGAATTTGATTTGCGCCGATCCAGGAATGGGCAAGTCGTTCATGGCTGCGTTTCTTGAAAGTCAGTGTCCACTTGACTATTGGCCCATCAAAATCCAGCTCAGAGATCATCTAGAACTGTTCAAGCAACAAAGAAATAATGAAGAAATATTTGATTACGTTTTGAAATTGGAATGCAAACACAAAATTTTTTTGGAAGTTTTCATGAAGAAGAAAAAAGTTTTATTCATATGGGATGGTATTGATGAACTGTCAGATATTTACATCCCCCATGTTATAACGGTGGTAAAAATACTGGAAAAAGAGGGATTCCGTCAATGGATAACTAGCAGAAATCACCTTAGAAAGCAAATGGAAGAAGAACTTGCCATTTTCGCTTTGACCATAACATATTTAAGTGAAGAAGAACAGATGAAATATATATGCTCTCGAATGGGCGGGATTGCGCCCGATGACATTAAAGTCAAGAGAATCATAAAAACCGTCAGCGAATCTAAAGACAATGACATTTTGGCCATACCCCTCCAACTCCGCATGTTAACGGAGATATTCATAGAAGATAATTTTGCGGAAAATGATCATTTAGTACTAACAGACATTTACATGAGGTTTTTCCATAAGAAGTTAGATTTCTTTAAGACAAAAACTATGCAGGAAAACAACGTAATAAATAGTTTAGTGGATATAAAAATAGAAAAAGATCGGGAGAGGCTGGTCAACAAATATCAAAAAGCAGCCTTGTTCAGTATTTTTCGCGAAGATGTGCAAAGGATGTTTGGTGTAAGTCGTGATGTGGACTTCTTCACAGAAATTCAAAAAGGGGATGAATACGGTTTCATAGTTCAAATGAATGATGATATACCTTCTTTTGCCCACCTCACTTACGCGGAGTTCTTCGCAGCATGGTACATGGATGACAACTGGAAAGGTATGGAAAAAGAGAAGTTGCGAGTAATTATGGTGGAATCCAAGTACAAAACAATTCGGTACTTCTTTAATATGCTTACCACTAAGGGTAGCCATCTACATCTCGCCGCTGTCCAAAGGAACTTTGCTATTTTGGAACAGTCCGAAGATTTCGGTCGAGATTCTCTGGGAAGAAGCGTTCTTCAATTGCTCTCGATTTGTAGCCCTAGACACACTCCTGAGATGTTGAACTATGACGACAAGGATTCTCCCAAGAAACATCTTGTGCAAAAACTTGTACGTCTCGAACAGAATTTAGACCAAAAAGACAAATTGCTTGATTTCGACATATTCGAGTATTGCGACAAGTTTGAATCTTTGGCGATATTAGACGCTATTAGCAATTCAACGTATCAAGATCGCATTACGAGTTTGAATTACTTTAAAAATCACCTCGACTGGTTAATATTCTATTGCGTGCGATGTAATTATGGAAATCTTTTGAAACTAGTGCCAAAGATCGACTTCTTTGAGTACACCGACCAGAATGTCCCATTAACGTACCTCCACACAGCAGCAAGATATTGCAACGATGGCGAAATATTGGCAAAAATTTTGAAAGAAGAACGATACATAGTAATAATAATCAATAAGGAGAAATATTTGCAGACTCCGTTAGAATTGGCCGCAAGACACAACAGTTGCAGCACTATTGCTGCAATCCTTATAGAATCAGGAGCTGAGGTAAACTTACGATCAAGCCAAGGAGAATCACCTTTGCATCTATGTGTCCTCAGCGGTAACAAAGATACATGTAATGTTTTGATCCAGCACAAGGCAGAGATAAATCAGCAGAATGCTTTAGGACAAACGCCTTTATACCACGCTGTAAAAGGAAAGCGCTCTGAAATAGTAGAGTTGCTACTCACTCACGACGCAAATCCCAACCACATTTTTGAAACGAAAAGTCTTCTACATTTATGTTCGGAATACGATCAGGCAGCAATCGCGTCACATTTGATACGTAAAGGTGCTGATACAAATGTCAAAGATCAGTGGGTTCAAACACCTTTACTTTACGCTTTAATAAAGAATAGCAAAAAGGTGTCAAAAGTTTTACTTGGAGCTGGTGCAGATGTTAATATTCCCGATTTTCAAAATCGGTCCCCTTTACATATTGTCGCCAATCATAGTGATGATGAGGAAATGGTAATCGCTTTAATACGAAAAGGTGCAAACGTCAATCAAGAAGATCAATCGAAGCAGACCCCATTACATTACGCCATTAATGGAAAATATGAAAATATCGCGGAAATACTGCTTGAGAATGGCGCTCATCCTGATATTGATATTTCCGAGGGAAAAACTCCTTTACATCATTTCTCAGATCTGGGAAACATAAAAATGGTCGAACTTTTAATAAGAAAGCGTTCCAACATCAATTGCACAAGTGAGTCAGGTCGAACACCTTTACATGACGCGCTAGAACGGGGACATGTTGAAGTGGGCAAAATGTTGCTTAAAGCTGGCGCAAACCCTAACATTACCCTCTCCAAAAACAGGAGGCCTCTACATTTATATTCAGAAATCGGTGATGCAGAGCTCGTAAAGCTTTTGGTAGAACACGGGGCTGAGGTAAATTACAGAAATTCTTCTGGTAGAACAGCCCTACATTATGCTGTGAATCGGAAGCGTGAGGAAGTATTAAAAGTGCTACTGCAAGCTGATGCAGATCCTGTATTAGATTATTATTTGGAAGATATTGAAGCGCTGAAGCTTTTAATAGACAGCGGAGCAAACGTGAATTACCAAAACCGATCAACGGCCCTATGCTGTGCCTTGGAAAAGAATCAAAAAGAAGTGGTGCATCTGTTACTCGAAGCAGGAGCAGATGTTAACCTTCCTGGTGATTCAAGAGGCAAAAGGCCTTTGCATTTGTGTTCTGACCAGGGTGACGAAGACATGGTTAAAATTTTAGTACAAAAAGGCGCAAATATTGATGAAGAAGATAAATTAAAGCAGACACCTCTGCATTACGCAGTCAGAGGGGCATGGGTAAATGTAGTGGAGATGTTACTTAAAAAAGATGCAGATCCTAATGTTGTTGATTCCGAAGATAGAACACCTCTAGATCTTTGTTCAGATTTGGACGATCGAGAAACAGCCGAAGAAATAGGAAAACTTTTGAAGTCAAAATGTGAAACAGTAAAACACTGACCCCCTCATGAACAAATTTTATGCTTAAGTATCTGTAAGTTTGTATTTTTTTTGTTTTGTTTCATGTTTATAACGTGCCATTTCTTAAATTTGTCAGTGTAGTTGTCCATGCCCGTAATTTTGTGCATATATAAAAGCCTGCCAACCTCTTTGACATCGGCCAACTCTATTTAGTAATTTAAAAAATGTCTCGTTGTTTCAATAGCTTACTATTTGTAAACGAAAGATGTATGTTTGAAACTATTATTATTCTACGGATTTTTAGTTCTGGTGAGTTAGTTACTGGCTTTACGATACGTAAACCTTCATATTATTATGTGAATCAAAATGCCAATGTGATTACTCATGTCTATTAAATTATGTTTAGTTACATGCACGGTGTCTTACAACATGGAACAGTCCTGGCACCTATCATTCTTTCCTTAAAGAGCGCATTACATGGATGAGTGCAGAATTTTTATAGACGAAAGCTCGCCGCGTTTAATACAGTAGCAAGAAAGAGAAGGAAACATAAAAGGACAACCACAACGAATTAACAAAATTGGTAGAAAGAATAATGTGAGCGCTAAACACACCTAATCGTACACCCTACGCACCTACACGTAATGTCAATGTGTACACGTTCAGGTGAGTGGACAGAACATGAGAAATAGTTTAACTAAAAAAATGGCAGCAGAGAAGTGGCTGGAACCTCTCCAACGCGTGGGTCTTTGATTTCCGTGACTTGTGTTTAAGATTTTAAAGTTGATATGCCTAAATGGCACTTCCCATGGACCAATTTCTCTCTAGAGTCTCTCAGCTCTTCAACGGGTCACCTAACCTCCATGTACCAAATTTCGGACAAATCGATCCAGTAGTTTGGGCTGTAACGTGGTTTCAGTCTTATTACAAAATTCCGATTTTTCTACCCAAAGGGTACTAAAGCGAATAAATTTTATCTCATTTAAAACCAGAATATGAACACCTTTCTGATGGTGACAATAAATCTTTCAAAAATTTGTTTCGGATGAGCAAATGAGAGAATAATTTTAAGTTTGGAAATTGGTGTGCCAAAACGGCACTTTCCGTGGGTCGATTGAATCCAAAATTTGTTCAACTCTTCGAGGTGTAATGCAATCCCCATGTGCAAAATTTCAGCCAAATCGGTTCAGGGGCTTGGGCTGTACAGCGATTTTAAAGTACGATAAAAATCTCGATTTTTTTAGTTTTTGGTCAAAAGGGCACTGACAGTGAATACATCTTTGAAAGCAGAATCTGAAAGCCTTTCTTATGGTGACGTGAAAAATGGAAGTTTTCATTTAAAATTTAAAAGTTGATGTGCCAAATGGCATTTCTGGTTGTACGATTGGTTCCAAAAGCTTCTCAGATATAAGTTGGGTTATCACATGCACTTGTACTAAATCTCAGCCAAATCGGTCGAGTAGTTTGGGCTGTGGCGTGTTTACGAACGTACGTACGTACATACAGACACATTTTAAAAACCACTTTCTTGGGTTCCTGAGACCTCAAAACGTATAGATCCGATCTTATCTCGAATTCGAAAATTTTAGTGATTGCAGTAACCTATACAGTGTGTCTCATTTTAACTGGAACCACACAAATATTTCGGTTAATTTTAACCGAATCAATGCGTTCTTTTTTCTGCATGTAGATTGTAGAGCTCCAAAATCTGCACCTGTGTAATACTCAACTTTTTTTATAAACCGAAACCCCAGCCTACTGCGATTTAATAAAGAGGCCAAAAATTACGAAGTTGTATTAGGCACTTTTTATCGAAAAATTTTATAAAGAAATGTTACTCAGGATCGCTCCAAATGGCGAAATCCGAAGTTTCAGGAAAAAATAAAAATGTTGAATTTCTTGAGGAAGAATCATAAAATAACGAAAACGTCAATATTTTAGCAACATAACGTGTGATGTGTAGGCATGGGCGGGTACCCGTGTAAACGGGTTACCCGATGGTCGGGTCGGGTCGGGTAGTGGTCGGGTCGGGTATTTATAAATACCCGAAAACTTCGGGTAACCGAAAAATTTCGGGTAACCGAAAATTTCGGGTAACCGAAAAAATTCGGGTAACCGAAAAAGTCGGGTACTTAATCTAAAGTTTCGGGTAATCGAAAATCACCGTTAGTACCCGAAGCTAAACTGAACGTACTGTTATTCCATTCCCATTCAATAGGATATAGGTTAGGTAGGTAGGGTAGGGTAGGTAGAATACTAAGGGAGGGTTGCATAAAACATTAATCATGGACTTAAACTTATGGGTAAAGTCCATTGCGATTCCATAGAAACAATTGTTGTAAACAATTTGTTGCTATAGAATTTTTCAGTGATTAATTTAAGATAGGATTAAATGTTTTATACAACCAGCACTAATAAGAGTACCTAATTAATTAAATAATTTTAAGCCACAATGTATATTATACATTTCAAATCAATTTAAATTAGATTAATTGATTAATTAGATTAATACCTACCCTACCCTGTATAATCGAAGAATACCCGACATACCAAGAAAATACTCGCAACCCGCAAAATACCCGACACCCGAAAAAACCCGATACCCGAAAATACCCGATACCCGAAAAACCCGATACCCGAAAAAACCCGAAACCCGAAAAATACCCGATACCCGGAATAACCGATAACCGACCCGTTAACTGAAAAATTAACCGACCCGACCCGAACCGATAAATTTCACTACCCGCCCATCCCTAGTGATGTGTAATAAAAAAACAATGGAAGCGCATATGTTTGCTGTTTGTGGCACATTGCAACAGATTAGTTGGGGTGTCCCTTGAAATTGTTAAGAAAAACGAAAATCTTACACTACCTTAATAATTTCAACTTTTTCTGCGATTGTTAAGTTTTATCCATCCATAGTCGATAGCAAATGTTAAATCAATTCATTTCAGTTGTTTTTTTATTTCACAATACCCATTATGTTGCAAAAATATTGAACTTTTCGTTATTTTGTGATTCTTCTTCAAGAAATTCAACATTTTTTTTTTCTGAAATTTTGGATTTAGCCATTTGGAGCCATCCTGAGCAACTTTTCCTTATAAAATTTTTAGTTAAAAAAATGCCTCATACGATTTCGTCATTTTTGGCCTCTTTATTAAATCGCAGTAGGCTGGGATTTCGGTCTATAAAAAAAGTGAAGTGTCACGGAGGTGCAGATTTTGGAGCTCTACATGTAGAAAAAAAGAACGCATTGATTCGGTTAAAATTAACTGAGATATCTGGGTGGTTCCAGTTAAAATGAGACACACTGTATACAGGCTGGTCCAACACTAGTGTCCACCGCCAAAATGACCCTTTTCTTTGGAGCTAGAGTTGTGAATTTTTTACGGAGTGTATGGGTAGTAAAAACCCTTCAGATGGCTTTAAAATTTTTCTGATTGGCCCAAAAATGTGACGTCACGAGATTTCAAACTGAGCTATTTTCATGGAATAAATAATTTTTGTCCATAGGATGGTTATTTTGGGCCTAAAGATTATGTTAACCAGATTATTTATTTTTTGTAACGTCAGGTTAGCAAACTGCAGAAGGCAAAATAATCGTCATTTTATTTCATAAGGGGGCCGTGAAACAATATCGAAACGATGCGCCGTGTGTCCAACTTGAGTTCATCGAAGATTTAGAACTGTCAGTTGCTTGTCATGTTTTGACACGGGTGATTGAACTCCAGAAATATCAATTCTCCAATTTATTCAAATAATTCATTACTTTTCCGGTTAAATAACGGGACAACAATCGAATCTTTCGCGGGGAATGTTTTGAATACTGGCATGCGCCGACGCCGTGCGTTTTCTTTACGGTCGTTTTGTTTACACCCGTCAGCTGATGATGCTTTGAAGACGAATTCGGTTTGTAACTGTTTATTTTCTTGTAAAGCCTTCCGGGTGTCCTCGCCATTTAATTAACTGTGAATTGGGTAAGTTTCGCAACTTTTTCTGTGTCTTTTGATGCAACACTCGTTTATTTTAGGTTACCAGGTGAATTGAGCCAATTTGGGTAAGATAATCACTCTACAGGAAATTGTTCGGTATTCATGCAAGATAGAGGAATAAAAGAGGAAAAAGTAGCATAATTATTATCAAACCTGGTCAAAGAGACTATCTTCAGGGACTTGTAATGCAAATGAATAAAAATTATTGGTATCTTCTCTGTAATCTCACTTATCACAACAAAACGGTAATAGTTTTTGTAAATTATTCATGAATGAATAAAGCACTAAACTTATTTTATTTTAAGCAAGTGGGTACACATCTTTACGAAATGATCCGAATGATTCATTGAACGAAATGTCACCAATACCTAATAGTTTATTGTAGGTTATCGAATAACTAAAAGAACTGGCAAATAATTAGGTAATCCAATAAAGGTAAACGCAGCAAAGTTTCACTGGAATCTTAACACAGCCACTAGTCACTACCCGAGTTCCTCTTGTAAACAGTCTTCTGGCTCAAAATTGGAGAACCATCATCAATTTGTAGTAATTTGCAATGATCTTGTTGTGTAAAATTTGATTCCAAAATCTTCCCACCTAAAATTAAACAATTTGACGGGACCACCCAATTCACAGTTAATTAAATGGCGAGGACACCCGGAAGGCTTTCCAAGAAAATAAACAGCTACAAACCTTATTCATCTTCAAAGCATTATCAGCTGACGGATGTAAACAAAACGACCGTAAAGAAAACGCACGGCGCCGGCGCGTGCGAGTGTTCAAAACATTCGCCGCGAAAGATTCGATGGTTGTTCCGTTATTTTTCCGGAAAAGTAATAAATTAATTGAATAAATTGGAGAATTGATAATTCTGGAGTTCAATCACCCGTGTCAAAACATGACAAGCAACTGACAGTTCTAAATCTTCGATGAACTCAAGTTGGACACACGGCGCATCGTTTCGATATTGTTTCACGGCCTCCTTATGAAATAAAATGACGATTATTTTGCCTTCTGCAGTTTGCTAACCTGACGTTCAAAAAAATTAAAAATCTGGTCAACATAATCTTACGGCCCAAAATAATCAACCTATGGACAAAAATTATTTATTCCATGAAAATAGCTCAATTTGAAATCTCGTGACGTCACATTTTTAGTCCAATCAAAAAAAATTTAAGGCCATCTGGAGGGTTTTTAGTACCCATACACCCTGTAAAAAATTCAAAACTCTAGCTTCAAAGGAAAAGGTCGTTTTGCCGCTGGACACTAGTGTTGGACCAGCCTGTATAGCAGGATTAATTAAATTCTTTTAATTCCCTGGGAAAAGCCTTAAGGACCTACGAAAAGTTTTCAGACTTCCATTAACTCTTCAAGAATGGATAGATATAATAGTAACAAATAGGTTACACGTCAGTCTCCAGCGCGACGGCTATAGAATCTTGGTTGAGTATAGACATGATGGTTATAGTCACTCCGCACATTTTGGTAGTCACAGTATAGGTCAAAATCACGTTACGCTGTGCAAAATTACATGGGACGAGATATCCTTTTTTGACATGTTAGAAGTCTTCAAAATGTTTTGGCTCAGGGTTGGTCCCTGGGAATGTCTAACCATGTCTATACTAAACCAAAACCAGGGTTGGCAAAAACCCGAGTTTTTGTGTGGGAGGTTACTGCAACCACTAAAATTTTCGAATTCGAGATAAGACCAGATCTATAAGTTTTGAGGCCTCAGTGCCCTTTTGACCAAAAACTACAAAAATCGACATTTTTATCGGAGTTTAAAATCGCGGTACAGCCCAAGCCCCTGAACCGATTTGGCTGAAATTTTGCACATTGTTATTTATTACACGTCGAAGAGCTGAACAAATTTTGGATTCAATCGACCCACGGAAAGTGCCGTTTTGGCACACCAATTTCCAAATTTAAAGTTATTCTCACATTTACCCCTCCAAAACAAATTTTTGAAAGATTTATTGTCACCTTCAGAAGGGTCTTCAAATTCTGGTTTTAAATTAGATACAATTTATTCGCATTTAGTACCCTTTGGGTTGAAAAATCGAAATTTTGTAATAACACTGAAACCTCGTTATAGCCCAAACTACTGGATCGATTTGTCCGAAATTTGGTACATGGAGGTTAAGTGACCCGTTGAAGAATTGAGAGGCTTTTGGAAGTGTCATTTAGGCATATCAACTTTAAAATTTTAAACACAAGACACACGGAAATTAAAGACCCACTGCTGCCTTTTTCTTATATTCCAATGGTCCTGGTTGACATTTATAAAAATCTCCAAAGGCTGACATGACGTTTTGAGAAAAAAATTACGTCACAATTGAAAATTGAACAAAAATTCTGTAATTTGGGCATCAATAATATTGCTATTTTCAAGTCTCCCCCTTCATTAATCATCTGCTGGAGGTAAGCTTACATGAAATCAGTTAAAATTTGCTTTTAAATAAAAATAAGGTATTTTGGCATTTCACCGCATATGAAATAATTACCTGAATTACCAGTGTCAACGCGGCTTTAAGCTTCTTACACAACGAAGGGCAAATCTATGGGTGAAATCAGTGTACAAGCTAGGTGAAATAATGGTGGTGAAATCAGGTGAAATCGGGCGAAACCAAGGAAAACCAGGTGAGGTCAAGGGAAATAATGTGAAATCAGGTGAAATGACGCAGGAAGGTGAAATGAGTGTACAAAATTGTGCTCCTCGCGTAATAATTGATAATATTTAATAATAGTTTATTCGGGAATCACAAATGCTTCGTAATATTATTCTGGTATGTATCCGCAGTTGTTGCATTTTCTCTCCCTCATGCAACAGTAGGCGATTGAGCAACCTATTGGACCACATATAATGCACAGTAGCCATCCAATTATGGTGTACCCCCGCTTGATTTTGCCGGCATGACACTCTGGGCACTCTTCTTGTAGTTGATCATCTAAGGTCATCACTCATCAGTTTTGACAGAACTTGATTCTTAAATAATGTAAACTTACCTTCCTTGTTTCCGCAACACGGCATTGCTCAGTAAATGAGCGAATTCAATTAGGTACTATTATTCTTTCGGTCTTAATTTTCAGACTTCGTTATTGGCAACTTATAAACCAATGTGACAGTTCCGTTAGTGGACAGGAGTGCGTTCGTAAAGTGTTACATAGTACACACTCTGTAACTCTGTGTAACAAAAGGAGGTAACGTTCACAAACCCGGAAAATGGCGACTTTGTAATTATTAGAAGCGTTGATAAAGGTTACTCTGTTACAAGAAAGTGTTACAAAGCTTACCTTGGTGACATCCACGGTAATAATCACAGAGTTTGTGCATTGCGGTGAAAGATCATAAATTATCAAGAACATAACCTTTCTCATCTCAACCTTTATGGCAAATAATTTGAAGTTTTTGCTCAATAATGTCTGGCAGTCGGTTATAAACACGACCTGTTTTCGGAAGCAGCTAATATGGAGGTATCATTGAGCTTATTTATGAATAGCAGAGCAAAATGGTTACAGAGTCTGTTCATAATTCCACATTACTCTGCGTTCCATTCCAAATGTCATTCAAATTACTTTACTTCTCTATTAGGTACATTACAATGTAATCTTTTACGAACGCAGCCCTGATGGATGGACATGCATCATCCTTATTTGATGCCCATTGAAATAAAGTAAGTACCTACTGCACTCCAAAATTCGAAATCGAAATAACACCAGATGAGGCAGGGGTCGGAAGTAATGCATTACTGTAATGAAATTACTTTAGCTGGTAATGAGTAATTGTAATGCATTACTTTTTTCAAATAGTAATGGGTAATTGTAATGCATTACATTTTTTTAGTAATTGTAATGGAAAACCATTACTTTTCCCATTACTTTTTTTACCCTTAATTGATAAACGCAAAAATAAAACTTTTATGAAAAATATAATTCTGTGAAATGAAATAACCACCACAGGAAGTAGTTAGGTACTACTGGTATCAGAGTTAACCCTAACCCAGCGGGGTTGTTTACCTACCGCCTCCCAAGCAAACATTGATGCATTCTGAAGAGGTTTTCCTGCTATTTTTTTTAGTAGCGATATTCTCTGAAATTACTCCGGATTAAATATTTCTACAGAATTGAAATAATTTCCTAGCTGAAGAAAATAAATAAAACACACAGTTAGAAATAAACTCACCCCTGTAAATCAGTGGTGAAGTAATGAGGGGGTGAAAAGATGAATCTCTAAATTATCGTAATTTTTCAATGAATTGGATTAGGGTGGTGAAACTGAAACCACATCTTTCTTTAGAACATGTGAAGGTGGTAAAATAGGGGGTTGGAATCTAGGGGTTGAAACGTTCATGAAGCTTTGTAACTTTACACAGAGAAACAATATCTGATGTGAAACTGTGAGGTCTTACACACTGTATTGTCGAGAAAGGAGGAGTGAATTTTAGGACAAATATATCGAAGGGGATAAAAGTTAAGGGTGGAAACTCGAGTTTTCACCGAATATTGTAGATTTGAAATTAATACAATTCGAAAGTTTTCTATTGATGGCACATAATTCGTGCAAAACCGCCCTTAAAGGCGCTACAACCCCTAACATGCCGAAACACAAAAATGCGGAACTTAAAAACTGCTAAACGTAGCCTGGATTTGGTGCTACATTGTAGCCGGATGGGCAAATTTTCATTATGACCTAACAAGGGGGATGAAATTTAAGGGTTGAAACTGGGAAATTTTTCAAGTAAATAGTGAAATAAAATTATGGGGTTCGAAAGTCCTCAGTCTAATACTAACCCCTACCCTTGGCAAGCGGAATAAATACATTTTTTATTTATCATTTCGGGTTTTTATGTGCTTCGTCTGAAGGTAATTCAAAGTCATTTCAATTAGCTTTTAAGCTATCTATAATTTTTCAACCCCTTTCACCCGCAAAACCCACAAAAAGCTAAATTCACGCAGACCGCTTCACAATTTTTCAACCTCGCGATCATTCATTTTGTAAAGGGTCATTTTCGTGTTGTTCTTTGTAATTCTACCGTTAATTTTCATACCCTATGACTTTTCATCCCCATTTACGATTTTTCAACCCCCAAGTGTTAATTTTGCAAAATTTGCGTAATTTCGCGCTTTTCTTCGGTAATAAATTTAACACACAGTTGGACGTTGTTTACCTCTTTCACTTTTTTTAATCCCATTCTCAATATTTCAACTCTCCAAACGCTTAATTTACATATTTGGGTTATTTTGGTGTTATTTTCTGTAATTTTTTACTAACAGCGGTTTATTTTCATACCCTTTGACTTTTCATCCCCTTTTACGATTTTTCAACCCCTTAAGTGGTAATTTTGCAACATTCGCGTAATTTCGCTTTTCGTCGGTAATAAATTAAACTAATTTCGAATTCAGTTTACCTTTTACAATTTTTCAGTTTCTTTCGCAATAGGTACCTAGGTATTTCAACACCAACAAAAGCTTTAATATAATTAGATGATTTTCAACAAAAATTTTTAAATTTCGCCTTTTTGACACATCTGTGCGTCTGCGGAGGCACTACTACTAGGTGCAGATTGATAAAATCTGCACCCGATTCCACCAATAAGACCAGCCGCCCCTACAACACATTGACTTGATAAACATCTACAGGGATATACATCGCATTGATATACATCTTCCGTTGGCTTTTTTTATAACGTGGCATTTTTTAAAATTCCAATTATAGTTGGCCGTGTCTGGAATGACGTATGTTTCAATTTACTGCAGATCTCAAAATCTGTCAGCTACAATTAGAAATTTAAGAAATGTTACGTTAAAAGTAATGTATAAAGTAATGCATTACATTTATTAAGTAATTGTAATTGTAGTGCATTACTTTTTGAAAAAAGTAATGAGTAATTGTAATGCATTACAATTTCGACGAAGTAATGTGTAATGGTAATGAATTACTTTTTAAAAGTAATGTTCCGACCACTGAGATGAGGTGTGGAGAACACGAAAAAGAGATTTTTTGCGAAGGCGTAGAAGGGCCATGTTGTTGCTATGTTTTCTAATGGACACCTTTAAAGTGGCAATTAACTTAATCGACACCTTAAGGTTGCAATTAGCCTAATCGACACCTTAAGGTTGCAATTATCCTAATCGACACCTTTAAAGGGGCAGTTAACCCTTAATTGACCCTTTAAGGTGGCAATTAAGGAAGAAATAAAGGAAACATCATGTTGTTGCTCTGTTTTCTAATGGAAACCTTTAAGGTGGTAATTAAGCCTGAATTGACACCCACAAAAAAGGGACCTTTCCACCCCCCTCCTCCCCTGAAGCGGACGGGGTAGGGGCAGGGACTTTTAGTATGATTACCTCCTAACTACCCCCAACACATTCCCGAAGAGAAAAATTCTCCCCCCTTTCATGTTCTCTATAACCCCATTTTGATCATTCGCTGCCTGGACTACACGGAGAGTTTGTTTATATTACGATTAAAATTGTTTTTAATTGAATCGGCCGAATTTTGAATTGAACGGGCTTTTGTTTTGCGATTAGGGTTAATAATGCTTGACTATAGAGCCCTTTGGGCCACTACAAACTGAATTTTTATAAAAGTGGTAAATTCTGAGGGGTGGCTTCACCCCCTAGCATGGAAATTTTGTTGGGCTCCGCTTCTAAATCTACTTCTACATGTCTGGGGAGTACCTATATCTGCCAAGTGGCAAAACTCTAAAATAAAATGCAAGGTTCACCTCAATTTATTGCTTTAACCAGTGTCAACGCGGTTTTAAGCTTCTTAAAAATCTTACCCATGGAGACAATCGACGCAGTTGTCGATGTTTACGTAACAATTGCTAGTAATTAATAATTGTTTATTGGGGAATCACAAATGCTTCGTAATATTATTCTGGTATGTATCCGCAGTTGTTGCATTTTCTCTCCCTCATGCAAAGGTAGGCGATTAAGCAACCTGGTGGACCACATAAAACGCAGAATACCCGTCCAGTTGTAGTGTACCCTCGGATGATTTTGCCGACATGACACTCTGGGCACTGTTCGTCTGGTAGGCCATCATCTAAACTCATCAGTTTTGACAGAACTTGATTCTTAAATAATGTAAACTTACTTTGCCTTTTTCTTTTGCAACACGGCATTGCTAAAGTAAATGAGCGATTTCAATTAGGTACTATTGTTCTTTCGGCCTTAATTTTCGGACTTCGTTATTGGCAACTTATAATAAACCATTCTGACAGTTCCTGGACAGATGGACAGAAGTATATGGGCGTTGTTACACATTCTTCAGGTATGAAAATATGGGACCTGTGCCATGTTGCTATGGACACTCTGGACCATAGAAATCTCTTTTTACGACTTTTTTCGGTGGTATCGAAAGAAGTTACGGTCGATGAAACTCCGCGGCACGAGATTGTACAAATTTAATTTTTTTTCACAAAGCCTAAAACAGATAGAAAACTCATTCCTTTTCTGGTCGATAGAGAATTTTTCGTGGAATAACGTGATATTTATGTCGATCGATTTCATTCCAGACAGAGCTTTTTTTAAACGAAGCATGGCGAAATTGGTAAATGTCCGAGTTTAATAATCCATAACTTTTGTTTTCACGATATCGATTTCATTTTTTCTAGCAACAATCGATGCGCTGAAGTCTTAGCAACATTTCATCTCGCATAACTATATGTCGCGTTTCAAAAATAAACTTTTTACAACCATTTTAAGTAAACTGTGACACTCGCGCTGATCGCGTCGAGAGAGAGACAGCTTACTACAAACGTGCCGCGCTAAACGAAGAGGGCGAACACATTACAAAGCGCCACTCCTATAGTTTACCATATTTTGTATTATCTTTAGCGTTTCTGGTTTCTGGGGCCGCAATATCAATATTTCAATATTATATTTTTTGTAATGCACTTATATGGCATCAATTACAGTTAATTATATTAGACGCTGCAGCCAAACATTTTGATGGAGGTGCAAAGAATGGCCCTAGTGTTTAGTATTTTAGACCAGTGATCTTAGATAAAGGTAATTAGTTATGTAAGCAATTATTTGTGAAAAGCCCTATATTGTTTGACGAGCCGTAATAATGTTGCAAAACTCGCTATCGCTCGTTTTGGCAAATATTACGACTCGTCAAACAATATAGGACTTTTCATAACTAATTACGTAAATAACTATTACCTAATTGCGTTTTGAAAAGTTGGATTTTACGCAATTAGGTAAAATGTTGTACGGAATACGTTATGAAAAGCCTAAATTGTTTGACTCGCATAATGAGGCGAATATCTAGGTACTGAATTGGCTGAAGGCCCAAATAAAACGTTTACAAATTGAGATTGAGATTTGTTTATCATCTTTCTTTTCCCATGTCTATTGGGTTTTTCCAGAATCATCATCAACAATCCGAACTAAACCAAATAGACCATAGCCTGGGGCACCAAGTGGCCATGACCAAGTTCGAGGGTGCGCATTCTCGGAGGCGGTGATTTTTGCATATCTACATACGCCTATTTATTACTAAAAATACTGAAAAATCTCACAACTATAGTCGTCATATTAGATCTAAAAAAGACGAATAGAAGAAATAATTTATATATATTTGAAATTTTGGCTACGGACTCCTGTTGGCACCTGAAATGAAGGGCCGAAAAGTTCCCACCCCCCAAGTGTGCGCTTCATCTTTTATTTGGCGAAAACCACCCCCAAAACGTGACATGACGCTAGTTTTTAGCGTTATTCTGCATTAAAAAGGTCCTTTTGATTATTTTGCTTATCCCCACGTAATTCGCACAAACGACGTCCGAAGTTGTAGAACAGTCAAATTAGATTTTTTTAGTAGAACATATATTTATGAAATTTTGGCTACGGTCTGCTGATGGGCCTTGAGATGAAGGGCTGCAAACTTAACAACCTCCCAAGTGTAAGCTTCGTCCCTCTTTTGGCAAAAACCTACTCCCAGACACGGCGCTAGTTTTTAGCATTTTTTGGCTAAACTATCAAACGGACAAAAAATTACTCTAATCAGGAATATTCCTCGTGAAATTCTGCATTAAAAAGTTGTTTCATGATTTTGCTTATCCCCACCTAATTCTTGCAAACGACGTCCGAAGTTGAGGGTACCGCTAGATTGATTTTCGGTGCGAGCGAAAAACAACCCTCAACTTCGGACGTCGTTTGCAAAATGATGAAAAAGACTTTTTAATGCAGAATTTTACGAGGAATATTCTTGATTAGAGTAATTTTTTGTCCGTTTGATATTTTAGCCAAAAAATGCTAAAAACTAGCGCCATGTCACGTTTAGGGGTGGTTTTCGCCACGTCTGGGAGTAGGTTTTCGCCAAAAGGGGGATGAAGCTTACACTTGCGGGGTGTTAAGTTTGCGGCCCTTCATTTCAGAGCCCATCAGCAGTCCGTAGTCAAAATTTCACAAATATATAAATAAGTTCTGCTAAAAAAAAAGGCAGCAGAGAAGCGGCTGGAACCTCCCCAACGCATGGGTCTTTGATTTCCGTGACTTGTGTTTAAGATTTTAAAGTTGATATGCCTAAATGGCACTTCCCGTGGACCAATTGCTCCCAAAAGCCTTTCAGCTCTTCAATGGGTTACCTAACCTCCATGTACCAAATTTCGGACAAATCGATCCAGTAGTTTGGGCTATAACGTGGTTTCAGTGTTATTACAAAATTTCGATTTTTCTACCCAAAGGGTACTAAATGCGAATAAATTTTATCTCATTTAAAACCAGAATTTGAAGACCTTTCTGATGATAACAATAAATCTTTCAAAAAGTTGTTTTTGATGGGTGAATGAGAGAATAATTTTAAGTTTCGAAATTGGTGTGCCAAAACGGCACTTTCCGTGGGCCGATTGAATCCAAAATTTGTTCAACTCTTCGACGTGTAATACAATCCCCATGTGCAAAATTTCAGACCAATCGGTTGAGGGGCTTGGGCTGTACCGCGATTTTAAAGTCCGATAAAAATCAATTTTTTTTTATTTTTGGTCAAAAGGGCACTAAGAATGAATACATTTTTAGACGCAGAATTTGAAGGTCTTTCTTATGGTGACGTGAAAAATGGGGGTTTACATTTAAAATTTAAAAGTTGATGTGCCAAAATGGCACTTCTGGTTGCACGATTGGCTCCAAAAGCTTTTCAGATCTAAGTTGGGTTATCACATGCACACGTACCAAATTTCAGCCAAATCGGTCGAGTAGTTTGGGCTGTGGCGTGTTTACGAACGTACGAACGTACGTACGAACGTACGTACGTACGAACGTACGTACATACATACAGACACATTTTAAAAACCACTTTTTTGGGTTCCTGAGACCTCAAAACGTATAGATCCGGTCTTATCTCGAATTCGAAAATTTTAGTGATTGCAGTAACCTCCCTTTTTTTTAAATGGTGAAGTGGAGTGGGGAGGTTAAAATTATTTTCACTGTTCTACGCACTCAAACGACACCTGACGTTCTGAGGAAAGCACTTGTAGGGTTGTAACGGTCTAAATTGGATCTTCGACGTTACTAAATTGTTTGATTATTTTTAAACTTCCCGCGCCGGAAGTACCGACATCTTTCTGTTTCAATGTTGAGTGTTCATGTAGGCAGCCAACAATTCACCTCCATTCCCGATCCTTCCACTGGTTTATACCGGGAGGCATTTTCCACCGATTAATCCTGGGGAGCATTTACCAATTTCCCACCGGTTTACACCTTGGTTTGCCACCTTTTCCAACTGGTTTTTCATCTCTTCGAAAGCCAGCTGATCGGATAGGATTCGAAAGCAACCCCTTTTGTGACTTACCATCTAGTGTCAGCGAGTGGCCATGAACTAAAATATTAGTTTTTACATAGGTAGAGATCGAGTTAGGTAACAGCTAAACCTAGCAAATAAACTGTGATATTATGTATAAATAGATAATTTTGGTAGAGTTGTGTTTATTCTGGACATTGAAAAATAATTCTGACCTGCCCAAGATAATATTAGACTGGTAGCCTTGTTAAACTTTCCTGGTTTTTGGCGAAACTACGTCGGTTAGTGTATTTTCTTTTCGGATGAAACCTTGAACGCTAGTGGACAACTTTTGACATCTCCACTTTGCAACATGTCCTCACTTCCGTCTTGTTAAATCGAACGAAGCGTGGTAAGCTGACGTGAAAACTGTGTAACGGTTTTTCTACATATTTCGCCGTTTTCCATCTCGTAAGGCCCATTGGACGTTATTTCGTTACCCAACGTTCCACTCGCTCGAAGTTTGAAGCCTACCCTGCAGGGGTGGTAAGTTGTTAGGTTATGGTGAGCACATGGTTCATTGCGTTTTTCCAGAAAGGTTTTTTTTCTTTGCTATATCCTGAACTCCTGGATTTTGTCCAAGGCATCTTCGTGTTCCCATCTACGCTCATATAACGAATAAGATTCCTGCTCCCTTTCGTAACATGTCCATCTCTCTCCATAAAAAGTACATCTCAGATTATTTACTCTCAGTACAATCTTCAGCTATTTCTATTTAAGTAAAATTAAGATTAATATACTCATAAGTCATTACAGTGTTTTGCTGTTTATTTCTGTAAAGTGGCGCTTAATTTTTTCAAAATTCTTCATATTTTTGTTCCACTTTGCCAAACGTGTTCTCCCGTCTTGCTACAGTTAGTTATTTATGTTTTGGCAAGGGCTGTGTGGTTATGGTTAGAAAACTTCCTCTTTTATTTTCTTTGTCTTTTCGTTGTTTTTTTTTGCTTGTTTACCCAATAAATATTGGTAGCTGTGTAGCTTGTAAACAAAATTAGTTCAAAGCAAACCGGAGTAGTTCAAAGTTCCAGTGTGTTTTCCCTCGTTGGCAGCACTTTAAGGTGCGCTACAGCCATCAGCCAGCTACTGGGCTCTGGGAGTTCTCGAAACCCGAGAAAGTCCGGTTAATTAGTTTATAACAATTCGAAAATTGTTCTTGGTTTTTTTCTGTTGTTGTGTGAACTGAACCTACTCATGGTGTTTTGAGCTTTAAAATGCGCTCCTTATCGTTAATTCGTTGCTGAAGGCAAAGAGGAAGATTTCACCCCTAATTGCTGAGGTAAAAGGGTTAATTAATCAAGTTTGATTAATGAAGATCTGGTTGAGAGGTGAAATGAAAAGATTTTCCTGTAAATGTGAGCTGTTGAGCGTCCTTCCAGAAAACTGGGGTAGTTTGATCGTGTGGCGGTGACAAGCGACAGCGCCGGAAACACCGAGCAACCCCTAACCAGGGGGTAGGAGGAGAGTTCGGAACAAATGACCATCAACTCGCCCCAGTCGCTCGTGGTCAACGGACGGAGACAGTCAAGAATCAACTCACACGTGTCCTTTGTATTGTCGTTTAAATATTATTCCCCGTGTAAATAAATTGTACATAAGAGTCGGTGCTAAATATTATTTGCGCCCTAACGGCCCCAAATTGGTGACCCCGACGTGATCATTTTTTCGATAAACGCGCCGCGGATTACGGTGATTTACGCGGGTGACGATTGTCTTCGCACGTTCACCCGTTCGCCATCATGGCTACGAACAACCCTACGCTACAACAGCAGCCGCAACAACAACAACCGCAGCAACAGTTATGGTTCGCAATGGTGGAGGCGAAATTTAATTTGGCCGAAAATAACGCGAGAGGAGACCAAATTTAGCTACGTGTTAACAGCACTCCCTCCGGTAATTGCCAACGAGATTTCAGACGTAATCATCTCGCCAGACCCCACGGAACCCTACACCCGCCTAAAAAAGGAGATCATTCGCCGCACGTCCCTGTCGGAGACTCAAAAACTTAAACAACTGCTGGGCCAGGAGCTTCGAGACAGGAAGCCAAGCCAACTACTACGGCACATGCGTTCCCTCATGGCCAGCACGCAGTACGTAAGCGAACAGGTCCTCGGAGAGCTCTTCCTGCAGCAAATGCCGACGTCCATCCAGCCCATCCTGGTTTCTCTACCGAATCTCGGATTCGACCAGATGGCGGAAGTGGCTGATAAAATACTCGAATCTGCCGCTCCGGCAACCATTGCTGCCGCCACTCGCCGTGAGACGCCAACGCCACCTAGTTCCTCGACGACTCGTTCCGACACCAGCGCCACGGAGGGTAGCACCATAACTGCACTAATGCGCAAGCTCGAGGAGATGGAAAAGCAGTTGCGCCAACTGAGCCGTCAGCGCGGACGCAGCCCAACTCCAAATCGTTCCAACAGCGGTTATAGGGGGCGCAGCCAAAGCCGCAATGGGCGCGACAGTGACGATCGTAGCGGCTACTGCTGGTACCACAAGAAATTTGGCGCCAGAGCTAAACGTTGCAATTCCCCGTGCGGCTACTCAAAAAACGACCAAGGGGAACAGAAGTCAGGGCCGCTTCTGTGTCCCACAACCTTTCTAAAAGACTTTTTGTAGTGGATAACTCACTTACTTATCGACACTTATCGACACAAAAAGATTTAGGGCTTAGACGGGACTTCAAGTGGTCTTTTGTAATGGCTAATGTTACAGACGCTATTATAGGTGCTGATTTCCTCCATCACTACGGTTTAACGGTCGACCTTAAGAATAGACTTATTTTAGACCCCCAAACTACTCTGAAAGTCCAGTGTTCCACCAAGAATACAAATGAGGTAGGAGTTAATGCTCTGCTCGGCAATGCTAACAAGAAGTACCAGGACCTCCTTCGAAGGTATCCAAATGTGCTCCGCTCCTCAGCATTCATTACGGAACCTAAACACAACATAGTGCATTATATTGAAACGTGTGGACCTCCCGTACACAGCCGACCTAGAAGGCTAGCCCCCGACAAATTGAAAATCGCCCAGGAAGAGTTCAGATTCATGATGGAAGCAGGAATCATTCAGCCCTCATCTTCTGCATGGACAAGCCCGCTGCACCTGGTCCCAAAAACGGACGACTCATGGAGACCATGTGGGGACTACAGGATGCTAAATGCAGCGACTACGCCTGACAGGTACCCGATCCCCCATATCCAGGATTTTAGTCTGAATCTCCGGGGCACACACATCTATTCCTCGATTGATTTAATCAAGGCCTATTACCAGATTCCAATCACCCCAGCGGATTGCCACAAAACTGCGGTGACAACTCCTTTTGGACTCTTCGAGTTCAAACGGATGGCCTTTGGTTTGCGGAATGCAGCTCAAACATTCCAAAGATTTTTGAACCAAGTCCTCGATGGTTTAGATTTTGTGTACGCCTACATAGACGATATCTTGGTTATGTCTTCATCGGAAGAACAACACCTGCTTCACCTGGAAAAAGTTTTCGAACGACTACACAACCATGGTATCGTGATTAATCCCAAAAAGTGTACCTTCGATGTTCCTCAGCTTGATTTTCTCGGTGTCCGAATCTCTGGGAAAGGCATCGAACCCCTGCCATCCAAAGTAGAGGCAATCTCGAACATGACTTTCCCTAAAACTTCCAAGGAGCTGCAGCGGTTCTACCGTCGATGGTTACCCCAGGCTGCCGCAACCCAAGCACCTCTCAATGCCCTCCTCAACGGGTGTACAAGGAAGAATGTTGTCCTACAACCTACAACAAACAAGTGAGGCCTCAACAGCTTTCGAACAGTGCAAACATGATCTCATCAACGCTACCACTCTCACTTACCCAAGCCAACAGCTTCCTTTGAGTTTAGGAACAGACGCCTTCGATACGGCTATAGGGGGGGTGCTACAGCTCCACGAGGATGGGTGCCACAAACCCATCACTTTCTACTCAGCCAAACTCTCATCAGCAGAGAAAAAGTATAGTGCCTACGACCGAGAGCTACTGGCCATTTACAAAAGTATTCTCCACTTCAAACACTTACTGTATTCACGGACCACAAGCCACTTGTATTCGCTTTCCAGAAAAATCCTGAGAAATGCAGCCCACGACAGTGCCGACAACTGGATCTCATTTCCCAGTATACAACGGATATCCAATATATCGGGTGTCCCAAAAAAAAACCGGACAAAATAGTTTTTGAAATAAGTCAGCCATTTCTTAACCGATTTGGATAGAATTAGTCTTAAATTAAAGCTAAAGAATCAGGCTTTCGAACTTTGCTAGAAACGTCAACAGATGGCGCTGCTGTAGTAGCCTTATTGATATTTGTCTTTAAGGCTTATTTTAGGTGCGTGGGGATTGGTCGTGCCACAACCAATGGTTATGAGAGCCAAATAGCCTTGAAGATTTTTCTTTTTTCTTCAAAAATCTTTTTTCAGAAGTCCGTTTGGCGTAAGCAGTAATTTTCTGTGATTTTTCTAAAAAAAGTGTTCTTGCGTATTTTCGTGCTTCCATAACCATGACTAAAATAACATTGATGCACATAGGGCTTAATTTTCAATGATAACTGTTCAGTTGCCCCCCACTGGCATCCGCGCCACTGTTTTCACCATATTCGTTCATTTATAACTGAAAATTAAGAATTATTTGCATTACTGTTCTTTGGTCATGGCCATTAATGCGTGAAAATACCCAAAAACACATTTTTTAAAAAAATCACAGAAAATTAATGCTTAAGCCAAATCGACTTCTGTAAAAGTATTTTTAAACAAGAGAGAAAGATCTTCAAGGCTATTCGAGTGTCATACCGATTGGTCGTTGACTGACCAATCCCTATGCAGATAAAATAAACCTTTAAAGCAGGTATCAATAGGACTACTACAGCAGCGCCATCAGCCGTAATTTCTCATGCAGTCGAAAGCCTGATTCTTTGGCTTTAATTCAAGACCACGTTCATCCAAATCGGTTAAGAAATGGCAGACTTATTCCCAAAAATATTTTGTCCGGTTTTTTTTGGGACACCCGATATCAAGGGCTCCGAAAACGCTCCGGCCGATATGCTATCCAGAGTTGAAGTGGTGACGAAGTGCCAGTTCGACTTCGAGACCTTTTCCAAGGCACAAGACGAGGATGCCCAACTACAAGCTCTACAGCTCTACTACAGCTCCTACTTCAGACAAGTACCTGTGGTATGAAACCTCCAACGGAAACCGGTTGTACGTCCCAGAAACCCTGAGGCGCAATGTTATCGAAAGCAACCACAATCTATCACACGCTGGTGTCAAACTGATTACTCGTAAATATTTTTGGCCGAACATGAAGCGAGAAGTAGCAACTTGGGCGAGATCCTGCATTCCGTGCCAGAAATCAAAAATTCAACGGCACACCAAAGCGCCCATTGGTACACTCCAGGACCCAGATGCTCGATTCATGCACATCCATGTAGACATAGTCGGTCCTCTACCTGCTTCTGGTAAACAGTACCTCTTAACCATTATCGATCGTTTTAGCAGATGGCCGGATGCTATCCCAATTAGTGACATCACAGCCGAAACCTGTGCCCGAGCCCTCTGCGACAATTGGATAGCCCGATTTGGAGTTCCTGCCCAAGTTACAACAGACAGAGGAACCCAGTTCGAGTCTGCCCTCCGGGAATTAACAGGAATCCAGCGAATCAGAACCACTTCTTTCCATCCACAAAGCAACGGACTAGTGGAAAGATTTCACCGGCGCCTCAAAGCTGCTCTCAAATGCCACGACACATCCTGCACGCAGGCCCTACCACTAGTACTGCTGGGGATCCGGAATGACGTCAAAGAAGACATTGGTGCCTCCGCTGCAGAACTCGTCTTCAGGACAACACTACGCTTGCCGGCAGATCTGGTTGAGATACCTACACATGCTGCGACAACCCCTGAGGCCAACCCTGACTTTGTGGCTAGACTAAAGGCTAGAATGCAAAACATTCAATTCACAAAAACAGCCTGGCACGGTGCTCACCAGGTCTACATCCCAAAGGACCTTATGACTGCCCAATTCGTGTTCGTGCGAGTGGACACCGTTCGCAAACCTCTTCAAAATCCGTATGAGGGCCCCTTCAAAGTCGTGGCAAGAAGCGACAAACACTTCACCATTATGATGAAGGGAAAAAAGGCAAATGTCTCAATTGATAGATTAAAGCCTGCTTGCGTCGAAATGTCAAATGTATCAAACGCAACGTCACAAACGTCAACTGAAGAAGCAGGCGCGTCAACCTCGGAGAAACAAACCCCCAAAACAGAGACGCCGAGCCAATCGGCAACCAGCAAAACATCGCCAGCCAATGACGATAATCTACCGAAGAAGACCAGAAGCGGCAGAACCGTTCATTTTCCCGCCAAATATTCGTTACTCCAAAGAGAACTGTCATATTTGACATTTGCATTCATTTTACATGGGGCTACGGTGGTTTTTAACAAAATTCTAATTATTTAAGTGATGAATCGCCCAAGTCCAATTCATTTCGAGGTGCCAAGTTGTTCCTGGAAGATTTGCGACAGCGTTTGACTGCCAGAAAGTTTTAAAATTCAAATTTTATTGAGTTATGTCATATTTGAGGTTATGACAAAAGTAAGTAATTTATTGATAATATTGCATAACATCTAACATAAATTGATTGATAGTGCCCTCATTTTGTGCAGTGGTAGGCTGCTCCAATAGGGGCATGCGAAATCTAGATAAAAGTTTCCTTAATTTGCCATCGGAGAAAGATAATCGAGGTCGAATTCAAGAAGAGCGGATTAGAAGAAGGCAGGCATGGATAAATGCCCTTCATAGAAGATATAACACAAACCAGGCCGGAAAAAGCAAATAATTTGTGATTTCTTGCTCTGAGATTGATGGTACTTCCTCCACATCAGCATCGAAGTCACTCGGCTTCAAAAAGTAGGGATCTAGCTTAACAGACTCAATTTCTCCATGTAACTAACCTTTGACAGGGATGGCAGACCAGTTGTATAACCTAATAAATTCATTATGAGATCTGCAAGCATATACAGGCTGGTCCAACACTAGTGTCCAGCGGCAAAACGACCTTTTACTTTGAGGCTAGAGTTTTGAATTTTTTACAGGGTGTATGGGTACTAAAAACCCTTCAGATGACGTTAACATTTTTTTCATTGGACCAAAAATGTGACGTCACGAGATTTCAAATTGAGCTATTTTCTTGGAATAAATAATTTTTGTCCATAGGTTGACTATTTTCGGCCTTAAGATTATGTTGACCAGATTTTTAATTTTTTTGAACGTCAGGTTAGCAAACTGCAGAAGGCAAAATAATCGTCATTTTATTTCATAAGGAGGCCGTGAAACAATATCGAAACGATGCGCCGTGTGTCCAACTCGAGTTCATCGGAGATTTAGAACTGTCAGTTGCCTGTCATGTTTTGACAGCGGCCATTGAGCCCCAGAATTATTAATTGATTGATTTATTCCAATAATCTAATATTTTTACAAAAAAATTATGTGAAAATCATCGAGTCTGCCCCGCGAAGTTTTAAACACGCGCGCAGACGCAAAGCGTGTTGTTTACATCCTTGACTCTCGGCAGTTGATGCCTGGAAGATGTGAAGATTAATGAACCTTTTAGCAGTTTATTTTCTTGCAAACGCTCTCCAGAGGTTTACCTCATTTAATTATCAGTGAATAGAGTAAGTTTTTCAATTTTCTTTGTATTATTATAAGCAATACTGGTTAATTTAAGGTGTGAAGATTTGGACGACAGGATCATCACAATCTACAAGAAGCAGTTGTTTACTACAATTACAAGATAAAGGAATAACGAAGGCAAGACTAGCAGAATTATTCGTCAGTGTTAGTAATGAGAACGAGAAACCGAAACCCTGTCTGTCGAAGTGCCCGAACTTTGGTGAAATGCAATGCGAATGAATCTGGGACAGGTTTCAAAATCATACGTATTGTCTTTGTAAAACAATCAGCAAAACAGTAACAATTTCTGTTGGGTCAAATTATGAATAAAGCACCACTAAAATTATTTATTTTAAGTAAGGTACACACATCTTTATGAAATGGTCTGAATATTCACTTGGAACAAAATGCTCCAAATTCCTAGCTAGTAATTTATTTCACATTACTAATTCAACAATGTAGTTTATTTAGTTAAACGTAGTAAGGTTTCACTGCAATCTTGACACTAATCATCGCAGTCACTACACGAGTTCCTCAAACCGACACTGGTGCACAATATCCACATTTTTCCCTTGTAAAATGTAAACAGTCTTGGATCAGAACGTGATAATCATCAACAATTATTTGTAGTAGATGCCATAATCTTGTCGTTTAAATCCGAGTCCAAATCTTCAACATCACCTTCAATTAAACAGGGTTGTTTTTACAGATACAATGAAAGTTTAAAAACTTACCCAATTCACAGATAATTAAATAGGGTAAACCTTTGTACGAGTTTGCAAGGAAATAAACTGCTAGAAAGGTTATTAATCGTGTCGGGCTGCCGGCATCAGCTGTCGAGATGTAAACACGCATTGCGATTGCGCCTGCGCTGCGCATTCAAACACTTCGCCGTGAATATTCATGACTTTCGCATAAGTTTTTTGTAAAAATATCAGATTATTTCAATAAATCAATCAATTAATAATTCTGGAGTTCAATCACCCGTGTCAAAACATGACAAGCAACTGACAGTTCTAAATCTCCGATGAACTCAAGTTGGACACACGGCGCATCGCTTCGATATTGTTTCACGGCCTCCTTATAAAATAAAATGACGATTATTTTGCCTTCTGCAGTTTGCTAACCTGACGTTCAAAAAAATTAAAAATCTGGTCAGCATAATCTTAAGGCCCAAAATAATCAACCTATGACAAAAATTATTTATTCCATGAAAATAGCTCAATTTGAAATCTCGTGACGTCACATTTTTGGTCCAATGAAAAAGATGTTAACGCCATCTGAAGGGTTTTTAGTACCCATACACCCTGTAAAAAATTCAAAACTCTAGCCTCAAAGTAAAAGGTCGTTTTGCCGCTGGACACTAGTGTTGGACCAGCCTGTATATAATGCTATGAACAATCCAACAAGAAATTGTTTGATTTGTATATTTAACAGCACCACAAACATCCTTCTCCGATGGCAAACTAAACAAACTTTTGTCTACATTTCGCATGCCCCTTGGCGCACAAAAGGAGGGTACTATCGTTCAATTTATGTTAGATATTACGCAATATTATCAATAATTACTTACTTTCATCATAACCTCAAATATGCCATAACTAAATCAAATTTAAATTTTAAAACTTTCTGGCAGTCAAACGCTGTTGCAAATCTCCCAGGAACAACTTTGGCACTCAAAATGCACTGGAATATGACGATTTGTCAATTAAATTATTAGAATTTTATTAAAAACCATCTTACCCCCTCGTAAAATGAATGGAATGGTTGTCCTAAGAGCAAATGTCAAATGTGACAGTTCTCATTGGAGTGGGGATATGGAAATAAGGAATTGCCACTCTGTTTCCCGTTTCTAATCCTCTCGCCCCAATTCCATGTACATATATTTTCCTTGTAAATACCCTTATGTGTATATAACTTTTTTGCGATATTTTTCGTTCACAGCGCTCACTGGGAAGGGGGTAGTGTGGCGGTACCACTGCGCGCCAAGAATCAAACGTAGGTGACAAGCGACAGCGCCGGAAACACCGAGCAACCCCTAACCAGGGGGTGAGAGGAGAGTTCGGAACAAATGACCATCAACTCGCCCCAGTCGCTCGTGGTCAACAGACCGAGACAGTCAAGAATCAACTCACACGTGTCCTTTGTATTGTCGTTTAAATATTATTCCCCGTGTAAATAAATTGTACATAAGAGTCGGTGCTAAATATTATTTGCGCCCTAACTGCCCCAAAATCGTATTCTGATTTCCAGGTGTAATTGATTAATGGAGCAGGTAGAATTAAATGACGAGATGTGAAGTCGTGGAAGATGATTGTCCTATGGCTAGATTAAGAAAGGGTGATGATTTTTATTAATTAATTAGGGTGGTCGATTAATCCGAGGATTAATTATGGAAACTTGAATTAATCGAGATACGTGTTCTGAACTGCTTGGGATGTTTACCGGTTTAGAGTAGTACCACAATCTTTAGCAAATGACCTAGCGTCCCTTTTAAGCGTCCTTTCAATTAAAATCGTGGTTACATAGAATAAAATCTAGAATGGTTCCTACCTTTTCCTGAGCTTTGGGCTGTAATACCAAGGTTCACACAGTACTGCACAGATAACTATTAAATTATTATTAACAATTTTCACTCAAAGCAATAGAAATCCGTCTATTTCGCTTGTCGGTTCGAAAGACTCTCTCCCGCTTGCAGTTCCTTCAGGTAGTTTTTTCCGTCCCTTCCTGTTTCGCCAACTAAATTTTAGCGCTGTTGCTCTCCCTGTCGGATTCGCGCGTGCGAGCGAGATGTCCGAGGGTGAATAACTTGACCGAAATCCCTGTTAATTTAATTTTGGAAGTACTTGCGCAAAATTGGTCATTCCGGCGGATCAGTTCAGTATGCATAGACAACCGAGCGGATTTGGTTTTTGGCGAAGAAGTGAGGGAAAAAAAAAGCTTCTCCTTCATGGCTGGAAACTAAACATTTAACTTTTTGGCGGATCTGATTGACGCATTTTACTTAACCTTGTTAATTTTATGCATTGAAAGAACTTACTTATTATATTGCTAATTTAATGTTGATGATTGTGTCCAAAAATCGCCAACTGTCAAGCGAACATTGACCTGTCTATGAAAATGGAAAACCGATTTATTTCTATCCGAAATAGAAAAAATTGTATAAAAAACGTGTTTCTTGAGTTATATCCTCCTCATTTAATTCTACTTAGCCCACTTTAAGATGGACACCTCCAATTTTTTAAAAACGTGTTTCATAAGGCTCTTATCTCACTCAGATTTTGTAAAATTCGGGCTGTTAGCCCTCGTTTTCCAAACATCCTCGTGCGATAATATTTTTGGCGTTATGAAACGTGTTTTTTAATATACTATTTTCAAATGGTACCATTTGAAAATACATTTTTTTGTTTTTCTTAACCACTTTATTGCTATCCATAGCAAAGTTGTTTATTTTTCAATTCTTCAACTGTAAAATGAGCAAATGGATAGATTGCGTATTAACAGGGGAAATAAAGCATAAGCAATGGGCGGTAGAAAAGCTATCTTTCGATTTGCCCAATTATATTTTGCAGAAATAGGTATTGAACAAATATTTTTTATAATTTAAACATTTTCAAAAAAGGCAAGCTCACGTTAAGGCATTTGACGTGCATAGCCAATTCTCTGAACAGATTTTTTCTTGGTACTCAGAAGAAAATATTAAACCTTCTGATTTATTCTGAAAATATTTTGTTTCTCGCTTCGTCTATGAACTGAATATACACGGAAACGTTCGTGAACAGCCCAAAATTTTCACTCGAACATCCAGTTTCACTTGGCGGCGACAGACTGACCATCCCCTTCAAGTAGTACCTTCCGTTGTTAATGTTTCTGAACACCAAACCACCCCCACTATCCCCTTTGCACACAGATTTACCTAAAACAAAAAAATCACTTTCTCACTTTAACTAATCGACTTTACTTTGATTGAAATATCCGACGCACATTTTGTCGTGCGTCAAGTAATTATTAGTGAATGCTGCAGAGCTGGCGCAATCTCTTTGTTGCAACACCGGTACTTTTAATACTTTAAGCGTTTCGGATTGTCTACCATCTTCAGTAATACCCCATCCAGGCACCTGCAACTTCCTATTAATTTCAAATAAAACTATTTCTTGCAACGTACCCAGCCTTCTGCTGAAAGATTTTGGTCAATATCAGGCGAAGGACTCACACAAACAGGTTGCACCCTTAAAGACAGTTGGAACGTAATTTCGGTAAAAAGTACCGCAATATCGGCAACGTAATGTTGGAGAAAGCCTCGGTACGAATCGTCAGTCACTATTTTTGAGATCTAAAACAAAAAATTATTCGTATAGCTTTGGTTTCAACGTACGTTGGAGTACTGGACTTCGGATCCTTCTTTGCTACTTCGGTACTCTGTGTAGTACTTTCCCACAGCTACCTCGAAGGCTTCTTTAGGAAGAAGTACACCGTCAAATAAAACAGTTACGCAATGAGCAGCTGGAAATTAACTCGTAGGAAAAATTGCACGTTTCAGCTTAGTACCTACCGGTTAAAATCATGTTTTGGCTTATCAGGGAACCCCCGCAACTTAAAATTTTCTTTTTGTTGTAAATTGCGACTTGCCATGGAAAGTTTTCAATATTAGTGTCGTCTCCTCCATAAACTAACAACTTGGCGTCTGTCGTGCCGTTCCTATTTCCGCAAACTTAAATAAAATAGTAAAAATCGCAAAAACAACCCCTACCTAATTTGCAATCGGGAAGATCCTGCAGCCAAACCCCATCCCTGCAAATTCTACTCCCAGTTTTAAACAAATTAAAATCCTGGTAATATTCTTTGCATCTGAAAGTGGCTACGGTGGAGCTCGGTACGTTTGTGCAGTTCTCGGTTTCGATATTGTTGAATTTGCATTTGACTTCAGTTTTTGGTGTGCTGTAAATCGGGCTGCATTTAGCTAAGCATTCGCCGATTTTCCAGTTCCATTTTCCATTCTCACACAGTAGATAGTCCTTTCCTTCGAGGAGGTACTCGCGGTGGCAAAATATGTTCAAGATAGTACCCGAGGTGGCGTTATTCTTCGGAAAGAAAGTTTCGTCGCTCAAGACTTTCCAGAAACCGTTTTTGGGATAACTGGGCAACACGCAAGGTTTTGGGGGAGTTTTTTCTTTGTAACCCTGGGGTCCTCCGTTTTCTCTAGAATTTGAAATTTTTGAAATAACTGAAATGTTGAAAATTTTAGTTTGTCTTTGAAGCCTTAATTGTTGGCTTTGTTAAATTTTGGCCCATTTCGTGGACCGATTCGGTTCAATAAATTAACCAGCAATTACCAAAATGTCCGCTATCGCACAGAAATTTTTATAAATTACGCAAAAAGTTGGATTCACAAAAAAAAATGGGCAGCTACCTACCAAATTTCTGCCAAACCGATCCAGCAGTTTAGGCTATAGCGCGTTATTTAATGTTTCCTCTAAATTTCGATTTTTTAGATTTTATGCCAAAAAGGCGCTAAGTGGGAATACAGTTTCAGATACAGAATTTCAAGCTCTTTCATGCGCTAATAAGAAAAATTAGTGTTCATCGGTCTTAGCGTCTTAGCGTCTGCTGATTCGCAAGAAAATTAACTGGGCTCACCAGAAGACCGACGCTAACACACGTCCAAAATTTCATTAAAATCCGTTCCGTAATTTCCGAGAAATCGTGCTCACATATACTGACATCTCAATTGTGATTTTTAGTCTCTACCGAGGGGCAAATCTAGGGGTGAATTCAGTGTACAAGCTAGGCGAAATCAAGGAAAACCAGGTGTGATCAAGATAAATAAGGTGAAATCACGGTGAAATCAGATGAAATCGCGCAGGAAGGAGAAATCAGTGTACAAAATTTTGCTCATAGATTTGCCCCTTGGTCTCTACGGACACTGTGCGTAAGAACCAACTTATTTGGTTTGTACATTAACTACCTATTTAGCTATGGAAACACTGAACAACTTCGGTGGAAAAATACACTATCACTAGAAACACTTGATTTTCACTGCTGACGCGTTTCGACTTTCGAACACAATGTGCAATTAGCTTCGACTTTGATAATGAGCACATTGTGGTCGAAACGCGTCAGCAGTGAAAATCAAGTTTTTCGGTGTAGCCCAACGGGCACACACACGTTTTTTTAACGTCGAACTCACGTTAGAGTGGTTGATTTCACGTCACTGGTTGAAAAAGCCACGTTGAATTTTTGGTGATTCGTGAGACGACTTTCTCTCGACGTGAAAATCACGTTTACTTTTGGTACATTTTGCAACGTCTACGTAAATATGACATTTTTTGGAAGTTGAAACTTATTCGTTAAAATAACGTCGATATAATAACATACAAAACACGTTGATAATGCGTCATCAACTACAGGTTGTCTAATTTTGGACGTTGCATAAACGTTATAATATTAAGGTTTTTTAATCGTGTAAGAAATGACGTCCGAATCACGACTTATTTGTTAAGAAAGTTTCAATCGATTAGGAGGAAAAACATTTTTCCGATCATTTTTGACGAATGTAGAATTTTGGAGAAAATCAAAGTTCCCCGATCTTCACCAAATTTACATATTGCCTTAATTTGGGGACGAGAAAGCGAATGGTGAAGACCGCGATTCGATATCTCTATCCGTTTCCACGATACGGACAATCAAGTCAAAAAAACAGAAAAAAAATCGTAAAAAAATTAAGGGGGCGTCGCAGGTCTATTCCGACTGCAGTTTCGTGTTCGGGAGGGTCCATTTACCAAGTACTGAAAGTTTCAATCGATTAGGAGGAAAAACACTTTTCCGATCATTTTTGACGAATGTAGAATTTTGGAAAAAATCAAAGTTTCCCGATCTTCACCAAATTTACATATTGAACTAATTTGGGGACGAAAAAGCGAATGGTGGAGACCGCGATTCGATATCTCTATCCGTTTCCAAGATACGGACAATCAAAAGTCAAAAAAACAGAAAAAAAATCGTAAAAAATTAAGGGGGCGTCGCAGGTCTATTCCGAGGGCAGTTTCGTGTTCGGGGGGGTCCATTTACCAAGTACTGAAAGTTTCAATCGATTAAAAGGAAAAACATTTTTCCGAATGGTGAAGACCGCGATTCGATATCTCTGTCCGTTTCCACGATGCGGACAATCAAATGACAAGAAAACAGAAAAAAATTCGTAAAAAATTAAGGGGGCGTCGCAGTTCTATTCCGAGGGCAGTTAAGTAAATGGGTAATTTTTCACGTTATAGGCACGTTTCAATATGAACGTGTTTTATTCGTGACTAAAATGACGTCCAAATGACTACTTATGTATAACCAATGCCGACGTCTTAAAGATGTGTTGAATTGGCCGTGACTTTCAACGTTAAATGTGTAATTTTTGACGTTATAGGCGCGTTACAATATGAACGTGTTTTAGTCGTGACTAAAATACGTCCAAATGATGTCTTATGTACCGGGTGGACCAACACTATTGCCCACCTCAAAAATTGCCCTTTATTTTAAAGCTGGGACTTCGAAATTTTTACAGTGTATATGGCTACCAAGGACCCTTCAAATGAGGGCAAAAGTTTATCTGTCATTCAAAAACTGTGACGTCACGAAATTTTGAAATGTCGTTTTTCCAAGAAAAAAAAAATTTTTACCCATAAAATCGTTTTTTGGGCTAATACCTTTATGTTAAGCCCATTTTTTTAAATTTCCGTCATCAGATTAGCCAACTGTAGCAAGCTAAAAATGGTCCATTTTAATTCACAAGTCGGCCACGTAAACAATTGACTACTATGCGAGGGCTTTCTTGGATAACAGCGTACGCTTTTTTCATCTGTCACCAGTTGACAGCGACACGACCGACGCGGCCATTGAACTGCGAAATTGTTTTTAATTTTAATAAACGTGGATGTTTGTAACGAATAATGTTGAAATATGGGTTTAAACTGGGCATCCACCATTTAATTCGCCCACCCAAGGTGCCAGGAGAGGTTACGAACACGGACATTTAATCAGATGGCGGCGCGGCGTGAAGAGGGGCTCCAGTTTGTGTGAAGGGCTCCGGTTTGTGTGAGGGGGTTTTTTCAAATAGCCATTTCCCTAATTCGCATTATTCCATACTTATGTAATTCCACAGGTAATTATTTTGTTGTTATGGCCTGTTTTTTAGTTGGCATTTTTAGGTTAAGTGAGTCGACTTAGTTTGCCCCGTTGAGACTAATATCGAGGACTAAGATATTCACAGCCCAGAATTTAACAGCAACTCGTGTCAAATAAGGACCAAGGAATCGTTTTGCATAACAAAATTGATATTTACAGCCTCTAAATTTAACATCATCTGATCTAAATAAGGGCAAAGGAATTGTTAAACTATCGTTTCAACTAACATAATTAAAATTCAGAGATAAACTGTAGCCGAAGGTAGAAGAATTATAGCCCGATGCCATTTCTTAACTAGTTGGGTTAAATTGTTTGGTAAATTGTAGGGTGATGTAAAACCAAGTGTTTTTAGCTGGCGAAAGTGTGTTGCTGTAAAGTTGAAGTTGCAATCACAATAATTATAATTTTTCAAGGATATAAATTGAAACTTAAATCCTGTATGATCAAACTAACAACAATAAATTGAATTTGATTGACTGATTGTGTTACATAAACTATGGTCTTTTAGCTGTTTTGGATGTCTCAGAATTGTGGATCCTTCAAATATTGTGAAAGAGCTCTACTAATCATCATAGACAAAATTGTGTACAAGGAACTTACGGCTTGTACTTACCTAAAGTGATGCATTACTCACTACCACAACCCATCACTACACAATCATCACCAAATTCACTGCACTGCAACCACTATAGCACAGATCACTTCACAAAAAGTACTTACCTGATTACAGGTACTGCTCAAAGTGGTGGCCTTCTCTTTCGATGCACATCTGAGCACGTCGCTGAAATGAATTTTGGACTGTAGCTGCTGTATTTCGTTCATTGATTGTCTGGAAGGCATCTACGAGTCGTTGCTGCATGTCTTGTCTCGTGGTTGGCTGTGTTCTGTACACAATTTCTTGCACAACTCCCCATGTGAAAAAATCCATAGGTGTGAGATCGGGAGATCTAGCTGGCCAAGCAATTGGACCACCACGACCAATCCATTTATCTGGAAACTTTTCATCTGCCACACCACGAGCTTCTCGACTGAAATGTGGAGGCGCACCATCTTGCTGAAACCACAAATTTTGGATCACATTTAATGGCACATCTTCTAGTAAGTCATCTAATGAATTTCTTAAGAACTCTGCATACATCGCACCAGTCAGATGGCCTTCAAAAAAGAATGGACCAACTAATCGGTTGTCAATAATTCCTCCCCACACGTTCAGTGACCATATGTCTTGTGTTTTTTCTTCTCTCATCCAATGTGGGTTAACCACCGACCAATAGTGCATATTATGCCTGTTTACGTGCCCATTAGATTTGAATGTGCATTCATCGGTGAAAAGCACAAACTTGAAGAAGTCCTGATTTTCCTGCAGTTTCTCTTGGGCCCACGTGCAAAATCTCACCCTGTTCATAAAATCCTCTCCATGTAGTTCCTGATGCAGTTCGATGTGATATGCATGGAATTTGTGCCTTTTTAATATTCTTAGAATCGATGACTTACTTATGCCGCTTGATTGCTTCATTTCTCGACTGCTGACTTGGGGATTATTTTCAGCTATGTTCAAAACAATAGCTTGATTGATTTCATGAGTCACAGCGGGATTTATCACTGTCTTTTTCTTGGGCTTCAAACTGCCTGTCTCTCTAAGTTTCTCTACAATTCTTTTAAATGTTCGTCTATCTGGTTGAAGTCTGTCTGGGTAACGTTGGGCATACAATTCTGCTGCTTGCATTGCATTTTGCTGGCATTCTCCAAAAATCAAGATCATGTCGACCTTGTCTGAAAAGGAAAGATGTTGCATCGGCATGATAAAAATTAAATGCACTCCACTAAAATAGAATAAAACTATTAATTAACACTAGGTATAGGAAATTCACCAAGATTCACTTCTACACGTAATTATAATTAACACTCACAACACAGAAAAACGCGTGAAAGCTTCCCTGGAGGGAAACCAGGATAAGAGCTGTGAAAACAGCTAACAAGAAGGTATGTAAAACTAAGTTGGAAAACACTTCTCTTCAAGAGGTTGAAGATTTCACAAAATAGCAATTTTTCTCAAAATTAGCAACCTAAACACTGCAACACTATTGTAATTCACACACTAATCACACTAGTGGGTGACTAATGATTAGCTAAAAGGGGTTGGAAGAGTTTGAGCGGGAAATTAACGCGCGTAATGAAATAAATGCGCGAAATTCAAGTAAAAATATGAAAGCCTGATTTATTAAATTTACTTAATAGGCAATTATTGTTTAATAAACGAAAGAATAATCTCAGTATTCTTAGTTCATTCTAATGACAAAAATTGAAACTAAGGCACACACACACGTCTTGTTTATGCACTGGATGGCTTGTCGTGTGATCAATGATTAATTAGTCCTTATTTGCCCACCATGATGATGATTATTAAATTCCACATTGCACCTTTTTGCTTCTGCTGTTCAAATAATAACTTGAGCTTCACCAACTTCAAAGCATCAATTATTAACGTCTTGATTTTGTTTAGGAGGTACCTACGAGGTATTTGCCAATCGAAAACTGACACTTGCACCACCTTCGATTACAGTTTATCTTTGAATATGAATTATGTTATGCAAAACGATTCCTTGGTGCTTATTTGACACGAGTTGCTGTTAAATTCTGGGCTGTGAATATCTTAGTCCTCGATATTAGTCTCAACGGGGCAAACTAAGTCGACTCACTTAACCTAAAAATGCCAACTACAAAACAGGCCATAACAACAAAATAATTACCTGTGGAATTACATAAGTATGGAATAATGCGAATTATGGAAATGGCTATTTGAAAAAACCCCCTCACACAAACCGGAGCCCTTCACACAAACTGGAGCCCCTCTTCACGCCGCGCCGCCATCTGATTAAATGTCCGTGTTCGTAACCTCTCCTGGCACCTTGGGTGGGCGAATTAAATGGTGGATGCCCAGTTTAAACCCATATTTCAACATTATTCGTTACAAAAATCCACGTTTATTAAAATTAAAAACAATTTCGCAGTTCAATGGCCACGTCGTGTCGCTGTCAACTGGTGACAGATGAAAAAAGCGTACGCTGTTATCCAAGAAAGCCCTCGCATAGTAGTCAATTGTTTACGTGGCCGACTTGTGAATTAAAATGGACCATTTTTAGCTTGCTACAGTTGGCTAATCTGATGACGGAAATTTAAAAAAATGGGCTTAACATAAAGGTATTAGCCCAAAAAACGATTTTATGGGTAAAAATTTTTTTTTTCTTGGAAAAACGATATTTCAAAATTTCGTGACGTCACAGTTTTTGCATGACAGATAAACTTTTGCCCTCATTTGAAGGGTCCTTGGTAGCCATATACACTGTAAAAATTTCGAAGTCCCAGCTTTAAAATAAAGGGCAATTTTTGAGGTGGGCAATAGTGTTGGTCCACCCGGTATAACCAACAGATATTTTTGCACGTCGAACAAACGTTGCATTTATAACGTTATATTTGAGTTTTTACATGGACGTCTTAAAGACGTGTTGAAGTGGTGATGACGTTCAACATTAAATAAATGTGTAATTTTTGATGTTATAGACACGTTACAATATGAACGTGTTTTAGTCGTGTCTAAAATGACGTCCAAATCATGGCTTAAGTATGAATAACCAACGTTATAAGTATTTGAGTTTTTATATGGACGTCTTAAAGACGTGTCGAAATGGCCATAACGTCCAACATTAAATAAATTGTAATTTTTGACGTTATTGAATAAACGTTGTATTTGTAACGGTACGTCCAGTTTTTATATAGACGTCTTTATCACGTGTATTTCTTGTGTAGTTGCGTTGAAGTAGTATAGGTGGCGCTGATGTCTATAATAAGCCTTTACTGCTTAACAAACTCTATATAAGAACTGCATGCGACTTTCGTAAACCAAATCATTGACGTCGAAATGACGTTGAGAAGACGTTGATATCGTCTATAAATTCGTACTTCCGGTGCCGAGGAAAACGTTAAAAACACGTCGAATTTTAAAGGCATTCCTAGAAAAATTACGTCTTTTTAAAGTGTGGCTTTAAACGACAAAAAGACGTTGGGAAATGACGTTGATTCAACTATAAGACGTCGAAAATGTGGTTGATTTTCGCGACACCTCGACGTTTGGCTTTTTTTTCAAGGTTTTTTTGACGTGTCTGTGCCCGTTGGGAGTGGGGTGTTTCTAGTGATAGTGGACCTATTTAGCTATTTAGAATAGTGTTCATGGAAAAAATTAAATTAAAAAGTAGGTAGGTACCTATCTAATATGCTTACATATTATTCCTTACGTTGATTATAAAGTCCGAATACACAGAAACGTCAGTGAATAAAGTGTAGTGCTCCGGCGTGCAGGCGCTAACCCCAATACTAGATACGCCTCTTACATAAAACTTCCCATCGGTTTTATTTCTGACAACCAGTCCAGCTCCTGAATCCCCTGCGCAGGTAGCTTTGCCTTCTTCAATATCTCCCGCGCAAAACTTGTCGTACGCGAAAAAGTCATTGCTCAAGGCCTCCTGCTCGACCTTCTGGCAAAAAGTACGGTTAGCTATAGACATCTTTACCTCCTGCAGAGTTTCTGGCAGATGACGAGCGCTGTCGATATAACCCCATCCGGCCACCCACCCCTCAGAAAAATCTCCTTCTTCGAAACTTAGGCAAGCGGGTTGCACCAAATGGGACAACCTAAACGGATGTTCAGTGACCAAGATCGCGATGTCCGAAATCGCGGCATTCGAATGCCCTCGGTAGCTCTCGTGAGGAAAAGTTCGCTTCAGAGATGAATACTGGACGGCAGGATCGGACGTTGAGTTAAATGTTGCATCGTACTTGCCTACTGCCACTGTGTATGCCTCATTTTGGTCTGGTTGGCCTGAAAGAAATGACACGACGCAATGCGCCGCTGAAACGGCCCGTTAAAAAATTTCCTTAGTCCGGTTCTGGTGACAAGTCCTAATTATACTCTGTCCGGGATCCACACGACCAAGATTCACCCTATTTCCATGGCGAATCAACAATGATTGTTGACAACAATGATTCCCCATGGAAATAGGGTGAATCTTGGTCGTGTGGATCCCGGACAGAGCATAGTTGCAACGAAATTTTGAATTTTTTTCGTACGACGAACGTAAATTTTGTTACTGAAGTTGCACCTCACTGAAAAAACGTTCGTTGTAAGAAAAAATTCAACAGATTTTGTGTGTGTGAGTAATTTCGCAATTTTCATATACAGGGTGTTTTGCAACCGCGTGTAAGTTTTTTAACCTCAGATTGCCCATCGAAAATGGTAACGATTTGAACAAAATTTTTTAGGTCGAAGTCGTCTCCTAATGCGAAAAAAGGCAAAATTGCACGAATTTTACAAAATTAACGCTCGGGGGGGTGAAAAATTGTTAAGGGGGATGAAAAATCAAATGGGGTGAAAATGAACTGTAGTTAAGTAGAACTAGCGAAAATCACACGAAAAAGAAGCGGTCTGGGTAAATTTTGCTATTTGAGGGTTCACATATCATGAAAGGGGTTGAAAAATTGTGGATGGCTTAAAAATTAATGAAAATGGCTTTGAATTATTAACAAATCAGAAGGAAGCAAAATAAAATAAATAAAATATATTTACTCCGCTTGCTAGGGCTTAGGGGTTGTTAGTAGCGTAGGGGTTGGTTTTAGGTTGAAGACTCATAAGATTTTTTTCAATGGTTGACCGAAATCTATCGAACCCCATAATTTTATTCCACCACTTACATGAAAAGATTTCTAGTTTCAACCCTTAAATTTCATCCCCTTGTTAGACATTAATGAAAATTTGCCCATCCGCCTACAGTGGCGCTGTAAATTACCACAACAAATTCAGCCCTGATACGTTGAGCAGTTTTTGAGTTTTCGCATTTTTGTGTTTCGGCATGTTAAGGGGTTGTATTGCCTTTAAGGGTCGTTTTTCGCGAATGATGAATAAAACCTTTTTTGTACCATCAATAGAAAGCTATCGAATGGTATTATTTTCAACTATACATTATTCATTGAAAATTCGAGTTTCCACCCCTAACTTTCATCCCCTTCGATAATTTTCTCCTAAAATTCACTCTTCCCTTCTCGAAGATGTAGTGTGTAAGATGTCACAGTTTCGCAGAAGATATTGCTTCTCTGTGTCAAATTGCAGGGTTTTATGGACGTTTCACCCCTAAACTCCAACTCCCTATTTCACCACCCCCACATGCCCTAAAGGAAGTTGTGTTTTCAATTTCACCACCCTAACCCAATTCGTTCAAAAATTAAGGTGATTTGTAGATTCATGTTTTCAACCTCTCATGATTTCACCCCTTTATGATTTACAGGGGTGAGTTTATTTTTCCGGTCTTACATAACCCTTTGCGTATTTACTGACTTCAGTTGTTCATAAATAAATCAATAAGGTTTCAGAAAAAATAAATAAAATTTATTTATCCGCTTGCAAAGAGTTAGGGGTCGTGGTTAATAGCCGCGCTTGACTTTAGGTTGAAAACTCATAAGACCTTTTTTCAATAGTTGACCGAAATGTATCGAACCCCGTAATTTTATGCTACTATTTACTTGAAAAAATTCCAAAATTCTTTTTTGACTTTTCATTCACCTTTACGATTTTTCAACCCCCTAAGTGCTAATTTTGCAAAATTCGCATAATTTCGTTTTTCGTCGGTCATAAAATTGAACGCATTTGGGTTTCAGTTTACCTTTTACACTTTTTCAGTTTCCTTCGCAATAGGTGCGTATTTCAACCCCCACAAAAGTTTTAATTGCATAATTTGGTTATTTTCATGTTTTATTTCGTAATTCTACTTAATCACACTTAATTTTCATTCCTCTTGACTTTTCATTTTCATCCCCTTTCACAATTTTTCAGCCCCGATTGTTAATTTTTCAAAATTCGCCAAATTTTGTTTTAATTCCGGTAATTTTTTTTATTTAGTCATTCCTGTCCATTTTCTATTTTTAAATTTTGTAACAACAATTTTTTAACATTTCGCTTTTTTGACATATCTGTGCGTTTGCGGAGGCACTACTACTAGGTGCAGATTGATAAAATCTGCACCCGATTCCACCAGTAAGACCAGCCGCCCCTACATACACATTAACTTGATAAACGTCTATCGCATTGATATACATCTTCCGTTGGCTTTTTTTCTAGTTAATGGTTTTTACCTGTCAGAATCAGGCTGGGGGTTATTAGCGTTCCTGAACAAATCAAAACATTTTCTGCATTGAAAATTGCTACCTGCCACGGTACGGATTTTGCGTTCTTCCCTCCTATGATCAACGGACTAACATCCATCTCCTTATTCCCGCACACTGAAATGACAGTTGACAGTTGAGTCAAATATGGCGACTGTGACGTCACGCCCACTAACCTGGTTGACAGTCAAGCGGCTTAAAATCCTCCCAAACGCCAGCGAGGCACTTTGAAGTCGCCATTCCAGGGCTGCCATAATTATAGTCTCGACAACTAAAAGTCACCACTGTGGAATTCGGCGGGTTCACACAATTATCCAACTGGCGACCTTCAAGACTACATTTTGCCACTATTTTGGGGGTGCTGTGAATCGACGGACATTTGTCTAAACATAAACCAACCTCTGAGCTCCATTTTCCATTTCTACAAAAAAGCGTTTCCTCCCCTTTTAGGAAATGGTTTCCAGAGCAAAATATTTGCACGGTCGTACCTTCAGGTAGACCGTCTTCGAGGATCAAGAAGTCTGAGTTGCCGCCTTGAAGTTTCCAAAATCCATTTTTTGGGGCTCTGGGTGGTTCACAGGATTTAGAACTAATTAAAGCAATTTCTGTAAGGTTTTCGGTTAAAATAAAATATTTAAGAGATTGCTTACCACCGGTAAGTACGAGGCAGACTATTAACGCGAGATCACTGCGGGTCATTGTGAAAACACATGAGTGACCTCAAACTGGCTTGTAGAAAATTAAATAACTGGGCAGCCTTAACCTTTGAACGTGTGGAAAATACGCTGAAATTAAAAGCCAACGGAAGATGTATATCAATGCGATGTGTATCCCGGTAGATGTTTATCAAGTTAATGTGTATGTAGGGGCGGCTGGTCTTAAGGCCGCTGCACAATTGCGCAGGAACAGTAACAACAACTGTAACGAGAACAGTAAAAATGTTAAAATGCGTGTTGTCCTATATCTCCCTGCACAATACGTTTAGCTGAACGGGAACCAAAACAGTAATAGTAACAAGAACAGAAATGTTGGCCAAGTTTTAACATTTCTGTTTCTGCTATCATTTCGCGCATGCTCAAATATAATATTTTGAGTTTGGCGTGGCGGCAATCTACAAGCCCAACTTAACCTCAAAAGTTAAAGTGATTAAACTACACTAACTTCTTAGCTTACTAGTTTGTGAAATAGTGGTGAAACAGACTGGATTCTGGTTTGGGTGAATGGATATTGCAGGAGTTCTTCGCCCATGGAAAAGTTCGACGAATTATTGATAGCTTATGTGGAGCGCTGTCCCCTTGGTTTAGTATAGACATGGTTAGTCACTCCGCACATTTTGGTAGCCACTCGATATGTCATGTGACGTCACGCTGTGCCCAATATTTGGCGCGAAATTTAAATCGCTGTGCTCGGAAAATTCACGGTAAAAATTTTTCTTTGTATAGGTATAATTAGAGAATCAATTGTGCAAGAGGCGTTTGCTCGATATATTACATAATTATTAACGTAAGTAGTAATTAATTAGCTATTAACAATACCGTTTTGAATCACCCTGATGAACCACAAGGCCGTTTTCATAATGATAAGATTACAAAATGCATTCTTAGGCCACGGTGGCACACCCTGTGCTGAATCGGATAATATAATTAAAACAACTACCTATTATAATTATTTATTTACAATACAAGCATACGCACGTAATAAATACACTGCTAAAGGAGAATTTATTATCGAACCACCTAGAGGTACCTACACACAACAGGCTTACTTCACTTCAAGCACAGAGTCCACATGCTTTAATCCACTTGAATAACATTTCGCCAGATTTTGGAAAACTGAAGAATTTCACTCCTAAAGCCTTGCTTTTAGCGTTGGAACTTTTGCAACCTACTACAGAACACCTCATGTTACTATTTCATATATTTCACGAAATAGTTTTAATAAAAATTACCAAACCCAATCCATAAACGAAATTTTCTACTCAAGATTCACGAGATAGACACCAAATTACCAGTTTATTTAGTTCTTGGACTTGAATTCCCGCTTGTATTTGAATTTTGATTTGAATTTGTTGTTTGGCTGACATTGACGCGTGCGTGTCAGCCGAGGTGTCAGCAGTCCTGAATATGTTTTGGCACAGCATGACGAAAGCTGGTCCACGGGAATGACAAACCATGTCTATACTAAACCAAGGCTGTCCCCACTTGTATAAAAAGGACGATAAAAACTACAAAGACGATGGAATGAAGCAGAATTCCTGGGTATCGATTGCTTCAAAACTTGGATGTGAACGTATGTATAAATTGTGCAGCAGAAATTGCAAACTAAGGGGTAGATTTTAAAAAGGTTGTAACTTACAATCATGATAACTTAGTTATCATTAGTCCCTTGTGGTGGCGCTACCAAACCGATGGTACCAACCATAGCAAAATCAAGCAAAATGACGATTGACGCGATCAGCTGTCAGTGATCTGTCATTGTATTATTTGCGAAAATTAGAGGATGCATCGAATTTTGCCCTTGTAGCGCAGTGCAACCGCGTTTAGCATGCATTTGAGGCATCATGCATGATTTTTCGACAACGTGCAGTGCGTGAATGATACGAAGAAATCAAGGAAGCAACCACGTTTCCTCATCGGCTGATCGCCTTTGCACACAAGATTGGGCAAATTTTGATCTGGTTTTGAAGAAGATGGCCCATACTATATCTGGAGGTACAATGCACCTGTGATGCGGCTCTCATTGGACTGTTTACATTTTGTGTTAGGTAGGTTAGTTCATGTGTTGGAAGTTGGACTAATCCTCAAATTTTTCAGTGCCTGATTAACTAAATGAAGCACCTCCCATCCCATGTTTGGAAATGTACCTACCAGAGGGGAATGGAAGCTAAATGAGATGCCTTTAAACAATCCTCTCCATTGCATTTGCAGAAAACTACGTAAAGCCTCCCCGTGCACTGAGATAGTTATCGTTTGTTTATCGAATTGGACTCAACAGCTTCGAATCAAGTAAAAGTGATTTTGAGACAATTATTTTTTGTAATTACCTTATTGCCCATAAAATATTTTAAAAAAGTTGACCATTTTTTAAAATTCCAAATAAGGTAGTGAAATTGATTAAAAAAACGAGTGCTTTATGTAGGTAGGTACACACATATTTATTTTCATCAGTTTGAGTATGAAAGTGAAACACAGTACACTGCGGGACCACTGCTAAAGTACTTATATTCAGGGTGGTCAAACGAAACAGGCCAGTTTTATCAGGGGACACATTAATCCTTGATGGGTGCGATTTCACAATCCAGTCCCATGCATGGCTCTCCCCAGTGCGTGAAATGCCTCCTTGACTTGAGGGTACTCTTCCCCAGTAGGAAACTGAATGAATTGTGGAGAAAGTTCTACAAGGGCTTTACTTAGTTCATGAATCGCAAGACTGGCAGCTGACTGCGAACTTCTGGCGCTGGAACCAACCAATCACTGAAAACCACCACTCGCATAAAACTGAGGAACCAGGTATAGCTTGTGCGTAGGTGTTAAACGCATATACCGCCCTTTTCCAGTATAAGGATTCCGCGTCAAATGCGGTGTAATGAGGTCAACGACATAATTGTCCAGTCGAGTTCGCTGGAAGAGTTGTTGCTCCGTTATTTCTTGTAGATTAAAAGGTACTTTTGGTATTCCTCTTTCACGATTGTCATCATCACTTGCACTCGACTGGACAACAAACTGTCAAACAAACCAAATTGGAATGCTGCGACACTCGCGTCGCGTTGTTGAAATTCACTTGTACAGCACAAAAATGAAAGATGATTTCACAAATACTTTGCAGACAACGAAAGACCATATTAAACTGTGATGTTAAATTTAAATGAGAATTACAGCTGATTGACAGCTTGACAGACGACAGCGTAGTGATGGGAGTATTCGAGAACCAAGTATCGAAAGTATTCGATTCTTTAAAGTTCTCGTTGTTCTCGAGAACATGTGACAAAGTATTCGAATGCTTTAGTTCTCGGATAATTTTGTTGAGAACACAACAATAATTAGTATGGTATTCGAACTCGCACTCGTAAACTCGTAAACGCATTCTACTCTACTCTACTCTCGAGTCCTCGAGTATCGAGTACCTACCTACATTTTCACGCGCGGCGGCGCAGCCGTATGTCGACCTGTGTGCCGAGTGTTATAAATAACCAACCCACAGACATAGTAGGTCATAATACCAATAATAAAGGTACGAGATACGATAAAGTAGGTCTAGCCCTCGATCTAGCCGGTCTAGGTATTCGACTTTTCAACATTCGCTTATTCATTTAAATTCGTTAGTAGGTACTCGGTTCTCGGTTCTCGGATGTGTACTCGATTCTTGAAAGCATTCGAGAACCAGGTATTCGATTCTCAAATGTATTCGATTCTGCCCATCACTAAGCTGAATTATTTCGCTGTAGTGGTGAGGTTGGTACCCTCAGTTTGGTAGCGCCACCACTAGGGATTAATGGTAACTAAGTTATGCCAGTATTAAAGATAAAATCTTTTGAAATCCCACCCTAAGCATATATCTACTTGCAGCCGATAAAGTTAAAAAGCGCTGGGAAAACCTTCGAACTAATTTTGTTCGGGCATATCGAATCTACTCGGAGAAAGCTCCCTCCGGATCAGAAGCGAAGCCAAAAAAGATTACTTTTATGTATTTTCAAGTCATGATGTGGTTGGCTCCATATATCAGAAAGGAAAAGTAATGCTACCTGCATTATCCCTAAAAACATTGATTTTTTTACTATTGTAGGCTGACATCTTCCCACAGACAGAGAGCAATAAGTGAAGAAAACGTGGCAGAAAATTTCAATTCCAATACAGAGACTGAGGAGGAAGAAATTATTATCGAAACCCAATCCCAAATTAATGAAGATGATGAAGAGCGTCCACACACTCCCTCCCCACTCCCTGCAGAGTGGGTCACCTATGAAGTAGAGGAAGATTCTGGTGTTCCAGCCGCTCCGTCCTACAGTAGATCAACCCCTTCCCTCAAACGAATTTGTGAAACACCTTCTAGTAATAAAACAAAAAGCAGGAAAAATGTTCCAACAGAATTAACTGCCGCAGTTGAGGCTTTCACTACAATGGTTCAATATAAAACCAAAGCAATAAATAGTGTAGCTCCGGTCTCTGAGGATCCAAGCGATGAAGCTTTTATGAAAAGTGTTATTTCAGATATGAAACAAATCAAAGCAGAGCACAAAATTAAGTTTAAATTAGAAGTTATGCAATTACTTTGCAAATACACTGAAATGTAATACACTAATACTACAAATAAAATGATCCATTTTAATGTTTATTTACAACTTTCCTCTATTTACATATTCGAATTGCCAAGGCACAGCACCTTCGGCAGACATTAAATAATCTGAAAGCCTGTCCCGCATATTGTAAACATCCCTTGGTGCCACATTTGCACCCAGCCTCTGAACTGAAGTTAGGTTTCGATCATTTCTGGTTGCTTCACGCCACTCACCTAATACAATATCACCATTGTCCAGTTCTTTATCCACTAATGCGGGAGGCACATAACCACTCATTTCTGTCCTTAAAAAATTGTGTAAGCACAAAGTAGCTTTTACCATTGCTTCACATGTTTTAACTGAGCATAAAATTGGAGCCCGGAAAATTCTCCAACGACTTGCTAATATACCAAAGGTATTTTCAATCATGCGCCTTGCTCTTGACAGACGATAGTTGAATATTAGCTTTTTTTCACCCAGATATTTGCCTGGAAATGGTCTCATTATGTATGATTTCAATGGAAATGCCTCATCAGCTACAAAATAATAGCCCATTTTGATATCACTTCCTGGTAGTGGCCTTGCAGTGGGTAATATTATTCTTCCTTCCTCCAAATCTTGTCCAATTTGAGATCTTCTGTATACACTAGCATCATTTTCAGCACCATATGCTCCAATGTCGACCCAGACAAATTTATAATCAGCATCACAACAGGCAAGCAATATAATGCTAAAATGATTTTTATAATTGTAATATTGTGAGCCTGAATTTACAGGACACTGTATTTGGACATGTTTGCCATCTATGGCTCCTAATGGGTGTGGAAAGTTCCATCTTCTCCAAAACTCCTCACTCACTTTCAGCCATTCATTACCTTCTGGAACATGTATGTATTTTGGTTGCAATACATCCCAAATCACTTCACAAGTCTCTCGTATAACTTTTGAAACCGTACTATGCCCAACTCTGAACTCCCAAGATAAATTCTGAAATCCACCTCCATGAGCCAAATATTCTAGTGTCATAGCTAAACGTAATTCTGGGCACAAACTTTCTCTCCTACTTCTCTTCATTAATTTTGTTTTAAGCATATGTAGCAATTGATAAAATTGTTGTGGGTACATTCGGGTATATTTAAAAAACATTTCATGGTCGTAGTTTTTCATGTGATGAAAGATTTTAACGAAGGCCCCCTCCTCATCACGCTCCGCATAAATAGGGCGCACCCACCACCTAAACAATAACGTTTAGTTTAGTTAAAAAGACCTGAAATAAGAAACATACCTTCTATTTGTTCTTGTGGCATATTGAAACAGTATTAATATTAGGCCAAATAACAATAGCAGATCATCGTCATCAAATAATTCTTCAACATTTAAAGGATCCATTGGAACAATAGTACATTGTGTATTAAAAGCGGAAAGTGCAACTTTTGTGCTCGGAACAAGTAAATTGCTGCTCGAGCCTTTAGGCGAGAGCAGCAAACTTGTGAGAGCACAAAAGGCACTTTACGCTTTCAATACACATACTATTTTTTCTACGCCTCTTATAAATAAGGCAAGAAGAAGCATATTTTTCTCAATTTTTAAAAAACAGCATGTCGTCAATCAGTACATGAATTTTTTGTAGTTATCTGTGGACGTTCCTATGACACTGCTTTTGTTATTTTTCAAAATACGTCAAAAATTTTTCAAAGCGACTGTAAACTAGAGATTTCGTTGTTCTCTTGGTCAGAATGGCAGACATTGATAGTAGTGACGAGAGTGTAGTGGATCTGGAATGCACCCCGCCACACATAAAGGAAGCCGCGAAAAACGTAATCTTGAATTTGTTACCTGACAAATCGAAGACCAGGTACGAGAGAGAATACACGTTGTTCGTGCAATGGTGCAAAACCAATCAAGTTAAATCATCCTACTCTGAAGATATATTGCTGGCTTATTTGTCGGAAATTTCGAGAACGAAGAAATCATCTACTATATGGTCAGTGTATTCAATGTTGAAGAGCACTCTGTCTTCCAAACATAACGTAGATATCTCAAAATATAGCAGATTGATAGCATTTCTAAAGAAGCAGTCAGTGGGATACAGGGCCAAGAAATCAAAGGTGCTGAGAAGGGAAGAGATTAACAGGTTCCTATCAGATGCTCCGGATGAGTGTTATTTGATGTTGAAGGTAAATTATGGCGCTAAATTATTTTTTAATAATGATGACATTGTAGGTTGCTTTAATATTCGGTATTTTCGGGGCCTGTCGTCGCGACGAGCTGACCAAAATGCTGATTCACGACATAGAAGATAATGGGACAATCATGGTTGTAAAAATTCCCAATACCAAAACTGGAGTTCAGCGTACTTTTATTGTGTCTAAAGGAGGAGAACACGAAGTGGATTATTTGGGCTTTTGCCGTAAATATGTGGCACTCCGTCCATCCCATGCAACGACGCAGAGATTATTTTTGAGGTATGAGAATGGAAAGTGCACGAACAGAGTCGTGGGGATGAACACATTTGGCAATATGCCGAAGCGTATAGCGGAATTTTTGAATTTACCTGGTTGCGCTTCCTACACTGGTCACTGTTTTCGAAGAACTTCCGCAACGTTACTGGCAGATGCTGGAGCGGATATTACCAGTTTAAAACGCCACGGAGGTTGGAAGTCCACCTCTGTGGCAGAGGGCTATATAGAGGAATCACTAGAAAACAAGATTGCAGTGTCTCACAAGATTCTCGGACAAAACCCTGAGCCTGCGGTAGTCAACAACAACGTAACATCTGCAAAACTTCATGAACTGGGCTCTGGTATACAAGTTCAGAATTGTGAAAATTGTACTATAAATTTTAAAATTGTTCATAACAGTAGTAACGATAAATCCATGTCCCCATCCGTAATGACAAGAGATCACTATAACAGTAGTATAAGTAGAAATCATTGAATTATCATTGGAACATCTGGTTTAATTTATTATTGTTCAATAGGCACCTAATCTAATTGTTTAATAAAGTTTCCTTAAAATAGTTATTAATCTCTATCCTATCAGAAAAACTAACTTTCGGCTTGGTAAGCGGCAATAATTTTTCCGCTCGCTCAGCCGCAAACGCCAACTTTCTATTCTCTACTGACAAATAGAAAAGCGTACTTTCAATAAAGGGCGTAGAAAAAACAAATTACGAAGCAAAACTTTTTTTGATTTTGCAGAGCTCAAGAAATCAAGAATGACAATTGACATTGGCAAGTGACAAGACAACACAGCTTTCATAGCGCGAAAGCTAAATATTCCTAAAGAACTCTACTGCTCCGGATTTAATTGTGCAGCGACGTTTCATTCATGTTTATGTTACCGCTCTAGTTCTAGTTCTGGTTACTGTTCCTGTTTAATTGTGCAGCGGCCTTTACTGGTGGAATCGGGTGCAGATTTTATCAATCTGCACCTAGTAGTAGTGCCTCTGCAAACGCACATATGTGTCAAAAAGGCAAAATGTTAAAAAATTGTTGTTACAGAATTTAAAAATAGAAAATGAACAGGAATGAGTAAATGAAAAGAATTACAGGAATTAAAACAAAATTTGGCAAATTTTGAAAAATTAACACTCGGGGCTGAAAAATTGTGAAAGGGGATGAAAAATCAAAAGGAATGAAGATTAAGTGTGATTAAATAGAATTGCGAAATATAGCACGAAAATAACCAAATTATGCAATTAAAACTTTTGTGGGGGTTGAATTATGCACTTATACCTATCTTAATAGCCCGTATTCGTTGAAAAATTCCGGTGATCTGTAGATTCATGTTTTCATCTTCCGGGGGCTTTTATAGTTGATTCTGCAGAAACTCAGGCAGAATACGGATTAACCAGTATTTTATTTACGGAAACATTTATAAAATGCCATAAACTATCAATTAGACTAATTTTTGAAAAATTTATATTTTTAAGTTTAATGTTCCTTTAATATCCCGAAACGCGACTGTAAGCAAGGATTTTAATTTTTCTGCGTCCCCAAACGGGCATAGGTCGAAAACCTTAGTAGGTGCCATGTTGTAGAAAAATGTCATTTTAATGGCGAAATGCCTATATATCGGGTGTCCCAAAAAAAACCGGACAAAGTAATCTTTGAAATTAGTTAGCCATTTCTTAACCGATTTGGATAGACTTGGTCTTAAATTAAAGCTAAAGAATCAGGCCTTCGAACTTTGCAAGAAACGTCGACAGATGGCGCCGCTGTAGTAGCCTTATTAATACTTGTCTTTAAGGCTTATTTTAGGTGCGTGGGGATTGGTAGCGCAACAACCAATGGTTATAAGACCCAAATAGCCTTGAAGATCTTTCTTTTTTCTTCAAAAATCTTGTTTCAGAAGTTCATTTGGCGTAAGCACTAATTTTCTGTGATTTTTCTAAAAAAAGTGTTTTTGCGTATTTTCATGCTTCCATAACCATTACTAAAGTAACATTGATGCACATAGGGCTTAATTTTCAATGATAACTGTTCAGTTGCCCCCCACTGGCATCTGCGCCACTGTTTTCACCATATTCGCTCATTTATAACTGAAAATTAAGATTTATTTGCATTACTGTTCTTTGGTCATGGCCATTAATGCGTAAAAATACCCAAAAACACATTTTTTAAAAAAATTACAGAAAATTAATGCATAAGCCAAATCGACTTCTGAAAAAGGATTTTTGAACAGAAAAGAAAGATCTTCAAGGCTGTTGGAGTGTCATACCGATTGGTCGTTAACTGACCAATCCCCATGCAGCTAAAATAAACCTTTAAAGCAAGTATCAATAGAACTACTACTTCAGCGCCATCTGCCGTAGTTTCTCATACAGTCAAAATGTTGATTCTTTGGCTTTAATTTAAGACCACGTTCATCCAAATCGGTTAAGAAATGGCTGACTAATTCCCAAAAATATTTTGTCCGGTTTTTTTTGGGACACCCCACAGCTTCTGTTGCGATTTGAATTGAAATTTGGCGCCCTGAATTTACTATCTACCTTTAGCCATAAGCTGATTATGGTCATACGTAAAGGAAATGAAACTTTCGTCGTACATCACAATTAAAATAATTGCTACCGCTAATACGATTAATACCAGCTGTTACCAGTAAAGGCTATCCGAAAGGTAATTTTTCAAACTATTTTTCTAGATATTCACATTGAACTCAAAATCGGGGGAATTTTTTCATCTGTGCATAAGACAAAAGTTTCATTTCCATTAGGTATAAGGTCAACCTGGGTAAGTGTGACCGCTTTTTTGATTAGTACACATTCTTGATAAACTGCTTCCATTCATAATAATCCGATTCACTTAGTCTATTGTTTGGAGACACCCCCAACAATTGGCTATAATTTCTGTGTATTACTGTTTTTATAACCACAGCCATTTAGGAGATATGCCCCATTTTTTAAAACGCCGCGCATGTGTCACACTTTCCCGTTAGCTTGGGGTAAGTGCGAACCCGGCCTCTTACCCGTCATATATTTATCACAGTGAAAATTCGTGGGCAAGTGTGAAAAGATGAGTTAATCTACATCAAATCAGTTTTCGAAATTTTTAAATATCTTTAATATCAACGAAATTACAAACTAGCAAAGTTTACAAATTGAAACTGGCAAAATGAACTTCAAATCGCAGCTTGCCTCTTCGCTCTTCAATTGGGCTAGGCAAGATCCTTACGACATCCTCGTCAACAACAACGTCCATATCTTCAACATGGGGCCAACAGAAAATCCCCTTTTTATGTTTTAAGAAAAGAACCTTCCAACCATCTACTTCTTTACTTTTTACTTGTCCGACAAAATGTTTGATGTGTTTTTTGTTCGAATATTCAGCAATTACCCAGCTTCCGACGGTGATATCAACTGGATCTTCTGCATACTCTTCAAAGAGTTCAGGATCCACATCATCTTCGGAGTCAATAAGAACTGGATCTTGATGTTCTTCAGAGCTAGATGAATAATCTGAATCGGGTTTTTTTGCTGATCTTTGACTTTTTCCACTTTTATTAGTATTTTTGACGATCTTCTTCCCTTTTCCCTTTGAATTCTGATCCCTTGAAAGCTTCTCTAACGCTTCAGGAGCGGTAATCACTTCTGCTCCCCGAGCAACTCTCTTCTTTTTCACCGTGGAAGTATTTCTTGCAGTTTGTTTGACAGTTTTCAAAAGTAACTCTTCGAAAGATAATGGCTTTTCTAAATGGGATTCTTTAGAAGGTCCACCAGAAGATTCTTTAGAAGATCCAGCAGAAGGCTCAGCATAGAGTCTTTTAGAAGCTCCAGCAGAGGACTCTGCGGAAAGTTCCGTAGAGGATTCTTTAGAAGGTCCGGCAGAGAATCCCCCAGAAGGTCCGGGAGAAGGTTCTTCCATAATTGCTGGGCGAGATCCGTCAATAGAAGGAGTAGTTGGAGCCTGGTCTTTCCATCTCTTCAAGGCGTCAGGATCATATTTGTCCTCTGGGATACAATTTCTATCAAAAGGATGGATTCCTCCTTTACGAAACCCATTCATAATAATATCAGCCTTCAGTTGCGTCCAAGTTTTACCAATTAACTCTGAGAAAACTTTCTTAGGCATCTTCAATCCAACATTCTTCCTCTGCCAAGCTACTAACTTTAAGTCCCAGCTGTCTTTTAGAGATTTGAAAACAGCCAAATCCAGAGGTTGCAGCAGATGACTGCTGTGGGGTGGGAGTTTCAAAATTGTCACGTTATTGGCACGTGCTAATTCAATCAATGGAATGTTAATATGTGTGGAATGTCCATCATATATCACTAAAGCTGGTCTGTTGGTTCCTAGTGCAGGAAGTAAAGTTTTTTGAAAATAATTTAAAAATATTTCCTTTTCCATCCATCCATTAGGACTGGCTGCGTAAGCAGTTCCTTCAAAGGCGTTTTCCTCATCCGCCAGCCACGTATCCCATACATTTTTTCCTTTGAATACTATGAGTGGGGGAGCTTTCAACCCCGACGCTGAGACTGCCGATAAAACGGTAGTGTTTTCTGTTCCTGGCCCTGAAGTTGTCCTGGAAGATGGTTTCCCTACCGCCCCAACAACTTTAGTTTTATGAGGATCGTGCGAGAAGGACGTTTCGTCAAGATTCCAAATGCTTTCTGGATGGTCTTGCAAATTTAATTCTCTTAAGCTCCGTTGCAGCAGATCAAAATATTCGTTTAGGACAAAGGGATCTGCCGTTTTCTTTCTGGCATATTCGACTCCTTGTGGTTTTTTAATGCTTAAGTGATGTCGCTTTTTATAGTTGTGAAACCACTCATCGCCTGGTCGATTATCTTTGAACGACGTTTTTAGTTTGTTCTCCGAAACAAACTCTTGAACTACGTCCAATACTTCTACGCGAGACAGTCCAAAACCCCATTGCTCCATTTTCTTCAGACCTTGCGCCAATCTTGTTTCATCCTCAATGGGAATAGCTGCCGCCCTTCCTTGTGTCTTGCTCTTCACTCCGCGCATTCCTTTTAAATGGTAAAATAATGTGGTTTTTGGAATTTTAAAGAATGTGTGGGCTTTATACAATGTCATGGTTCCTCTTTCTATATGTTCAATAGCATTTTCCAAGTCTGCCCGTGAATACTTGGTAGCGCGATCTGATTTCCTTTTGTAGTTTCTCGGCATTTTTTCACCTAACAATAGAACACTCCATCAGTGTGAGACACTCAATAGCAAGTTCACACTTGCCCGCCGGAATGTGGTCACACTAACCTCAAAGGCGTTTTTGTCTGGGGCAAGTGTGACCTATGCCATAAAAACACTTATTTATTAACAAAACACGATTCCGTGTATTGAGTAGCGAAATATGTGGTCTTAGTTATCCACTGTGAGCAAAAATTGGGACTTACCGTGAGTCGCTAGCGAATGACGAAATTTTGAAAATTTGGGGTTGTACTCACATTGAGAGTGAAAGATGTTATGCTCGTTTCTCACTCCAATATTATCAGTGTACACAACTTTACAGAATCCTGCTTTATATCCACAGGTCCCAGGATAGTTTAGGAAGCTGCCGGGGAGATGTCAGTATGATCGAACTTTCAGCGGGAAATTTAAAAGGCGCGTTCACACTTCCCCCAAATTCACACTTACCCAGGTTGACCTTAGTCAGTTTATTTATAATAGGGGAGAGTCGTGTACCTTAGGACAGCAGGTATCTCGGGACAGGCCGAAATTTTACTTAAATAGGCCTTAAAGAAACATTTTAGATTACCACCAACGGATACCGCCAAGCCTAAAAGTTAGGTTAAAACCTTTCATATCTAGCCATGGTTCCCGCGTATCTATATTAGCGATTTGTGTCTAATATACAGTCAGGTAGCGTGTGCCACTAGACGATAAATTTTCGAGGTGAGTCAATTCTTTTTGTAACATTTTCATAACTAAATATTTAATGCCGAATGTCACACTATCTTTGAAATTCGTCTAACCCTAAAACATTACGTTATTCACGTTATTCAGAAAATTGAGTCAAGGTATACCTTGGAACAACAAAATGTTTGTACCTTTTGGGGCGCCCCAAAGGTACAAATATCCGGATTTGGATCCAAATCTCTGGATCCGAATCTAGATCCGGATTAGGATCCGGACCTGGATCCAGATCTACATTCGGGTTTGGATCCCAGATTTTGGATCCGGATCTGGAAAAAATTTGGATCCGTACAGCCCTAGTTTCCATTAATGATTCAAAAAAGCTATTATCCATATTTTGAGAAAATCCACCCTAAGTCGCTACAACCCCTAACATGCAGAAACACAAAAATACGAGAACTCAAAAACTACTCTAATTACAGGGTTCGATAGATTTTGGTCACTATAGGTATTGAAAAAAGGTCATGAGTTTTCAACCTAAAACCAACCCCTAGGCTATTTTAACAACTCATCTCTGTTCCCTACTGATCTATTTATGAACTGAAGTCAGTACATACGCCAGGAGTTATGTAACCTGTAAATCATAAAGAGGTGAAATCATGCGGGGTTGAAAACTTGAAACGAATTGGATTAGGGTGGTGAAATTGAAAACATAACTTTCTTTAGAGCATATACCTATGTGGGGTTGGTGAAATGAGGGTTTGGAGTTTAGGGGTTGAAACGTCCATGAAGCCGTGTAATTTGACACAGAAAAGCAATATATTCTGCGAAACTGTGAGATCTTACACAGCGCATCTTCGAGAAAGGAGGAGTGAATTTTAGGGATATCCGGTCAATTGTTCGAATTCAATTGTTCGAACACTCTATTGTTCGATTACTCAATTATTCGAACGGTCGATTGTTCGAATGTTCTATTGTTCAAACGTTCAGTTGTTCGAAACCCAGTTTGTCGAAGCTTCTTTTGTTCGAACGCTCAGTTGTTCGAAAATTCCGTTTTTCGAAGCGTTGGTTGACTAGGTGCTGTAGAATTGACTACAAAAAAAAAACATGTTTCCTTAAATTTTTGTCAAATAGTCAAACATCATTAATCCCTTACAGGATAATTAAAGATCTAATCTTTTTCAAGCTATAAGTTTTATGAATTCTTTTTATGAATGTTACAATAATTATTCCTTTGAAGAATTGTGGTTCAAAGAATTGTTATTCAAAATGTTAGCCTTACAAATACGAATGATTCTTCTTCCTCCAACATGTACGCGGCTGCTAGGTGGCTTTCAATGTCAATAAATCACAAATACATATTTCAAGTACCTAACGAGTTACAAATCTTATGAGCTCGTGGAAGTCAGCAATATGCAAGGACCACAAGGTGAGTTCCACACCAAAAAAATTAAAGAACTACCTATTTGCTACCTGCTAAAATGATCTTGTGCTTGCGTTAATCTACACCCTTGAAATAATCTAGAGTCTTGACATCAAGACAAGAGTTCATCACCTTTTGGAAGTAGCTATGTAATTAACTCACCATTATGGCAAACTCAAAGAAACATGTTTTTTGTTGTAGTCAATTCCACAGAACCTGGTCAACCAACGCTTCGATAAACGGAATTTTCGAACAACTGAGCGTTCGAACAATAGAAGTTTCGACAAACTGAGTTTCGAACAACTGAACGTTCAAGCAATAGAACATTCGAACAATTGACCGTTCGAATAATTGAGTATTCAGTGTTCGAACAATTGAGGATTCGAACAATTGAATACGAACAATTAATTTTCGAACAACTATTTTCGAACAATTGACTATAACTCAATTTTAAGAGACATTTATCGAAGGTGATAAAAGTTAGGGGTGAAAACTCGAATTTTCGCTGAATTAATACCATTCGATAGCTTTCTCTTGATGGTACAAAAAAGGTCTTAACGATTCCTCATGCCGAAACTCAAAAATGCGAGAGCTCAAAAATTGCTCAACTTATCAGGGCTGGCTTTGGTGTTAATTTACAGCGACATTGTAGGCGGATGGGCAAATTTCCATTATGATTTAGCAAGGGGGATGAAATTTAAGGGTTGAAACTGGAAAGATTTTTATGTATACAAGGCGTCCGGAAATAACGATGAAATATTTCGGGGGGTGATTCTGCAGCTCAAAGTATGCAAAATCGTTCCTGTTCCGTTCCGGACTCATATACGTCAAGTGACCGGTCCTAATGGGTACCATATGTTTAAGTTTCTTCTATGTAAAACACATTCTCGGATTGACTCTCAACCGAGACACATGTATTGTAACGCCAGATAAAATAAAGTTACATTTTTAATACATATGTGGGATTTCATTTATCACACCACATCAAACATTGGTCCTTCGAGCCGGATCAGTTCGGATATCGCGCAGGATACGTCCGGATAGCGCGAAAATAAGGTAGTTATAGTGTTCTACATCCCTCGACGGCGGTATCGGGCAGCAGTGAGCATCGCCATAGCTCACCACCGACTCCAGCACAGCAGCCAGGGAACGAAGAGACTACACGCATAAAGCCAGAATAGGGCACCACGGAAGATTGGAAAATCATCGCCGACTCAGCCAAAGGTCGTCAAGAAGTCACATTGGTAAGTGGGCTTTCAATCCTTTTCACATATCATTAAATTTTCCTGCAATTGGGAAAAGTTGCGATTGGTGAGAGCGCCTGCAGCGACTCGTAGGCACATAAGAGCTCGCCATCACACGTTAATTTACATTTCTTCGGACAGCATCAATAATTGAACTTATACAATGCCGACTCCTGAAGAAAATCTCAAACTCCTAATAGCCAAGCGTGGGCGAGTGAAAGCAAAGGTAACTCGGCTCGCGACGTGGTTTAGGGCGAATAAAAATATTGCGCGTGTTACAATTTTACAATCGCGGTTGTCAGATTTCTCTCCTGTCCGAGGAGAATTCGACAATATTCAATTAGAAATTGAACTATTTGATACAAATACGGAATCATCTGAAGATGAAACTCACGAAGACACTCGGGTGCAATTTGAGGACTCATACTTCAGTCTTCAATCGGAAATTGCAGAATGCATTGAGGAGAAAATCCGTGCGAATTCGCGAAATCACGCAGAATATCCGCTAGCATCTCCTGCATCTTCTGACGGACAACCTCAAACATCAGCCACTCCAGTCATAAATATCCACAATCCACAGCCTATTTCAGTTCAATTAGCCCCGATTGACATAAAGCCTTTCAGCGGTCTATACATATACTGAATGGTTGGCCTTTTACAGTACTTTTAATACGCTAGTGCACAATGAGGCTAGGTACAACAACATCCAAAAATTCCATCACTTGCGAAATGCCCTACGTGGTGAAGCTGCAAACACCATAAGCGCTTTAACCATTTCCGATATGAATTACGTTGCAGCATGGGCCTTGTTAAAGGAAAGGTTTGAAAACAAACGGCTGATAGTCCAGCATCATGTTAATAACCTTTTCAACCTACCTCAGGCAGTCAAGGACTCATCCAACTCCTTACGGCAATTATTAGATAACGTCAATATAAATTTAGAAGCGCTAAAATCACTTGATGTAAATGTTCGATCATCGGATGCACTGCTTATTCATATTGTCACGTCAAAGTTGGACTTTATGAGTCGTAAGGGTTGTTGGCCACGGCGATAATACTCGTTAAAGACGGCAAAGGTCAATTTCAACCATGTAGAGCTTTTCTTGATGCAGGTGCTCAGTCTTCCCTCATTTCAGAAGCTACGTGCAGCATGTTAGGACTCAAACTTAGGTCCGTTAATATGCCCGTAACGGGTCTCCATCAATCGATGACTAAAATAAAGCATGCTACTGAGATCACATTAAAGTCGCAGTTTAATTCGTTTTCGTCAAAGCTAGATTGCTTGCTTTTGTCCGCCATTACAGATAACGTCCCGTCTTTTACGTTTTCAAAATCATATCTTTCAATCCCAGCTAATCATCAGTTAACGGATCCTGATTTTAATATATCCCGACCAATAGACATCCTTATTGGTGCAGGTTTATTCTGGAAGCTATTGTGTGTCGGGCAAGTCAGTATGGTCAAGGACAAAGACGGTCCGATCTTACAAAAGACTTTATTGGGGTGGGTAGCTTGCGGTTCAACTCATATTCCAAGTGTGCATTTCAATCAAGATAATGTAATCAGTCACAACATGCCTGTGACAAATGCGGTACTAGAAAAACAAGTTGAAAAATTTTGGCTGCTTGACACGTATAAGGTAGATCATCCAATATATACACCTGAGGAAGAAGTGTGCGAGAATCATTTTCGGTCCACAGTTGCGCAAACTGAGGAAGGGCGATTTCAAGTCAGGCTACCATTTAAACCGGAAATCACCCATTTAGGAAACTCCTCGAATTCAGCGTTAAAAAGATTTTTATCACTAGAGCGTAAACTCGAAAAAGATCCTAATTTGAAACAACAATATGTTAAATTTATGCGCGATTACATTAATCTCAATCACATGCATTCGGTAGGTCGAGCCGATAGTTGCGATCTCGATTCAACTTTCCAGTTTTTCCTGCCGCATCACGCTGTGTTCAAGAATGAAGGCGATAAAACTAAAATTCGTATTGTTTTTGATGGGTCAGCGCAGTCTGCTTCGGGGTTAAGTCTTAATCAGGCTTTACTAATAGGACCGAAACTTCAAAACGATATTATTCCGATCCTGATTCGATTTAGATCCCTCAATTATGTATTCTCAGCAGATGTGTGCAAAATGTACCGCCAGATTTTAGTGCATCCAGATGACCAGTGTTTTCAGAAAATATTCTGGCGAGAAAATCCCTCCGACCCGCTTTTAGTTTATAACCTCTGCACGGTTACCTACGGCACTGCTTCGGCACCGTATTTGGCAATTCGTTGCCTCCGCGAATTAGCGGGCCAAATGCAGAACCTATATCCAAATGCATGCGAATCAATCTTAGATGACGTTTACGTGGATGATGTATTAAGTGGGGCCAATACGTTGGAAGACGCGATATGTCTACGAGATCAAATTATAAAAATCCTGGCGGGAGGCTGCTTTGACTTAGCCAAGTGGGCGTCAAACGAACCGCGGTTGCTTTCAGCTCAACAGGAAAGTCGAAGTTCTCCAATAATTCAGCTAGACAATAAGAATTCAGAGCAAAAAGCGTTAGGTTTGTTATGGAACACCCAAACAGATGTTTTCAAGTTCAAGATACAAGTACCTAAAGTCTCCAAAAAGGTCACGAAGAGAACGATTCTCTCGACAACCGCGCAAATTTACGACCCTCTTGGGTTATTGGGGCCAGTCATCTTGAAGGCAAAGTTGGTAATCCAATATCTCTGGTCCATAAATATTTCCTGGGATCAAAGTGTCTCTATGATCACTCAAACAGCCTGGATCGAATTACTCGACGAGCTAACTGCCCTCAACAGTTTAGAAATTCCTCGAAACATCTGTGTTAGCCCATATCAAACTATTGAGCTCCATTGTTTTTCCGACGCCAGTCTGAAGGCCTTTGGCACGGCGGTTTACGTCAGAGTTACTAAGGCAGACGGGACCGCCTCGGCAAATTTAATGTGTTCCAAAAGTCGGGTCGCACCCCTGAAAACGGTATCGCTGCCCCGGCTAGAACTTTGTGGGGCGGTACTTGCAAGTGAATTAGGCAACATGGTCTCAAACACGTTGAAACTGAATATAGCGCAAATCTATTATTGGACTGATTCACAAATTGCACTGTCTTGGATAGCATCCCCCCCGCATACTTTAAACACATTTGTTTCTAATCGCGTGTCTCAAATTCAGACACTAACTCAAAAGAATCAATGGCGTCACGTACCATCCGCGGTTAATCCTGCTGATATAATTTCCCGGGGAATGCTTCCTAGTCAATTAAAAGATTCCAGTCTGTGGTGGTCCGGTCCGATGTGGTTAAAAGAAGGTACAAATTCTTGGCCTAATCAGACATGCGTCACTGTATCAGAAGATTTACCCGAAATGCGCAAAACAATTAATTTAGTGGCTACCTCTACTCTGGAATGGGACTTACTTACGAAGTTTTCAAAATTTACAAAACTGCAACGTGTTGTAGGTTGGTGTAAAAGGTTCATCGACCGGTGCATCCCTTCCCGCAATAAAATTAGTGGGCCATTGTCTGGTGAAGAGCTGGAAGCATCAATGGTCACAATTTTACGACATCTACAGGCTGGCGAATTTGAAGACGAGATCAATTTCAAAGTGGGGTCATTGGCAACTTGTTGAGCGAGGGGGTCACCTTTCAACTAAATATCACCTCAAACGTGTGATGGGTAATGCTCTGTTGACCTACGAGGAGATGTACACGCTCCTCACGCAAATTGAGGCTTGTCTCAATTCACGTCCTCTAACACCGTTATCCGGCGATCCTGCCGACTTGTCACCACTAACCCCAGGTCACTTCCTTATGGGAAGCCCACTAACCTCTGTTTCAGAACCAGATTTGACTACCTTAGGTATGAACCGATTGTCGCGATGGCATCGAATTACGCAAATTAAGCAGCATTTCTGGAAGCGATGGTCCTCCGAGTATCTAGGTCAGCTGCAACAACGTGGTAAATGGCAAATCGCTCAGCCTGGGGCGTTCCTTCCGAACACCCTTGTGGTTATCCGAGAGGACAACACCCCCCCGCTGGTATGGCGCATGGGTCGCATCATCGAAACCCATCCAGGAAAGGATGGTCAGGTTCGAGTGGTGACTATAAAGACTGCCAACAGCACCGTTAAACGCCCCGTGACCAAGGTGTGCGTCCTACCCTTAGACTAACCGTGTTAATGGTGCACGGGTGCCTTTTTGTTCGCCTACCATGAACATTTTCGAAACCATTTCTTATTATTATTATTGTTCAATGTACATCATATTATTGTAATGAGTTTTAATACTTTTCTTTATGTTTTTAATTTGTTTTGAAACATGATGATTTCAACGTCGGCGGCATGTTCCGTTCCGGACTCATATACGTCAAGTGACCGGTCCTCCGCCACCCTTGTGACCCTAATGGGTACCATATATTTAAGTTTCTTCTATGTAAAACACATTCTCGGATTGACTCTCAACCGAGACACATGTATTGTAACGCCAGATAAAATAAAGTTACATTTTTAATACATATGTGGGATTTCATTTATCACACCACATCAAACAGTTCCTAAAGGTGCTACGGCCTTCTGAAGGGGGCGCCTCAAATTCAGTTTTTATTGAATAAATCAGGAACCGCTTAAGTGACGACTTTTTGCACATTATCTAACATCAGTAAGTGCCATCAGATTATGGTGTCTCCCAAAAACAGATTCAACCAGGGGTATGCAAAATAAGGGGGGCTTCAGCTTTCCCCACCCAAATTTTTTACGTGTTATTTTTTAGACAATTTCTCACCGGAATATGGTTTCCTGACTAAAATTATATAAAAAAGCCTCTCATTATAACACCGTAGGATCAACCGTTTTTAAAAAAATTAGATTTAAAGATCCATTTGCATTTCCTGGCTTATCAAACGATTTTTATTAAATTACAAAACTGAACGTATTTTAAAAAAAAAGGCAGCAGAGAAGCGGCTGGAACCTCCCCAACGCATGGGTCTTTGATTTCCGTGACTTATTGTGTTTAAGATTTTAAAGTTGATATGCCTAAATGGCACTTCCCGTGGACCAATTGCTCCCAAAAGCCTTTCAGCTCTTCAATGGGTTACCTAACCTCCATGTACCAAATTTCGGACAAATTGATCCAGTAGTTTGGGCTATAACGTGGTTTCAGTGTTATTACAAAATTTGGATTTTTCTACCCAAAGGGTACTAAATGCGAATAAACTTTATCTCATTTAAAACCAGAATTTGAAGACCTTTCTGATGATAACAATAAATCTTTCAAAAAGTTGTTTTTGATGGGTGAATGAGAGAATAATTTTAAGTTTCGAAATTGGTGTGCCAAAACGGCACTTTCCGTGGGTCGATTGAATCCAAAATTTGTTCAGCTCTTCGACGTGTAATACAATCCCCATGTGCAAAATTTCAGCCAAATCGGTTGAGGGGCTTGAGCTGTACCGCGATTTTAAAGTCCGATAAAAATCAATTTTTTTTAAATTGTTGGTCAAAAGGGCACTAAGAATGAATACATTTCTAGATGCAGAATTTGAACGTCTTTCTTATGGTGACGTGAAAAATGGGGGTTTACATTTAAAATTTAAAAGTTGATGTGCCAAAATGGCACTTCTGGTTGCACGATTGGCTCCAAAAGCTTTTCAGATCTAAGTTGGGTTTTCACATGCACACGTACCAAATTTCAGCCAAATCGGTCGAGTAGTTTGGGCTGTGGCGTGTTTACGAACGTACATACGTACGTACGCACGAACGTACGTTCATACATACAGACACATTTTAAAAACCACTTTTTTGGGTTCCTGAGACCTCAAAACGTATAGATCCGGTCTTATCTCGAATTCGAAAATTTTAGTGATTGCAGTAACCTCCCTTTTTTTTAAGTGGTGAAGTGGAGTGGGGAGGTTAAAATAGTAGGTAGGGTAGACTGGGGCAAGTGTAAATGAGATTTTAAAAGTTCAACTTTGAATTTTTCTATTTTAGAAAATATGATCTTCTGAATATTTAAGACCCTTCCTGATGATGAAATAAACCCTCTTTTAATCATAGAAAATATCGCTGAACCATTAATTAGATCCACTTTGTTCTGGTCCTAATTTTAGTGTCTTGTAGCCTTCATTTTTACACTTACCCCTTATTCGGGAAAGTGTAAAAACTGTCTTGAAATATAGTGATTTGACAATGGAGGCGATTGTGGTACAAGTGTATAAAACGTAATTTTTTTTACATCTTATGGTTTTGGCAGATTGAAAAAACGTTCTTCCTCTGGAAAATTATGAACTTGTTTCTAAAAACGTCAACGAAGTGGATAAACTTTGGTCCTAGTGAAAACGGCAAAATTCAAGAAAATTGTCGACTTGGGTATTTATTATTTGAAAAACGTTTAGAAATTCTGAGAAACGAACAATATAGCAATTCATATTAAATTATTGAACATTGTAGTGGGCAAAGCTCACTGGAAATATGAAGGCCCCACGTCGCGTTTCAGTTGGCTGTGGTAATAATGATATTATGTCCTTTAAATGGACGTTATCAGTGTCATTTTTTTCAGGCCATACAAACATGTGGTCCTTATAGCGTTTGGTATATTTTACGACGATTTCCTGTTCAACCACTTCTTGGACTTGACCAATATAGTGTTTGTAACTCTTTTTACATTTGTAAGACACTAACACCCAGCAACCAGTTATAATTTTCTCTTTACTAACTACAGGTGCAAGATCAGGAATTTCACTTTCTGAGTCCGAAAAAGGACTATCATCTGACTCCTGGAACACAACATTTTCTTCTGCGGATTCACTAGACTCACTAATAGGTTTTTTGCGTTTACTACTTCCTCTGCCTTTTTTACGGACCGCTGGGGTTTCAGTAGGCTTTGAGCTTGATGTGGCCGAGATAATTTCAGAACCAGCCGCCAAACGCTTTCTTTTGCATGGCTTGGTGGGTGCTGCCTGTTCTACTGACATTAGCAGTAACTGATCGAAATCAGTGGTACCATCTGGTTGTGCCGGAATCTCAGGATTTTCTATCTGTACTAATTCTGGTACAATCTCGTCACCACTTTGTTCCTGTGGGCCCTCTGGTTCATCATCTGGTTGCGTCTGGATATCAGGATTTTCTCGTTCAATTTCGTCACCACTTTGTTCCTGTGGGTCTTCTGGTTCAGCCTCATCACTATTTTCTTGTATCTCATCTGTATCTATAGATGTAATTAATTCTGCATTAGGAGCACATCGTTTAGACAGCGTTGGCGTCCCTGATGTAGACGGTCTAACAGTAGATAAAAGTTGCCTTTCAAAGTTATTGTTTGCTGCTTGTTCTGCGTCAGGTCTGTTTTGTTCTTGTTCGCCTTTGTTATTTTCTGGCATATCTTTCCACCTTTTCAAAGCCCCTATATCATATTTCCCCTCAGGAATCACCTTATCATTGTATGGAAAAATGCCGCCCTTTTTAAATCCCGACTTAATCGTGTCTGGATTAACTTCCGTCCAAGTTTTTCCCAGCAAGTTGGCAAATTCCTTTTTTGGTAGTTTCTTGCTTTGCGGTGTCGCCGTTGCCATATTGTAAGTTTTTTTTCCCATATTGCTTTAAACGATCTGAAAACAGCCAAATCTAGGGGCTGAAGCAAATGGCTGGTGTGTGCGGGTAATTTTAAAATATGAATATTTTCAGTTCTAGCAGTCTCAATCAATTCATTGCTCAGGTGACTTACATGCCCATCATAGATTAGGAGTACTGGTCGTATATCACCAAGATGGGGCAACAGGGTTTTCACGAAATAGTTTCTGAATATCTCTGACGTCATCCACCCATTTGGGCTTGCTGCATATACCATCCCATTATATGTTTCTTCCGTTTTTTCTGGAATCCATGAACTCCATACATTAATACCCTTGAATATTACAAGAGGTGGTAATTTTTCCCCTGCAGCATTAGCTCCAGCTAAAACAGTGACATTCTCCTTGGCAGAACCACTAGTAATTCGAGACGATGGCTTTCCTTTTGCTCCAACTACTTTTACTCGAGAGGGATCAGTACATAAGGAAGTTTCATCCAAGTTATAGACGCAGTTGGGCTTCTCAGTTAAGTCCAGTCTTTCCAAAGTAGTTTTCAAGAGTTTAAAGTAAGCATTGATTATAAATGGATCTGTAGATTTTTTCCGACAATACTCCAAAGTTTGTGGCTTTTTAACAGAGAGTAAATGGCGCTTTCTGAATTTAATGAACCAATCCGTACCAGGAGTGTTATCTTTAAATGGGTTTTCAATGTTGTTAATAGTCACATAATCTCGTACTTTCTCAATAATTTCAGATTTTGATAGTCCATACCCCCACTTCTCCATAGTTTTTATGTTCTCAGCCAGTCTGCATTCTACATTCCATGGAAGCGCAGTGGGCCGACCCTGGGTTTTGCTCTTTACACCCCGTGTACCTTTCATGTGGGTGTATAAGGTAACATAAGGGATACAGTACTGAGTAGCAGCCTTACTAATTGTTAAGATTCCAGTATGTATCTTATTTAAAGCCTTTTTGAGAGAATCCTGCCCATAATTACCCCGATTTGTTCTTTTTTTATAATTTCGAGCCATTTTGCAAACCTGCAAATAATAATTTTATGACTCCTACAATTTTTCACTTTCATACATAATAGGTAATTAGATAGATGTAAAACAAGCATTGGTTTGGCTTCACTGTACACTTACCCCTTGAATAAATGGGAGGGGTAAGTGTAAAAAAAAACTTTTTACACTTGCCCTGGAGGCAACAATTTGTGGGGCAAGTGTAAACTTGACATTGACGCAAAAAGTAATCAGAAAATAAGAATGGCTTATTTTTCATGGTTTATAGTATGTCTATAAAGACACATGAACCAAATTTCAAACAAGTATCACAAAAAATTTTACCTTTTTCATTCAATTTAAAATTGGACGACACACTCGAACATTGACTAATTTGGAGGTTAACACAATTGACATTACCTAGACAGAAGGGATCGTCGTTATCGACGGTGTTATTGCACCCAGCAGTGCTCAAGAGTATTGTTAGTTGCTTATCAACGCAAATAATATTGTATATCAGTTTAACAAAAATTTATAGTCGCTTTTTACACTTTCCCAAATTATACACTTGCCCCAGTCTACCCTATCTAAAGTAATCTAATGTTGCTTATCGATGTCAGATAGTATGCAAAAACTTAATAATTGACAAAATCAAAATCGAATTTTGAGCGCCGCCTTCAAGGGGCCCTAGCCCCCTTAGGAGCGATTTCCGGACCCATGTTTATATAGGAACCTTTTTTCATATTTTGAGCTGCAGAATCACCCCCCGAAATATTTCATCGTTATTTCCGGACACCCTGTATAAGTGGTGGAATAAATAAGTATGGGGTTCGATAGATTTCGGTCAACCATAGAAAAAAAGCCCTGAGTGTTCAACCTAAAAGCAACACCTACGCTACTAACAACCCCTAGCCCTAGTAAGGGGAGTAAATACATTTTATTTATTTTTTCGATAACTCGAAGTCATTTTCATTAACTTTTAACCCGCTTTAACCCATCCATAATTTTTCAACCCCTTTGTGAACCCTCAAAAAGCAAAATTTACCCAGACCGCTATTTTCTCGTCTGATTTTACGCTAGTTCTACTTAACTATACAGTTCATTTCCACCCCTCTTGACTTTTCATCCCCCTTCACAATTTTTCAACCCCCCGAGCATTAATTTTGTAAAATTCGCGCAATTTTGCCTTCTTTCGGTACATAATAAATTTTACTCTATGGATTGTTCTTGTTTTTGACACTTTTTCTACCCCTTTCGCAATATTTCAACCCGTAAAAGCCAAATTTGCATAATTGGCTTATTTTTGTGTTATTTTCTGCAATTCTGTTTAACTTTGGTTCATTTTCAACCCCTAAGCACATATTTTGCCTAATATACGCCTAATTATATTTTTCTTCTGCAATAATTTGAACTCATAGCTACAGATTATGTTTACCTTTTTCACTTTTTCCACTTAATTCGCAATATTTTAACCCCCCAAAAACCAAATTTGCATAATTGGCTTACTTTCGTGTTATTTTCTGTAATTCTGCTTAATTACGATTAATTCTCATCCACTTTGACGTTTCATCCCCCTTTAGAATTTTTCAACCCCATACAAGGTGTTAATTTTGCCAAATTCGGCTAATCTCGTTTCTGCTCAGTAATAAATTGAACTCATTTGGATGATGTTAACATTTTTCAGTTTTTTCATCCCCATTCGCAATATTTCAACTCTTCAAGCGCAAAATTTGCATAATTGTGTTATTTTGGTGTTACCTTCCGTAATTTTACTTCAAACCCTTGGACTTTTCATCCATCTTTACAATTTTTCAACCCCCTAAATGTTAATTTTGCAAAATTTATTTGGGATCCAGTTCATATACCTTCGAGGGGCGGTTCACTCACTAAAATGTGTACACCTACTTCGAGTACTTCGAATGCCGCGTTAAGTAAGTGCTTCGAGTACTTCGAATACTTCGAGTACTTCGAGTACTTCGACACGTACTTCGACAAGTACTTCGAGTACTTCGACACGTACTTCGAGCAGGTATTTCGAGGTACTTCGACAAGTACTTCGAGTACTTCGAACTGAAGTGTACACCTACGTCGAGCAGTGAACCGCCCCTCGTATACCTTCTACAATTTTCCAGTTTGGTTCACAATAGGTAGGTATAAGTAGGTATGTATTTCAACATCAACAAAAATTTTAATTGCATAATTTGGTTATTTTCGCGTTAAATCTTCTAATTCTACTTTTCGCAATTTTTCAGCCCCGAGTGTTAATTTTTCAAAATTCGCCAAATTTTGTTTTAATTCCGGCAATTCTTTTCATTTACACTTTTCTGTTCATTTTCTACTGATTTATCGGTGGGGACTGCGTATATGCCAGATTCGTTCTCGCATGTATGCTACATATAATGCACCGTAGTGTTCTACTGGTTGAAGCAGCAACCGGCGTTTTTAAAACATCATGAGCTGTTGTTGTAGTACCTAAACAACAGGAAATTAAGTCTATTCACCTGCAGAATTATTTCAATAAAGTTATTGTGTAATTGCTTAATATACATTTTATTATAAAACGCTTATTATGTAAATCATAGGGGACAGCGACCGTTGTAGGACAGTTCTGAATAAACTCTCTACGAAAAAGGATCTGCTTTTTCCTTGCGAAACCCTTCACCCTTTTCAGGGCCCTAGTACGGGCATTACATGGCGATCCTGCCAGCGGGCATTGCATGCCAACGCAATGTGTAGTGTTTTTAAAAACCGCGAATAAAGTGATGTGACCTAGCACCTCTTCGATCCACGAAAAACGAGCAACCAAACGAAATGGGCAATTCCAAAACAAAAGAAGAAGAAGTCATCATAGCGCAGACAGCCAGTGGAGATGCCACAGCCCACCAGGCCCAACAAGACTTCTCCCGACCTGAGTGGATCACACTAGTAATCCTTGCAATTTTATTATTGGTGCTGGCCTTTCTAGCCTATAAGAAATGTGTCGGCAACTTCCGAAGGATGGTGCGCCAGGAAATACACAGGTCCACGTTACAAGTAGCAAACAACGTAAATAGCCCAAGAGAGCAATAAGTGTTACGAAGGGTCAAGGGTACATTGTAGTATTATGCCAGTAAGTTGTGGGACACTCCGAACTGTATTTACCAAGTGCGGTAATAGTAGTGCCGAGTATATTTAGTGCCGAAAGTAGTGTCGATAAGTGCTAAGTGAGTGAAATGTGCGGCTCGAATAGATGTCTGCAGCCTCATTAATCAACGAATTCGTCGAGTTGAGTGAGGACTTACAAACTTTCTCCAAAAATCTAAATAAGGAAAGCCATCAGAGGAGAGCAGACCTAGAAGCAAACCAGCGTAAGTTAGAGAAGCTAGAGACTCACAAAGTAGAATTTCGAGAATTGCGCAAGAGATTTAATCAGGAAAATTTTGCGAAAGACGTTGTTGACATAGCGGCAACACATGCCAATTCAATTAAAAATATTATTGTTAGTATTCAAGAAATTTTACAAGATAGGATAGATATAATTACTGCTTTAAATGCTCAAACTGTACCTGTAACTCAAAATAACAATCCGAGTCCTACAAACATGTCTGCAAAATTTGATCTTAAAACTGCAGCTTCACTGCTACCAATTATGGATGGTTCTGAGTCGGTTACACAGCAGCTTATAGATGCTATCGAGTTATACGATTCACTGTTAGAAGATGCTGGAAAACGTTTGTTGACCAATTATGTCTTAAAGCGATGTGTTTCCGCCGTCGCAAAACTTAGATTACAACTAAATTATAATGATAATAATTTGCTTGTAGCGGATATTAGGAATAATTTTTTACCGAAAAAATCTATAAGCGTTCTTTCAGTCAAATTGAATAGTGCACAACAAGGTGAAAAATCGGTAGAGGAATTCGGCAAGTCCATCGAAGAAATGTTGGTGGATTTGACACTTTCTCAATCAGGTGATCAGCAAGCACATGTACCAATTCTGCAAGCGATAAATGAGAAATTGGCGATACATGCGTTCACTAACGGTTTACGAAATCCTGAGATTCGCACAATTGTTAAAGCAAGAAATTGCACTAATTTATCAGAGGCAATCCGTGCCGCAAAAGACGAAGAAAACCCACGCAAGCAGCACCAAATGTTGCATTTCAATAATCGGAATAACGTGGTCGAAATTTCTATCGAGGTAATGCCAGAGGCCAACGCGGCAGAGTTTCAAATAACTCATATCAAAATTCAAATTATAATAATGGCCGAAATGCCAGCCAATATCAAAATTCAAACTCGAATCGTAATGGTCCAAATGGCAACCAAAATTATAACACCAACAATCAATATAGAGGTAGAGGTTTCGCAAATAGGTACAATAATAGCCAAGGTAACAGGGGTTATAGAGGTCATTTTCAGAACAGAGGCAGAGCACAATATGCAATGATAGCAAATGATGAACAATCAACCTCTAACGACCAACAAAATCAAGACAATCTGTTTTTTCGTTCCTCAAACTAACCTAAGTCAACACGTTCCAAATTGCGATGAGGAAGTCGTTCTTTGTATAAATAGTTTAAGTTACGTAAAATTTAATTATAACAATACGGAGGTAATGTTTTTATTAGACAGCGGAGCAACCGTCAGCATTTTCTTCAAAGATTATTTAGGTGTCAACGAAATCGTAAACAATTCCAATAAAATTAGGATAAACGGAATCTCCGGTGTCACTTACACGGAAGGTTCTTGTAATATTGCTTTATCAATAGATAACATCAATTTAAAACATGAATTTCTATTAATGGACAGTTTTCAAAATTCGGCAGGTACTCGTATGCATGGAATTTTAGGGGCAGATTTTCTTTCCAAATGTAAATCAAGCATAAATTTCGAGGAATATACATTTTCGCTTTGCATAAACAACAATAAAACAACAATGCCAATTCACTCGGATCATGATATTTACACATATTTACCACCGAGATGCGAAATAATAAAATATTGCAAAGTTGCATCCAAAGGTGATTACGTAGTCCTGAACAGCGAGCTCGGAGAAGGAGTTTTTGTTGCAAATGGTTTAGTTTCTACAGACGAAAACAATATGATACCAGTTAGAATACTCAATATTAGGGAAGAACAAGTCAGAATTAAAAACTTTAAGCCTAATTTAGATAACGTTCACGATTATAATGTTTGCAAGTTTAATAGCACTAATATGCAATCAGTTCAACGGGTAGAAAAATTACTAACATTAATTAACTGTCAAAATTTAAATATCGAAGAAAAAGTGTCCTTACAGAAAATTTGCGCCAAATACGCGGATGTATTTCAGCTAGACGGAGATCCTTTAACAATTACAAACATTTTTGAGCAAAAAATTTACATAAAAGAAAACGCAACACCTGCCTACGTCAAACAGTATAAATTGCCACACTCCCAAAAAGATGAAATTCATAATCAAGTCAACGAAATGCTACAAAAAGGGATAATTGAAGAAGCGCGTTCAGAGTGGAATGCACCATTACTTATAGTCCCAAAGAAAGTTGATAATTCAGGTCGCAAAAAGTACAGGGTAGTTGTGGACTTTCGCCAACTTAACAAGTGCATTGAAGACGATAAATTTCCACTTCCGTCTATAACTGACATTCTAGACTCGCTCTCTGGTGCAATGTACTTCTCGCATCTAGACCTATCCCAAGGATTTTACCAGCTCAAATTGCACCCTGACAGTCGCAAATACACAGCCTTTACGACAGACAGGGGACAATACCAAATGACGCGAGTACCCATGGGGTTGAAGACATCACCCAGCGGATTTTCAAGAGCAATGACAATGGCTATGGCAGGCCTAAGTTATGATATTTGTTTCATATACCTTGACGACCTAATAGTTTTTGGTAACAATCTCGTGAATCATAATAAAAATCTCGTCAAAGTTCTGCAAAGATTACGTAAGGTAAACTTAAAACTAAACCCTAATAAATGCGAATTTATGCGAAAAGAAATAGTTTATCTAGGTCATAATGTCTCGGCAAATGGTGTGTCACCTGATCCAGGAAAAATTTCCGCGATAGTTCATTATCCTCAATTACAAAATGCAGACCAGACAAAACGTTTCATTGCTTTTGCAAACTATTACAGACGCTTTATAAGAAATTTTGCTCATATAGCAGCACCACTTAACAACATAACTAGAAAAGGGGTTCCATTCGTCTGGAACGACGAGTGTGAAAAGTCATTTCAAAAACTAAAACACTGTTTAGTAAACTCCCCGGTCCTTCAGTACCCAAATTTTTCCCAAGACAATATTTTCATTTTGAACACCGACGCCTCAGGTTATGCGTTAGGAGCTGTTCTGTCGAATGCAGACGATCGTCCTGTTGCGTATGCTAGTCGATCTCTTAATAAGGCTGAGAAAAATTACAGTACAATAGAAAAAGAGCTATTAGCCATAGTTTGGGCAGTCCGACATTTCCGACCTTACCTTTACGGACGTTATTTTACAATTTACACTGACCATAGACCCTTAGTGTACCTTTTCGGAATGACTAATCCTTCCAGTCGACTGACCAAATTTCGCTTAACATTAGAAGAATACGACTTTAAAATAAGTTACGTAAAAGGAGCCCAAAATCAGGTAGCCGACGCCCTATCTAGAATTGAAATTACTTCAGACGAATTAAAAAGGATGTCCAGCGACATCAGCGAGAAAATGTATGTCACAACTCGGTTACAAGCACATCAAAAACAACAATTAATTCAATTTGATTCAGGCAAACCCCCGCCGACGAACGGACTGGCCACCCGGGAATCGTGGAGGTACTCAAGTGCCCTGATGAATTTTTAGAGTTACGTCCCATTGATGACGCAGATTTCGGAAATATTTACAATAAAAATAAGAATGACTTCATAATGCAAGGAAACTATATTTACAATAAAAATGCTAGCATAATCTACGTAAGTTCTCAAGTTACTCGATCAACGTCCGCCTTCGAGGAGTCGTTGAGAGACTTGGGCAATATATGTAATAAATACAATCTTCCGGAAGTAATAATTATAAAAAATAATAAGAGCGCTCAATTCTTAAAAAATTTGTTAAAAGTTTCCAGGAAAGCACAAAATCTAAGTGCGAAGATAACTATTGTAAAAGGGGTTGACATTATCAATGATTTAGAAACCAGACAGCTGATCTTAAATGACTACCACATTCTACCAACAGGAGGTCATGCTGGGGTAAAACGAACTTACAACACAATCAAAAAACAATTTTATTGGAATGGTTTACGAAGAGATCTAGAAAGTTTTATTAAACGTTGTGATGACTGCCAGCGATATAAACATTCAAAAGTAAATAGGGAACCTATGTCGATAACAACCACATCCTCATCCGCCTTCGAAAAGATTTTTCTGGATATTGTAGGTCCATTGGATCCAGATTCTGAAGATAATCGCTATATCCTAACAATTCAGTGCGATCTTACCAAATTTGTAGAATGCTACCCTATACCCAATGTAACGTCAAAAAGGTCGGCTCACCTCAGGGGTAGTTTTGGGGGCGGGTCGCTACGACTGGAGATATTTTTTCTAGGGCGCCACTTCCTTCCTTGAGTAGGTCCTGCAGGGGGAGTAAAAGGAGGGAAGAAGAAAACTCCGCACTGCAGTGGTCACGAGGTATATTACAAAAACTGGGAAGGCCGGAACCCGGCACAATTATGCACACTATAACGAAAAATACTGCTCCCCACACGGGCACAAGATTCCACAGGTTATACAACTAGGATAAGGCGTTTGCCCGTTAACTCCCTCACCCTTGGAGGTACAAAAACTGTTTCCGGCCCTCCGAATTGTGCTCCTCACGCTCCGAGGAACCACAACGCACTCTCTCCCCGCCGTGCCCCCACTCCCTTAGGACCCCCGGCGCGGTTCTCGGTGGCGCTTCATTTAAACACCGTTACATTTTCCACCCTTACTTAAAAAAACCAATTAAAAAAAAGAAATTGAACCACTGCATTTTTATTTTATTTTTTTTTTAATTCCTAACCTAAACCTAGATTTAATTTGTGGTACTATACTAAACTTTACTCTGATGAAGAACCGTCAGAATTCGTCTCTGTCACTTTCAGGTCTTTCACATGCCAGTTTCCCAAACTGCGACCTTGTAAATCTTCGAGGTGGTATACATTCTGGCCATTTTGTGCCCTAACGCTACACTCAACATATTTTGGGGCTAGCTTTGCACTCACATAATTGGCTGCGTCTGACAGTACAGGGTTCTTTTTCCAGACGATCTGGCCTACTGCGAATGTTAACGGTCGCCTACGAAGGTCGTAGTATTTCTTGTTCTTTTCATATGACTTTCGTAGATTTTGCTGAACTTTGGAGTAAATATCGGGTAGTTGTTTCAAATTTTCTACCAATAGCTGGCGGTCGGCCATATCCAAAGGTTTATTACCCAAGCAGGGTCGATATTGGTCGCCGTAGATGATAGTTTCACGCCCAAAATTAAGCAAAACCGGGGAAAACCCCGTTACCTCATGAGTGGCGGTATTTATCGCATAGGTGAATTTTGGTAGCAATAAGTCCCATTCCCGATGGTTTGCTTTCACATAGGAACGGATCATGGTACCAATCACCTTGTTCACCCGCTCGGTGGGATTTGCTTGAGCGGTATAGAAGGGCGTATACGAGATCCTGGACTTATATTGTGCCACTTTCTCGATCAGTTCTCTTCCGACATACTGGCGGCCATTGTCAGAAATAATATATTCTGGTACCCCAAACACCAGAAAAACGCGATTTTCCAAAAGCTCCGCAATTTTCGCCGCAGTGGCACTGCGCAAGGGAAACATAAGCACGTACTTTGTAAAGCAGTCACAAATCACCAACAAAAACCTATTCCGATTCTTCGAGATCGGAAACGGGCCCATTAGGTCGGTACTGATTACTTGCCATGGACGCTCCAACAGGCGCGTGTTCATAAGCCCAGGGGTCTTTTGCTGACTAGGTTTACTGGCAAGGCAAATTTTGCACCGGCGAATGTACTTAGCGATATCACTGGCCATTTGGGGCCAGTAGTAGTTCCTTCGAATTCTTTCTACCGTCTTGAATCTACCTAGATGACCGGCTGTTGGTTCATCGTGACATTCATTCAAAATCTCCTTCCTACGACATTTCGGGATCACCAACTTCCACGGGTCTCCCCCATCTAACATGAATCGTGTATCCCGGGTCAATTTATAGAGGGCTTGACCTTCTATACGAAAATTAGAAAAACGACCAGGATTGTATTTAACCTGATCAAACAAACGGGCGTACCAAGTGTCATGGTCGGCCAGCACAATATCTACTAGGGCGCAATCGGGAATACCGCGCGACATCGCGTCGGGCACAGCATGAAGGCGACCCTTTCTGTGCTCGATCACAAAGTCGTATTGCTGCATTTTGAGAGCCCAACGGCTCAAACGCCCCGAAGGGTCTTTTAAGTTCGACAACCATTTAAGGCTGTGATGGTCAGTAATGACCTTGAAGGCAAAACCTTCTATGTAGCAGCGGAACTTATCCAAAGCCCACAACATGGCCAAGCATTCTAATTCTGTGGTGGTATATTTACGTTCTGGAGACGTTAGGGAGCGGCTTGCATACGCGACAGCCCTCTCGCCATCGGGAAATTCCTGCGATAACACCGCACCGAGTCCTACCAAGGACGCGTCGGTTTGGATGATAAAAGGGCGAGTGAAGTCAGGGCAAGTGAGAATCGGAGCGGATACCAGACATTGCTTTAAGTCGAGAAAAGCCCTTTGCTCGGTCTCTGTCCATTTCCAGGGCACCGATTTCCGCGTGAGGGTGGTCAGGGGTGAAATTCGATCCGAAAAATGATCCACAAATCTTTTATACCAGGCAACTAAACCACAAAACCTTCTCACCTCAGTCACACTTCTCGGTGCAGGAAACTGCAAAATGGCGGAAACCTTGTCGGGATCCACCGACAAACCAGATTTTGAAACCACAAACCCGAGATATTTCAGTTCTTTCCTGGCAAATTCACATTTGTCCTGGTTGACTACCAGGCCATTCGCACGCAACCGCTCAAAAATCTCTCGCAACACACGTAGATGAGTCGCAAAGTCGGGGGTGGCTACAACAATATCATCGAGGTAAATAAATGCGAAAGGCTCCAGCTCTGCCCCAATGACCTTATCAGCTAACCTCTGCCAGGTGGCCGGAGAATTGTGTAAGCCAAAAGGCATCCTGGTAAATTGGAACAATCCTCGACCCGGTACCGTAAAACTTGTAATCTCGCGACTCTTCTGCTCTAAAGGAATTTGCCAGTACGCACTTTTTAGATCCAATGAAGATAAATATCTGGCATTGCGTAAGCGATCTAGAATTTGTTAAACATAGGGCAGCGGGTAAGCATCCTTTTTGGTTACCTTATTGACTTCCCGAAAATCCACGCAAAAGCGAAAATCGCCCGAGGACTTCTTAACTAAAACCACCGGTGATGACCAAGGACTTTGTGAGCGTTCTACCACCCCCAAGCTCAGCATTTTGTCGAGCTCCTTATTGATGACGTCCTGCATAGCCGGACTTACTCGAAAATATCGTTGCTTGATCGGTTGAGCTTCCCCAACATCGATCACATGTTCCACATTTTTGGCTCTTCCTAACCCCGCACCCATCTGGTTTAGATAGGAGGAGGTGAGGGCATTAAGCTGTTCCAATTCCTCAGTCGATAGAGTACCACTGTCTATCACGAATACTGACGGATTCAGTTGCGACTTATCCGCAAAATCCCAAGTCCCTTTCGCAAAATTTGACACAACTTTCAGTTGCGTTAAGAAATCTATCCCTAAAATTAACTGAGTGCACAACTTAGGCACTACTAACACACTGACTATCGCTAACTTACCCTCTAAACAAAATGGTACATCCACGGTACCCAAAACTTTACACGAAGTACCATCCGCAGTGTGCACTTCCGAGTCGGTACCTGAACTTAACCTAAAACCCATTCCTGACAATATTTCCCAAATTTCAAAATTAATTAGTGTACGACAAGAACCACTGTCAGTTAATCCGAGAAACCCGGCACAATTATGCACACTATAACGAAAAATACTGCTCCCCACACGGGCACAAGATTCCACAGGTTATACAACTAGGATAAGGCGTTTGCCCGTTAACTCCCTCACCCTTGGAGGTACAAAAACTGTTTCCGGCCCTCCGAATTGTGCTCCTCACGCTCCGAGGAACCACAACGCACTCTCTCCCCGCCGTGCCCCCACTCCCTTAGGACCCCCGGCGCGGTTCTCGGTGGCGCTTCATTTAAACACCGTTACACCAATAAAGAAACAATAACGGTCGCAAAAGTGTTTGTTAACAATTTTATTTTGAGATATGGCATCGCTAAATCTGTTCTTACGGACCAAGGAAGTGAGTTTATGTCGTATGTTTTTAAAGAAATTTGCTCTATTTTAGGCATAAATAAGTTAAATTCAACAGCATACCACCACCAGACAGTAGGCGCTCTCGAAAATACACATAAATCGTTAGGTAATTATTTACGCGTTCAAATGGCAAAACACCCAAATTCTTGGAGCTCGTGGGTACCCTTTTGGTGCTTTAGTTTCAATAATACAGTTCATACTCATACAAAGTACACCCCCCACGAACTCGTATTTGGAAGACCAGCCATTCTACCTTCTAACATCGCAAATAAAATTGACCCGCTATATAATTTTGATAGTTATCCTCTAGAAGTCAAATTTAGATTGCAAACAGCGACGCGAAAAATAACCTGCTAGCATCTAAACTTCAGCGTAAACAAAATTACGACATAAAGTGCAACCCATTCAACTATGAACCAAAATCCAAAGTTTTACTGAAAAATGAAACCGGAAATAAAACAGAATGTTTATTTAAAGGTCCATATTATGTAATAAAAGAAGAATTTCCGAATGTTGTACTAGATTTAGGCAATAATAAAACCATGACAGTACATAAAGATAGAATTAAGCCATACTATGATTAAAATTGTATAATTTTTTGTCTTACCTGTATTATATTTAGCAAAAAAAAAAAAAAGAACATGGGAAAAGGAGTTCATGTTTAGGTTACATTGTAAGTTAGATTAAGGAATTTAGGGAAGTTAGATTGTAAAAAAAAAAAACAAAAAAAAATTGTACATTTAGAAAAATTTTTTTTTTCCTTTTCGGGGGAGGTGTAGTACCTAAACAACAGGAAATTAAGTCTATTCACCTGCAGAATTATTGCAATAAAGTTATTGTGTAATTGCTTAATATACATTTTATTATAAAACGCTTATTATGTAAATCGATAGGGAACAGCGACCGCTGTAGGACAGTTCTGAATAAACTCTCTACGAAAAAGGATCTGCTTTTTCCTTGCGAAACCCTTCACCCTTTTCAGGGCCCTAGTACGGGCATTACATTGTTTGAGGACCACTGGCACATTTCGTCGTTACGTGATTTGTCATTATGGGTTTCGATATTATGGGGTTCTGCATAAAGGCTTTCCACGTAACGAGTTTCGGCGTTACGGGATTCGTGATTACGGCTGGCTACCATTTCTTCTAGTCAGGTAAATATGCCTGCATACAGGTTTTCTACCTGTATTTATAGTTAACAATTGGTACTCTTTAATAAATTTAAAATGGATTACAAATAACGGGTGTTTTCTAAAATACGAAATATTTTTGGGAATAACTCAGCCATTTTTTAACAGATTTGAATGGACATGGTCTCAAATCAAAGCTAAAGAATCGGAGTATCGATTTCTGCGAGAAACCACGACAGATCGCGCTGCCATAGTAGTCTTAGCGATGCTTGTTTTAAGGCCACCCCATACCCGATTCCAGCCAAAATAGTATTTTTAACCTCCCCACTCCACTTCACCATTTAAAAAAAAGGGAGGTTACTGCAATCACTAAAATTCTCGAATTCGAGACAACACCAGATCTTCACGTTTTGAGGTCTCAGGAACCTAAAAAAGTGGTTTTTAAAATGTGTCTGTGTGTATGTTCGTACGTACGTTCGTACGTTCGTACGTTTGTAAACACGCCACAGCCAAAACTACTAGACCGATTTGGCTGAAATTTGGTACGTAGGCATCTCATAACCCAACTTAGATCTGAAAAGCTTTTGGAGCCAATCGTGCAACCGGAAATGCCATTTTGGCACATCAACTTTTAAATTTTAAATGCAAACCCCCATTTTTCACGTTACCATAGGAAAGGCCTTCAAATTCTGCTTCTAAAAATGTGTTCACTCTCAGTGCCTTTTTGACCAAAAATTCAAAATTTTTACATTTTTGTCGGATTTTAAAATCGCTGTACAGCCCAAAGCCCTGAACCGATTTGGCTCAAATTTTGCACATGGGAATTGAATTGCACGTCGAAGAGCTGAACAAATTTTGGATTCAATCGGTCTACGGAAAGTGCCGTTTTGGCACACCAATTTCCAAAGCTAAAATTACTCACTCATTTAACCATCCAAAACAAATTTTTGATAGATTTATTGTCACCATCAGAAAGGTCTTCAAATTCTGGTTTTAAATAAGACAAACTTCGTTCGCATTTAGTGCTCTTTGGGTCAAAAAATCGAAATTTTGTAATAACGCTAAAAATACATTATAGGTAGCCCAAATTAGTGAATCGATTTGGCTAAAATTTGGTACATGGAGATTGGGTGACCCGTTGAAGACCTGAAAGGCTTTTGGAAGCAATTGGTCCACGGCAAGTGCCATTCAAGCATATCAACTTAAAATTTTAAATATAAGGCCTCCTTTTTTATGCCGCCAATAGAAAGACGATCAAATTCTGGTTCTAAAAATGTATTCACAGTTTCTGCCATTTCAGTGGAAAATAGAGAAAGAATTCTTTTTCAATAAAAGGGAGCGGGCTGACAGTGGATGACATAAAGTATCCAGTTATTGTCAAAAGGGTGGCAAACTGTTAACCTTAAAAGGAACATATTGTCAAATGTAACGGGTGATGTACGAGGTGATGTCGGTATTTGTCAGAAAATTAGTCACAGACGATAAGCATAAAAAAAAATTTGTTGAATTGCCTACTATCTACACAGAATACAAAGATCCACGCGATGGGGAGGTTCCAGCCGCTTCTCTGCTGCATTTTTTGCTTCTAATTTGAATTTGAGAAGGACTATCAGCATACAATTGCTATTATACCTGCGCGTTTACTCATGTAACACGTTGGTTCACAAATTATTGTTAAAACTGCACTGGTTTTTCAAATTTGTACCATAATGTTGTTTTTTGGCGCGAAATCGGAAAATTGTACAAATTTGAACGGTGTAGTTTTTACAATGATGAAATATTTTTTAAATAATTATCACAGAAAATTAATGCGTAATCCAAATTAAGTTCTGAAAAAACATTCTGAAAGGAAAATGAACGAAACTCCGGGTCATATGAGCCTCATAACGATTGGTTGTTAAGTGACCAATCCCCACGCACCAAAGATGAACCTTTAAAAGCCTGATTCCTTAGCTTCAAGGCCAGGTTCATTCTCATCAGATAAGAAATGCACGAATTGTTCCCAAAAATATTTCGTTCTGTTTTTTTTAGAACACCCGTTAGTAGCCAGATATCCAAGTTCATGCGATAAATTTTTAAACCCAAGCCACTTGATATTTCAATTAGTCGTTCAATATAAATCACACTGACAGAATCATTCTAATTAACTCATCTGTAAGCGGCACGCGATATTAATCAATAATTATCCACGCACCCTAAACGCTAGTTTAGTCCCCAAAATGCACCTCAATCAAACCACCCTTACGTTCGTCAGCATCTTGCAAAATTTCATCGACGAAAATTTTAAGACCCACCCCGTGGCGGTTTCAAATCGCAACGAAAATTTCGACTTAAAAATCCAACATAAAATTTCGCTAGACACTTCAATGGAAAACTCACACTTCGACAATTACATCATTTTCGACGACGGCGATCTAAACGCGACTATCGACGTGGTGAGAATGAAGAATTTCAACAGCAGGGCCAGATTTTTGATAATTTTTCGAGGAGAAATAACGAAAGACGTTTTGAAACAGTATTTCAGGAATTTACTGGAATTTTACGTTTACAATGTGGTGGTTTTTGCGAATCATTCGCTTATAACGTGGTACCCTTACGTCAGTTGCAAAGGGGTGAACCTGGTGATGAATTCTACAAATCTTTTCCGAAATAAATTGCCGAAAAATTTGGGCAACTGCCCTGTTGACGTGACCTGGTCTTCAGTTGCACTGGAAGTGAAGAATCCTTTCAAAAAAGAAGATCCAGGCTACGTGGTAGAGTTTTTGAACGCAATAGCGCAAAATTTGGGGCTAAATCTCAATTATCTCTCCGATAATTTGGATTTCTTCACCCGAACTGTTGATGAAGGTAATATGGAGTTCTTGTACGACGATATTAATTCTAGGAGAATTGACTTAGCACCGATGTTTGAACCATTACCCTCAAACTTACGTGAATACTTGGACTGTCCGACGGAAATAATGCTATCATTCTATTACTTTATCTTCCCTCCTCTGAAGAAGATCGGCAATAAAGCCAACATCCTGAATATTTTTCCCTTCAAAATGTGGATTTTGGTTTTGCTCTCCTTGGCTTTTAGCGTAATCTTCTGGAAGATATTTTGGAAGAAAACTTTCCTGCTGAGCTTTCTCGAAGTTTTTCAACTAACTTTCAACGTTTTCAACATCCGTTCGCAGCGAAATCGACTGCTGATTTTGACCCTCAGCATCTTCTGCATGGAAATCAACTGGATCTACCAGAGCCAACTTTCGAGTGTGCTAACCCGTCCGGATTTCGAACCAAAAATCGACAGTTTACAAAACGCGCTCGATCGCAAAATAGATTTAAAATTTCTAAGGGTGGTGGAGTATTTCCTACCGAACGAAACAATCTTTCAGCGAATAAAAGCGGCGAACGTCGGAGATCGATCCAAATTCTGGGGGCAGGATTTTGTCAATGATTTCTTGGCGGAGAGAAATTATGGCACCTTGGTGAGACTAGTTGATCTAAGTGGCATCAAAAACGTGGAAAAGCTTCAAATTCTTTATGGAGAAAAGATAAGTCCCGTGTTCGTCAGGATTTGCGCCAGAAAAGGGTTTCCATTGCTGGAGGAAATGTCGGTTTCGGTGTTACAAATCCGCGAGGGAGGGTTTTTGACCAAATGGTTGTACGAGGCAAGCCTGAATATGAGAAGCGTTATTAAAGAGGAATCGATAGAAGCGGAGGTCATCTGTTTGGAGAATTTATTTTATGCGTTCGCTATTTTGATTTTTGGTTGGATTTCTGGCATTTGTGCTTTTATCTTCGAGCTGAGTGTCTTCTAGTAAATGCATCGCCGTTATAATAAAAGCTAAATTCTTAATACGCAGCAAATGGAAAAATTGTTGATATCATCAAAGTACAAAAAAGTCAACGGAAAATGTGTATCAAAGCGATGTGTATTTCTTTAGATGTCTACTCACCGTGAATGATTCCTATATACCTATCTGCTTCAGGCACTACAATAATTAAAATGGTTGACCATCAGCTCTCGCAATTGCAGGTTTTAAATTTTCATCCTTGTAATTCAACCCTCTTAAAATATAGTATACCGTAAAGTGGGGTCAAGTTGGCCACTTTTCAAGTTTAAAAGGCTGTAACTTTTGACACAGTTGGCCGATTTGGCAATATGAACAAAGATATTCCAAAAAAATTGGATGAACAATGTTACCTGGCAAGTGGGGGTCAAATTGGCCACGTGTTCATTTTGCATGTTAAATCAAATTAAACCGTGTCAGGTTTAAGATTGGCCACAAAAAATTTTTTTTGCATTTTGCTATTTTGTAGGGTTGTAGTATAGTAATCAATTAGTAGTGGGGATTAGAATCTAATAAGGATTAGGTGATAGACAATTAGAATAAGTAGTCTAATAAGCACAACGGATCATAACCGACACTGTATTGCTTAAGACATAATAAATATATAGTGTAAGGTTTACGGCGTTTCACTGCCCTTGATAACTACCCGAACTCTTAATAATACATGGCGATCCTGCCAAAGGGCTTTTCGTGTTGTTAAGTGGTTGTGATCGGCTAAGTGATGGGTGGTTCACAAAGCAAGGAAGAAGTTATAATTGCGCAAACGGCAAGTGGGAACGCTTCTGCATCGGCATCAAGAACGGAAGTTATGGTGATAGTTCTTTTGGTTTTGGTTGTGGGAGTTTTGTTAGTTCTTCTACAAAGACTATGCACCAATTGTTTTAGAAGGACCATTCGTCGGGAAGTTAGCAGGAGTAACGTAATCGATTCAAGCAATGTATAGACGCTAACGCTAGCTTGAAGTACCCTAAAAACAAAACTCTACCACCCCACCGCCACCGCCACACCCAGGCTGAAATGTGCTAGATAAAATAGGTCCCGTGCAGATTTAGTGACCCCGATATAAGTTCGCGTACGGAGTGTCGAAATAAATTCTGATGCGATAACAATTATTATTAGTGCCAATGAACTTATAGTGTCAATACATTGGATACAAAAGTACAAACTATGCACCATCAGGCATCTAAGGATTGTCGCAATACCCATTACAGCAAGGAATGGTTGAGGAATTGGGGACGCTTCGTCAGCTTTTGATGGAAATGAACTGGTAAATGAACTGTTACAAATTTTTTTTTTTTTTATGTGCGGATTGCAAAAATAATTATTACTTAAGAGTCTATTTTACATGTAGGAATTTTGTAATTGTTTACCGAATTATAAATGTTTAAAATGTTCAATGGCAACGAAAGTTCTAGATACAATATATAATGATCTAAAGGATATACGTACTTATTTAGTAAAGTTAGGAAAGGATAGACGTAAGGGAGATATATTAGATAAGAAAATTAAGGAAGCTGCAACGGCACATGAGCCATTGAATGACTGTATTACACAAATTAATGACGCAATAACGCAGTCGCTGCTAGCGGATGATGAAGTGAGTCAGGTTAAAGCAAAAGTAAAAGAAATACGCACTCTTTACCAAGACATTCTAAATTTTGCTTCTGAGAGGAATCCTACTCCAACTCCAACTAACATGGCAGCGTTTGACATTAAGGTCGCGGTTAGCCTTCTTCCTATAATGGACGATTCAGATAATAAGACGTTGCAACTCATAGATAGTGTACAACTCTACGACAGTATGATAGACAACAATTCTAAACCACAATTAATAAATTTTGTCCTTAAAACAAGGTTGTCAACAAGTGCCAAATTACGCTTGACTTCAACGTATGCTTCTACAGATTTGTTAATCGCTGATATGAGAAAACATTTGCTTCCGAAGAAATCTGACACTGCTCTTCAATCAAAATTAACACAGGCAAAACAAGGTAATAGCTCCGTGGAAGAATTCGGAAGAGAATTAGAAGAACTTTTCGTCAATCTTACTATTACGCAAGCTGATGGAAATGATAACGCGTATGCAATTTTGAAACCAATTAACGAAAAGAATGCCATTAAACGTTTTGCTGACGGGTTGAAAAATGAACGTCTGAGTACTATTATTTCAGCTAGGAATTTTACCTCTTTAAAGGATGCGATAAATGCGGCTCGAGACGAGGAATCTCAATGTACTAGCCTTACTAACAATTCTCAAATTATGGCAATTAATCGTCAAAATCATGGTCGTGGTAATCAGAGTAACTTCAGAGGAAATTTTTCTAATAATTATTATTTCAATAGAGGGCAAAATCAGAGACAATTTTCACGAAACAACTTCAATTATCCCAGGTCAAACTATCAAAATTACAATAGGTACAACAGCAACAACCGAGGCAACAACAGTAACGGTGGAAATAGAAGCAACTACTCTTATAGAGGTTGTTATTTCAACAGTGCCCCAAGATCAAATTTCAATTCACGTGGTAATAATGCATCGGGTCGAGGTCATCAAGAATATAGGTCAAACAATATTCACGTGATAGAGTCGGATAATAATAGACGAGCTGAATCAGCAGAAACAGAAACTAACGATTTAAACTATTTTTTTCGAGAGAATGGAAATCCATCAAATTAATGAATGTATTGGTATGAATGAAGTGGATTTCAGCGTGAATGGTGTAAATTTAAGATTTTTGGTGGATACGGGTGCTTCATTATGTGCGATCAAGTATGAATGTTTAGGTAAAAATATTCCCATCACCGGAGAACGATTAAGTATTAGAGGTGTTGGAGGTACCATAGTTACAGAGGGTTTCGTCACGCTACAGCTTCAGGCGGTAGAACAAATTTTCAAACACAAATTTTACGTCTTCAAAAATTTAACATGCAGAGCCAATGGTATAGTAGGTCAAGATTTCCTGAGGAAATTTAAGGGAGATATAAATTTTGAGCATAATACTCTAACGTTAAATAATAATAATAGTAGCATCTCTCTGAATTTTAACACAGAAACACATACATTATTAACAATACCTCCAAGATGTGAAATGATACATTTTATAGATACGAGTGTGAGAGAAGATTGTGTGATTGCTGCAAAACAGTTGTGTGAAGGAGTGTTTATGGCAGGAGCAGTGGCTCGCCCACAAAATGGGAAGATCCCAATAAGAATTTTAAATACCCGGGAACAGGAAGTTAATCTAAAAAACTGTTCAGCAGAAATTCATAGATTAAGTGACTATGACTGTTTGGAATTCGGAAAGGACAACGAAAATTTAGTTCAACGTGTAAAAGATTTATTTAAACTGCTTGACTTTCAATCTTTAAACAAACCGGAACAAGTGTCAATAGAAAATATATGCGCAAAGTACGCTGACATATTTCATATGCCTGGAGATAAACTGACAGTTACGAACATATACAAGCAGACAATTAAATTGAAAGAAAACGCAGTCCCAGTATATGTAAAGCCCTATAGGCTGCCACAGTCACAAAAAGGTGAAATTGATAAACAGGTAGAGGACATGCTAAAGAACGACATTATAGAGGAAGCCTATAGTGAGTGGAGTTCCCCTCTTTTAATAATCCCTAAAAAGACAGACCGTACTGGAGTACGTAAATTTAGATGTGTAATTGACTACAGATTACTAAATCGACAAATACAGGATGACAAGTTTCCCCTACCACAAATCACAGAAATCCTAGATTCGTTATCAGGAGCGATTTACTTTTCTCATTTGGACTTAAGTCAAGGTTATTTCCAAGTAGAATTAACACCAGAAAGTAGGCCCTGTACAGCTTTTACCACCGGCAAAGGCCAATATCAAATGAAACGACTACCCCAAGGGTTACGTATAAGTCCCAGCAGTTTTTCTCGTGTGATGACGGTTGCTATGTCTGGATTAACATATGAGAAGTGTTTTGTTTATCTTGATGATCTTATTGTATTTGGCAAAAACCTAGACCATCACAACAAAAATTTAATTAAGGTATTTGAAAGGCTAAGGCAAGTCAACCTAAAGCTGAACCCGTCAAAATGTGAATTTCTTAAAAAGGAAATTTTATATTTAGGCCACACGATATCGTCGGAGGGCGTAATGCCTGACGTTCAAAAAATTCAAGTCTTAAAAGATTATCCGATTCCAAAATCTGCAGATGAAGTAAAAAGGTTCGTGGCATTTGCTAACTATTATCGAAAATACATTTCAAACTTTGCGGAAAAGGCATACCCACTCAATATTTTAAGTCGGAAAAACGTACCCTTCATATGGTCATCTGATTGTCAAAATTCCTTCCAAACTTTAAAAAATGCATTGATTAATCCACCAATACTCCAATTTCCAGATTTCTCAGAATCCAATGAATTCATAGTTCAAACAGATGCATCTGGAATAGCCCTAGGTGCGGTTTTGTCAAATGAAAATAATAAACCTGTAGCCTATGCAAGTAGGTCATTGAATAAAGCAGACTCGGCATATCCCGTAATTGAAAAAGAATTACTCGCTATAACTTGGGCAATAAAACACTTCAGGCCTTATTTATTTGGTAGGCATTTCAAAATTCTAACAGACCACCGGCCGCTTGTGTACCTTTTCAATCTTGCAAACCCTTCAAGCAGACTGACTAAATTTAGATTACTATTAGACGAGTACGATTTTAAGGTGGAATATATAAAAGGCTCCAATAATGTTACTGCAGATGCGCTATCAAGAATTATAATAAGTTCCAACGAATTAAAGGACATGCACAAAAATGTTATTTCGGTTATGACGAGAGCCCAAAAAGCAAAGGAAGACATACTATTGAACGGACAACTAAAAAACTCAACAAAGGATCATACTAGTGATTGGACTGATCACCCAAAAGCAGTAGAACTCCTCAAAAAACCTAAACATTGTATAGAATTTAATGTTACTAGTAACGAAAATGATTTTAAAAAATTACGCACATTTGACCACGTAGCTACGAAATCAGATAATTTAATATATGTGCCATCGAAATTAACTATATATTTAAATCCAAACACTCGATCGACAATAACCCCAGACGTTTTGTTGAGAGACTTGGATACAATTTGTAAAAAACTCAATATTCCGGAATTAATGGTTGTTAAAAATCATAAAAACACTACTTTAATCAAAGATGTAGCTAGACTAATAAAACTTATTCCAAAGTGGACCGGCCCACGTTTATGCATCTTACGAGAACACCAAACAATTACGAATGACGAAGATAAAAAATTAATTCTTAACGACTTTCATCTACTGCCTACAAGCGGTCATGCAGGAATTAACAGAATGACAAACAACATTAAAAAATACTACTTTTGGCCAGGGTTACATAAAGACGTCGAAAATTTTGTCAAAAAATGCGACAGTTGCCAACGCTTTAAGTACAGCAGAAACATCAAAGAACCTATGGTCATAACAACGACGGCAACTTCATCTTTTCAAAAATTATATTTAGACATTGTAGGACCCCTACCTAAAGACGCAAATGACTTCTCATACATTTTAACTTTACAGTGCGATCTGACCAAATATGTTGAGGCATATCCATTAAAATCAAAACACTCGGAAGTAGTAGCAAAGGCTTTTGTTGAAAACTTTATTTTACGATACGGAATAGCAACAGAAATTGCTACGGATCAAGGCTCAGAATTCATCTCAATGGTAATGGCCGATACCTGTAAAATTCTAAAAATTAATCGTGTGAGTAGCACCGCATATCACCATCAAAGCATCGGAGCATTAGAAAATTCACACAAAGTACTTGGTGCTTACTTAAGAACATTGATTAATCAGCATAATTCTTCTTGGAGTACTTGGATTCAATTTTGGTGTTTTGCTTACAACACCACAGTCCATTCTGAAACTCGATACAGCCCTTACGAGTTAGTTTTTGGAAAAGTGTGTAATTTGCCTAACAATCTGACAAACAACGTCGATCCATTGCTAAATTTCGAAAACTATCCATTAGAAATGAAGTACAGAATTCAAAAAGCTCAGGCCGAAGCACGTGAAAACTTAGTTAATAGTAAATTGAAACGTAAATCACATTACGATGTTAATATTAATCCTGTTAATTATAATGTTGGTGATTTCATTCTACTGAGAAAAGAGACAGGTGACAAACTGAGTGAAATATTTGAAGGGCCATATCAAGTGGTAAAAGTGTGCTCTCCAAATGTAGTAATTTTCAAGGACAATAAAGAACTGCTAGTGCATAAAAATCGGACTAAACTATATTTTCAGTGAGTTTGTGTCATATTACTTATGTTTGCGTAAATGTTTACGATATTGTTAATAGTAGTCCTAGGTTAGTTTTTAATGTTAAGTTAGATTGCTGATAAGGATAAATTAATGTACACTAAGCAAGGGTAATAGTAATGGTGTTTGTTTATGTTTAAATTTCAATTGTTGTAAAAGAATTTAATTTCAATGAATATAAATTCTTTAAAAAAAATCAAGGGGAGGTGTAGTATAGTAATCAATTAGTAGTGGGGATTAGAATCTAATAAGGATTAGGTGATAGACAATTAGAATAAGTAGTCTAATAAGCACAACGGATCATAACCGACACTGTATTGCTTAAGACATAATAAATATATAGTGTAAGGTTTACGGCGTTTCACTGCCCTTGATAACTACCCGAACTCTTAATAATACAGGGTATAAAACCCTTGTAACGTATATTTTCTGTGTGATAAATGCATTATATTCTATTGTGCTTCAAAAAGATACTTCATTTATAAAAATATAGACAATAATCAATAGTAATGCGTCGAGTAGTCTCTTGATTGCCGCGGGTTTTGACGTCCGAATGGTTGTCAATTACGAGTCGTATTTTGCAGATTATTTTATAAATTAAAGTAGTAGTGTCAAGTTGACGTTGTAGTATTATCCCTGTAATCAGGATTTCATTCGTTACTGGTATGCTAAATGCTGCTTTGGTTCAATACAACGTATAAAATTATCATATAAAAACAAAGAACTTTCTTTTGTGGCGGTCGCCTTTTGTACGTGACAAAATATAAATTCCAACGGCATGACTCATTCTTGGTAGACGTAAACATCCGCTGCTTACAGGGTAAAACCAACCCTGTAAGCAACTACCTGCCAAGGGTGAGTCATGTCACAAACAATAGAGACGTGTGCGCATCTCGCCGCTCTCACTAATTTTAAGGGTAGATTTAAGCAGTTCCACTTCGATAGTTCCACTGTAGACTCTTGTACAGAAACACCTACGATTATTAAATATATTTTTACCTTGTTTTACGTTACTTCGAATTTGAATGCACCAAAAAGCCCTAAACTTTCTTTAATTCCCAACTTCTGTCTCAATTTTACTAAATAAGTGACTGGAACGGAAATTCTTCTTTCCCCTTGTAATACCACCCAAATTTAGTGCGGGGAAAATCATCCCCTTGGCTCCTTGGGTGGCCAAACTTACCCTCGCAACCTGTAAAAATGTCGGTATTGAATCTTGGTGGTACAACAAGGGGGATCTACAATCACAAGGGCCTTGAAGAATTATCTAGCAGGTGCAGGAGAAGTTTTTTAACCTTCAATTTTGGTAGAATTTTTGTAGTCTGAAAATAATTTTTTTTGCAATAACCAAGCAATTGATTACAAAAAAAATTATACTGGAGGTAAGAGGAAGGTTTGCCCTATGTGCTGCAATATTTTAAGCTGCCAAATAATAAACATTAAAATTGTACAGAGCGCCACTAACAAATTCTAAAAAGATGCAGTGTGTAAGGTGTCACAGTTTCGCAGAAGATATTGCTTCTCTGTATCAAATTGCAGGGTTTTATGGACGTTTCACCCCTAAACTCCAACCCTTTACTTCACAATCCCCACATGCCCTAAAGGAAGTTGTGTTTTCAATTTCACCACCCTAACCCAATTCGTTGAAAAATTCCGGTGATTTGTAGATTCATGTTTTCAACCCCTCATGATCTCACCCCTTTATGATTTACAGGGGCGAGTTTATTTTTCCGGTGTTACATAACTCCTTGCGTATTTACTGACTTCAGTTGTTCATAAATAAATCAATACCCACGTAACACACAAAGTCCTGTGGATATCCATTTTTGATCCAAGACGTATACCAGAGCCTCCAGAACGGATGGGTTTATCCACGGGATATCCAGTGGGTAAACGAATCATGGCGCATGTCTTTCTGGACATTCAGTGGATACACATTTGCTAGTTCCTTCGGGTATATCCACTGTATACATAAATGCATTCATCAGGTGGATATCCAGTGGATATATAAATTTCGGACACCATTTCTCTGGATATTCTCTGAGTACACATTTGGATGTTTCTTCGGGTATCCACTGTATACATAAATGCATTCTTCGGGTGGACATCCAGTGGACATATGAATTTTGGATACCATTTTTGCGGATATTCCCTGGGTAGGTACACATTTGGATGTTACTTCGGATGTCCACTGTATACATTAATGCATTCATCAGGTGGATATCCGGTAGATATATGAATTTTTGATTCTTTTTCTGTGGATATTTACTGGATACACATTTGGATGTTTCTTCGGGTATCCACTGTATGCATAAATAGATTCATCAAGTGGATATCCAGTGGATATATGAATTTTGGATATCATTTTTGCGGATATTCCCTGGGTACACATTTGGATGTTACTTCGGATGTCCTCTGTATACATAAATGCGTTCATCAGGTGGATATACGGTGGATATATGGATTTTTAATCCCCTTTCTGTGGATATTTACTGGATAGACATTTGGATGTTTCTTCGGTTATCTACTGATGTATGCATAGTTGCATTCATCAGCTGGATATCCAGTGGATATATTATGAACTATTGATCCTATTTCTGTGGATATTTACTGCGTACACATCTGGACGTTTCTTTGGGTATCCATTGTATAGTGTATACATATTTGCTTTCATCAGGTGGATATCCAGCGCATGGATATATGAATATTTTTCTGGATATTCGGTGGATACCCATTACGTGTTTCTTTGGGTATCCAGGGAATACACAAATACATTGTCACGGGCTAAAACACTCGGGTGGCGCGAAGCGGTGGGCCGGCAGTGCCTCAGGGGGAAGTTAAACAAAGTCGCAAAATTTACCCGGACCCAGGGCGGTGGGTCTTCTCCTATACAGGAGGTGGCACAGGAAATGCAGGTGCAGTGTAATTAAGATGGAGTAGGACGCCACTAGCTTTATATTTGCCCAAGCGACCGATAAGTATAAAGCCAGAAATTTATCGCAAAATCCCTGAGCGCAACTGCCGGGGCGTACTTGAGAAATAAAACACACACAACTAAAAACTATTAAGTATATTTACAATACGTGAAAGTATCTTTAGAATAATTGAAAATCGTTGAAAAGGAGTGAAACACAAGTATATAAAACTGCAATAATTGAACTACAACACACGTCGCAGCAGTACCAGCGAGGCACACAGCCACCACTATAAATATCAAACGGTGGCAGTACCGCTGTCAACTAAGTTTACCGGTTCAAGGGCGCAATGACAAGAAGGGAGCGCAACGCACGGTTATAGGTACCTACAGGCCGCGTTTACGTCACTAAGGGCGCTACTCACGCGCTGACATGCAAAACCACACGGCAAGACCGGCAACAGCAGCACTACAGCTGATAAAGGTAACACAAATTGGCAATGGTGACTTTGCCAGAACCGCTGCAAAACGTTTGCTGAAAATGATTGCCCCCTAGCTGTGAAGCAACTGGGAGACTGGAAATGACTGAAGGTCACAATTAATAATTTTAACAAACTCACAAAATCTGAAAATGACTGAAGGTCACGAAGAATATTTGATAAACTAAAGAGTGAAAATTTACAATAAGTTCACAACTGAATGGCAGAAATAACGCTGGCGACACTTCCAGGCGATGGGGTATTGTTACTGATACAGCTCACCGGTTTTCCTGAGCAGCCGGGCAAGTTGAAGGGGGGAACAGGAGCACCTCTCCGGGCTCGTCCCACGACTGGTATAGCCTCGACAGCAAATCTTCCAACAACGGTAACGACAGAACGGGGGGTAATATTCCAGACAACACGGACAGTACCTTCGGCTCGAAAAGAGGGGTAGATGGAATCCCTTCGAAAATCTGCCGGAGGGGGTCAAAGTCCGATTCACAAAAATTCGATGTAAAAATTAAATTAAACCTAGCAGGAGGAAACTCAAAGAAAGGAAACAAAAGGATCTGAAAACGAAAGCCTTATTTTAGGGCACTATGCAGCTTAAAACTCACCCCCTCCATGGGACCCTTGACGCCGCCAACAACCACGTGTGGGGGCGGTCGACTTCACCAACAAGCGGCTCGAAATCCCTCAACTGAGGTGTGAGATATCGCCAACTGACGGGATATTCACCTTAAATGGCTCTCAATTCGTCCAAATTCCATCAAAAATGACTAACTATCACGGCACCACGCAGCCTACCACGCCTTGGTAAAACCAACCAGACGGAAACGGAAGCTCTTCCATTTTTGAGCGGCCGCGCAGTCGCCCTCATGGGCGTGCGCCTACCGAAAACATCGGCTGAGTGACTATATTCTCGATGGGAACGACGCCACCGGAGCGGCACACACTCGCCCCATGCGCTAGAACGCCGTCCAAAATTATGCCCATCCCTCTCGGTGGCGAAGCATAATTTTGGTGGTGAGAAAACAACGGCACACGGCCTGCCCCCGCTGAGAACGCTATCTACGCTCATGAACTCCTGAAAAGAGAGGGGACTGACATCCGTGACAATTGACGTATCGTGTTAACCTCACTTTTCCGAGACCTGTCAATGAATCCGTAAACAACCTGAAACTGAACGAATATTTCCCAAATACCAGAGAAAACCCCAAAAATGCGGAACCGGGAGTACGACGACGGTGAGTCCCGCAACTGTTCCCCAAAATTACACGCAATAATTATAGAAAGTGTCGCTGAAATTGGTTTTCCTGAAAGCATCTACGAAGTGGTCGAAAGGCATCCTGAAATCCACCAATTAATCAGACTTCCTCGAGCCTACCCCACGTGTAGTAAAGAGCGAAAGGAAGCCGATAAAATCCTTTGCCCACGAGGAGGATTTCGCACGTGACAACATTCAGCAGAGAATATCCAGTGGATAAGTACATGAATTATGAGGATTTTTGCACTACAGAATTTATTATTGTGTTTGCATTGATTCAAATCTGGCGCCACTCAGGCCATTCGTTACAGCTTGCCCATCTCACATTTTCTACTGCGCATGCTGTCTCAATTCCTCATATCGTCAGAAGCATCGTCTGTCCTTGTCTACGGTCCACTCGGGGAGTCGCGGCAGTGTGTGGAACTTGCGCAATCGGTGCCCGCTCAAACTTTCTCAATCCAAGATGTCGGTCGGTAGCAATTTGTTGTTTCTGATTCTGTTCGTTTGCGGAAAGTGTAGTGTACATCATAGTGTTCACAATTTGTGGAGGTAGTGAAAGACAATAAGCACAAACTTTGAACGAATAATAATAAGCCAACAAAGAAAGACAGGGTCACAGTGCCTCGTTGTGTGGTTGCTGAAGTGGTTGATGGTAAGGTTTCATTTATGTAAAATTAAGGAATTCAAAATGCCACCACCAAACCAAAAGTTGATTCCTGTCGTTTACAGATCCATCAATGAAAAACGTAAAAGGCGCCGACTTGTGCAGCATCAGGTTAAGAATGCAGTTGATTTAATAACCGTTTCGGAGCTTCAAAGCAATTATTATTCGCTTGATCAAGAAGAACTGGTTGATAACAATACCCCAAGTAATTCTACTTGCGAAGACTTATCAGCTGGCAGTGGCCTTGGTAGTGTTTCAAGTTCAGACTCTCAGAAATCTAGTCCGGATCTTTTTAATGTCGATGTTGCTGTTTTCACAGACGACAATTTCCAACCGCCTGATCATGGGCCTGATGTTATTAAACAAGCGAATGAATTTCAGGCCCACTTAGTTGAAAATAATGAAAACGAAAATTTAATGTTAAGGTTAGGACAATGGGCAACAAATGAAAATGTTTTGCATTCCCAGGTTAACGGTTTACTGAAGGTGTTACGACAACATTCTAGTTTAACAATTCTTCCAAAAGATGCTAGAACTTTATTATCAACGTCCCGAAATGCCAACAAGTATTACCGCTTTAATGTTAAATTTTAATATTTTTGTATTTTAGTAAACCTCATGTGCAAAAAGCTTCGTTTCAACTATTGTTAATTTTTAAAAATAATGTTTTCATTTTAGGTATATTCTTAAATACATTTTTTGTATAAGTATGGGCTTTATTTTAAATCCACCGAGATTATTCCGTGATCTACGCAATATTGTGAAGGCAATGAAGTATAATTCTGCCGTGTTAATTTGAAAGGGCGTATCTGCTGTGTTTTTCTGATAGTATTTTTCAGCTTTAAAACGCTACCTGCTTGTTTAATTCAGTCTAAGTTCAATTTGTAAAATATTATTTAACACTTTGGTGATTTCTTGAGGCCTTTGTGGGAAATCTATACGTATAAATTCATAAGAATGTCATTTATAGGGCCATTTGCGACAAATCTACAATTTTTCAGATACGCCCTTTCAAATTAACACGGTAGAATTATGGTCAATTAAAAGTTATAAGGTGGCGACTCTGTGAGGTGCTATGGGGTAACTAGGGATTAGGTTTATCACCCGGGTGATTGTCACCGGTTACCACCTGGTGGATCTCTTGTTATTTTATAAGATGTGCTGTAGGTAAACACACGGTCATGGCTAATAACCAAACCCCTGCTACCGTGGAATTCAAGAAACTACAAGGGACCTCTGCTTCTGGAAACCTCCAAATATATGTAGTTTGGTGTTGGGTGTCTCCAAGAAGATCTGTCGTGAGTTCCACGTTTATCGCTGGGATATCTTATAGATGTACGTACATGCATACGTCGTATATCACAAAGAGGCCATATGGATGCACGTCGGATATAATTTGTGTATCCTATGGATTGGATAAATTACCATATTCGATCGACACCGGGCATCCACTCGCATAATTTTTGGCGAAAATTTGGATATTGTTTGGATGTCAGATATTTCCGCTTCCGATATTCTAGAGGACAAACATCGGATTCATTTGTATTAGATCAGGGGATCTCCAGAAGACGTTCTAGTTCTAGACGTACCTCTGGATATCCTGTGAAGATCCATAGAATATCAAGGTCAAAATAGGCATTAGGTTACGAAGGAGGTATTTCGTATGTCGATAGGAGGTCTATGATGGATACAATTAGGATATAATTCGTATGTTCTATGTATTGGAAAAATGACCATTCGACATGTCCAGCGGGCATCCATATGCGCTGCTTTCGTAAACATCTGGATGTCCTCTGAATGTCGGGTATTTCCGATTCCGATATCCATTCGATAAATTTTGGATATACTAGTGTTAGGTTAGGGGATCTCCAAAGGATCTGCGGTTGCGTCTAGGTTTGCATCCGGATATCTTGTGCATGGATGTCTATGGGACATAAATATTGAATTATTTACTTGGTTACGAAGGAGGTATTTCGCATGTAGGAAGGAGCTCCATATAGGTGTACCTATAGGATATAACTCGTGTGTTCTATGGATTCGAAAAATGACCATTCGACATATCCACTGGGCATCCATGCGCGCCGTTTTCCAGAAAACCTGGATTGGACAGACCATGTAGAGTCACAAACAAAGAAGGCCTGCGCGTCCTTATGGATGTGTAGGCGTTTCGCCGGCTCCACTTGGGGACTAAAACCGCAGGTGGCGTACTGGTTATACACAACCGTCGCTAGTACCAGGAGTGCCCTCGGGCGAGTGCAAAGGCTGGGATGCCTAATGGTGACCGGTGCTATAAGAACAACTCCCTCAGCAGCCTTGGAGGCGATCCTGGCCCTGGAGCCGCTGCACCTCAGAGTGCAGCATTCGGCCCGGGCCTCAGCCTTCAGGTTGCAGTGGATAGGAGAATGGCGAGCGGGAAGTGAGGGACATCGAAGTGCACTCGCTCTACCGGGCGCGGATGAGGCTGTCTTGCAAATGCGCAAAGACAGGATAGAGCGTCGGTTGCGCTTTAATGACCCATATACAACCAGGATCCCCTCTAGGAAAGACTGGGGCGAGAAGGGAGAAAAATTGCTCACACCGCGTGGCTTAGTCTGGTACACAGACGGGGCCAAAAACGATCCGAGCACCGGCGCAGGATTCACTGGGGGGATGCCAGAGGGACGAGTGAGCGTACCTCTTGGCAAGTACCCCAGTGTATTCCAGGCGGAAATATACGCAATTCTGGTGTGCGCTGAGGAGAACCTACGTAGGGGCTACTCTGGCAAGTACATCTACATCTGCAGCGACAGTCGGGCGGCGCTCGGGGCTCTGAACTCCGTGGAGGTGAGATCCGGCCTCGTTAACGACTGTCGAGACGCATTAACGAAGTTGGCTGGAAATAACAATTCGGTCAACCTGGTTTGGGTTCCTGGGCACTCAGGAATCGCTGGCAATGAGGTAGCTGACGAACTGGCAAGGGAGGCATCGAACATGCCATACCTGGGACCACAACCAGCACTCGCTGTGACGGAGAGTGCGTTGCGGAAGGAGCTAGGAAACTGGCTCAACAAGCAATTTCACTCACACTGGGAAAATGCACCGGGGATGAGGCAAGCGAGGGCCTTCATTTCTCGGCCCTCCTCGCCAACAGCCCAACGGTGGTTTCTCCAGTTAAGCCGAGAGCGGCTAAGGAAAGTCGTGGGCGTCCTGACTGGGCACTGCGCACTCAAACGACACCTTCATCTAATGGGACGTTCTGAGGAAAGCACTTGTAGAGTGTGCGGAGAAGAGGAAGAAACGCCTCTTCATTTGCTAACCGAATGTGGCCCGCTCGGTCACAAAAGGCTTAGGGAACTGGGGGCTGCATACCCAGCCCCTGCGGAAATATACTCACTCTCTGCAGCGGATGTACTGGCCTTCATGGAAGGGACGGGGCTTCTGTAGAGAAGAGGTTGCAGTGCGGGCATAATGGATCTTAAGGTCTGAATGCAGCGGACCCGTAAGGGAACGCACCGCAGAATCGAAATACGAATACGAATACGAATACGTCAATAACAGTAATCAAAAGACATCTCAAACCTTCTAGTACCAACCCCCCGAGTTTGTTTACTTAATCTTCAACCGTTCGGAAGATATAAAATTTTCTATTCCGAAGTGCAGATCAGTTTCTTGATACATATTTCCACATATGTCAAAAACGGTGACTGTTAGGTAGGCAAAACATGGGTGCGATAAACTCAGAATTAAGAGACAAATCCGAATCTAAAATCAAAATGAGGGCTTTCTATTTACAATTACAAAGATGGCGGACACTCCCGGTAGAACTGGAAGTGCTGGGAGGTTGGCATTATTTTATTTTTGGTGCGCGTGGGCGTTATGGTGTAGCACCAAATTTAAAAAATTTACTACTAGTGGATCCCCAAAAGTTTCTAATGAACGGTTGTGTTTCTTATAATTTAATTAGGTGCGATATAATTCTTTAATTTTGAAAAGCGACATAAAGTATAGCCAGGCTAGGCCGGAAGCCAAGTAATTATTCTCCATTGTTTCAATGATAGTGTCTAAAAAGTAACGAATATTGTGAAATAAACCGTCAAAAATCCATACTTTTGGGAACACATTCAATTAATTACCCTCGTAAATTACCTATTCGAAATTTCCATTATGTAAGAGTACCTACCTTCGATTTTTTGCACCGATTTAAAGAAAATCAAAAATAATACTAATATACAGTGAGGACCTAAAGTCCGCCCCTCCCCTGTATCTCTAGAACCGGGCTAGCTAGAGCCTTTAAATTTGGAATGGAGCTATTAGTTGAGAAATGATGCCTATTGCCATTTACAATATGTGCCGTGACCTTGAAATATCAAAGTTATGGCATACAAGTCAAAAATTTTAAATGGCAAGGGTGGTCACGTGACCCCTCATTTGAAAGCTAATTTAATTCTCTATACGTTGCGAAAGTTTCAAAGAAATTGGCTGCCTCAAAAAAAAAATTATGAATTTTTTTTGAAAGTTTTCATTTTCATTTTTTTGCCCAAGAACTTCTTCAATACGAGCTCCTTGGATTTCCTGACGTTAAATCAAGACGGGAAGAGTTCGCAAAAGTACTTTCTGGGGATTATTTCTCAGTTTTGCACATTCAATTTGACTTTTAATTCAATGACATTAACCTCGCGTCATTTTTTTGTGTCGGGAAACGCAAGGAGTCCATTTCGAACATCTACTCAGATAAAATAAACAATAAAAAATTAAAATAAGGATTTGCAAAAAAAAATTTTTTTTTTGAGCCAATAAATTTCTTTGAAACCTTCACCATCGTATAGAGAATTAAATTAACTTTCAAATGAGGGGTCACATGACCCCTCTTGCCATTTAAAATTTTAGACTTGTATGTCATAACTTTGACATTTCAAGATCGTGGCACATTGTGTAATTGGCAATCGGCATCTGTTATAGCTGCAATAAAGAAAACATACAGGGGCCATTTAAAATGACAAGGTAACATGTGTTCAGCCAATGGAATAAAAACATTTTGGGGAGCACTGATGTGGTAAAAATGTGAATCAGAGCAGGGGCAGTCATATGATATTACTAAACAAAAATGATTCTGATCCTAAGGAAACAAAGGAAGTTAAGTATAGAGTAGAGAGTGGCCCGTTCCGTTTGGTTTGACTCACCCTGTATAAGTAGGTACCTTATTATTATAACCTGGACTGGAATGGATCTCACTTTAGGTCCGTAGCTTGCATAGACATAGAACAGTCACGAAACAGTCTAAACCTCGATGAAAACCGTTACGTGGTCGTATTTTAAGTATTTTTCAAAAAAGGGGCTTGTTCAGCTGCCATTTCGCCCCTGATATAAATTGTTTAAATACAAAAGGCATGCCCATAGTAGGTACCTAATAATAGTCGGCATTGGCCAACATTGGCGCAATGTTTATGTTTATCCGAGTCAGTGGCGGCTCGTGGTCCCATAGACTGGGTAGGCCACACGGGAACGAGGTAATCCCGCAAACATGGGAGATGCCCCCCCCCCCCGAAAAAAGCCTCCCGCGAAAAATTTTCGCCACCCCCCTTCCGGCGCCACTTTTCCAGTATTTTCAGCCCATATGGGCCCATTATTGAACACCCGTGGATACCACAATTTATTTCTCACGTACCTACTACCAGTAAGCCACTGACATTTATCTCCACGAAACGCAAAAAAATCTGTTGTGATTATTTTTCGAAGAAATTAAATTGGGCATTGCCGCCGATCAAGGTTTTTTCATTTCAATACCTTTTGGTCGTATGACATTTTTTGAAAACTGTTGATTAACAGTAAATCTACTACTTCCGAGTTTTCACTCACCACAGCTCTGATATTTGCCATGATGAGCGAGAGTCCGAGAGTGATGATACTAAATTACGTATAGATTAGGTATAGAATATAGAACCTGTTAAGATTAAGAAATCCAACTCACTGAACCTGGAACCATCAAAGAAGAACTGAAACTACAAAACTGAAAACAGACAGAACCACAAAGCACCTTGCACAAGGCACAATCTACAAAAACTGCAGTAAGCACTTTACATTTTGGCCAAAATGGCCACGAAACGAGACGGAACACGAACAAAAATAATAACACGTGATCACCAACTTTTAAATAAAAATTTCGTACACATTCACACGTAGCGGTAGGGCACTAACGAAATGATCATTGATGATTGCGTGGTCATGGCCATGAATGGTACGAACGCGAAGTGTGACCGATTAGAAACGATATCACCCGGAAATCGAAGACCGGCTAGCCTAACCTGACTCATGGCAGGGTTGAATATTGGCAAGTAATTAATGAGAATTCAAAATATAATTCTAATAATTTCAATTTCAATCGATGGCACAATTAATGAGAATTCAAGATATAATTCTAATATGATTGTCTTCCTCGAACTATAATTTTAATAATTTCAATTTCGATTTTATAATTCGAATTTCATTTTTAGATTTACTTACTTAATTTCTTGTCAGAACAGCGAATAGCAAGCAAATGAGTCCTATTTATTATTATTTATTCGTTTCTTTGCGCGCCTCTCATCGTTCGGATCCGGCAGGGTGCTGACAGGCCAGGCTGGCCGACCCTCCTGGACTAGCTGTGGCTGCGTCAGCAGCAAGCAATCGCGCAACTGACTCACTCCAACTCTAGCAGTTAAGAACGCGGCAATTTCAAATCTGGCCCGGCGAGCCTGACTTGACGCTCTTCGCGTTATTAATAGATTTATAATTCTTAATATCTACATTATATTAATTTTAAAATATTTAGCATCAACAACGATAATAATATTAATAATAATAATACCCCAACGTACATTTTAGCAAATATAAATGTATTTTGTAATGTGAAGAAAAAACTTTTTCTTGCGCTCAAGCTGCGGGTCGTCCGGGCCTACCCTGCCGCCCCTGACGAGCCGCCACTGATCCGAGTCGGAAAATGCACGTGAGCATTAAATCAAGCATGCATGCGCCATGCGGTTAGGAGGTTAGGTTAGTCACGTTTTTTAATTTTTAGGGTTATGCTGGATAGGTACCTACCTACTCATTTACACGGACTAGTAAAGATAAAAGTTTAAAAAAAACAACAAAAAATTACCTGTGCAAATTGCATTGTTTGTTTTGTTCGGTGCATACACACTACAACCACTGAACACAGACTACTGCAATGTACTGCAACACACTGATTTCATTTGACCGTTGACCGATGAACTTGACTAAACTACTTGACTACTCCACGGCCTTCGTGCCAACTCGTTAGACATCGACACGTCTCGCCTGTGTACATTCTAAATTGCAGTCGCATACGTTCGGTAATATTTTGAAGCATGCGACTGCAGTACACTCGCGGTACAGGCGCTACTTCCCACTAATTCATGGCGTCTGTATGTTCGATAATTCGCGCCTACAGACGCATGAGCCTGTAAAACGGTACCAGTCGCTGAATGTTTATAGGGCACCTACAATGTCACTGAAAATTAACACACCAAATTATGCCTTGATACGTTGAGTAGTTTAGGGGTAGAAACGTTCATAAAGCCCTGTAATTTGACACAGAGAAGCAATATCTTCTGCGAAACTGTGTCATCTTACACATTGCATCTTCGAGAAGGGAAGAGTGAATTCTAGGAGAAATTTATCGATGGGGATGAAAGTTAGGGGTGGAAACTTGAATTTTTACTGAATAATGTATAGTTGAAAAAAATACCATTCGATAGCTTTCTATTGATGGTACAAAAAAGGTCTTATTCATCATTCGCGAAAAACGACCCTTAAAGGCGGTACAACCCCTTAACCTGCCGAAACACAAAAATGCGAGAACTCAAAAACTGCTCAACGTATCAGGGCTAAATTTGATGTGGTAATTTACAGCGCCACTGTAGGCGGATGGGCAAATTTTCATTAATATCTAAAAAGGAGGATGAAATTTAAGGGTTGAAACTGGAAATTTTGTCATCTAAGTGGTGGAATAAAATTATGGGGTTCGATAGACTTCGGTCAACCATTGAAAAAAGTCTTATGAGTCTTCAGCCTAAAACCAACCCCTACGCTACTGACAACCCCTAAGCCCTAGCAAGCGGAGTAAATACATTTTATTTATTTATTTTTGCTTTCTTCTGATTTGTTAATAATTCAAAGTCATTTTCATTAATTTTTAATCCATCCACAATTTTTTAACCCCTTTCATGATATGTGAACCCTCAAAGAGCAAAATTTACCCAGACCGTTTCTTTTTCGTGTGATTTTCGCTAGTTCTATACTTTAATTCCGGTAATTCTTTTCATTTACTCATTCCTGTTCATTTTCTATTTTGAAATTTTGTAACAACAATTTTTTAATATTTCGCCTTTTTGACACATCTGTGCGTTTGCGGAGGCACTACTACTAGGTGCAGATTGATAAACTCTGCACCCCGATTCCACCAGTAAGACCAGCCGCCCCTACATGCACGTTAACTTGATAAACGTCTACCGAGATATACATCGCATTGATATACATCTTCCGTTCGCTTTTTCAGTACAACCTAATTCTACGAAACTTTAATGACTCCCCACTTGATTAAACTTTACGGATCCCTGCACAATTATGGTTCAACCCTTCAAGGTATTTTGTTTCTGCAATTCTACTCACTTGGATTATATTCTTACCTACCATCTTTTTTTGTAAAATTTGACCCCTTCGCCAAACCTTTTGTGCAATTGGCTTATTTTTCGTGTTAATTTCTTTATAGTTGTACTTATAAACGGCGAGCAACAAATCTTCACAAACATATAATAATAATAATAATATGTACAGGGTGTTCCAACGAAAAGTATCCACCCCAAATATTTCGTAAACCAAATAAAATATGAAAATTCGCTCGGACAGGTCGATTTTTATTTAGAGGGGGACACTCAAATCCATGCTTGGCGAAATTTCAAAACTCACCCCTTAACCCCCACCTACCCCCACTTCAAAATTTTAAACGGCAACCACCCACTTGTGATACATCATTTGAAAGCTAATTTCATTGCCAATCTTTGTGATACATCATTTGAAAGGTATTGAAATTATCTGTAAACTAATGCAAGAATTTTTTTAATCTATCCATTCGTTCAAAAGTTACAGCCTAATCTTTAAGGATTCCTAGGCCCAGAACCAGCTCATGTCTTTCAATGTAACTTTTGAACTAGTGGGTGGATTTCAAAAATTCTTGCATCAATTTACAGAGAATTTCAAACCCTTTCTGTAGATATAACTTCCAGAGTCTCTTCTTCTCTTTTACTTCCCTCTTAACTTCTTCATTCCACCAGGGCGTAGCTTTGTTATTATTTCCTATTTGAAAGCTCCCACATACTTTTCTTGCTGCACGCAGCATGCTGTCCCTGAGATTGTTCCACACGTCCTTTATATTCGTGCTATTCTGTATCGCAGCCTGTTCTTCTAGTGATCTTGTTACTTCAATTTGGTATTTTTCTCTGTACTGTTCTTCTCTTAGTTTGTACGTTCGGATTACTTCTTTCTTCATCTTGCTTTTCTTCGGTTTTGTGGCCTCCTTTTCTTTTATTCCCCCTTTCAGTGTCGCCTCGAGTAAGTAGTGGTCGCTTCCTATTTCAAATCCCCGCTTTACTCTAACGTCCTTGACTTCTCCTCGGTTGATTCTTTGTACAATGACATAATCTATTATTGACTTTGCTCCTCTACTCTTTACTTCTCTTGTAATCTTATGAATCTCTTTGTGTTCATGAAATGTATTTGCAATTACTAGGTCGTTATCGATATAGTAGGGTGCTCGCTAGACTTTATCTTTCAACCAAGGGGCACTTACGAGTGAAAATGTATGGAGTATAAATTTTGGTTTCTAATGCCCTCGGTATGCTACTGTTAAATTCGTCCAAGGGTCGTCCTGTGACAAAGGGCACAAATCAAAATTTTCCAACTAACGCCGCCACGTGAAAGTTCATGTGGAGAAGTACCTTTCCTGAAAAATTCATGGTGATGTCTGTGCGGATTGTATTTTTTATTAATTTTGAAAGAAAAATATCACCATTGAACCATACGGGGCGACGGACCTTTGGAGGCGATTATCTCGGTTCGAGCATCGGCAAAAACGCATCATTTTTAGGGGCATATTTCCTTTCCAACACGATTACTCCAAATCGGGGCGGTTAATCGAAATTAATTATTCTTAATAAAAGATGTGCTATTTTATTTTGTTGACGATCGTCTTTACAGAATATTTTTAGAGCAATCAATAAAGGAGATAATTCACTATCACTAGAAACACCCCACTACACCGAAACACTTGATTTGCACTGCTGAGTGTTTCGGTGTAGTGGGGTGTTTCTAGTGATAGTGCATTTTTCCACCGAAGTTGTCCAGTGTTTCCATAGTGAAAGGAGATAATTGTTTAAATCTGAGAGGAAGTAAAGAATTCATGCCATTGTAACGCTCGGATCTCCGCGCCCCCACCACGACTTTCGCTGCGTCCCGCCACTCCGCAACCCCTTGAGACGTCCACATCTACAATCTTAGAGAATATCCTGTATTCCTGAAAATAATGGAAATAAGACTTGGAACTCTTGAAAAGCGCTTTTTATTTCATGTAGGTAAGAAAAACAATAATTTTAACCTCCCCAACCCCATCACAATTTAAAAAAAAGGGAGGTTACTGCAATCACTAAAATTTTCGAATTTGAGATAGCACCAGATCTTCACGTTTTGAGGTCTCAGGAACCCAAAAAAGGGGTTTTTAAAATGTGTCTGTGTGTATGTACGTACGTACGTACGTTCGTACGTACGTTCGTACGTTTGTACGTTCGTACGTTCGTTTGTAATCACGCCACAGCCAAAACTACTAGACCGATTTATTTGAAATTTGGAACATAGGCATCTCGTAACCTAACTTAGATCTGAAAAGCTTTTGGAGCCAATCGTGCAACCGGAAATGCCATTTTGGCACATCAACTTTTAAATTTTAAATGCAAACCCCCATTTTTCACTTCACCATAAGGAAGACCTTCAAATTCTGCTTCTAAAAGTGTATTCATTCTTAGTGCCCTTTTGACCAAAAATAAAAAAAAAATTGATTATTATCGGACTTTAAAATCGCGGTACAGCCCAAGCCCCTGAACCGATTTGGCTGAAATTTTGCACATGGGGATTGTATTACACGTCGAAGAGCTGAACAAATTTTGAATTCAATCGACTCACGGAAAGTGCCGTTTTGGCACACCAATTTCCAAATTTAAAATTATTTTTTCAATTGACCATTAAAAACAAGTTTTTGAAACATTTATTGTCACTATCAGAAAGGTCTTCAAATTCTGGTTTTTAATAGGACAAAATTAATTAGCATTTAGCGCTGTTTGGATCAAAAAAGCGAAATTTTATAATAACGGTAAAAATACATTATAGCCCAAATTATTGAATTGATTTGGCTGAAATTTGGTACATGGAGATCGGGTGACCCGTTGAAGACCTGAAAGGCTTTTGAAAGCAATTGGCCCACGGGAAGTCCCATTTAAGCATATCAACTTAAAATTTTAAATACAAGACCTCATTTTTTATGTCGCCATTAGAAAGGCGATCAAATTCTGGTTCTAAAAATGTGTTCACAGTTTCGGCCATTTCAGTAGAAAATAGAGAAAAAATTCTTTCTCAATAAAAGGGAGCGGGCTGACAGTGGATGACATAAAGTGGCAGTTATTGTCAAAAAGGTGGCAAAAGATTAACCTTAAAAGGAACATATTGTCAAATGTGATGGGTGATGTCCGAGGTGATGTCGATATTTGTCAGAAAATTGCGAAATTAGTCAAGGATTAAAAAAATTCTGTTGAATTGACTACTATCTACACAGAATACAAAGATCCACGCGATGGGGAGGTTCCAGCCGCTTCTCTGCTGCATTTTTTTTTAATTTGAAAATTCTTCGTCGTCCTTCTCGTTGATCGGGGAACCTCCGTGATCGGGGGTCTTCCCTCATTTGAATTTCCTTCATGTTATTTTTACAAGATCGGTTTTCCCATACCGTGGCATGAAAAAATGCAGGAAACCTTATTTTTATTGCAAATGTAACTCTTGCTTATGCAGTCTTTAAAAATAATTTTTGGACAAATTAGGACAATAATATCTGAAATGGTTTTATGGGACGGCGGGTTATGTTTGAAGAGCTGGCCCAAGACTGTCACCCACGTCGTTTTTCCCATCTATAACCTTCAGGTGACGGAAAATTAGGTCGAGAATTTAATTAATTCCACCAAATTTTGGTCTGAAAGAATAGAACTCTCAAGCAATGCTGCTTCAAACTGCCTTCGGTTGGAGGCAGTTTTTCTAGCGACTTAGTTAACGCAAGTAGGGCCCGTTAAATCGTTGATACATATAATTACTTCATCGTTGTTGGTTCAACACAAAAGTTTCCATATTTTTGAACGAGTTTTTGAATTTAATGTTGTCCAACTCTTGGTCTAACTTTTCGTCAAATCCTACATCGCCAAGTAATTCACATAAGTTTTTGTAAATTTTCCATCAATTTAGCGTCCCAACACCGCTGAACTAGCTTGTAGCATCAAATTCTGTTAGGGCATGAAATATACATTTTTTGGAAGTTTTGCTTCCGGAATGTTTCTTTACTATTGTCACGTTCAATTTCGAGCTCCCGAGCGGTTCTACCTTCAAGGGTGGAGATTGCTCGTATTTCCTTCTCCGCTGCTACTTTGCATCATCGGGTATAATTTTCGGCCTCCCTCTGCAGGCTTTGGGTGGTGGCGGCGGAAGATCGGTGTCTTTTGGGGGCGCTTCGGATGGCGGTTGTGCCTCAAAGTTTAGTGTCGATAAGTAAGTCACATGGTAAAGAATCTCTTACCTGGTGATTTAATGGGGATTCGTGACCCCGTTTCGGGAATTAAGGCTGGGTTTCACGGCCAATTTGGCAGAATTATCATTAATTTGCGGACTATCAACAACTGTCAGATTTCGAGGTTAAGTTGACATCTGCAACCTAGAGAATCGGGGCTACCAACGTTACTCTGTCTGGGGAATTTTAGTTCCTTAAATTGGCGAGCGAGGGCGCTGTGTCTCTCGTCGGGGTTCGGCCATTTTGCTAAGTCTCTTCCGGGGTAGTCAGCCATCGTGTTAAGAGGTCAGAGACGGCGTCCTGGTATTTGTGTAAATTCCCTCAGGAGATTGCAGGATTCCGCCCCAGATTGGTGAAGTGCCCTTGATTGGCGTTCCCATCACACCGTTTATCGGGTTTTGACGACCTCGAAACCGAATTCCATCGTCGGTTGATTGATAGTACACCCTCTACACGAGGGTTTTCTGGTAGGGCTTAATTGCCTTAGTAATTTCGGTTGGGTTTGGAGTACCCTCCGTTACGTGTTTCGAGGGGTTGAAGACCACCCTGTGTTGGTGATTTATAGGGTTGGAAATTCTCCCCCCATCTTCGTGTGATTCCGGTTAGAATCTTGTCGATTGTTGAACCACCAGTTCAGTACCTCCACTGTGGCGAAAGTAATCCTCAGCTTAAAACACCTAGCCGAAGGCATCGAGGGATCGAGGCCGAGTCAGCCACATTTGCTCGTAGCCACCACCCAGGCAAGGGGGCGACGATCTTGGCTCAGCACAGCTGGTCACTGCAGTCCTCGACTCCCTCCCGCTCTGTATTTGGTGAGTCCGTCCCTTTTCACATCGAAGGGCTTCGCCACATCCGGATTGACCCTTCGATTTATTGTTGAAGTGATCGAACACAATCGACACCCCCTTGAGTTATGTTGTATTGTGTATTTGGGCTTCACCCCCTTTAATTTGTGTTATTTAGTACGAATTTGTCTTTTCTTACTACTTTATTTAAATTTTGCCATTTAATTGTAACTTCATAAACTTTAATTGTTATTAGTTTGGCCCTCAGCCATTTAGTACCAAAAATATCCGTTCGTGGCGGTACTTAACGTGTGGCCGGTTTTGGCCTCCGCTTAATTTCGACCCTTCACTGACTTGCGCGAATATTTGCGTCATCTTGCGGTTTAGTAGGTACCTGCGTCCGCCAATTTGCGCTCGAGATTTATCGGTCAATTAAGTTGGAGCTCCGTGAAGGCTCTGTTTCGTCCGGATTGCGGTACGTTTTGCTGTCATCATTTTTAATTGTGAAATTATCCGCTTAATAACTTGTAAACGAATTACTGTATCAACCTGATATATATATATATATATGTACATAGTTTTATTGTTTGTGTGTTATTGCTAAAGCTAGCCACTCCCTTCAATTTATAGGAGATTTATATTGTGATTTCTGGCTTTCGACGTCGTCGCATCAGGGTAAATAAAGCCAGTGGCGTCCTTAAGTACCAACTTCAAGTAGTAGCCTGCCTATTTGCTACCTACCTCCTGTATAGGAGAAGATCCACCGCCCTGGGATCGGGCTTGCGATTTATTTTTCAGAACTCCTTTTTTTTGTGTATGCACTAATCAGTTGTGGGTCCTCTTGACCAGTGGACCTACCCAACGCCCTGCGCGATCTGATTGTGTCACTATTTCCAGTTCTCATCCAAGTATATAAATTCTCTGTCGACTCGAGATACTGATACAGACTTGCCAGTTATTCTCGTGCATTTTAAAGAATATCTCCAGAATACTCCAGAGGTTTGAATAAGAACTGGAAATAGTAAAGATACATTCCCGTTTAACCCACAGTCCATCAAATTAATTTGAAAGAAAAACTATTAAGCGGTTTTGGAAAGTTAACTTGCTGGGCTGGAAAATTTACCAATAGGTACTTCCGTGAATTACCTACTTAACAGTCGGTGGTGGGATTTGAGGAAACATAAAACCGTTTCAGATACATCTATTATTGTATTAATTTGTTCATAGATTATTTTTAAAGACTGCATAAGCAAGAGTTGAACTTGCATGCAGTTTGAAGCAGCATTGCTTGAGAGTTCTATTCTTTCAGACCAAAATTTGGTTGAATTAATTAAATTCTCGACGTAATTTTCCGTCACCTGAAGGTTATAGATGGGAAAAACGACGTGGGTGACAGTCTTGGGCCAGCTCTTCAAACATAACCCGCTGTCCCATAAAACCATTTCAGATATTATTGTTTTTAAAGACTGCATAAGCAAGAGTTACATTTGCAATAAAAATAAGGTTTCCTGCATTTTTTCATGCCACGGTATGGGAAAACCGATCCTGTAAAAATAACATGAAGGAAATTCAAATGAGGGAAGACCCCCGATCACGGAGGTTCCCCGATCAACGAGAAGGACGACGAAGAATTTTCATATAAAATGAATTGGAGTGGGGAGGTTAATATTGTTTTTCTTACCTACATGAAATAAAAAGCGCTTTTCAAGAGTTCCAAGTCTTATTTCCATTTTTTTCAGGAATACAGGATATTCTCTAAGATTGTAGATGTGGACGTCTCAAGGGGTTGCGGAGTGGCGGGACGCAGCGAAAGTCGTGGTGGGGGCGCGGAGATCCGAGCGTTACAATGGCATGAATTCTTTACTTCCTCTCAGATTTAAACAATTATCTCCTTTATTGATTGCGCTAAAAATATTCTGTAAAGACGATCGTCAACAAAATAAAATAGCACATCTTTTATTAAGAATAATTAATTTCGATTAACCGCCCCGATTTGGAGTAATCGTGTTGGAAAGGAAATATGCCCCTAAAAATGATGCGTTTTTGCCGATGCTCGAACCGAGATAATCGCCTCCAAACGTCCGTGGCCCCGTATGGTTCAATGGAGATATTAACCTCCCCAAACCCATCACAATTTTAAAAAAATGGGAGGTTACTGCAATCACTAAAATTTTCGAATTTGAGATAGCACCAGATCTCCACGTTTTGAGGTCTCAGGAACCCAGAAAAGTGGTTTTTAAAATGTGTCTGTGTGTATGTTCGTACGTACGTACGTTTGTAAACACGCCACAGCCAAAACTACTGGGCCGATTTGGCTGCAATTTGGTACGTAGGCATCTCATAACCCAACTTAGGTCTGAAAAGCTTTTGGAGCCAATCGTGCAACCGGAAATGCCATTTTGGCACATCAACTTTTAAATTTTAAATGCAAACCCCCATTTTTCACGTCACCATAAGAAAGACCTTCAAATTCTGCTTCTAAAAATGTATTCATTCTTAGTGCCCTTTTGACCAAAAATAAAAAAAAAATTGATTTTTATCAGACTTTAAAATCGCGGTACAGCCCAAGCCCCTGAATCGATTTGACTGAAATTTTGCACATAGGGATTGTATTACACCTCGAAAAGCTGAACAAATTTTGAATTCCATCGACTCACGGAAAGTGTCCTTTTGGCACACCAATTTCCAAATTTAAAATTATTCAATCATTTAACCATTAAAAACAAGTTTTTGAAAGATTTATTGTCACCATCAGAAGGGTCTTCAAATCTTGGTTTTAAATAGGACAAAATTAATTCGCATTTAGCGCTGTTTGGTTCAAAAAATCGAAATTTTATAATAACAGTAAAAACACATTATAGCCCCAATTACTGAATCGATTTGGCTGAAATTTGGTACATGGAGATTAGGTGACCCATTGAAGACCTGAAAGGCTTTTGGGAGCAATTGGCCCACGGGAACTGCCATTTAAGCATATCAACTTAAAATTTTAAATACAAGGCCTCCTTTTTTATGTCGCCTTTAGAAAGACGATCAAATTCTGGTTCTAAAAATGTACTTACAATTTCTGCCATTTCAATGGAAAATAGAGAAAAAATTCTTTCTCATTAAAAGGGAACAGGCTGACAGTGGATGACATAAAGTGGCAGTTATTGTCAAAAATTTGGCAAAAGATTAACCTTAAAAGGAACATATTGTCAAATGTGATGGGTGATGTACAAGGTGATGTCGGTATTTGTCAGAAAATTGCGAAATTACAGACGATAAGGATAAAAAAAATTCTGTTGAATTGACTACTATCTACACAGAATACAAAGATCCACGCGATGGGGAGGTTCCAGCCGCTTCTCTGCTGCATTTTTTTTCTTTCAAAATTAATAAAAAATACAATCCGCACAGACATCACCATGAATTTTTCAGGAAAGGTACTTCTCCACATGAACTTTCACGTGGCGGCGTTAAGGTGCAGTTTCGTTCAGGCGTTTGACGGTCGCGTCTGGCGGCCGGCCGCCAGACGCGTGACACTGCTTATACCTGACAACGTAATGTGCGGTTTCGTAGGAGCTGCTGAAAATTCGGACGCGTACCATGATAAATTTTGAGGCGTCTGACGGCGGCTGCCAGACGCGACCGTCAAACGCCTGAACGAAACCGTACCTTTAGTTGGAAAATTTTGATTTGTGCCCTTTGTCACAGGACGACCCTTGGACGAATTTGACAGTAGCATACCGAGGGCATTAGAAACCAAAATTTATACTCCATACATTTTCACTCGCAAGTGCCCCATAATTCCTAAACTAAGCGACTTTTCTCCTCGCGAGCACCCTACTAATACAGAACTCTATTAATTTCTTCCCGTTGCTGTTTAAAGTTTCTTCTCCGTGCCTTCCTATGACCCTTTCCCATTTCTCTGGTTCCTTTTCCACTCTTGCGTTTAGGTCGCCCATTATAATAAGTTTTCCTGTATCCTCTTCTACTACTTTTTGTAAGTTTTCCCAGAAGTCTTCCTTCTCTGTTATTTTTGCATCCTCATTAGGTCCATAAGCAACTATTACTGTCACAGCGTCCTTTCCTCTGTCCAGGGACACTTTCAGTAGCCTCTCATTTATAAATTCCCAAGTTTTGATATTTTTAATATTATCCCGCTTTACAAGACATGCAACACCAGCTCTTGCCCTTTCTGCTTCAATTACTCCTCCATATATAGGTTGCCGCTATTCATTATCTTGGTTCCCGTTCCTTTCTTTTTTGTTTCTGTTATTGCTAATAATTCCACCTTTGCACTGTTCATGTTATCATCTAGTTCAACTTCTTTTCCATTTATTCCTCTGATGTTCCATGTTGCAATTCTCCAAACTTCCTTTCCTAATCCGAGGGTCAGACTCCTCTTTTGTATGTTGTCTAAATTCTTCTTCCCTATCGTTACTCCACTTCCACTCGATATCATCGACGATTAGCTTGTGATACTTAACGAGTACTTTCTTCCCAGCACGCTTTTCGATTTCAGCCCTATTTCTGGCCTGCTGTTGCACTTTCCTTTCTTTCTCCGTTAGGTCGTTATTGATGTAAATTCTCTCCTGGTAATTTGTTCTCTAGAATTTTCAGTTTATCCTCGAAGGTTTCCATTTCTATTATGCATCTTCTTTCGCCAACTTTTTTTACTGCTCTTATTTCTACGTTAGTCTTCAGCTCGGTTTGTATGAAGTTTGCCATTTTTTGTTTCAACTCCTTCTGATTGCCCGCATCGGCACTCATTCCCGATACTATCAGATTGTTTTTCTTCTTTTCCTTTTCCATCTCTTCTATCTTGTTGTGCAGTAATTTTATTTCTTTCTTCATTTCAATGTTTTCCTTCAATACTAATCTCACTTCCTCCTGGTATTCCAGTCGTGCTTTCTTAGCCTCCTGTAACTCTGCCATCACTTCACGAAACATTTCCTCGATCTCCATTTTCCAATTTTCAGATTAAAGTTCGCAGCTTTATTTACTATCCTAATGTAATGTGTGTTGCCTAGCTTCGGACAGTAACACTTTCACAGATTACTCACTGCTAAAACTATATCCCTAGTGCACTATTAGTGATTACTTCGCTCGATATAGCCCAATTTTGAGAAAAATATCGAAGCAGTCGCATTCCAATATGGCGGAAAAAAGCTATTGCAACAGTTTTTTTTTTTCTGAAAATTTTGAAAACTTTGTTGTGGGCCCTCTACGTCTCCGTACCAATCGGATATATTGTACCTCAATGGAGGGAACTTAACCTCACTTTTACCTTTGTCAACAAAGGGCCAAGTGAAGTGCCTTCACGCAAAATGTAATTTAAGCCGTAAGTATCCCCCCAAAAACCACCCCTTAATTAATTAATTAATTCCAGTTAATTATAACAAATGAAAAACACTGCCACTATTTTTAATTATGGAAGATTACATTAACACGAAGTGGGAGTTTGCGACCGAAGACCCCTTGCCCCCCTTGCCCCTCTACGACACGAGGCCCGAAGACCCCTTCCAGGGGGCCCCCATGAGCGAAGCCCTACTCGTCAACCTGAACAAAAAAGTTGCAAATGACAACTCTGTCACTTGAAACTGACAATTGTCACTTGTAGCTGGCGATAATTCGTTAATTGGAACAGACCAATGGCGTACGCCGGAGGGGGTTAGGGGGGTTACAACTCGTGTGATTCCAGAAATTTTTGTTTTTTTTTCAGTTTCTAGAAAATAACGAAAATGTAGGATTTATGCTCTTTTAGTAGTTTTTGTACACCTTGTTCTTTTGACACCCCCCCTTTTCATTACAAATTTCTGCGCACGTCACTGAAGCAGTTCGTCATTGGTCTGTTCCAATTAACGAATTATCGCCAGCTACAAGTGACAATCGTCAGTTACAAGTGACAATTGTTGGTTACAAGTCACAACTGTCGGTTACAAGCGACAATACTTTCGGTTACAAGCGACAATACTGTCGGTTACAAGTGACAATACTGTCGGTTACAAGTGACAATTGTCGGTTACAAGTGGCAATTGTCGGTTACAAGTGACAATTGTCGGTTACAAGTGACAACTGTCAGTTACAAGCGACAATACTTTTGGTTACAAGCGACAATACTGTCGGTTACAAGTGACAATTGTCGGTTACAAGTGACAATTGTGGGTTACAAGTGACAATTGTCGGTTACAAGTGACAATTGTGGGTTACAAGTGGCAATTGTCGGTTACAAGCGACAATACTGTCGGTTACAAGTGACAATTGTCGGCTACAAGTGACAATTGTCGGCTACAAGTGACAATTGTCGGTTGCAAGTGACAATTGTCAGTTGCAAGTGACAATTGTCGGTTACAAGTGACAATTGTCGGTTACAAGTGACAATTGTCGGTCACAAGTGACAATTTGCTATTGCAACAAAGTTTTTTTTTCTGAAAATTTTAAATACTTTGCTGTGGCCCCTCTACGTCTCCGTACCAATCGGATATATTAAATACTTTCAATATTGATAAGTTTTCAATGTCATTCAGAATAAGACCGAAGCTGTCTGCAATTTCAAAACATTTTCATCGCTAAAAAACGACTTTAACCATGCCTGTGACGTCATAGCCGTCAAACTGTCACCAGCTGACACCCTATAGAAAGACAAAGATTAGATAACCTAGATCTTAAAAATCTAACCAAATTTATTGCTCACAAAACGAGATTTCTGTCCTGTCCGCTATTTTTTGACTACTAAACTAGCACCAATGTAATTTTGAGTTTGGAAAATCAGTTTATAAGAAAATAATGCGCAATCAGCTATCTACGTACTGGTACCTCAATGGAGGGAACTTAACCTCACTTTTACCTTTGTCAACAAAGGGCCAAGTGAAGTGCCTTCACGCAAAATGTAATTTAAGCCGTAAATATCCCCCAAAAACCACCCCTTAATTAATTAATTAATTCCAGTTGTCCAATTGTCACTTGCAACTGATAATTGTCACTTGCAATTGACAATTGTCGGTTACAAGTGACAATTGTCGGTTACAAGCGACAATTGTCGGTCACAAGCGACAATTGTCGGTTACAAGTGACAATTGTCGGTTACAAGTGACAATTGTCGGTTACAAGTGACAATTGTCCGTTACAAGTGACAATTGTCAGTTACAAGTGACAATTTGCTATTGCAACAAAGTTTTTTTCTCTGAAAATTTTAAAAACTTTGCTGTGGCCCCTCTACGCCTTCGCACCAATCGGATATATTAAATGTTTTCAATATTGATAAGTTTTCAACGTCATTCAGAATAAGACCGAAGCTGTCTGCAATTTCAAAACATTTTCGTCGCTAAAAAACGGCTTTAACCATGCCTGTGACGTCAACGCCGTCGAACTGTCACCAGCTGACACCCCATAGAAAGAACAATAATAGATAACCTAGATCTTAAAAATCTAACCAAATTTATTGCTCACAAAAACGAGATTTCTGTCCTGTCCGCTATTTTTTGACTATTAAACTAGCACCAATGTAATTTTGAGTTTGGAAAATCAGTTTATAAGAAAATAATGCGCAATCAGTTATCTACGTAAATTGTACCTCAATGGAGGGAACTTAACCTCACTTTTACCTTTGTCAACAAAGGGCCAAGTGAAGTGCCTTCACGCAAAATGTAATTTAAGCCGTAAGAATCCCCCCAAAAACCACCCCTTAATTAATTAATTAATTCCAGTTGTCCAATTGTCACTTGCAACTGATAATTGTCACTTGCAATTGACAATTGTCGGTTACAAGTGACAATTGTCGGTTACAAGCGACAATTGTCGGTTACAAGCGACAATTGTCGGTTACAAGCGACAATTGTCGGTTACAAGCGACAATTGTCGGTTACTGTTGAGGTTTCATACAGAGCATAAACAATATGGTATAGATTAAAGAAGGTTTATTAATGAAGTATATTCCAAGAGTGTCAGCTCAAGACTGACTTCAGTTGAGAGAGGGCTGAAGGCCCTTCACAAACCTACGGCTTACAACACTAAGTAGCAGCGCAAGCGCTGTGTTAAAATACCCAATACAAGTTTAAATATATAAAATTGATTGTATTTTATTCAACACTTCCTCTCAACAATTTTATAGCTTGTTCAGTCCCAACATATTCCGAAGTTTTTCAAAGCGCATTCTTAATAGGGGTTTCGTCATTATGTCGGCTACCTGGTTCTCTCCTTCCACGTGGCTAACATCAAGTAATCCCTCGACACATTTTTCTCTCAGAAAATGAAATCTTACATCAATGTGCTTCGAACGCTTGTGGAACTCTGGATTTTTCGATAACTTCACAGCACTTGCGTTATCAATTAAAAGCGTTGGAGTAGAAGCGGTATCAGTAATTTCGCTCAGAAGACGATTTAACCATATTACTTCTTTCGCCGCTTCACTTCCGGCTACGTATTCTGCTTCGGTTGTTGATAGCACAACACTTTTCTGTTTTGTGCTTAGCCAGCTTATCGCCCCTCCGGCATTTTTGCATACAACTCCAGTACGCGATCGTCTGGTTATTGGATCTCCGGCGTAATCGGCATCGCTGTAGGCTTCCATGTCCGGTTTGCCGCTCGAACTATAAATCAACCCATAGTTTACAGTTCCTTTCAAATATCTGAAGATTCTTTTCACGGCTCTCCAATTTGACCGCTTAGGATTTTCAAGCGTTTCCGAAACCATGCTGACTGCATATGCGATATCCGGTCTGGTGGCAATTGCCAGATACATCAAACTGCCAACGGCCTCTCGATAGGGGGTTTCTCTACCTAAAGTTGGGTCTTCCTCGCTGAGAGAATTATCTCTGTCACAGGGTGTAGTGACCGCGTTCGCACTTTCCATTTCAAACCTTTGTAAGATTTTTACGCAGTATCCACCCTGACCTATAAAAACGGAACCGTCCTGAAGTCTGGCTACCTGCATCCCTAGAAAGCTGTTCAGCGGACCCACAGTAATTTTAAATTCACTTTCCAGAGTTTCAACAAATGACCTAATTTCGTTTGCGTCACTTCCGGCCACAAGTCCGTCATCAACGTACACAGCGACAAGCAGTTTTTTATTCGCGTTCTTACGTACGAACAAACAAGAATCCGCACTGCTGCACCAGAAATCGCGATTTTTCATGAACTCCACTAGACGTTTGTTCCAACATCGCGGCGCTTGCTTTAGTCCATATAAACTTCGGTTAAGTTTGCACACTCGACCAGTTCCATCATCGAATCCTTCGGGTTGTTTCATATACACTTCCTCTTGAAGTTTACCGTAGAGAAACGCCGTCTTCACATCGAACTGTTTCAGTTGCAGATTTTCTAGAGCCGATATACTTAAAATGGCTCGCACGGTATCAAATCTCGCAACCGGGCTGAAAGTCTCATTGTAATCTATTCCCGGTTTCTGCGAATATCCTTGTGCCACCAATCGTGCTTTGTGCCTGTCGACACTGCCATCAGCCTTGGTTTTGATTCGAAAAACCCATCTGCAGCCGATTACTTTCATGTCCGGTTTGCGGTCCACAAGTTCCCATGTGTCGTTTTCGGCTAATGATGAAATTTCATCGTTCATCGCACATTGCCACTGATTAACTTCATCAGAGTGCATTGCCGAACGAAAAGAGTTTGGAGCATCGCACTCCGCCACCATCGCGTAATCTTTTAAATACGCTGGCAATTTTGTTTCACGTTTCTCCCTAACTTGTTCAGATGATTCGGGCTCGGTTTCGCTTTCACAGCTTTCACTTTCTGATTTTTCTTCCGGGACTTCCTCCCTAGCTTCCTCTAAATCCGGAGCGATTTCTGAACCCTTGACAATTAATTCTGTTCTGGGAGAAATTAGTGTTTCAGCCGCGAACACGATATCCCGACTTATTGTTATTTTATTGTCGCATTCAGTCCAAACCCGAAACCCATCTTTTTCCCCACAATAGCCCACCAGCCGTGCTTCCACACTCTTTTTGTCCCATTTACGCCTCTGCTGTTTTGGAACATGCATAAAGCATTTTGTTCCGAACACACGCAAATGATTTAACGTGTTGGAGCTCTCTTTCTTGAACCACAATTCGAATGGAGTTTTGTTCTGGACCGCGGTAGGGCCCGTTCGATTTAAAACGTACACCGCACTATTTACCGCTTCGGCCCACAATTTTATCGGTAAGTTTTTCGCGTGAATCATAGACCGCGCACATTCCACAATGGTCCTATTTTCTCGCTCAGCCGCACCATTTTGTTCCGGTGTATAGGGCATGACCTTTCGAAAATTTATTCCTTTGGACTGAAGAATGTTAAGCACTTCGGCGTTGTCGAATTCTTTTCCACCATCGCTTAAAAATTCTTCAATAGTGTGGCCAGCCGTAATTGCCTCGTTCACAAAAACTTTTACGCAATTTGCAACTTCACTCTTGGCTTTCATGAAAAATACACGTCGATATTTTGAAAAATCGTCTTTGAAACACACGAAATATCTTGCACCGCCAATTGAATCCTGTTGCATAGGCCCACACACATCCGCATGAATTAACTTTCCTGCTTCAGTTGGTCGATTCCTCCTCGGCTTGAAACTTGCCCGGTGTTGTTTTCCATACAAACAACCCTCACAGAACTCTTGATCAGTCTGCACCTCGATTCCTCTTTGTTTCAGGAAACTAACCACATGTTTTTTGTTTTGATGACACATTCTTTCGTGCCATAACTGCACCGTGTCAATCGTCGACGCAACATATGTGCATCTGCAGCCACGTTTGGCACACAGACTCGCATATTTAATGCATAGACTCCACTCGGGAGCTTTTTTCCTGATAACTTCACCTTTCCATCTTTCTTGATGTAACATCCGGTATTATCAGCCTCAAACTTGTATCCTTTGTTGATTGTTTGCCCAATCGAAAACAAGTTCCTGCTTATATCAGGTACGAACCACACATTAGCCAGGTGATTTTGATGCCACTCCTTACCAATAAGCATTTCCACATTGATATTTCCGCAACCGTATGCTGCTATTTTGTTACTGTCACCTATTTGCACTAATTTAGGCGTAACAAAAGATTTATAATCAATGAAAAAGTCTTTATTGTGTGTCATGTGCGCGGACGCCCCAGTATCCGCCAACCACATTTCTTCATTTGCGGCACCGTCACATTCACCCACGAACGCGTCACCTTCGGCTTTCGAGCTTTTTGAAGCCTTCCGATTCGCACTCGATGTGGAAGACGACGTACTCGTCTTCTTCGGGCAGTCTTTAGCGAAATGTCCAGGTTGATGACACTTGTAGCACTTTTTAACTTTATTTTTGTTGGCGCTTTTAGCCACTAGAGCGAGTTCACTGTTCGACTTTGCCGGCAATCTCATTTCAATTAACCGCAAACGCTCCGTTAGTGCATTAATCGTCCGGTCCTTCATAGGAATCGATTCCCACACACTTTTAAACTCAAAGTAATCAGGAGGCAAGGTGGACATTATTCGACTCATTAGCAGCAGTTCAGGGAGTTCCGTTGTCGCCAGTCTTTTGAGCTCGTCGTTCATATCGCAAAAAAGTTTCTGCAGACGAGCGATATGCGTGGCTATATCTTCGGTTGGATCCTTTTCGCCACTGAAGAATTTCTCCATTAAGCGATCCAATCTTTGACCCGAACTTTGTTCATATATCGAAGACAATTTTTGCCAAATTTCCGTGGCAGTCTCACATGTCGCTGTTATGTCCATATTGGCATTATTCATCGCACCCACTATAATTAATTGGGCCAGAGCATCCGACTTTTGGTAGGCCTTATAAGCACTTATTTCATCTGCTTTGGCCGCTGCACCAGGTACCGCCGGCATAATTCGCTCACCCTTTACTAGGTCGAGAACCTCATGATGCCGCAAAAGCAATTCCACTTGCCTTCGCCACTTGCTCCAATTTGTCGCGCCTTCAAGTTTCTCTACTTGAGCCTTGAACTCCATTTTATCACCACACCCCTATGTAGTTCAGTCACGCACAATTAAAGTCCACCACGCGCCGTGTACGCGAATACAACTTTAACGCAAAAACGAACGGGACTAAACACACTCTCACACTTCTCAAAAGCTTTTTAAACTTTCCTACACGCACAGTTTTGAACGTTCTGGGCCCATAACCTGTTGAGGTTTCATACAGAGCATAAACAATATGGTATAGATTAAAGAAGGTTTATTAATGAAGTATATTCCAAGAGTGTCAGCTCAAGACTGACTTCAGTTGAGAGAGGGCTGAAGGCCCTTCACAAACCTACGGCTTACAACACTAAGTAGCAGCGCAAGCGCTGTGTTAAAATACCCAATACAAGTTTAAATATATAAAATTGATTGTATTTTATTCAACAGTTACAAGTGACAATTATCGGTTACAAGTGACAATTCTCGGTTACAAGTGACAATTGTCAGTTACAAGTGACAATTTGCTATTGCAACAAGGTTTTTTTTTCTGAAAAATTTAAATACTTTGCTGTGGCCCCTCTACGTCTCCGTACCAATCGGATATATTAAATATTTTCAATATTGATAAGTTTTCAATGTCATTCAGAATAAGACCGAAGCTGTCTGCAATTTCAAAACATTTTCGTCGCTAAAAAACGGCTTTAACCATGCCTGTGACGTCATAGCCGTCGAACTGTCACCAGCTGACACCCCATAGAAAGAAGAATATTAGATAACCTAGATCTTAAAAATCTAACCAAATTTATTGCTCACAAAAACGAGATTTCTGTCCTGGTCGCTATTTTTTGACTACTAAACTAGCACCAATGTAATTTTGACTTTGGAAAATCAGTTTATAAGGAAATAATGCGCAATCAGCTATCTACGTAATGATACCTCAATGGAGGGAACTTAACCTCACTTTTACCTTTGTCAACAAAGGGCTAAGTGAAGTGCCTTCACGCAAAATGTAATTTAAGCCGTAAGTATCCCCCCAAAAACCACCCCTTAATTAATTAATTAATTCCAGTTAATTAACAAATGAAAAACACTGCCACTATTTTTAATTATGGAAGATTACATTAACACGAAGTGGGAGTTTGCGACCGAAGACTCCTTGCCCCCCTTGCCCCTCTACGACACGGAAGACCCCTTCCAAGGGGCCCCCATGAGCGAAGCCCTACTCGTCAACCCGAACAAAATTCTCAAATTCCACGGCAGACTCTCACAGTTTCAGTGCAAAGACTGCGAGTACGTCTCCAAGCGAAAAGACAACTTCGTCAGACACTTGCAGACGAGACACGCCAAGGGGGCCCAATGGTTCGACTGTGAACATTGTGAGTACAAAACAAAGAACAAGTACCACTTGAAGCAGCACGTGAACTCGATTCATGTCCTGTCGGAGGAGATAGCTTGCGGGGAGTGCTCGTACAAGGGGAAGCACCGGAGCAACCTCCGGATTCACAAAATGAGGAATCACATCCCCCCGGAAGCTACCAATTTATTGAAATGTACCAAGTGTCCCTACAAGACACTGCTGAAGAAGGACTTCAACCGGCATTTGGTCAATCGGCATACGGATTCCGAGAAGATTCAGTGGTTTTGTTGCTCGGAGTGCGAGTACAAGTCGAAGCATAAGGGGCACCTGAATCGGCATGTCTTAGTGAGGCACTCGGCCCCCGAGGACATAAACTGGTTTCAGTGCCCAGATTGCTCGTACAGGGCGAAGGAAAGGAATGGGTTTAAAAAGCACGTGACGAGGAGGCATAAAAGTGGGGGTTAGGGGGGCGAAAAATTTTTTTTTATGTTCCCAGTTAAGGGGCTGCGAGTTCTGTGTGATTTAATTTAAGGTTAATTTTGCTCAATTGTAAGTTAGGAGCGATTTTTTAGGTAATTTTACACTGTGCTAGGGGTAGGTTTTGTAAAAGTACAAATTTGAATTGTGTTCGATAATTATAGTAACGATAAAAGACTGTTTTTTAATACTATTGATTGCTTTCACTTTCACTCTGCAATTCAAGTAGGTGCGTGACCGATTTGGCTCAGATCTCAGATCTGTATACAGGGTACCAGTAGATTCTTATTTGAAAAAAAGTTACTATGAACGTATGTTGAAGAATAAGTCCTAAGGGAGCTAAGGCCACTTTGAAAGTGTTTTGTTTTCTAAATATTAGAGATGGGCGATTCCCGGGAGTTTATTTTTTAGGAAAAATTCCCGATATTTTCCCGAAAACTTTCAAATACGTTTCCCAAAGGCAATTTTCCCCTAAAGAAAGTTTCCTTGGAAATTAGGAATGATAATGGGCAAATCCCAAGGGAATAAATTCCCAAATATTTGTTTAAGAGATTAATGGAGAAAAATGTCTTGGAAATCTTTTCCCTTGGAAATGTTTTCTGGAAATATTTCCAACAAAATTTCAGTAAACTGACTGATCAACGTTTATTTTTTTATTAACCTCCCCAAACCCATCACAATTTTAAAAAAATGGGAGGTTACTGCAATCACTAAAATTTTCGAATTTGAGATAGCACCAGATCTCCACGTTTTGAGGTCTCAGGAACCCAGAAAAGTGGTTTTTAAAATGTGTCTGTGTGTATGTTCGTACGTACGTTTGTAAACACGCCACAGCCAAAACTACTGGGCCGATTTGGCTGCAATTTGGTACGTAGGCATCTCATAACCCAACTTAGATCTGAAAAGCTTTTGGAGCCAATCGTGCAACCGGAAATGCCATTTTGGCACATCAACTTTTAAATTTTAAATGCAAACCCCCATTTTTCACGTCACCATAAGAAAGACCTTCAAATTCTGCTTCTAAAAATGTATTCATTCTTAGTGCCCTTTTGACCAAAAATTAAAAAAAAATTGATTTTTATCAGACTTTAAAATCGCGGTACAGCCCAAGCCCCTGAATCGATTTGACTGAAATTTTGCACATAGGGATTGTATTACACCTCGAAAAGCTGAACAAATTTTGAATTCCATCGACTCACGGAAAGTGTCCTTTTGGCACACCAATTTCCAAATTTAAAATTACTCAATCATTTAACCATTAAAAACAAGTTTTTGAAAGATTTATTGTCACCATCAGAAGGGTCTTCAAATTTTGGTTTTAAATAGGACAAAATTAATTCGCATTTAGCGCTGTTTGGTTCAAAAAATCGAAATTTTATAATAACAGTAAAAACACATTATAGCCCAAATTACTGAATCGATTTGGCTGAAATTTGGTACATGGAGATTAGGTGACCCGTTGAAGACCTGAAAGGCTTTTGGGAGCAATTGGCCCACGGGAACTGCCATTTAAGCATATCAACTTAAAATTTTAAATACAAGGCCTCCTTTTTTATGTCGCCTTTAGAAAGACGATCAAATTCTGGTTCTAAAAATGTACTTACAATTTCTGCCATTTCAATGGAAAATAGAGAAAAAATTCTTTCTCATTAAAAGGGAGCAGACTGACAGTGGATGACATAAAGTGGCAGTTATTGTCAAAAATTTGGCAAAAGATTAACCTTAAAAGGAACATATTGTCAAATGTGATGGGTGATGTACGAGGTGATGTCGGTATTTGTCAGAAAATTGCGAAATTACAGACGATAAGGATAAAAAAAATTCTGTTGAATTGACTACTATCTACACAGAATACAAAGATCCACGCGATGGGGAGGTTCCAGCCGCTTCTCTGCTGCATTTTTTTTGTTCACATTTTCTGGATGGCCTCATTAAATTTTATTAATGTTGACATGCAGTGTTGTTAAAGATACATTTTTTGAAGTATCTAGATACAGATACTATTCGAACGGAGTATCTAGATACTAGGTAGATACATTTTCTTCATCAGTATCTAGATACAGATACAGATACTTGCAATAAGTATCTAGATACATATAGATACATTTCAGATACATCTGAATTAAATTTTTTTTTAAAAAAACAACCTTTATGTTGTTTCTTTTTATAGAAATAATAGTTTCTGAAATAGTTGATATTATATCTATTACCTACTGGTTCCGGTTTTCTATATTTTACAGTTATGCACCTATATAGCTGAATTTATTCCTAAAGAAAAAAAATTTCATTTGGAACAGGTATGAATACCTGTTAGGCATTAGGGTGCAGAATGCAGGCAATTACTAGAGAAACGCTAATCCGCCTGACCATCGATACCCATCAGAATAAACAGAATGACGCAAGCAACGCGAAGTTTTTTGGAAACAAACGCACATTATTTAAAAAATTGTAAAAGGGGGTCTGCTAAAGCTCGGGTACGATACGGGTATCAAGAAAGAGTAAAGCAAATAAATATTTCTAGGTGCAATTACAAACTCATTAGTTCGGTATCGGTATTTTGGGGAAAGCCCAGCTTCTTCGAATAGAGTATCCCTTTGTGTTTCTATACCTACCTGTTTAGGATCCCACCGGAAAGGACTCCTTAACACAAAGATATTGATTATTTGCGAGTGTAGAAGAAACCAAACATCTGCATTTTTGACGCTTACAACCGAGGAAAAAAACATCTCACATTTTAAAGTTGTCGTTGTCTCGAGGTAGTTGTCAATTATTAAAATGCGAGTTAGGGTATTGTGTATCTAAGTATCTATGAAATGTCTTAGATACAAGATACTATAAAAAATGTATCTAGATACGGATAAGATACTGTATGTAGAAATGTATCCAGATACGTATCTAGATACATCAAATGTATCTAGATACTTGTATCTAGTTATACTTAACAACACTGTTGACATGACACCAGATTGACACTGCGCATCATCAGAAAACAGTGCCGCGTCTGTGCATTTGACGTGGGAATATTCCCGGAAATATTTTCCAGGAAATATTGCCCAAAAAGTTTCTGGGAAAGTTTCTTTTTAGGGATTGATTTCTTCGCGGAAATTTGGTATCTTTACTGAGTCTTTGATGCTGAATTTACTACTAAGGAGAAAATTATTAAATTTTGATCATAAGCGTCTCGTACAGGAGGGCCCAGCAAACCTCAATCTTATGGCCGGTTGCCGGCCGGAATGAGGCTGCCCGGACAAGCCGGAACCGGCCCAGAAGCGAGTGCCTTATCTGGCGCGGCCCGCATGTGTGCCTCTGGTTTTGTTACGGCCGATCTACGTTGCCCAGGCACGGGCCGGGTCTGGTTCTGTTTGGGCCCACATTACGGCGTTCTTATGGCCACATTCAGGCCGGAACTACCTCGGGACGAAAAAAAATGTGATAAACCGCTTCACCACCGAGAACCGAACCCGGATTCTTCGGACGATAGTCGAGTTTCTTGCTACTAGGCCGCTTCACCTCATACTTTACTTTGTTTGTATCTTGTACATAAACTAACCGGCAATTATTTAAAAAATATGTAATACTCTTTAATTTTGCGAATTGCATGATAGTAAGGGTTACATTATCAAATTAATCACTATCATCATATTATTTAGCTACAGAAACATTTTCAATACGGCCAGAATGAGGCAGCCAGAGGCCGGCCGTGCCATGGCTGTCTTTGTCTGGCCGTTGTTCGTATGCCCATAGTACGGCCACGTTGTGGCTGCTTTCGTATGGCCGATTCTCGTCTGGCCAGTACACGGCCGTAATTCTATTGCCAGTGCCGGACTTGCCGGACAGTTGCCATAACACGGCCAGACCTTCTGTGTTTGCTGGGGGGCTTAGGACTAAATTTACTCAATCATTTTTGTAAGCAGTTTTTTCTCAAATTAGATTTCAGAATCCGAAAATTTGAGGTTTTTAAAGTAAAAAAAATGCAGCAGAGAAGCGGCTGGAACCTCCCCATCGCGTGGATCTTTGTATTCTGTGTAGATAGTAGTCAATTCAACAGATTTTTTTTTATCCTTATCGTCTGACGTCAGTGACTAATTTCGCAATTTTCTGACAAATACCGACATCACCTCGTACATCACCCATCACATTTGACAATATGTTCCTTTTAAGGTTAATCTTTTGCCACCTTTTTGACAATAACTGCCACTTTATGTCATCCACTGTCAGCCTGCTCCCTTTTAATGAGAAAGAATTTTTTCTCTATTTTCCACTGAAATGGCAGAAACTGTGAGTACATTTTTAGAACCAGAATTTGATCGTCTTTCTAATGGCGACATAAAAAAGAGGCCTTGTATTTAAAATTTTAAGTTGATATGCTTAAATGGCAGTTCGCGTGGGCCAATTGCTCCCAAAAGCCTTTCAGGTCTTCAACGGGTCACCTAATCTCCATGTACCAAATTTCAGCCAAATCGATTCAGTAATTTGGGCTATAATGTATTTTTACTGTTATTATAAAATTTCGATTTTTTGAACCAAACAGCGCTAAATGCGAATTAATTTTGTCCTATTTAAAACCAGAATTTGAAGACCTTTCTGATGGTGACAATAAATCTTTCAAAAACCTGTTTTTAATGGTCAAATGAGAGAATAATTTTAAATTTGGAAATTGGTATGCCAAAACAGCACTTTCCGTGAGTCGATTGAATTCAAAATTTGTTCAGCTCTTCGACGTGTAATACAATCTCCATATGCAAAATTTCGGCCAAATCGGTTCAGGGGCTTGGGCTGTACCGCGATTTTAAAGTCCGATAAAAATCAATTTTTTTTTAATTTTTGGTCAAAAGGGCACTAAGAATGAATACATTTTTAGAAGCAGAATTTGAAGGTCTTTCTTATGGTGACGTGAAAAATGGGGGTTTGCATTTAAAATTTAAAAGTTGATGTGCCAAAATGGCATTTCCGGTTGCACGATTGGCTCCAAAAGCTTTTCAGATCTAAGTTGGGTTATGAGATGCCTACGCACCAAATTACAGCCAAATCGGCCCAGTAGTTTTGGCTGCGGCGTGTTTACAAACGTACGAACGTACGTACGTACGAACGTACGAACGTACGAACGTACGAACGTACGTACGAACGTACGTACGAACATACACACAGACACATTTTAAAAACCACTTTTCTGGGTTCCTGAGACCTCAAAACGTGGAGATCTGGTGCTATCTCAAATTCGAAAATTTTAGTGATTGCAGTAACCTCCCATTTTTTTAAAATTGTGATGGGGTTGGGGAGGTTAATAGTACTCTTCTTTGACATCGATAGAATGCGGCCTTTTCGAAAAAAAATGGCTTATTAGTGCCGGAGCAAAATGCGAGGCTGTAGTTTTAGTGAATTCGCTCGCTTGCTCGCTCGACCGGCCACACACTGTCCATCGCATGTCTTGAGAACGAAAGCAGATATCGAGCTGAAATTTCGTACACGAGTGTATACCCGGAAAATCTCGTCGTGGATTGCTTTTGGGCCATATCGGAACGCGGGGGTGGGAGTTAGGGGTGAAAAACCGAAAAACTCTTAATTGCAATTACTCGAGAACTAGTGGACGTATCTTTCTGAAACTTGGTATGTACGTTCGACCCTCAAGCCTGTTGAAGCTGAGCGAGTGATAATTTCGGGGGATGAAAACCACAAAAAATATGATAACTCCGCAAGGGTTGGACGCATCTTTCGGAAACTCAACGTACACACATATATCGGTGAAATCTTGCGGGGGATGCGTTTTTCGCAAAATCGAACAGATGGGGTGGAAATTAGGGGTTGCAACTCGAAATTCCGCTTAATAATTGGTCGAAATTGGCAATGTTCGATAGCTTTCCATTAATGATTCAACAAAGGTCTCATTCATATTTTGAGAAAAACCACCCTTATAGGCGCTACAACCCCTAACATGCAGAAACACGAAAATGCGAAAACTCAAAAACTACCTACTCAACGTATCAATAGGTAAGGCATAATTTGGTGTGTTAATTTTCAGTGGATGGACAAACTTTCACTAAAATCTAACAAGGGGGATGAAACTTGGAATTTCTTCAAGTAAATGGTAGCATAAAATTACATAAAATTTGATAGATTTTGGTCAACTATTGAAAAAAGGTCTTATGAGTTTTCAACCTAAAACCAACCCCTAGGCCATTAACCACCCCTAACTCTTTGCAAGCGGATAAATATATTTTATTTATTTTTTCTGAAACCCTATTGATTTATTTATGAACAACTGAAGTCAGTAAATATGCAATTTTTAGTAAAAAATATTCTAATTTTGACAAAAATTTATAATTATTTTCAGAACAAATTATAAACCAAACATAACTTATTGTACAACATCAGAAGACATCAGTTGACATTCAAGTTGAAGTTGCTAAAAATCAAAGCTATCTTAAATTTGTAGTGTTTTATGAGCAATTTCATTTGGTTTTTAGTTCGTTAAAATCCGAGGGGCGGTTCACTCACTAAAATGTGTACACCTACTTCGACTTTATTCGAAGTACTTTGATATTTTGATGGGACTTCGAGTACTTCGACCGAGTACTTCGAGTACTTCGACAAGTACTTCGAGTACTTCGAATACTTCGAGTACTTCGAGTACTTCGACAAGTACTTCGAATACTTCGAGTTATCTAAATGAATTTCCCGATATTTTGATTAATTCCTGAGTTATCGCGAAAAATCTGAAAATTGCCAATTTAAAGAAAAATTAATATCTTCCTAACGTTTTGATGTTATTTAAATGAAATTTAGAACTTCTATATTTTTAACACATGTCAATTGAATGGCATCGACAGAAATTTTCTAGTCCTTCTAGATTTTGAATTGTTTTATTCTTTTATGACCGCCATATTGAATTTGACACCATCAGATACACAAAAAAATTTTCTTTTCAAAAATGTAGTCAACATGAACTTTTTTGACAGATGTCAGAATTTGAAAATTGGTATAAATAATTTGTAAAATCAGCCTAAATTTAGATGAAAAACAATTGCAAAAAAGTACGCCGACTTCGTTAATCGCTTATAACATGTGAAAACAATTGAATTCAACATTAATAAATTACATCTTGCGGTCGTGTGACTCAGGCTTTCACATATTTTTTCAAAAACGTCAACAATGTTGGTTACATTTTTGAGAAGCTAATTGTTCTGCGTATCCGGCGGTGTTAAAATTCAATATGGCGCTCATAAGAAAAAGAAAAGTTGACCGTCTTTATTCAAAATCTAGAAGGCCTAGAAAATTTCTACTAATGTCATTCAATTGACATCTGTCAAAAATATAAAAGTTCCAAGTTTCATTTAAATATCAAGCGTTAGGAAGATATTAGTTTTTCTTTAAATTGTCAATTTTCAGATTTTCTGTGATAACTCAGGAACGAATCAAAATATTAGGAATTTCTCTTCAGATTCTTAGTCACCAAGAAATAGCGCAACTTTTCTCTAATTTAACCAACCCCGTATCTTTTACCGTTTAGGATATCCCAATGGTGAGCATCGAAAAATTACCTACCCTGTATATTTATCAATATTAATAAATGTACAAAACTTAGGGCTAAGGAGTTTTAAATTACCGTCATCCGAGGATTCCATCCAGTTTGCCAAGCATGATAGGTAGTGGAGCATGATCAGCTGTTTCAAGAACACAAACGCTTGTACGCAGGCGCACATACTCTAGCGCTTGCGCAGTTGCAAACTTCTTAGCTCCACCCTAAAGTACTTCGAGTACTTCCAGTACTTCGAGATGTACTTCGAGTACTTCGACAGGTACTTCGAGTACTTCGAACTGAAGTGTACACCTACTTCGAGTAGTGAACCGCCCCTCGTTAAAATCGGACCACAAATAACAAAGTTATAGCATTCTGGAGTTTTATTCTCGCACCCTGTATACATTGTTCTTGCCTTTTTCACTTCTTCAACCCCCTTCGCAATATTTCAACCCCCAAAAGCCAAATTTCCATGATTGGCTTATTTTCGTGTTATTTTCTGTAATTCTGTTGAATTACGATTAATTTTCGTCCCTTTTAACTTTTCGTCCTACTTTACGGTTTTTCAACACCCTAAGTGTTAATTTGACAAAATTCGCGTAATTTCGTTTTTCTTCGTTAATAAATCTCATAATCTCTAATAAAACTCATTTGGATGATGATTAGGTACATTTTTTACTTTTTTCATCCCCCTTCGCAATGTTTCAACTCTTCAAATGCTAAATTTACATAATTGGGTTATTTTGGTGTTATTTTCCGTAATTTTTCTTAGCCACGGTTAATATTCATATCTTGTCACGTCCATTTTCGAGCTCCCGAGCTGTTCTACCTTCAAGGGTGGAGATTGCTCGTATTTCCTTCTCCGCTGCTATTTTGCATCATCGGTTATAATTTTCGGCCTCCCTCTGCAGGTTTTGGGGTGGTGGCGGCGGAAGATCGGTGTCTTTTGGGGGCGCTTCGGATGACGATTGTGCCTCAGAGTTTAGTGTCGATAAATAAGTCACATGGTAAAGAATTTCTTACCCGGTGATTTATTCGGGGTCCGTAACCCCGTTTCGGTAATTAAGGCTACCAACGTTATTCTGTCTGGGGGAATTTTAGTTCCGGAGGTTTCCGTCAAGCTGTCAGCCATTTTCTAAACTCTCTTCCTGCTCAGGCAATCGAAGCGTTAAGAGGTCATAGACGGCGTCCTGGTATTTGTGTAAATTCCCTCGGAAGATTGCAGGATTCCGCCCTAAGGTTGGTGAAGAGCCCTTGATCGGCATCCCAACATGTTGTTTATCGGGTTTTTGGCGACCTCGAAGCAGAATTCCATCGTCGGTTGTTTGACAGTACACCCTCGTCCCACGAGGTAATGCTTTGATTAAGTATTTCTTGTTCTAATATTTATTTTAGGGTTTTCGGGTAGGGCTTGAGTGCCCCCGTTTTCTGGTAGGGCTTGAGTACCCTCTGTTTTTGGGTAGGGCTTAAGTGCCTTAGTAATTTCGGTTGGGTTTGGAGTACCCTCCTTTACGTGTTTCGAGGGGTTGAAGACCACCCTGTGTTGGTTATTTATAGGGTTGGAAATTCTCCCCCCATCTTCGTGTGATTCCGGTTAGAATCTTGTCGATTGTTGTACCACCTGTTCAGTCCCTCCACTGTGGCGGAAGTAATCCTCAGCTTTAAACACCTAGCCGAAGGCATCGAGGGATCGAGGCCGAGTCAGCCACATTTGCTCGAAGCCACCCCCAGGCTAGGGGGCGACGATCTTGGCTCAGCACAGCTGTTCGCTGCAGTCCCTCGCCTTCCTCCAGCGCTGTATTTGGTGAGTCCGTTCCTTTTATCACCGAAGGGCTTCGCCACATTCGGAACTGACCCTTCGACTTAGTGTTGAAGTGATTGAACACAATCTGCACCCCCTTCGGGCTATTTTGAATTGTGTATTTGGGCTTCACCCCCTTTTAATTTGTTTCATTTAGTGCGAATTTGTCTTTTCTGCTACATTATTTAATTTTTGCCATTTAATTGTAAATTCATAATCTTTCATTGTTATTAATTTGGCCTTCAGCCATTTAGTACCAAAAACATCCGTTCGTGGCGGTACTTAACGTGTGGCCGGTTTTGGCCTCCGCTTAATTCGACCCTTCAGTAACTTGCGCGAACATTTGCGACATTTTGCGGCTTAGTAGGTACCTGCGACCGCCAATTTGCGCTCGAGCTTTACCGGTCAATTAAGTTGGAGCTCCGTGAAGGCTCTGTTTCGTCCGGATTGCGGTACGTTTCTGCTGTCATCATTTTAATTATCACTATTATAACTTGTAGACGAATTATTGTATCAAACTGATATATATATAAATGTACATAGTTTTATTGTTTGTGTGTTATTGCTAAAGCTAGCCACTCCCTTCAAATTTAGGAGATTTATATTGTGATTTCTGGCTTTCGACGTCGTCGCATCAGGGTAAATAAAGCCAGTGGCGTCCTTAGGTACCAACTTCAATTAGTAGCCTGCCTATTCGCTACCTACCTCCCGTACGGGAGAAGATCCACCGCCCTGGGATCGGGCTTGCGATTTATTTTCAGTACTCCTTTTTTTGTGTATGCACTAGTCAGCTGTGGGTCCTCTTGACCAGTGGACCTACCCTACGCCCTGCGCGATCTGACTGTGACAATCTTTTGACTTTTCATCCACCTTTACGATTTTTCAACCCCCTAAGTGGTAATTTTGCAAAATTCGCATAATTTCGTTTTTCGTCGGTAGTAAAATTGAACGCATTTGGGATTCAGTTTACCTTTTACAATTTTCCAGTTTCCTTGGCAATAGGTAGGTATAAGTGCGTATGTCAACCCCCACAAAAGTTTGAATTGCATAATTCGGTTATTTTCGTGTTTAATTTCGTAATTCTACTTAATCACACTTAATTTCCATTCCTCTTGATTTTTCATCCCGTTTCGTAATTTTTCAGCCATGAGTGTTAATTTTTCCTTTAATTAATAATTCCATCAATTCTTTTTATTTACTCATTCCTGTTCAATTTCAATTTTTAAATTCTGTAACAACAATTTTTTAACATTTCGCCTTTTTGACACATCTGTGCGTTTGCGGGGGCACTACTACTAGGTGCAGATTAATAAAATCTGCACCCGATTCCACCAGTAAGACCAGCCGCCCCTACATTGACATTAACTTGATAAACATCTACAGGGATATACATCGCATTGATATACATCTTCCGTTGGCTTTTGTAAGCAGTTTTTTCTCAAATTTGATTCCAGAATCTGAAAATTTGAAGTTTTTTAAGTAAAAATGGTTCTCTTGCTTGGCATCGAAAGAATGTGCCCTTTTCGAAAAAAATGGCTTTTCATTGGTTCAGACTTTTGAAAAAAGATTTTTGCAGAAAAAAGAACGATCTTCAAGGCCATTTGAGTCACATAACGATTGGTTCTTGTCTGACCAATCCCCAAGCCCCCAATCCCCAAGCCCCGATCCAAATCGGTTGAGAAATGGCTGACTTATTCCTAAAAATATTTTGTCCTTTTTTTTTGGGACCTTTTTTTTTGGGAACTTCAAACAAGACCCCATTTGAAAGACCATAGCTCCTTTTCTCTCTAGAATGAAGTAAGGAACCGTCCAGTTATTAAAAACCTTTGCGTCATGAAACCTATGCAGCTCTTTAAGAGCAATTTATGGTGACATAAAATTTTTTGAAAAACTAAATTTATAAAGTTGAAAATGTACCTAGTTGTTGAAAATAACAGGATTTAAATTGCATAGTGGGTGATCCGATGCCGCCGGGATAACAAACAAGAAATGAAGTACCTAAAGGTACGGTTTCGTTCAGGCGTTTGACGGTCGCGTCTGGCAGCCGCCGTCAGACGCCTCAAAATTTATCATGGTACGCGTCCGAATTTTCAGCAGCTCCTACGAAACCGCACATTACGTTGTCAGGTATAAGCAGTGTCACGCGTCTGGCGGCCGGCCGCCAGACGCGACCGTCAAACGCCTGAACGAAACTGCACCTTAATGCTAAATTGCTAAGTTGCTTAAAATGACAAGAATGACATTTAAACAATGGGAAATATCATTCTTGTCATTTTAAGTGTCGCTTAAGATTAAGCAATGTCGGTGCAATCGGCCATAAGCCCCGATTGCTCCCGCTATCCCTTAACTTTAAGTAACCCTTAAAAAACTGTGGAAACGATTGTCTCAATCACTTTCCAAAGCTTTTAAGGATCACTTGAAGTTAAGGGAGAACTCAACAATTTCCTCTAAACAAAAATAGGTTTCAAAAAATCTTCATCACGTATTGGACTTATGAATCATGAATCAGATAACAAAAATCTCATTTTTTCGAGATTCGGGGGTGGTCTATAAACTTAACTAACCACAATCGATGGTGCATACCGAGAAAATACTCCACTTTAATATGCTTAAATAAAGTTTTTCTTATAATCGTCACAATTATTTATTTTCACGTGTATTAAACATCTTTGACATTACTAACAGTATTTCCTTAAGGTGCTTTCATCTGGAACTTTGTAGTCGCAATATTTTTCTAAAAACTTCTTGAATATCGGATGTTCCACCTTCTTTAACGGTATTCCGGCACTAAGCAAGGCCTTACACAGATCCTTGTTGAATTCCTCCTGCCCATGTTTCTTGGATGCTTCCGCCAGCGCCTGTTTGAGGGGCAGTTGTGTCATTTTGGATTCTTTCATCTTTCGCAAGTTTCCTTTGTGCAGTTCTGTACCTAGATGTTGAGTTATCTGAAACTTGCGATCGCATGTTACCTGCAACAAATCAAAAAAAATAATATTACAAACGAAAAAAAATGATACAAAAAAGTATATATAATTAAAGGAACTCACATTTTTTCCACATGCTTTGCAAAAAACCTTTTCCTCGATTAAAATCAGCTCTGGAACACCTTTTGTCCACGAAGTTATCAAACAATTTTTCGCTTTGGTCATCTTTGGCATTTTTAACTTTAGGTCAACAGTCAACGTGGGTCTTATGTTTTCAAAAGTTGGTTTACGAATGACGAACAGTTTCTCAACGTGTGCTTTTATATTCGCCCCCTATAACAACATCCCCAATCGATAACAATACAATTAGGTACTTTCAGGTAGAATACCTGTAAACTCTATAATCGTCTTAGTTTAACCCCTTAACGATCTCGAAGTACAGGCAATTAAATTTTACTACCTGTTAGATTATCGGCCATTATTATTTTTTCTTGTAATAAATTGTGTTGTTTCACATCAATTTGAACACTTCGAGCCCATATTAGTCACCTTCTGAGGGCTCAATTTGTGGTTCTGAAATTATTTGAACAGGGCGAAATTCGATCCAGTAGTTTGGGCTACAATGTGTTTTTAGTGTTATAAAAAAATTTTTTTTACCCAAATAGTCCAGTAGCCAGAGCGAGAAAATGGACATTATAAAAAAAAAGTCTGGAAGTTTTGAAATTTGATGATTTTGTAGGTTTGGGGGTGCCTTAAAACATACTCATTTTGCAACCTCGTAGGTAGTCGGCTAGGGCCCCCATACTGGCTCAATGGGGGCGCGAATCAGTTTTTTGCATTTATTTCAGTTCTGGTGCATCCTGCGACAAAAATACTTATTATGAAAAAGAAAGAGCACAGCATTTTCAACAGATTTGGTTCTATATGTTTTTCGCGTAAATTGAATGGTTTCGGCCTAGTGGATACGGTTAGTTGGTTTGAATGTGGTTGATAATAAAATTTTTTCAACACCGATTTTTCAAACTTCCCGTTTCTTAATTTTTGGCTTTTGTGGCTTTTCGATTACTTCAATCACCAATCATCAATTTGATATGTACCTGAAGGCGATTGGACATCGAACATTCGAAATGTGGTGAAGACCAAACATCGAGTCAATGGAGGCCCCCGCATAACATTGGGGCCCCTTAAATTGTTCAGCATCGTCCAGTCTTAACAAGAGAAGTATTATCTTGCTATTTTAAATCGTTTCGTAGTTCTTACCCTTATAGTTACAGCGGGGCGGGCAAATATTTTGAACGGCGCAAGGAAAAATTTCAGTTTTGCGGCATAGCTTGGTATCAGGTATAAGTGCAATAAATAGCAGAAGGTACATATATACGTCATATATACCTATTCTACCCTATGGTGGCGTGGAAAAGAGTATTTCAACTTATGCATGTGCCTTATGCTATTATTACACTTATTTATTACCTAATACCAAGATATGCCGCAAAACTGAAATTTTTCCTTGCACCGTTCAAGATATTTGCCCGCCCCGCTGTACCTATGAGGGTAAGAACTACGAAACGATTTAAAATAACAAGATAATACTTCTCTTGATAAGACTGGACGGTGCTGAATAGTCTAAGGTCCCCAATGTTATGCGGGGGCCTCCATTGTTTCGATGTCTGGTCTTCACGACGTTTCGAATGTTCGATGTCCGATCGTCTTCTAGTGCATATTAAATTGACGATTGGTGACTGAAGTAATCGAAAAGCCACGAAAACCAAAAATTAAGAACGGGAAGTTTGAAAAATCGGTGTTGAAAAAATTTCATTATCAACCACATTCAAACCAACTAACCGTACCCACTAGGTCGAAACCATTCAATTTACGCGAAAAACGTATAGAACCAAATCTGTTGAAAATTGTGTGGTCTTTCTTTTCTATAATAAGTATTTTTGTCGCAGGATGCACCAGAACTGAAATAAATGCAAAAAACTGATTCGCGCCCCCATTGAGCCAGTATGGGGGCCCTAGCCGACTACCTACGAGGTTGCAAAATGAGTATGTTTTAAGGCACCCCCAAACCTACAAAATCACCAAATTTCAAAACTTCCGGACTTTTTTCGATGTCAAAGTACCCTGCGCCTGGGCTAAAAGGGCACTAAATGAGAATTAATTTTCTATTATTTAAAAGTGACCTAGCTGATGGTGACAATACATTTTTGAAAAATTTGTTTTAGATGGTTAAATGAGAGTATAATTTCAAATTTGAAAATTGATGTTCACCATATTTCCGACCATCACTTGGTTTATGCCAAATTGAACCTTTGTATAGCCACTCCTGCTGAATCTATTACATATAGAGACTACAAAAATATTAATTTACAGTCACTGCAGTCGGACTTATGCTCTTTGCCTCTATACCATATTATAGAACTCAATAATATTGATGACAAAATGTATTTCTTTAACCAGTGTCTGCTTGATCTAATAAATGTTCACTGTCCTTTGAAATCTGTTAGAAGTGATCACAGTCGTCGATACACTCCGTGGTTGACTGATAACCTAAAAATGATGATGAAACTCCGTGATAATGCCTTAAAAAGATTTAAGTCTTCGAAATTGGAAGCGCACTGGGATTATTATAAGCAGATCAGAAATTTTACAAATAGTGCAATAAAAAATGAGAAAAAAGGTTATTTAAAATATAAGAAAACAATACTAAGCATGGGACCACTGCAAATACGTTTTCGTTCAGTAGGGTGTCAGAAGATCTAATAATGAGAAAAATTGTGTCTATCACGTCGAATGCTGTTGGGGCCGACCTAATTCCAATTGAATTCATTAAGCTTTGTTGTCCCTGCATCCTGCCTATAATCACCCATATTGTAAATTTTTGTATTGAAGAATCCGTGTTCCCTAGCTGTTGGAAGGAATCCTTAATCACACCAATCCCTAAGATTTCAAAGCCAGTCGAACTAAAACATTTAAGGCCAATTAGTATTCTCCCTGCAATTTCTAAGATTCTAGAGAAGATCATGGCCGATCAGTTATCTGAATATTTAAATAATTTCAATGCTCTCTCACACTTTCAGTCAGGGTTTAGAAGAAACCATAGCTGCACAACGGCGCTGCTAAAAATAACAGATGATATCATGCAGGCCACTGACAATGAAAACTTGACCATTCTGGTATTGTTAGATTTTAGCAAGGCTTTTGATACTATACAACACGACATATTTATATCAATTCTACATTACATTGGTTCGGTCTAGGACGTTTCGACGCCGCCGTTTCGACGCGAGGACGTTATGACGCCGAGACGTTTCGACGCCGAGACCTTTCGACGCCCAGACTTTTCGACGCCGGGACGTTTCGACGCCAAGAACCAAAATTTCTAGCCAACCGTGCAACCGGAAATGCCACTTTGGCACATCAACTTTTAAATTTTAAATGCAAACCCCCATTTTTCACGTCACCATAAGAGAGGCCTTCGAATTCTGCTTCTAAAGATATAATAACTATTAGTGCCCTTTTGGCGAAAAACTCTAAAATTCGAAGTTTTTAGCGCACATTAAAACACGCTGCAGAACAAACCCCTTCACCGATTTGCTGAAATTTGGTACGTGAATATTGTTTTACCCGTAGAAGAGCCGAAAAATGTTTGGAAGCAATCTGTCCACAGTATTCATTCTTAGCGCCCTTTTGACGAAAAAATCTAAAATTCTTTAAAATCACTATCTTCCTACATAGAAATCAAAAATCCACGCGATGGGGAGGTTCCAGCCGCTTCTCTGCTGCCAATTTTTTTAGATACAAAAATCCTGAATTTGAGATCAAACAACGGATATTACGTAAATTGCTATAGCATTTTTTATCTTAGCGCATTTAACTGTTTTAACCTCCCCACTCCACTTCACCATTTAAAAAAAAGGGAGGTTACTGCAATCACTAAAATTCTCGAATTCGAGATAAGACCGGATCTATACGTTTTGAGGTCTCAGGAGCCCAAAAAAGTGGTTTTTAAAATGTGTCTGTATGTATGTACGTACGTTCGTACGTACGCTCGTAAACACGCCACAGCCCAAACTACTCGACAGATTTAGCTGAAATTTGGTACGTGTGCATGTGATAGCCCAACTTAGATCTGAAAAGCTTTTGGAGCCAATCGTGCAAATAGAAATGCCATTTTGGCACATCAACTTTTAAATTTTAAATGCAAACCCCCATTTTTCACCTCACGATAGAAAAGGCCTTCAAATTCTGCTTCTAAAAATGTATTCATTCTTAGTGCCCTTTTGATCAAAAATTTTAATAAAAATGATTTTTATCCGACTTTAAAATCGCGGTACAGCCCAAGCCCCTGAACCGATTTGGCTGAAATTTTGCACACGGGGATTGTATTGCACGTCGAAGAGCTGAACAAATTTTGGATTCAATCGGCCCACGGAAACTGCCGTTTTGACACACCAATTTGTAAGTTTAAAATTATTCACTCATTTAACCATCCAAAACAAGTTTTTGAAAGATTTATTGTCACCATCAAAAAGGTCTTTAAATTCTGGTTTTAAGTAAGACAAAATTCGTTCGCATTTAGTGCTCTTTGGGTCAAAAAATCGAAATTTCATAATAACACTAAAAATACATTATAGCCCAAATTAGCGAATCGATTTAGCTGAAATTTGGTACATGGAGATTGGGTGACCCGTTTAAGACCTGAAAGGCTTTTGGAAGCAATTGGTCCACGGGAAGTGCCATTTAGGCATATCAACTTTGAATTTTAAATACAAAGGTCTCCTTTTTTATGTCGCCATTGGAAAGACGATCAAATTCTCGTTCTAAAAATGTATTCTCAGTTTCTGCCATTTCAGTGGAAAATAGAGAAAACATTCTTTCTCATTAAAAGGGAGCGAGCTGACAGTGGATGACATAAAGTGGCAGTTGTTGTCAAAAAGGTAGCAAAAGATTAACCTTAAAAGGAACATATTGTCAAATGTGATGGGTGATGTCTGAGGTGGTGTCGGTATTTGTCAGAAAATTGCAAAATTAGTCACAGTCGATAAGGGTAAAAAATTTCTGTTGAATTGACCACTATCTACACAGAACACAAAGATCCACGCGATGGGGAGGTTCCAGCCGCTTCTCTGCTGCATTTTTTTTATTAATACAGTGGTTGGAGCGTTTGCTTTTAAAAATTCACTTAGTTGTTATGTACCGTTCGTTTCATTCCAGGCGCCGTATAGGGAAATAACACGGGAAAAGTGTTTTTATTTTTTGTTTGCTCCTGAAACTGGTTCCGGCCAAATCTGAGTAATACGGTCAATGGGCCTCAGTGTCCTCTACGCATGAAAAAAAAATGGACCTGAAATGCCCCCTTGTTAAAACGGGAGGACCGGTTGAAAATGGGAATTTTAAATTTCGCGGGCGTCAATTCAGCGCTGTTTGACGTCATTTAATTACTTTTTTGGAATTTCTACAAATTATTGAGTGAATTCTGAGACGAAATAAACCGGCGCATTTTTGCAATAGTCCCAGAGAGTCTTGGTGTCAGAAACTTTACTAAAGAAAAGACACTATGAAGGTAACCTCACAAAAATTTTGTCTTTGTTCGCTACAACCAGGCCGCATTTATTAACATTTTAATTCTCGAGGTAAGTCTCTGTTTATAGTTAAAACTGTCTTAATCGTTGTTTTGCTTCAGTTATGAATATTTTCACTGGAATATCACAGACTACGAGAAGGGTTGGTTGAATGAGGAAATGGCCAATATTCAGTTACCATGAACCTGGTACCAAATTCTGTTAAAGAATAACAATATGGAGAGCCACTAAAGGCTAGGTAGCACAGAAGGTAAGGCGAAGGTCTTGCTTAAAAGTTGGTGTGTCGATAGACCTTACGAGTCACAGCGAAGACAAGGATGGTTCTAATATTTAGGGTGGATACGCCTTACCAAGCACCTGTAAGGCTGATGGAAAAGGCACCTGCAGTCTCCACTCCAAGGCCTGGAAGCTGGTGGTGATGGCCTTGCCTAGACTAGTGGCTTCGGCTGTGCCGAGGAATCTGTTGCAGGAGTTACCATGCCCTGCTTGTCCCCTGGGACAAGATGTGCCTTTGCCCCAACAGTTATTTAACCGCGGAGTGCGTGTTTGGAGTGTGGACGAAGAAATGTAACTGGCTTGCCAGATTTTAATTGTTTTATTCTAAAAATGTTAATAATTAATAAAATAGCATACCTAGGTCTTATGGGCCTTATTTTCTAGATATTTTAGTTGATAATTCACAATTTAATGTTGAAATTTTGAATAAATTCTTGAATAATCAAATTATATAGCGATTTTATGACCGCTATACGCTGTACCGACTGCTCATATAAATGAAACAATATAACTTAGATAATTATTGTCACTACAATATCTCTTGAAGATAAACACATCAAAAATATAAGCAGCAAAAATTTTATTATTTATACTTACTATTTATTTTATTTGTTATTAGACTGGACTGTAAGGTGAGAAAGTAATAAAGTTCCTCGCGAGGATTCAATTTTACAAAACAAATATAGCAAAACATAATTAAGGGGACGGTGGTAGGTTGCAAAATGTTCATGAATATTGGCCATTTCCTCATTCGACCAACCCTTCTCGTAGTCTGTGCTTCCAGTGAAAATATTCATAACTGAAGCAAAACAACGATTAAGACAGATTTAACTATAAACAGAGACTTGCCTCGAGAATTAAAATGTTAATAAATGCGGTCTGGTTCTAGCGAAGGAACCAAAGACAAAATTTTTGTGAGGTTACCCTCATAGTGTCTTTTCTTTAGTAAAGTTTCTGACACCAAGACTCTCTGGGACTATTGCAAAAATGCGCCGGTTTATTTCGTCTCAGAATTCACTCAATAATTGTAGAAATTCCAAAAAAGTAAGTAAATGACGTTAGCGAAAACTCAAGAAATTGTGAAAGCCGCCCCTGAAACTTTAGTTTTCGGAGATGTCAAACAGCGCTGAATTGACGCCCGCGAAATTTAAAATTCCCATTTTCAACCGGTCCTCCCGTTTTAACAAGGGGGCATTTCAGGGCCATTTATTTTTCATGCGTAGAGGACATTGAGGCCCATTGACCGTATCACTCAGATTTGGCCGGAACCAGTTTCAGGAGCAAACAAAAAATAAAAACACTTTTCCCGTGTTATTTCCCTATACGGCGCCTGGAATGAAACGAACGGTACAATACTACACTAAAATCTTTCAGGACGTAATTTTTCTGATCCAATTGGTAAGCTTTACTCAGAATTTGCAACCATGCACAGATGTCATTATCTAGGACTATCGCAATTGTAAATAATGGATATGTATTTCTAAACGTTAAAAAGCAATTAGGATTGTTGACCGTACCTGAATAACCTACGGAGAAATCCAGGTACCTGGTTTGGGCTCGTTTTAAATTCTTGGTAAAATTCAGTACCTAGTTGGAAAATATTTTACAGTAGGTAGATAGTTCTTTCTTATTTATGAATCAAATTATGTATAATTAGCGAAATACAATTATTGGTCTCTGTGAAATTCGACACACCAAAAAACTACATTATGTCGCTGTCGTGGCTTGTCCAAATTTTGCTGGTGTGAACGTATACCATTCCGAAATTTTGCACTTCTTGGTAATTTATATGTATGCCTACGCGACGATTAATCCAAGCTTGGTTTTCAATCATTCTGCGTTCTAGCGGGGAATAAATTGTAATTGACAGTATTTTCTATAGTTTTGTACTTAGGCGAATTCTGCAGGAAAATATATTCAATGACTTAATGGGCTGCAGGACGGTTCATAAAACAGTTTATTAATTTTTATGGTTGTGGGAAAGTTGAAATGTGTAGATAATCTGCAGCTATATGATCATGAATTCATGAATACTTATTGCTTAAATACATATACGTGTTTTGTTATGACATTTTGGTATTTGGCGTCGAAACGTCCTGGCGTCGAAACGTCTCTGCGTCGAAATGTCTCGGCGTCGAAATATCCTCGCGTCGAAACGGCGGCGTCAAAACGGCGGCGTCGAAACATCCCATTACGACATTCGGTTTAAGTGATTCCTCTCAGCAACTATTTGTTGATTATTTGGCAGGCAGGAGAAGTGCTACTAGGTCGGGCCATGAAATATCGAATTTTATTGACTTCAAATGTGGTGTTCCTCAGGGCTCGGTCCTAGGTCCTATTCTTTTTTCCCTCTATATGACTAATTTGGAGTCCAATATAAGATTTAGTAGGTTTCACTTTTATGCTGATGACACCCAACTGTATATTTCTTTCAAAAAGGAGCATGTGCAAACTGCTATTCAGCAACTGAATTTCGATCTTCAGCAGATTCACTTATTTTTAGAAAATCACGGTCTTTCTTTTAAATGCAAGTAAATCAAAAGCTATGGTTTTTGGAAAAAAGAGTGATCGATTGCAGTGTATTAATGACATCAACATTGTAGTTGGTGGGGCAGGGATTATGGTGGTTGACAAGGCAAAGAGTTTGGGACTGACACTGGACCATACTTTCAGATCTAAGTCGCATTTGAACTCGTGTAGGCGGCGTGCGTTTGCAAACCTTAAATTGCTTTATGTTAACAGGGACTTCTTAGACAGTTCTTTGAGGATCTTGTTAACAGAATCTTTTGTATTATCTCAACTTAATTATTGTGACGCAGTGTATTCTTCATGTATAGATAGCAGTGACAAACGTGCTTTGCAGGTTGTTCAGAATTCATGTCTGAGGTTTATTTTTGGTATTGCTCGGTATCAGCATATCTCTCATAAATTAAATGAAAATTCCATGGCTTAATATGAGCAACCGCAGACTTCTTCACACCTCATGTCTTTATTACAAATTAATAATCTTGTGAACTCCCAAGTATCTGATGGAAAAGATTTCTTACAGAAGTGACATACACAATATAAATATTAGGAGAAGAGATATGTTAAATATTCCATCGCATCGAACTGAGTTTTACAAGAGGTCGTTTTCATACTGTATAACGAAAAATATTAACAATATTCCTTTTCAGTGGCAGTCTATGTCGTTTCAACTGTTTAAAAAAACCCTTTTTACAACCCTTTTAGCTTCTCAGTTGCCTCAATCTTAAATTTTAAATTTTAAATCAGATTTATTAGGCTTGACATCTCTCTTTTCCACTTACAACTCGTCCACTTGTCCACTTTCCGCTTATGTAAACTGGTAGTGTGAGCTCAGTTCATTATCTTAATTTAAATCAGTAGGTATGCGTATATTGGTCTGTCCGGGATCCACACGACCGAGATTCACCCGATTTCCATGGCGATTCATTGTTGACAACAATGATTCGCCATGGAACTAGGGTGAATCCCGGTCGTGTGGATCCCGGACAGACTAATGTAAATAACTTATGTTCTATTTTTAATTTTTTTTGTCATTTGGTTTTTCTCGTATTTTGATTTTGATATAATATTAGTGTTATTTTCATTGAAGTGCACTGTATTCTTTTTGCGTGGGGAGGGCATGGAAGATCAGTCCTATCTTGTATAGGTGGCTGAATGCTCTCCTCTAGATTCACCGTAGTTCTTAAGAGTTTTTTCTTGTCTTTTCCATTTTTTTTTGTTTGTTATTGCAACATCAGTGAATAAACAAATTATTATTATTATTATTATTATTATGTGCCAGAACGGTTCTTGAGGTGGGCCGATTGCCTCCCGAAATTGTTCAGCTCTTGGACGTGTAATACAATCTCTATGTGCAAAATTTTCGGCAAATATCTTCAGGGATTTGAGCTCTGGCGTATTTTTAAGTGCGTTAAAAATTCCTAAATTTTTATTTTTTTTTCAAAAAGGTAACTAATAGTGAATATGTTTGGAAGAAGAATTTTAAAGCCTCTAATGGTCATATCAAAATTAGGGGTTTATATTTAAAATTTCTAAGTGCAAATGTCAAAATGACACTTCCGGTTGCACGATTTGCGCCAAAAACATTTCCGGGTCATGAAATGCCAAATTTCGAACAAATCGGTCCAGCAGTTAGGGCTGTAGCGTGTTTATAAAAGTAGGTACGTACCCATACATAATACAGATAGATTTTAAAAATCACTTTTTTGAGTTCCTGGGACGTCAAAAGGTATACATCGAAAATTTTATTAATTGTATGTAGTAGGTAGGTAACTTTAAATTTTTTGTTATTTGGGTTTGGGGAGGTTAAAAGGATGCTGCAGCTGTAAGACGGCCCGAACGTGCTATTACTTGCAGAGATAATTGGATGAGTAAGCGGAAAATTTAATTGAATTCATAAATGAAACAAGGATGAAACATATGATTGTCTCTGTCTATATTATATTTTGTTTCTGGCTTCATCTATGAACTGAATATACACGGAAACATTCGTGAACAGTCCAAAATTTTCGCTGGAACACCCACTCTCACTTGGCGGCGACAAACTGACCATCCCCTTCAAGTAGTACCTCCCGTTGTTGCTATTCCTGAACACCAAACCACCCCCACTGTCCCCCTTGCACACAGATTTACCTAAAACAAAAAAAATCATTTTCTCACTTTAAACAATCGACTCTACTTTGGTTGAAATATCCGACGCACATTTTGTCGTGTGTCAGGTAATTATTAATGAATGAAGGAGAGCTCTCACAATCTTTTTTTTCCAAAACAGGAACTTTTAACACTTTGAGTGTATCAGATTGTCTGCCATCTTCAGTAATACCCCATCCAGGCACCTGCAACTTCCTATTAATTTCAAATAAAACAATATCTTGCAACGTACCCAGCCTTCTGCTGCAAGATTTTGGTCAATATCAGGCGAAGGACTGACACAAACAGGTTGCACCCTTAAAGACAGTTGGAAAGTAATTTCGGTAAAAAGTACTGCAATATCGGCCAGGTAATGTTGGAGAAACCCTCGGTACGAATCGTGAATCACTATTTTCGTGATCTAGAATCAAAAAAAAAAATGTTTTTGTAGTTTTGATAGGTGACGTACGTTGGAGTACTGGACTTCGGATCCTTCTTTGCTACTTCGGTACTCTGTGTAGTACTTTCCTACAGCCACCTCGTAGTTTTCTTTAGGAAGAAGTGCACCGTCAAATAAAGCAGTCACGCAATGAGCAGCTGGAAATTAACTCGTAGGAAAAATTGCACGTTTCAGCTCAGTACCTACCGGTTAAAATCATGTTTTGACTTATCAGCGAACCCCCGCAACTCAAAATTTTCTTTTTGTTGTAAATTGCGACTTGCCATGGAAAGTTTTCAATATTAGTGTCGTCTCCTCCATAAACTAACAGCTTAGCGTCTGTCGTGCCGTTCCTATTTCCGCAAACTTAAATAAAATAGTAAAAATCGCAAAAACAACCCCTACCTAATTTGCAATCGGGAAGATCCTGCAGCCAAACCCCATCGCTACAAATCCTACTCCCAGTTTTAAACAAATTAAAATCCTGGTAATATTCTTTGCATCTGAAAGTGGCTACGGTGGAGCTCGGTACGTTTGTGCAGTTCTCGGTTTCGATATTGTTGAATTTGCATTTAACTTCAGTTTTTGGTGTGCTGTAAATCGGGCTGCATTTGGCTAAGCATTCGCCGATTTTCGAGTTCCATTTTCCGTTCTCACACAGTAGATAGTCCTTTCCTTCGAGGAGGTACTCGCGGTGGCAAAATATATTCAATATAGTACCCGAGGAGACGTTATCCTTCAGGAAGAAAGTTTCGTTGCTCAAGACGTTCCACATCCCGTTTCTGGGATAACTGGGCAAGGCGCAAGGTTTTGGGGGTGTTTCGCTTCTGCGATCCTCAGATCCTTCGTTTTCACTAAAATAAGAAATTCTACAAAAAAGCTGAAACTGGAAACTGGAGAAATTATGGTGCACGGAATGGGCGAGTAAAAATAAAAATAATTTGATGTTTGGAAAACTGTGGGCTTTGGCGGAGGAAGTCCACCTCAATATACACGGTGAATAAACATCTACAGGAATTCACATCGCTTTGATGTACATCTTCCGTTGACTTTTAAAGTACCATCTGAAAAATTAAATTAATAAGTACTTAAAATGCTTACATATCATTCCGTGCGTTGTTTATAAAGTCCGAATATATAGAAACGTCAGTGGAAACACTGTAGTGCCCCGATATGCAAAAAGGAACTCCCATACTAATTATGCCTTTTAGATAAAACTTCCCGTCAGTTTGATTCCTGACAACCAGTCCTCCTCCTGCATCCCCATCGCAGATATTTTTGCCGTCTTCAACATCTCCCACGCAAAACTTGTCGTACGCGAAGAAGCCATTGCTGAAGGCCTCCTGCTCGACCTTCTGGCAAAAAGTACGATTTACTATCTTCATCTTCGCTTCCTGCAGAGTTTTTGGCCGTTGATAAGAGCTGTCGATATAACCCCATCCTGCCACCCAGCCCTCAGAAAAATCTCCTTCTTCGAAACTTAGGCAAGCGGGTTGCACCAAATGGGATATCCTAAACGGACTTTTCGTCACCAAAATAGCGATGTCTGAAATCACGGCATTCGAGTATCCTCGGTATCGTTCGTGACTCAAAATTCGCTTCAAAGATGAATACTGGACGGCAGCATCAGACGTCGAGTTAAATTCTCTATCGTACTTGCCAACCGCAACAGTGTATTCTTCCATTAGTTTTTCTTGGTGTGAAAATTTTGACACGCACTGTGCAGCTGAAAATTTTCGTTAAAGAGTGTCCAACTTAATATCTGTCCGGGATCCACACGACCGGGATTCACCCTATTTCCATGGCGAATCATTGTTGTCAACAATGAATCGCCATGGAGATCGGGTGAATCTCGGTCGTATGGATCCCGGACAGACCATAGTCGTGTAGTGTGACTAAGCCCTAACGGGCTGCAGTGAAATTTTTCAGCAAAAGAAATAGTATACAGGGTGGTCCAAATGAATTAATACAGGGCTCTCACGGCCAAACGGTAAGATAAATGAGTAAAATAAAAAATCCAGGGTAAATTAGAATTAAATACCTTTATTTTGTCGCCATTTTGGAACTCCCCATCTTAGCTACATTTCCTGATCATTGGAAGATCTCGAGGGTGACACCAGTTTTCAAATCAGGTTCTAAATTTGAAATCTCGAATTACCGGCCAATTGCAATTATTTCCATCTTTGCGAAGCTGTTCGAATTTATATTGTATAGAGCTGTATATAACCACACCATCAGTATGCTTCATAATTGTCAACATGGTTTTATTAAGGGAAGGTCAACCTGCACTAACCTATGTGACTTCGTTCAATTTGTTTCTAATGCACTAGATCAAAGAAAGCAGATCGACGTCGTTTACACTGACCTTTCCAAAGCCTTTGATAAAGTCGATCAAAATATGCTGATAAATAAATTGGAAAGTTTTGGGCTTTGCAATAATTTAGTGAACCTCTTTAAATCTGTGTTGACGGGTAGAAGCCAGTATGTTGATTACTGTGGCCATAGATCCTATTTGTATCAGTCTCTCAGTGGAGTAACTCAGGGATCGAACTTAGGCCCATTAATGTTTAACCTGTTCATAAACGACATATTTGAGAAAATTGAACCTAGCTGTTATCCGTTTATGTATGCTGATGACTTGAAAATTGCGAAAATTGTCAATACTGAATTCGATTGTGTAGAACTGCAAAATTGTATCCAGTCAGTTGTCGAATGGTGTAAGAGTAATAAATTAGAGCTGAATATTAAAAAGTGTAAAATTATGAACTTCACTAGTAAGGACACTCAAATAATGTTCAACTACCATATTAATGATGTGGTATTGGAACGCTGTGAAAAAATTCGGGATCTGGGGATATGGCTGGATTCATCACTGTCGTTTGCTGCTCATGTTGAAAACGTTTGTGGGGACGCTCTGAAGATGTTAGGCTTTATAATACGGAACACCAAAGACTTCAACAATCTTGATGCTATTTTTATATTATATTATGCATATGTTAGGTCTAAGCTTGAATATGCCTCTGTTGTATGGAACCCTTATTATTGTACGTATGTATCCATGTTAGAGCGTGTGCAGCGCAAATTCTCTAAGTTTATTTATTTTAAGGCTCATGGCTCATATCCTGTACAAAACTTTCCCCACGATCAACTTCTTGTATCATGTAAACTATCTACCTTGAGCTCCAGACGTCTTTATTTGGATCTAATGTTTCTGTATAAGTTATTACATGGTCACATTGACTGCAAAAGTCTCTTAAAGCAAGTTAACTTCATTGTGCCCAGAGCGGCTGCGCGGCAGCCTATCACCTTTGGTATCGCCTCATCAAGCACAAATCAGCACCAATTTTCACCTGTCCTGAGATTTTGTCGAGAATACAATGGAATCCGAAATTCGCTTGACATTTTTCAGTTTAATGTTAATAAATTTGCAATCGAATGTAGAAAAGTTTCTTGTCAGAATATGTAATACTTACTTTCTTGATCTTTATTTGATCTCTTTTGAATCTTCTTTTGTTTTTTTTTTTTTTGTTTCCTATTGTGTGATGCTTAGTTATAATATTTGTATCCTATAATGGACTCTGTCCGTTGGAAATATATATATATTATTATTATTATTATTATTATTATTATTATTGTATAGTTTAGCAATAAATAAGAGTACATTTTTTTAAATGGCACCATGCATGTTTCAATTTTTTTTTGGATTCCCTTTGATGCCCTCTTTATGGTAGCGATTTTATTTTTTTGACAAATTGAACAGTAAATGTAGAAATTTTTGTTGATTCAAATTTCGCGCGGTGATCCGGCAACAATGCGCTTCACCAATACTTCGATGGAACCACCCTCATCTCACCGTATGTCTCCCACTCCCACTAGTTGTACTGTGTTCACAATGAAATAAACAGGCTATTTATTATTAGGCCCAATCAGATTCTTCCAGAGGGCGTGTACACAGTGCAACTACCCTGTAGTGGGGAGATGGGGATGGTTTCATCGAAGTAATGGTGAAGCGCATTGTTGCCGGATCACCGCGCGAAATTTGAATCAACAAAAATTTCTACGATGAAATGATAACATCAAAAATTTCTACGTTCACTGCTCAATTTGTCAAAAAAATAAAGTCACTACCATAAAGAGGGTATCAAAGGGAATCCAAAAAAAAATTGAAACATGCATGGTGCCATTTAAAAAAATGTATTCATTGTTCATTGCTAAATTATACAATAAGATGGGGAGTTCCAAATTGCGACAAAATAAAGGTATTTAATTCCAATTTACCCTGAATTCTTTATTTTACTCATTTATCTTACCGTTTCGCCGTGAGAGCCCTGTATTAATACATTGGGACCATCCTGTATATTGCAATACAATCGGTACATGTAAGATGTCTCTGAAGTTAGCTTGGGATTGGGACTGGGATTGGTGAAATTTACAGCGGACCCAACAAGTAGTGTTCGAATAATGTTTTCTTTGTGTATGAAAAAGCCAACGGAAGATGTATATCAATGCGATGTATATCTCGGTAGACGTTTATCAAGTTAATGTGCATGTAGGGGCGGCTGGTCTTACTGGTGGAATCGGGTGCAGATTTTATCAATCTGCACCTAGTAGTAGTGCCTCCGCAAAAACGCACAGATGTGTCAAAAAGGCGAAATATTAAAAAATTGTTGTTACAAAATTTCAAAATAGAAAAATGAACAGGAATGAGTAAATGAAAAGAATTACCGGAATTAAAGTATAGAACTAGCGAAAATCACACGAAAAAGAAGCAGTCTGGGTAAATTTTGCTCTTTGAGGGTTCACATATCATGAAAGGGGTTGAAAAATTGTGGATGGGTCAAAAATTAATGAAAATCACTTTAAATTAATAACAAATTAGAAGAAAGCAAAAAAAAAATAAATGAAATATATTTACTCCGCTTGCTAGGGCTTAGGGGTTGTTAGTAGCGTAGGGGTTGGTTTTAGGATGAAGACTCATAAGACTTTTTTCAATGGTTGACCGAAATCTATTGAACCCCATAATTTTATTCCACCGCTTACATGAAAGAATTTCCAGTTTCAACCCTTAAATTTCATCCCCCTTGTTATATATTAATGAAAATTTGCCCATCCGCCTACAGTGGCGCTGTAAATTACCACATCAAATTTAGCCCTGATACGTTGAGCAGTTTTTGAGTTCTCGCATTTTTTTGTTTCGGCATGTTAGGGGGTTGTACCGCCTTTAAGGGTCGTTTTTCGCGAATGATGAATAAGACCTTTTTTGTACCATCAATAGAAAGCTATCGAATGGTATTATTTTCAACTACACATTATTCAGTAAAAATTCAAGTTTCCACCCCTAACTTTCATCCCCTTCGATAAATTTCTCCTAAAATTCACCCTTCCCTTCTCGAAGATGCAGTGTGTAAGATGTCACAGTTCTGCAGAAGATATTGCTTCTCTGTCTCAAATTACAGGGCTTTATGGACGTGTCAACCCCTAAACTCCAACCCCCTATTTCACCACCCCCACATGCCCTAAAGGAAGTTGTGTTTTCAATTTCACCACCTTAACCCAATTCGTTGAAAAATTAAGGTGATTTATACATTCATGTTTTCAACCCATCATGGTTTCACCCCTTTATGATTTACAGGAGTGAATTTATTTTTCCAGTGTAACATAACTCCTTGCGTATTTACTGACTTCAGTTGTTCATAAATAAATCAATAGGGTTTCAGAAAAAATAAATAAAATATAATTATCCGCTTGTAAAGAGTTAGGGGTGATTAATAGCCTAGGGGTTGGTTTTAGGTTGAAAACTCATGACCTTTTTTAGTTGAACGAAATCTATCGAACCCCGTAATTTTAGGCTACCATTTACTTGAAGAAATTTCAAGTTTCAACCCTTAAATTTCATCCCCCTTGTTAGATATTATTAAAAATTTGTCCATCCGCCTACAATGTCACTGGAAATTCATACACCAAATTCTGCCTTGATACGTTGAGCAGTTTTTGAGTTCTCGTATTTTTGTGTTTCTGCATGTTAGGGGTTGCAACGCCTATAAGGGTGGTTTTTCTCAAAATATGAATGACACCTTTTTTGAATCATTAATCAAAAGCTATCGAATGACGCCAATTTCGACCAATACTTATTAAGCGGAATTTCGAGTTGCAACCCCTAATTTCCACCCCATCTGTTCGATTTTGCGAAAAACGCATCCCCCGTAGGATTTCACCGATATATGTGTGTACGTTGAGTTTCCGACAGATGCGTGCAACCCTTGCGGAGTTATCATACTTTTTGTGGCTTTCATCCCCTAAATTTCATCCCCCGAAATTAGCGCCCCTTCAGCTTCAACAGACTTGAGGGTCGAACGTACATACCAAGTTTCAGAAAGATACGTCCACTAGTTCTCGAGTTATTGCAATTAATAATTTTTCGGTTTTTCACCCCTAACTCCCACCCCTGTGGCCCGATATGGCCCAAAAGCAATCCCCGCCGAGATTTTCCGGGCATACACCCGTGTACAAAATTTCAGCTCGATATCTGCTTTGGTTCTCAAGTTATCCGACGGACAAACTTGAGGAGCGAGCGATAGAGCGAGCGAGCCAATAAGCTAAACCAGTGCCTCGCATTTTGCTCCGGCACTAAAACAATAAACGAAAAATCCAAATTGCGCATGGTTGCAGTTACAATAAAAATTAAATGAATTTTAGATTTAAAAATAAATTTAAAAGCCAACGAAAGATGTATATCAATGCGATGTGTGTCCCTGTAGATGTTTACCTTGTTAATGTGTATGTAGGGGCGAGCTGAATTTACTGGTGGAGTCGGGTGCAGATTTTATAAATCTGCACCTAGTAGTAGTGCCTCCGCAGACGCACAGTGGTGTTAAAAAGACGAAATTATGAAAATTGGCCGTACATAATTAAACAGTAGAGAGTTAACAAAAAAACATCATATTTGCGAAGTAGGTATGTAGAATTAGCACTAAGGGGGTTGAAAAAGGGAATGAGAAGTCCAAGGTAATGAAAAAAGGTGATGAAAAGTCAAGAGGAATGAAAATGAAGTGTGGATTAAGTAGAATTACGAAATAAAACACTAAAATAACCAAATTATGCAATAAAAACTTTTGTGGGGGTTGAAATAAGCACTTATGCCTACCTATTGCGAAGGAAACTGAAAAATTGTAAAAGGTAAACTGAATCCCAAATGCGTTCAATTTTATAACCGTCGAAAAACGAAATTATGCGAATTTTGCAAAATTAGCACTTAGGGGGTTGAAAAATCGTAAAGGTGGATGAAAAATCAAAAGGTATCAGGATTAACCGTGGCTAAGTAAAATTACGGAAAATAACACCAAATTAACCCAATTATGTAAATTTAGCATTTGAAGACTTGAAACATTGCGAAGGGGGATGAAAAAAGTGAAAAATTTAATCATCATCCAAATGGGTTCAATTTATTACAGAAGAAAAAAACGAAAATATCCGAATTTGGCAAAACTAACACCTAGGGGGTTGAAAAATTGTAAAGGGGGATGAAACGTCAAAGTGGATGAGAATTAATCGTAATTAAGCAGAATTACAGAAAATAACACGAAAGTAAACCAATTATGCAAATTTAGATTTTGGGGGTTGAAATGTTGCGAAGGGGGTTGGAAAAGTGAAAAAGATAAACATAATCCAATAGAGTTCAATTTATTACCGAAACAAAACTAAATTATGTGAATTTTGCAAAATAAACACTTAGGGGGTTGAAAAATTGTAAAGGGGGATGAAAAGTTAAAAGGGATGAGAATTAATCGTAATTAAGTAGAATTACAGAAAATAATACGAAAATAAGCCAATTATGCAAATTTGACTTTTGGGGGTTGAAACATTGCGAAGGGGTCGAAAAAGTGAAAAAGGCAAGAACAATTCATAAGGCAAAACTGCGCGAATTTTACAAAATTAACCAGCGGAAATCACCCGAAAAAGAAGCGGTCTGGGTAAATTTTGCTCTTTGAGGGTTCACATATCATGAAAGGGGTTGAAAAATTGTGGATGGGTCAAAAATTAATGAAAATCACTTTAAATTAATAACAAATTAGAAGAAAGCAAAAAAAAAATAAATGAAATATATTTACTCCGCTTGCTAGGGCTTAGGGGTTGTTAGTAGCGTAGGGGTTGGTTTTAGGATGAAGACTCATAAGACTTTTTTCAATGGTTGACCGAAATCTATTGAACCCCATAATTTTATTCCACCACTTACATGAAAAAATTTCCAGTTTCAACCCTTAAATTTCATCCCCCTTGTTAGATATTAATGAAAATTTGCCCATCCGCCTACAGTGGCGCTGTAAATTACCACATCAAATTTAGCCCTGATACGTTGAGCAGTTTTTGAGTTCTCGCATTTTTTTGTTTCGGCATGTTAGGGGGTTGTACCGCCTTTAAGGGTCGTTTTTCGCGAATGATGAATAAGACCTTTTTTGTACCATCAATAGAAAGCTATCGAATGGTAATATTTTCAACTATACATTCTTCATTGAAAATTCGAGTTTCCACCCCTAACTTTCATCCCCTTCGATAATTTTCTCCTAAAATTCGATCTTCCCTTCTCGAAGATGCAGTGTGTAAGATGTCACAGTTTCGCAGAAGATATTGCTTCTCTGTGTCAAATTACAGGGCCTTATGGACGTTTCAACCCCTAAACTCCAACCCCTCATGTTTTCAACACCTCATGATTTCACCCCTTTATGATTTACAGGGGTGAGTTTATTTTTCCGGTGTGACATAACTCCTTGCGTATTTACTGACTTCAGTTGTTCATAAATAAACCAATAGGGTTTCAGAAAAAATAAATAAAATATAATTATCGACTTGCAAAGAGTTAGGGGTGGTTAATGGCCCAGGGGTTGGTTTTAGATTGAAAACTCATAAGACCTTTTTTCAATAGTTGACCGAAATCTATCGAACCCCGTAATTTTAGGCTACCATTTACTTGAAGAAATTTCAAGTTTCAACCCTTAAATTTCATCCCCTTTGTTAGATATTTTTGAAAATTTGTCCATCCACCTATAATGTCACTGGAAATTCACAAACCAAATTCTGCCTTGATACATTGAATAGTTTTTGAGTTCTCGTATTTTTGTGTTTCTGCATGTTAGGGGTTGTAGCGCCTATAAGGGTGGTTTTTCGCAAAATATGAATGACACCTTTTTTGAATAATTAATGGAAAGCTATCGAATGACGTCAATTTCGACTAGTACTTATTAAGCGGAATTTCGAGTTGCTACCCCTAATTTACACCCCATTTGTTCGATTTTACGAAAAAACGCATCCCCCACAAGATTTCACCGATATATGTGTGTACGTTGAGTTTCCGACAGCTGCGTGCAACCCTTGCGGAGTTATCATATTTTTTGTGGTTTTCATCCCCTAAATTTCATCCCCCGAAATTGGCACCCCCTCACTTTCAACAGACTTGAAGGTCGAACGTGCATACTAATTTTCAGCAAGATATCTCCACTAGTTCTCGAGTTATTGCAATTAGTAGTTCTTCGGTTTTTCACCCCTAGCTCCCACCCCCTTGGTCCGATATGGCCCAAAAGCAATCCCCGCCTTACTTTTCTGGAGACGAAGCTGCCTACCAAGTTTCAGCTCGATATTTCAATCCGTTCTCAAGTTATCCGACGGACAGACTGAGGAGCGATCGAGCGAGCGAGCGAATAAGCTAAGACAAGAGTACCTCCGCATTCTGCTACGGCACTAAAAGCCAACGAAAGATGTATATCAATGCGATGTGTGTCCCTGTAGATGTTTACCTTGTTAATGTGTATGTAGGGGCGAGCTGAATTTACTGGTGGAGTCGGGTGCAGATTTTATAAATCTGCACCTAGTAGTAGTGCCTCCGCAGACGCACAGTGGTGTTAAAAAGACGAAATTATGAAAAAAAGGGGGATGAAAAGTCAAAGAGGGTGAAAATTAACCCAAGTTAAGTAGAATTACAGAAAATAATACAAAAATAAGACAATTATGCAAATTTAGCCCTTGGAGGGTTGAAATATTGAATTTAGTAAAATGGGTGCTTAGGGGGTTGAAAAATTGTAAAGGGGGATGAAAAGTCAAAGAGGGTGAAAATTAACCCAAGTGAAGTAGAATTACAGAAAATAATACAAAAATAAGACAATTATGCAAATTTAGCCCTTGGAGGGTTGAAATATTGCGAGGGGGTTGAAAAAGTGAAAAATGTAAATATTATCCAAAAGAGTAAAATTTATTACCGAAGAAAGACAAAATTGCACGAATTTGGCCAATTTAACGTTCGAGGGGTTGCAAAATTGTGAAGGGGGATGAAAAGTTAAGGGGGTGAAAAGAGACTGTAGTAAAGTAGAACTTTCGAAAATTACACTAAAAAGAAGCGGTCTGCGGAAATTTTGCTTTTTGTGGGTTCACATATCGAGGTTAGGGGTGTTAGTAGCCTAAGGATTGGTTTTAGGTTGAAGACTCATAAGACCTTTTTTCAATGATTAACGAAGTCTTTTGAACCCTGTGATTTAATACAACACTTGTCTGAAGAAATTTCCAGTTTCAACCCTTAAATTTAACCCCCTTTGTTAGATCGTAATGAAAATTTGCTCATCCACCTACAATGTCACTGTAGATTAGAACACCAAATCCTGCATTGATACGTCGAACAGTTTTTAAGTTCTGGTATTTTTGTGTTTCCGCATATTAGGGGTTGTAGCGCCTTTGAGGGTGCTTTTTTGCAAAGTATGAATAACACCTTTTAACCTCCCCAACCCCATCACAATTTAAAAAAAATGGGAGGTTACTGCAATCACTAAAATTTTCGAATTTGAGATAGCACCAGATCTTCACGTTTTGAGGTCTCAGGGACCCAAAAAAGAGGTTTTTAAAATGTGTCTGTGTGTACGTACGCATGTTCGTACGTTCGTACGTACGTTTGTACGTACGTACGTTCGTTTGTAATCACGCCACAGCCAAAACTACTACACCGATTTGGCTGAAATTTGGAGTATAGGCATCTCGTAACCTAACTTAGATCTGAAAAGCTTTTGGAGCCAATCGTGCAACCGGAAATGCCATTTTGGCACATCAACTTTTAAATTTTAAATGCAAACCCCCATTTTTCGCGTCACCATAAGGAAGACCTTCAAATTCTACTTCTAAACGTGTATTCATTCTTAGTGCCCTTTTGACCAAAAATAAAAAAAAAATTGATTTTTATCGGACTTTAAAATCGCGGTACAGCCCAAACCCCTGAACCGATTTGGCTGAAATTTTGCACATGGGGATTGTGTTACACGTCGAAGAGCTGAACAGATTTTGGATGCAGTCGGCCCACGGAAAGTGCCGTTTTAGCACACCAATTTCCAAATTTAAAATTATTCTCTCATTTGACCATTAGAAACAAGTTTTTGAAAGATTTATTGTCACCATCAGAAAGGTCTTCAAATTCTGGTTTTAAATAGAATAAAATTAATGCGCATTTAGCGCTGTTTGGTTCAAAAAATCTAAATTTTATAATAACAGTAAAAATACATTATAGCCCAAATTACTGAATCGATTTGGCTGAAATTTGGTACATGGAGATTGGGTGATCCGTTGAAGACCTGAAGGGCTTTTGAAAGCAATTGGCCCACTGGAAGTCCCATTTCAGTATATCAACTTAAAATTTTAAATACAAGACCTCTATTTTTATGTCGCCATTTGAAAGACGATCAAATTCTGGTTCTAAAAATGTATTCACAGTTTCTGCCATTTCAGTGGAAAATAGAGAAAAAATTCTTTCTCATTAAAAGGGAGCGGGCTGACAGTGGTTGACATAAAGTGGCAGTTATTGTCAAAAAGGTGGCAAAAGATTAACCTTAAAAGGAACATATTGTCAAACGTGATGGGTGATGTCCGAGGTGACGTCGGTATTTGTCAGAAAATTGCGAAATTAGTCACAGATGATAAGCACAAAAAAATGCTGAATTGACTACCATCTACACAGAATACAAAGATCCACGCGATGGGGAGGTTCCAGCCGCTTCTCTGCTGCATTTTTTTAAATCATTAACGGTAAGCTATCGAATGACGCTAATTTCGACCAATACTTATAGATCGGAATTGTGGGTTACAACCCCTAATTTCCACCCCCTTGGTCCGATATGGCCCAAAAGCAATCCCTGCCTTACTTTTAGGGCACAAAGCCGTATAGTAAATTTGATCTCGACATCTCATTCAATGTTCTCAAGTTATCCGACGTTTGGTATTTCTGCATGTTAGGGGTTGTAGCGCCTTTAAGGGTGGTTTTTGGTAAAATATGCTTAACACCTTTTTTGAATCATTAACGGAAATCTATCGAATGACGCCAATTTCGACCGATACTTATTAAGCAGCATTTTAAGTTACAACCCCCAATTTCCACCCCCTCCTTCCGATTTTGCGAAAAAAACATCCCCTGTAAGGTTTCATCGAAATATATGTGTATGTTGAGTTTCAGATGGATGCGTGCAACACTTGCGGAGTTATTACTTTTTTTGAGATTCTCATCCCCTAAATTTCATCCCCCAACTAGGGACCCCCTCACGTTCAATAGACTTGAAGGTCGAACATGCGTACCAAGTTTCAGTAAGATACCTTCAGCAGTTCTCGAGTTATAGCAATTAATAGATTTTCAGTTTCAATCCCCTAAGATTTCACCCCTTTATGATTTACAGGGGTGAATTTATTTTTCCGCTGTTACATAACTCTTTGTGTATTTGCTTACTTCGGTTGTTCATAAATAAGTCAATAGAATTTCAGGAAAAATAAATAAAACCTATTTAACCACTGACAAAGCGCTAGGGATTGTTAGTAGCCTAGGGGTTGATTTTAGGTTGAAAACTCATAAGACTTTTTTCAATGGTTGATAGAAATCTATCGAACCCCGTAATTTTATACTACCATTTACTTGAAGAAATTTCAAGTTTCAACCCCTAAATTTCATCCCATTTATTGGATGTTAGTAAAAATTCGTCCATCCCCCTCCAGAGTCACTGAAAATTACCGCATCAAATTCTGCGTTGATACGCTGAGTGGTTGTTGAGTTCTCGTATTTTTGTATTTTTGCATGTTAGGGGTTGTAGCGCCTTTAAGGGTGGTTTTTCGTAAAATATGAGTAACACCTTTTTTGAACCATTAACGAAAAGCTATCGAATAACGCCAATTTCGACCAATACTTATTAAGCAAAATTTTGAGTTACAACCCCAAATTTCCACACCCTCAATCCGAGTTTGCGGAAAAAACATCCCCCGTAAGGTTTCATCGAAATATATGTGTATGTTGAGTTTTAGATGGATGCGTGCAACCCTCGCGGAATTATCACATTTTTTGTGATTTTCATCCCCTAAATTTCATCCCCCGAAATTGGCACCCCTCTCACTTTCAACGGACTTGAAGGAAGAACATGCATACCAAGTTTCAGTAAGATAGCTCCAGTAGTTCTCGAGTTATTGCAATTAATAATTTTTCGGTTTTTCACCCCTAACTCCCACCCCCTTGGTCCGATATGGCCCAAAAGCAATCCCCGCCTTACTTTTTGGGAGGCAAAGCCGTATACCAGGTTTCAGCTCGATGTCTCAATCCGTTCTCAAGTTATCCGACGGACAGAGTGAGGAGCGATCGATACGACGAGCGAGCGAGCGAGCGAGCGAGCGAATAAGCAAAGACAAGAGTATCTCCGCATTCTGCTACGGCACTAAAAGCCAACGAAAGATGTATATCAATGCGATGTGTGTCCCTGTAGATGTTTACCTTGTTAATGTGTATGTAGGGGCGAGCTGAATTTACTGATGGAGTCGGGTGCAGATTTTATAAATCTGCATCTAGTAGTAGTGCCTCGGCAGACGCACAGTGGTGTTAAAAAGACGAAATTATGAAAATTGGCCGTACATAATTAAACAGTAGAGAGTTAACAAAAAAACATCATATTTGCGAAGTAGGTATGTAGAATTAGCACTAAGGGGGTTGAAAAAGGGAATGAGAAGTCCAAGGTAATGAAAAAAGGTGATGAAAAGTCAAGAGGAATGAAAATGAAGTGTGAATTAAGTAGAATTACGAAATAAAACACTAAAATAACCAAATTATGCAATTAAAACTTTTGTGGGGGTTGAAATAAGCACTTATACCTAGGTACCTATTGCGAAGGAAACTGAAAAATTGTAAAAGGTAAACTGAATCCCAAATGCGTTCAATTTTATAACCGTCGAAAAACGAAATTATGCGAATTTTGCAAAATTAGCACTTAGGGGGTTGAAAAATCGTAAAGGTGGATGAAAAATCAAAAGGTATCAGGATTAACCGTGGCTAAGTAAAATTACGGAAAATAACACCAAATTAACCCAATTATGTAAATTTAGCATTTGAAGACTTGAAACATTGCGAAGGGGGATGAAAAAAGTGAAAAATTTAATCATCATCCAAATGGGTTCAATTTATTACAGAAGAAAAACGAAAATATCCGAATTTGGCAAAACTAACACCTAGGGGGTTGAAAAATTGTAAAGGGGGATGAAACGTCAAAGTGGATGAGAATTAATCGTAATTAAGCAGAATTACAGAAAATAACACGAAAGTAAACCAATTATGCAAATTTAGATTTTGGGGGTTGAAATGTTGCGAAGGGGGTTGGAAAAGTGAAAAAGATAAACATAATCCAATTGAGTTCAATTTATTACCGAAGGAAAACTAAATTATGTGAATTTTGCAAAATAAACACTTAGGGGGTTGAACAATTGTAAAGGGGGATGAAAAGTTAAAAGGGATGAGAATTAATCGTAATTAAGTAGAATTACAGAAAATAACACGAAAATAAGCCAATTATGCAAATTTGACTTGGGGGTTGAAACATTGCGAAGGGGTCGAAAAAGTGAAAAAGGCAAGAACAATTCATAAGGCAAAACTGCGCGAATTTTACAAAATTAACCACCGGAAATCACCCGAAAAAGAATCGGTCTGGGTAAATTTTGCTCTTTGAGGGTTCACATATCATGAAAGGGGTTGAAAAATTGTGGATGGGTTAAAAATTAATGAAAATCACTTTAAATTAATAACAAATTAGAAGAAAGCAAAAAAAAAATAAATGAAATATATTTACTCCGCTTGCTAGGGCTTAGGGGTTGTTAGTAGCGTAGGGGTTGGTTTTAGGATGAAGACTCATAAGACTTTTTTCAATGGTTGACCGAAATCTATTGAACCCTTAGACCATGGAGTGGGGGTGCGCTTCGCGCTTATGGACTGCTAAAACACTATTCTGCTCTGTGTGCGACAAACGCACGAACATTAGAAGAGTAGCGAAATATCGTGCATCGCTCGTTATGGCGGAAGTCATATCTGCGCCGGTACGCGCCAAATGACACTACCGGAAAAACACTTGTTATTATCAGCACGTGGCTGTGACAAGTGAAAGCGCGATTTCTAGATTAAGAAGGGTTGCCACTTGAAAGGAAGTGGCGGTGTTGTCATATCGCCGAAATTTCTTGAATTAGGGAGACTTAGTCATCGAACCCATTAATAATCGTATATTTCACCATTCAGTTACAGAACCTTATAAATATAACCCAACGACTGCACTTTTAAGAGAGGCTTATGTTGGTAAAATAATTTTCCAAAGTCTTAACTTACAAACGATAATTTTCAAAATATAATTTTCCACATATGAGGGATTTTCATATCAAATCATATCAAATCCGGCAACACCGCTTGTAAGAAGAGGCGTCGGTACATGTGCATGCGCAGTATGAACTTCCGCCACAACCAAGGGGAGACATATATTTGCATCTTATGCATTCTTGGTGCGTTTACAGACGAATAAAGAGCAGTCCATAAGCGCGAAGCGCACCCCCACTCCATGGTCTAAGATTGAACCCCTTAATTTTATTCCACCACTTACATGAAAAAATTTCCAGTTTCAACCCTTAAATTTCATCCCCCTTGTTAGATATTAATGAAAATTTGCCCATCCGCCTACAGTGGCGCTGTAAATTACCACATCAAATTTAGCCCTGATACGTTGAGCAGTTTTTGAGTTCTCGCATTTTTTTGTTTCGGCATGTTAGGGGGTTGTACCGCCTTTAAGGGTCGTATTTCGCGAATTATGAATAAGACCTGTTTTGTACCATCAATGGAAAGCTATCGAATGGTAATATTTTCAACTATACATTCTTCATTGAAAATTCGAGTTTCCACCCCTAACTTTCATCCCCTTCGATAATTTTCTCCTAAAATTCGATCTTCCCTTCTCGAAGATGCAGTGTGTAAGATGTCACAGTTTCGCAGAAGATATTGCTTCTCTGTGTCAAATTACAGGGCTTTATGGACGTTTCAACCCCTAAACTCCAACCCCCTATTTCACCACCCCCACATGCCCTAAAGGAAGTTGCGTTTTCAATTTCACCACCCTAACCCAATTCGTTTAAAAATTAAGGTAATTTGTAGATTCATGTTTTCAACACCTCATGATTTCACCCCTTTATGATTTACAGGGGTGAGTTTATTTTTCCGGTGTGACATAACTCCTTGCGTATTTACTGACTTCAGTTGTTCATAAATAAACCAATAGGGTTTCAGAAAAAATAAATAAAATATAATTATCGACTTGCAAAGAGTTAGGGGTGGTTAATGGCCCAGGGGTTGGTTTTAGATTGAAAACTCATAAGACCTTTTTTCAATAGTTGACCGAAATCTATCGAACCCCGTAATTTTAGGCTACCATTTACTTGAAGAAATTTCAAGTTTCATCCCTTAAATTTCATCCCCTTTGTTAGATATTTTTGAAAATTTGTCCATCCACCTATAATGTCACTGGAAATTCACAAACCAAATTCTGCCTTGATACGTTGAGTAGTTTTTGAGTTCTCGTATTTTTGTGTTTCTGCATGTTAGGGGTTGTAGCGCCTATAAGGGTGGTTTTTCGCAAAATATGAATGACACCTTTTTTGAATAATTAATGGAAAGCTATCGAATGACGTCAATTTCGACTAGTACTTATTAAGCGGAATTTCGAGTTGCTACCCCTAATTTCCACCCCATTTGTTCGATTTTACGAAAAAACGCATCCCCCACAAGATTTCACCGATATATGTGTGTACGTTGAGTTTCCGACAGCTGCGTGCAACCCTTGCGGAGTTATCATATTTTTTGTGGTTTTCATCCCCTAAATTTCATCCCCCGAAATTGGCACCCCCTCACTTTCAACAGACTTGAAGGTCGAACGTGCATACTAATTTTCAGCAAGATATCTCCACTAGTTCTCGAGTTATTGCAATTAGTAGTTTTTCGGTTTTTCACCCCTAGCTCCCACCCCCTTGGTCCGATATGGCCCAAAAGCAATCCCCGCCTTACTTTTCTGGAGACGAAGCTGCCTACCAAGTTTCAGCTCGATATCTCAATCCGTTCTCAAGTTATCCGACGGACAGACTGAGGAGCGATCGAGCGAGCGAGCGAATAAGCTAAGACAAGAGTACCTCCGCATTCTGCTACGGCACTAAAACGGCAATAAGGGGAGGCATGAAACGGTTTTAGGCAACTTTACATACACTTTTTACGGAAACTTGACTACAGGCTTTATTGTTTTACGATACGATCTGAAATTTTTGTGGCAGATCCAGAATTACATTCTGAACAATGTGAGGTCAATTGCTTTATAAAGAAACACCAACTTACCAAGACAGAAATTAATTTAATGTTCTGCTGACATTGGAATCCATTTGTAAATTATGCTGCCTACACTCAGAAATTTGGCATTTCAATTTTGTCCATTAGTTCAGCCTCTGTAATGCAGGTGACACTGCCCAAATTGTAGTTTATTCAATTTATTTTTAAATATAAATGTCAACGAACCATGTATTTAGATTTCCGCTTATTAAATATCTTGGATGAAATAATTTAACGTGCACGTTTTCGAAATTTTGTTGTCGGTTTTTCTTAATATCAACATCTGCGAACAGTAAAGATTATGAGTCGTAGCTGAGCGGCAAGTTTGTGTTTCTCCCATTCTTCGACTTTCGTACATGGGTTCAAATCTGGAAATTCTCTTTACGATTTTTCCGTTTTAACCTCCCCACTCCACTTCACCAAAGGGAGGTTACTGCAATCACTAAAATTTTCGAATTCGAGATAAGATCGGATCTATACGTTTTGAGGTCTCAGGAACCCGAAAAGGTGGTTTTTAAAATGTGTCTGTATGTATGTACGTACGTTCGTACGTACGTTCGTAAACACGCCACAGCCCAAACTACTCGACCGATTTGGCTGAAATTTGGTACGTGTGCATGTGGTAACCCAACTTAGATCTGAAAAGCTTTTGGGGCCAATCGTGCAACCAGAAGTGCCATTTTGGCACATCAACTTTTAAATTTTAAATGTAAATCTCCATTTTTCAGGTCACCATAAGAAAGGCTTTCAGATTCTGCTTCCAAAGATGTATTCACTGTCAGTGCCCTTTTGACCAAAAACTAAAACAATCGAGATTTTTATCGGACTTCAAAATCGCGGTACAGCCTACGCCCCTGAACCGATTTGGCTGAAATTTTGCACATGGGGATTGTATTACACGTCGAAGAGGTGAACAAGTTTTGGATTCAATCGGCCCACGGAAAGTACCGTTTTGGTACACCAATTTCGAAATTTAAAATTATTCTCTCATTTACCTATCCAAAACAAGTTTTTGAAAGATTTATTATCACCATCAGAAAGGTCTTCAAATTCTGATTTTAAATAAGACAAAATTCATTTTCATTTAGTACCATTTAGGTAGAAAAATCGAAATTTTGTAATAAACACTGAAACCACGACATAGTCCAAATTACTGGATCGGTTTGCCCCAAATTTGGTACATGGAGGTTAGGTGAACCGTTGAAGAGCTGAAAGGCTTTTGGGAGCAATTAGTCCACGTGAAGTGCCATTTAGGCATATCAACTTTAAAATCTTAAACACAAGTCACGGAAATCAAAGACCCACGCGTTGGGGAGTTTCCAGCCGCTTCTCTGCTGCCATTTTTTTTTATTCTCCAAATCATTATTTATTATTAACGAGAATCGTAGCACTTAAATTAAAGATAAAGGCATATTATTTAACAATGACCATAAATAACTGCAATACATTTTATTTTCTCAAATGGTGCGGGGGGGGATGCAGTGGCGGCTTTCCTCAGGCGGCACATAACAATAAGATCAAACAGTATAAGACTATGCCACACCATAATGTGATATTATGCCATAAATAATTTTTCGTCCAATGATGGCCCGGATGGGGGCAGAAGGGGTGGTTCAAAAGCAATCTTTTATATAACTAATTCAATATTTTTATTCACTTACATGAGTTAGATTTGGATGTCAGGTAGCTGTCTTCTGTGGTATTTCGTGTTTGTGTGTTTGTTTGGTGTTGTGTGGTGCTTCATCTACAATTTACTTGTGTTGTGTTTGTGTTAAAAAAAAACAGCAATTTTCATTGCTAAAGAAAGCGCCAAGTCGTCTGTTTTGTCTTGAGCATCATGGGAAAACAAAAACTCTTCAACATAAGACCTAGTCAACCAAGAAGAAGAGGTAAAAAATCCCTAATTTCTAGGCAAGCGCATGAGAGAATGAGAGGTGTTCGCGAAGCTGTTACCCTAATTCTGTAAGTAAAAAATATTTTCTTTAGAATACAGGGTGGTTAATTTTTTGATGATCATCATTGGGGTCTCGCCGGAAACCAGAAGAGATGGATAATCGTATAGGTAGTTTAAATTGGAGAAAAGTTGCGCTATTTCTTGGTGATTAAGAATCTGAAAAGAATTCCCCGATATTTTGATTGGTTCCCGAGTTATCCCGAAAAATATGAAAATTGCCATTAAAAAAATTATATCTTTCTTACAATTGATGCTATTTAGAGCATGATGAGCATCGAAAAATTAACCACCCTGTATATTCCGGGCTAAAAAGAACGTAATTTGGTAATCATAACCAGCACTTTTTTACGTACCTACCTACCCATAATGGCTGCTAATGGTACTTCCTGTAGGAATGTATTCATACTGTATTTATTCTAAACGATAAAACGTTACTTTATTTCAATTTTAGTGATACTGTCGCTACTGCAGAAAACATCTGCTCGATGAAGGAGTTGAGTAACGAAAATGGGCAATTCTCCGAAAGGTATGAACAGCTAGGATCTACTTTCGAGTTTTCGAAAATTTTGCATATGTAGGGTGTTAGGTAATGTGCGGTGTACATGGACGTATTATTTTACTATGGACACAACAACAAACCCATAAGTGATGTGAAGCAAGATAGCAGAGACGTATAATTTGTTATCTATTTTTATTGCATTATAAATGGTTGAATATTTTTTGGATAATTTAAAGAAAGGTGAATTTTGGAGAACCCCTTTGTGGTGAAGTAACTTCCCTGGAAAGCATTTGAAATTATAGAGAAAGAATCGCCCCCTATTTTTGTGAACCCATATTAACTAACACCCTATGCAGTTGAACTGTATAAAAATTATTTTAGCGACTTAATTATCTTTTAAGTTTGAAGACACGACTCAAGAAAATTATGAGTAAAAGTGAAAAAGATTCTGCCATCTCAAACGAGTGCGAGATACATCCGAGACCGGGTCCTTCATATTTGAACACTGATCCTGTCAACATAGACAGTAGCAACGAATACAATTTTGAAGACGTTTTCATTTCAAATGAGGAATACCAAGAGTAAGTTCTTGAAAAAAATATACGCCGAGTATAGCTTTCGTCTTTTTTTAGAATAGCAAAATATGAAGTCCACAAAGAAAATTTAACCGCGTCAACCGACATTAAGCCATTTGAAATGACGGGAAATAGGGTAGTTGAGCTAGGGTATGTTTTGCAGTGGGCTCTAAAATTACAAAGAGTATGCATGCCAAAATTTGTACCTGCGGTGAAATATTTTTAAAAGATGAACTGCGGCGTGGTACTGGTTTGGTCAGCACCTTGGTATTTGCTTGCACCATGTGCAATGAACAATTCAATTACATGACAGAAAATCCCAAGAAAGATAAATCTGTTGTAAACTACGGATATGTTTGGGGGACTCTTTCGTGTGGCAGTACGTTTGGCCATACGGAAGAATTATTCAGTGTCATGAATATACCAAGTATGAGCCAACACACTTTCCAAAAAATTGAAAAAGAATTAGCCGATGTAAGTACATATAAGGTTTTTTTAAGTTTGCATTATATAGTTTCTATTTAACTCAGTGCTGGAAGGACGTTTTGGCCGAAGATATGATAAAGGCCGGCCAAGAAGAAAAAAGAATTGCCTTAGGGAAAGGACACTTAGACTCTAATGGGGTCCCATTTACAACAGTAATAATCGACGGCTCGTTTAGTAAGCGTTCCTATGGACATAGTTATGACGCTAACTCTGGAACGGTAGGCGCAGCAATTTGCTTTATAACGTTTCAATTTAAGTAAAAAAATTATCTTATTTTAGGCAACTATAATTGGCAAAGAAACAAAAAAGGTTTTGTTTCAAAGTGTTAGAAATAAATACTGCTGCATCTGTGCCCATGCTGCCAACAGCAAAATTGCTACTGCGCCGCACAAATGCTTTAGAAATTGGGATAAAAGCACGGGCGCCATGGAACCTGATATTTTGGTGGAGGGTTTTAATAAATCTATAGAAATGCATGGACTCATCTATAAATGTTTTATTGCCGATGGTGATTCCACCGTTTTTGCCAACATTCGACAAAAAGTCAGTTACGGCGAATCTGTGGTAAAAATCGAATGTACAAACCATGTCTTAAAAAACTATGGAAAAGCTCTAAGAAAGATTAGGAGTGAATTAAAAGCGTAGCAGAAAAAATTACTGACACTGAAAAAAATTGATGAGTTGGAAAATGCAGCAAAGAGGGCGATATGGGACAATAAAAACGGAGATGCAGAAAATTTGAAGCTGGACCTTACAAACCGCCAACATAAAGTTTTCGCTGAGCATGAAGGAGAATGCAGTTATTTGTGTAACTGTCCTTCCAACCAAGAACTGACTAGGACTGGTTTAATACTACACTTGAGAAGTATATTTTCAAATTATAACTTGTGTTTTAAATATACAGTGCTTCTCAAAAGTAAGGAATATAAATTCAAAAACTTTTTCGTGAGAAGTATTTCGGAAGTATCCTAGGACAGCTCAACCTTATTTTTTTGAGGCGCACACGATGGTGTACTCTGATATTTTTTTACTCTTCCGGTTTAACCGGAAATTATCCAATTTTGATCTTCCATACGAGATCATACTTTTTTCTCAACGAATTGGTAGTCCACGATTTTTTCTTAGCTAGAAACATGTCATTCGTGACCTGAAGTAGAGTCATGGTCACCCTAGATTTTCAGAAACATCGAAAAAATCGATGAAAAATTGAGATTTTTGAAAAATGAAAATACACATCAGCTTTATTTTTTTGATGTCAATCCAAATACCCGATTAATTACTTTGACAGAATTTGAACACTCATAAATTTAAGATAAATAACAAAGAATAAAAAAAAAGTAATTGCGCAATTGAATTTATATCGAAAAAACAATGTTGACGTGTTTTTGCGTTTTTCAAAAATCTCAATTTCTCACAGATTTCTTCGATGTTTTTGAAAATCTAGGGTGGCAGTGACTCCACTTCCGGTTAAGTATGACACATATGTTTCTAACTGAGAACAAATCGTAGATTCCGAATCCGTTGAGGAAAAAGTATGATCCCATTTGAAAAATCAAAATTAGGATTTTTCCGGTTAAACCGGATGTGCAAAAAAATATCAAACTACACCATCGGATGCGCCTCGAAACAATAAGGTTGACCTGTCTGAGGATATTTCCGAAATATTCATCTCGAAAAATATTTAAATGAAACTGGACATGTATTCATATGTAATACTATAAGTAACTAGGGAATTGTCGACAATTTTGAGATGCTTACCTGGACGAAAAGTAGTTACTGCGATGTAAATTCGACGAGTCGAAGACGAGTCGAATTTGCGAGTCAGCAACTACGAGTCCCAGGTACAAGCAGCTCAAAATTGTCGACAATTCCCTAGTTACGAATAGTATTCGGAGGACAATTTGACGAAGGAAAAAGATAAAAAGATTTAATAATCTTGCATAAAAAAGGCAAAATCTAGTTCGTGTCATTCATATGACGTTTATGGTTAAGCATCGTTGACATGGTTTCCGTATAAATAATGAAAAAAAAAGTGCTTTTTGCAAAAATGGCTTCCAGTCGATTTGGAAAATACGAAACTGAAGAAATAAAAGGATTTGTTGAATGTGAAGTTCCTGAAAACACCCGAAAATCCAGACGTTCTGTGTGGGTTCAGTTTCAGCAGTTTTGTGACGAGAAGGGGTACGTTTTGCAACAATCAACCACACCGGAAGAGCTGAATGCGACTTTACAAAGTTGGGCCTTCAACATGCGGAAGAAAGACGGAAAGGACTATAAAGAGCAAGTAATTAAGCAAATGTGGAATGTTACTGCCAAATTAGTTATGGATTTTTACTACAACGAATTCAAGATTAAAATCAACCCATTCTCAGATGTGATATTCAAGGGTGCACGTGATGCCAGAGATTCAAAACGGAGACAACTGCAAAAGAACCGAGAAAGCCACAAGAGGAGTGCTGCCGCTCTGACCAGTGCCGAATATAATCAGCTAATATGTTCTTGTGATGAAGCAACCCCGGACGGATTGCAGAAAAGGTTTTTTTTATTGCATCCTTGGAACTGGCTTTTAGAGGAGGAGAGGCAGTACAATGCATGGTTCATTACTTCAGAGAGGAGCTAGACAATACGGGGATTGCCACAGGAAGAATCGAATACAATCCTGTTTTTTCTAAAACCTGTCAAGGTGGTGGAAAGAAACTAACAAACAGCAAACTTCTGCTGACAAACAATGAAAATTCAGACATATGCCCAGTCAGGTAAATCACCGGTTCTCTTTAATTCATTAATTGTCAGACTTAATTCTAGGCTTTACCATCAGCTGGTGAAAAAACGTACTCGAAACATTACTATAGGGAGATTTTTTTTAACGCCAAATCCCAATTGGAAGGAGAACGGAATCTGGTATAAAAATTGCCCCATCGCAATCCACACTATGAGCAAATGGACCAAGGAGACCGCAGAGATAGTAGGTTTGGATACAGAACGGGTGAAGATCACAAATCATTCGGTGAGGTCGACGTGCGTTTCCTTGTTGACTAAATCCGGTGTTGGAGATCATGAAGTAATCAAAATAACGGGACACAACAACATAAACTCCCTCAAATCGTACCTTCAACTAGATGAAGATCACCATAAAGGATTGGTAGAAAACATCCGAAAAAATATGCCTGTCCTGCCATCCTCCGTGCCAAGTACTAGTTTTCAAGAAAAGAACGAGAAAAGAGAAGAAGGTAATGCTTATTCAGAAGAAGTGGGCAGTTCTTCAAGGGCAACGAAAATAAGCCCAAAGGGTCAACCTGTTGTTTACAAGAATTGTAAATTCACGATTAATAATAATTACAGTAATAAATAAATAAATAGATTTTGCTGTGGTTGCATTCCAGTGAGCGTTTGAATGAGAACTTGGGGCCAAAATTCTTACATTTCGCGTTAGTACGGTCCTGCTTAGCTGTCATAAAAATTGTCACTGAAATTTGTACTAGTAAAAATTATCGCTGAAATGCAGGTGTGAATGAGCCTCATTGGCTGTAAATCGCAAATTAAAACATTCTGATTGGTCAATGTAAAGTGAGTCGAATTGTCCGGTAATATTTTTCACTTTAGGTTTAGCCGGAAATGACGCTAACTTTGTTTCTTCAAATGGAAAAACTTTTTTTTTCTCACAGCCGCCCTAGATTTTCCAAAATATCGAGTAAATCTGCGAAAAATTAAGATTTTTTAAAATCGCCAAACAGGTCAACTTTCTAATTCCATTTCTGGCTCAGGCTCAGTTGTATCCCTCCAGGTAGGGTTGATCAGCGTTTATTTCGTTTTAATATTTTTTTTACATCCAAAGATGTTCACGTGGGAAGTTTACAAAAACAATCAGCCTGTATTGCTTGTACTCCGTAGGTGCCCTCGACATTATCCAAAAAAAAGCTCATAGATTGCTCGCCAATGAGACGAGTAATTTGGCAGAGTCTTTAATGAATGTAGTTGCAAAAAATACCTGTGGTAAACGGCTAAATCTTATTCAGCGGGGCTCATATGAAGAGCGTGTAAATCTGGCAGGACTACAGGGTATAGTCCCGGTAAAAATTTAAAAAAACATATGGAGAAGAGGCAAAGGAAACTCGAGTGTAAAGTAAAAAGAAGGCTGGAACTAAATAACACAGGTAGGCTAAGCTTTTCACTGTTTTTTGATTAGAAGATCAGCATGTTAACGCATTTGGTAATTTTCTTAGAACCACCAAAGGATAAAAAAACGAGGCTACCAGAACTTGATTATGGTCCAAATGCAATAAAAAGTTCAGACCTGACTCCGGAAGAAATTTTGTCAGAGAAAAATCGTATCTTAGAGTCTATGCGGGTATGTTTTACGGACAAATATACAATGCTTTTCAAAAGTAAGTAATAAATTCAAGAACTTTTTCAAGAGGAATATTTCGGAAATATCCTCGAACACGCCAATCTTATTTTTTCGATGTGCATCCAAAAGCATAGTCAGATATTTTTAAACGCTTCCGGTTTAACAGAAAATAACCCTAATTTTTATTTTAACCTCCCCACTCCACTTCACCATTTAAAAAAAAGGGAGGTTACTGCAATCACTAAAATTTTCGAATTCGAGATAAGACCGGATCTATACGTTTTGAGGTCTCAGGAACCGAAAAAAGTGGTTTTTAAAATGTGTCTGTATGTATGTACGTACGTTCGTACGTACGTACGTTCGTACGTTCGTAAACACGCCACAGCCCAAACTACTCGACCGATTTGGCTGAAATTTGGTACGTGTGCATGTGATAACCCAACTTAGATCTGAAAAGCTTTTGGAGCCAATCGTGCAACCAGAAGTGCCATTTTGGCACATCAACTTTTAAATTTTAAATGTAAACCCCCATTTTTCACGTCACCATAAGAAAGACCTTCAAATTCTGCGTCTAAAAATGTATTCATTCTTAGTGCCCTTTTGACCAAAAATTAAAAAAAAATTGATTTTTTTCGGACTTTAAAATCGCGGTACAGCCCAAGCCCCTCAACCGATTGGTCTGAAATTTTGCACATGGGGATTGTATTACACGTCGAAGAGTTGAACAAATTTTGGATTCAATCGGCCCACGGAAAGTGCCGTTTTGGCACACCAATTTCGAAACTTAAAATTATTCTCTCATTCACCCATCAAAAACAACTTTTTGAAAGATTTATTGTTATCATCAGAAAGGTCTTCAAATTCTGGTTTTAAATGAGATAAAATTTATTCGCATTTAGTACCCTTTGGGTAGAAAAATCGAAATTTTGTAATAACACTGAAACCACGTTATAGCCCAAACTACTGGATCGATTTGTCCGAAATTTGGTACATGGAGGTTAGGTAACCCATTGAAGAGCTGAAAGGCTTTTGGGAGCAATTGGTCCACGGGAAGTGCCATTTAGGCATATCAACTTTAAAATCTTAAACACAAGTCACGGAAATCAAAGACCCATGCGTTGGGGAGGTTCCAGCCGCTTCTCTGCTGCCTTTTTTCGAATAGAATTATATTTTATTTTCAACGGATTCGGAATCTATGATTTTTTCTGAGTCAGAAACATATGTGCCATGTCCGAGGACATTTCCGAAATATTCCTCTCGAAAAAGCTCTTGAATTTATTCCTTAGTTTTGAAAAGTACTGCATAATTCGATAATATCATGACCGACGATCTGAAATAGGTGTACCTACATTCAGAGTACATTTTAAATTTTGTATACCAAAAGGTAAACAAAATTCTTAATGTTTAATTCTTAATAGACGTGAATTCACAACGTTATTTATTTTTTAAGGTGACAGAGGAGCTTCAACAGTTTATCGCATTGCAAACTGTTGGCCAGTTTGATAACGAGGTGTATTTGAAATACAGAAAAAATCGTCTGACTGCATCGAATTTTGGTAGAGTAGTGAAACGAAGGGATTATATTTCTTGTGAGCCCTTAGTGAAAGACCTCCTCAACAAAAAAAAACAGTAACCACTGCCGCTATGGAATATGGCAAAGTAAAAGAGGCTTTGGTAAGAGAAAGATTTTCTCGGGAACAAAATATAGAGGTCATAGAAAGTGGACTATTTATCTGCAAGGAATATGGTTACTTAGCGGCATCACCAGATGGCAATTACCTACCTACCTACTTATCTAGCTTCTCGATAATTTTTTGTATTACTGGTTACTTTTCTTTATTGGTTATTCGCTTTTCTTTCTTGTTAATGCATGTTCTTTTTTTTCAGAAGTGTTTAATAAAATGATATAACATCGCTTTTGTTATAGGGCTGGTAGGAAAAAGAGGCTTAATTGAAATAAAATGCCTTCCAAAAATTGCCCAGAGTGGACTCACATTGGAGCAGGTTTTAGCTGGCGACAATTCTAGGTTAAAAAATAATCTGTGTGTCAAAAGATGTCCAACGACTGAAGCAATCGTGATTAATAAAAGACACAATTATTATCTTCAGGTAGAAAATTTATAATAATTAACAACGTTGTGTTATTAGTAGGTATTGCAGATACAGGGCCAACTGAATATAACGGGCAGGGACTACTGTTACTTTGTTATTTACACAGGAGATAATAATCCCCTTTTTATTGAGAAGATTGATAAGGATCTATTGTTTTGGAACAATGAAATGGTTCCTAAGCTGAGCCGATTTTACCTGGAATGTATTTTACCAGCGATTATAACCGAAAAATATGTAATGAGTGCGGATGTTCCAGACTCAGGTGTTGTCCCGGCTAGCTTATGTGATCTGAAATTAGCCCTTAAAAGATGGTAAGGGGCGCCACCTACTTAAGAACTTACACCCTGCAGTAGGTGCATTGAGTCTGGGACCTCTCAAAAAGGATTTGGATCAGCTGTGAGGGTTGCTAAATAAACACTCCGGATTAAAACCTTATTTACAATATTTATTGAGTATTGAAACTGGGTGCAAGCGCAACCCCAACCCTGAAAATCTCCTTCTAAGAGCACAACTGCTCGAGTGATCCCTAGTTAACCGCTTGATCAAGATAGCTATCTGATTCCTTCGTCGATTAACGCATTTACTCTTAACGAGACTTCACGAAGGGTATTGGTCCGACACTAGACAATAACATTCATAGTATAATAATGACGTCACTAAAATTAATCCGAAATAGTCTTACTTATAACACGTGGTATAACAAAGGGGTAGCTAGCGTAGTTACCCACTCGCTGACTTGATCCCGAAGGATAAAATGAATTATCGTGCAAATCAGACTTGATCTTAAAATTATGAATAATAAATCTGGCCTGGCTAGATGGTTCCTCCTTATCCGATGGTCAACGTCAGGTCCTCCTAACCGAGTCCTTTGGGAGTCTTTTCAGGAACCCGAGAGCCCTGAAGATATCGAGGAACACTACCCTGGGGGTACTTCGTGGACTGGAGTTATGACGTGGTGATGATAGTGGAATCGAGGGGTTGAATCACGTTCTCTCAATTAGCTGGATAACGCTCCTAGATAACGATCCTAGACAACAATCCTAGACAACGATCCTAGACAACGATCCTAGACAACGATCCTAGACAACGATCCTAGACAACGATCCTAGACAACGACCCTTGAAAATATAGCTGAAGCATGCTTTTCGATATAACCTCAAAATTTACCTTAATCATCGTAAGGGTAACGATTCCAACAATCCCTGACCATGCAGCCAACTTATTATCTTCGCCGATTACTTCGATAAACATGGATTACTTCGATGAATGTGGATTTAACAAATTTAGCCCCACATTTAATTAAATCGGACGCACGCCATTCAACGAACAAAAAGGGAGAGGCTGTCAACAGTGTCAACTGTCAACAGTGTCAACTTAAAACATGAAACGCCCACCGCGCAGAAGCCAAACGACGGGGTGTAAAGTGTGTTGCCTACGTCGCTTCCCATGAACAAGTGTTTAGCGTCAAAAGTGACCATTACAAATATGATGATCCACCTTTTATAATCGACGCCAGAAGAAATCGAGAACAGAAGAAAAGAACTTAGCTGAATAGGTACTTTACGTACCTAAACCTAACAGGTTCAAAATACGGATTTTGTGTATCACGCAGGTAGCACTATTTTCTTTTAGATTTTTAAGGATAAGCCAGGAACACAAAATTGTCACAAAGAAAAAATGCAACTTTTTTCGAATGTAACCGACTTTTGAAACCTTATGACTGCCGAAATTTGAATGTTGAGCATCATAAAATTGACTATACTGAAGGTATGCCGTAAGAAAAACGAAAACTTATCACTTATTTTACGATGTTTTAAAAGGGCAGTAGGCTCTGTTGGGGTGACAGAATTCACTGGGTATTGTACTTTTGACATTTGTCAAATAGTTTGTCACGTTGAAATCTGTACTCAAAACTATCCTTTGTTGCCAAATCGTAGACCACAATAATGTTGAAAAAGTATCTAAAGAACTAAGGGAGTCAGTCTCCTTTTAGTGAATACACAGTGATTTCTAGATACTAAACAAGCATGGTATACGACGCAGGTAAGCATTTTGGAAGAACTAATTCTGAGATTTGAAGAGCTATTTGTAGGTGCAAGATTGTGATTGTGACGGATTGAAATGGTTGAATATTAAATCCAAATCTTAAATCTATACCTTCATGCAAGTGTTAAGTGAGATCACGTGAGATGTAGTCGCTATTTGTCAATTTTCATCAATGGATTGCTTTCGACTCCTTGCGAAAATGATAATGATTGTTTGGAAACTACTGCACCTATTAATTAACAGGTTACTGAAACAGAGAACTAATTTAATGGTTTACAAGAGGTAAAGTAAATGTAAATTCTGATCATAAGAAAGGTACCACTTTGTAGTGTAACAGCATTTCAGATCGACGATGACATTCGGAACAAAATTGGAATAGTCCTCTCCTTCCATATCATTAATTTCAATTATTGGCAATAAAGAGATGCAAGAAGACTAACTGGAATGCATCAAAATCATAAATAAGCGGTTCAAATCTCCTGTATAGGTTACCTGCTCCTGCTACCTACATCAACGAAGAAGTTGCATTTGTTAAATGTAATTTTAATGGAGCATTCATAGTACCTATAGTTTACTTATTGTATGATGGTAAAGACAAAATAAAGACAGATTATGGTTATTAATAAATTATTGGCTTTATCTACTAGGTACATCTAAAGGTATTTGCTTAATTGTAACTCTCTTCTTAAAAAAAGATTAATATAAATATCCAAAAATTAGATCTCCTTATTATACTTCTGAATGCTCTTTGGGACTTCCAGAGGGGCTTCCTCCCTCATTTGATTGCGTTATTCACTTGCGGTTTTCTTGATTTTATTGCCAATCTCTTCGACTTTCTTCCAATCTAAACTAATATAAATCGTAAAATTTCATCTAAGTATAATTAATTATAAGCTTACCAAATCATAGCCTAATGAATGTTTAGGTAAGCCCAATTTGGCGCTTCTGCACTAGGAGTAGGTAGCTTTTCAGTATTTTTTTGTAAATGTTCTGTGCTCAACTCAACAATGGCCAAATAGATATTTGTCAAATAACAATCAAAGCACAAATGTGATAACACGGCTACGAAGTTCCGTCAAATACAAATTTGGTTATTTAATGTTGACCAACATAAAAAAAAACATATCATGGCCTGCTGCCGTTATATCAGGTTGATATGATAACTCCGCAAGGGTTGCAATTCGAAATTCCGCTTAATAAGTGTTGGTCGAAATTGGCGGCATTCGATAGCTTTCCATTAAGGATTCAAAAAAGGTGTCACTCATATTTTGAGAAAAGCCACCCTTGTAGGCGCTACAACCCCTAACATGCAAAAACACAAAAATGCGAAAACTCAAAAACTACTCAACGTATCAAGGCAGAATTTGGTGTGTGAATTTCTAGTGACATTATAGGTGGATGGACAAATTTTCAATAATATCTAACAAAGGGGATGAAATTTAAGGGTTGAAACTTGAAATTTCTATAAGTAAATGGTAGCCTAAAATTACGGGGTTCGATAGATTTCGGTTAACTATTGAAAAAAGGTCTTATGAGTTTTCAATCTAAAACCAACCCCTAGGCCATTAACCACCCCTAACTCTTTGCATGCGGATAATTATATTTTTTTTTTCTGAAACCCTATTGATTTATTTATGAACAACTGAAGTCAGTAAATACGCAAGGAGTTATGTCACACCGGAAAAATAACCTCACCCCTGTAAATCACAAAGGGGTGAAATCATGAGGTGTTGAAAACATGAATCTACAAATCACCTTAATTTTTAAACGAATTGGGTTAGGGTGGTGAAAGTGAAAACACAACTTCCTTTAGAGCATGTGGGGGTGGTGAAATAGGGGGTTGGAGTTTAGGGGCTTAGGGGCGAATTTTGCAAAATAAACACTTAGGGGGTTGAAAAATTGTGTGGGGGGATGAAAAGTTAAAGGGGATGAGAATTAATCGTAATTAAGTAGAATTACAGAAAATAAGCCAATTATGCAAATTTGACTTTTGGGGGTTGAAACATTGCGAAGAGGTCGAAAAAGTTAAAAAGGCAAGAACAATCCATATGAGTAAAATTCGGTAAAATTTATTACCGAAAAAAGGCAAAACTGCGCGAATTTTACAAAATTAACGCTCGGGGGGGAGAAAAATTGTTAAGGGGGATGAAAAATCAAAAGGGGTGAAAATGTACTGTAGTTAAGTAGAAAGAACTAGCGAAAATCACACGAAAAAGAAGCGGTCTGGGTAAATTTTGCACTTTGAGGGTTCACATATCATGAAAGGGGTTGAAAAAGTGTGGATGGGTTAAAAATTAATGAAAATGATTTTTAATTATTAACAAATCACCCCTGTAAATCATAAAGGGGTGAAATCATGAATCTACAAATCACCTTAATTTTTAAACGAATTGGGTTAGGGTGGTGAAATTGAAAACACAACTTCCTTTAGGGCATGTGGGGGTGGTGAAATAGGGGATTGGAGTTTAGGGGTTGAAACGTCCATAAGGCCCTGTAATTTGACACAGAGAAGCAATATCTAAATTTATCGAAGGGGATGAAAGTTAGGGGTGGAAACTTGAATTTTTAATGAATAATGTAGGGTTGAAATGAATACCATTCGATAGCTTTCTATTGATGGTACAAAAAAGGTTTTATTCATAACTCGCGAAAAACGACCTTTAAAGGCCTTACAACCCCCTAACCTGCCGAAACACAAAAATGCGAGAACTCAAAAACGGTTCTAGGAAAATTGTTCGCCAGCAATTGTTCGCCAGCAATTGTTCGCCAGCAATTTTTCGCCAGCAGTTGTTCGCCACTATCAATTTATCGCCCCAGCAGTTGTCCGCCAGTAATTGTTCGCCAGCAATTGTTCCCCACTATCAATTTATCGCCCTAGCAATTGTCCGCCAGTAATTTGTTCGTAATCAATTATTGCTTGTCGCTGACGGTTGTCGTAGAGAGTACCTTTAAAGTTTTACGATTGATGACATTTACACTGGCGATCAATTGAAGTGGACCACTCGTATTTGTCGTGGTTATTAAAACTGCTATAACTTTGAGAAAAATGCTCCGATTTAAGATCGGTTTTCAGCGTTGTGGAGATCGATTTGTCGGCTTTTCGATTGTGGGACCGAAATAGGCATGGGGCTGCAATCATCGCCCCCACAAGAGGACAAAGGAGCCCTATTTAAAAATGTTAATTTTCTAACCACTCCCATTTCCAAGAAAATTTTTTTTGAATTTTTTCAATGATCGGAGCGGATGCACAGGATCAATATCTAGGGGGCACCATCGACATTTTGTCTCAGTTTTTCAACCACCAATAACTTGTAGTTAGATTAACTAATGGTTTGTTGCTAGGATACACCAACCACAGGCCTCGTTGCTAAGCGACAAACCTGTAGTTACCTGACTCAAAGTTAACTTTCGATTGAAAAACCGCCCCTAAGACACTTCTTAAACGTGGGACTTTGGAAAAACTGTTTTTAACATCTTTCCTCCGCAACTTTCTTATTCGGAAGCTGATTGGCAAACTAAGGGGTTGCTGATGTGGTGAAATGAATGCTTTAGAAGAGCACACCAAAAGTCGCAGAATCATTTTCAAAAAAAGGGCCTGAAAGTTGCTCAATTTTTTAAAGCGACACAATTCGCGACTTTGTAACAAAATTTCGAAAAATAACGTTCATTTTCAACACTCCAGTGATGAAGAAGACCTCCAATCAGTTACAAAACAATTCGCGTTGAATTGACTTTCGAGCTCTGTTGCGATTAATTCCCATCGCCTGGATTTAATTTTTTTATTACTTTTGGTTGTAGACAAACCTTAAATTGATTTTAACAGTAGGTTATCAATGGCTTTTAATTTTTCGGAAATGGACAAAAGTGATAAGCGGGCCCGGAATTGTTCTAATCCTGCCGCTATTAGAACTGTCGCTTTGACAATGATTGAAGTTTCTAGATTTTTACTTTTTTGTCTTTTAAGACAAGACAATGCATTTCTCCCTACGTGAACTTGAAATAATTGTTGAGCGATCAGAAGAGTAGCACCCAACAGCGAAATGGCGCCTCAATTTGCTGTTTCCAGTAGTGCTCTGATGCCAACTGAGTATGGCCAGGATTAAAAAATTTTGGGCCTGATTATCATTTTCTTCCTTTACCGAAAAATTAAAATCCCTCTATAACCTACTGTTAAAATCAATTTAGGGTTGGTCTACTACCAAAAGAAATAAAAAATCAAATCCAGGCGATTGGAATTAATCGTAACAGAGCTCGAAAGTCCCGAGCCTCATTTCTTAAAAAACAGAGTCATTTTAACGCGAATTGTTTTGTAACTGCTTGGAGGTCTTCTTCATCACTGGAATGTTGAAATTGAACGTTAATTTTCGAAATTTTGTTACAAAGTCGCGAATTGTGTCGCTTTAAAAAATTGAACAATTTTCGGACCCCCGAAATCTCCCGTTTTTTGAAAATGATTCTGCGACTTTTGGTATGTTCTTTTAAAGCATTCATTTTACCATCTTCACAACCCCTTAGTTTGCCAATCAGCTTCTGAATAAGAAAGTTGCGGAGGAAAGATGTTAAAAACAGTTTTTCCAAAGTCCCACGTTTAAGAAGTGTATTAGAGACAAAATGTCGATGGTGCCCCCTAGATATTGATCCTGTGCATCCATTTTCTAAAGGTAGATAAATTATTTGCCATTAGGGTTTTCTCGAATTCTCAGAAGTGTTCTGATTTGACCTGTTGTATATAAACACAACATAAAACCCAAATTTATAAGTAGGTAGGTACAATAAATCTTTCTTACCCTAGACAGGTAAGAACCTAGATAGAGATTACAATGGCATGTAATTACTTAGCCACTGGTCCCATTTACCCCCTAGTAAGCAAAAAAACAAATCCATTAGTTGATAAATGTTCTCAATGGTCAAGGAATTTTGGAAATAAGGGAAGGGGGTTAATAATAAGATTTCCTTGCTTAACAGTTTGCAAAATATTGTCAGTTGAATTCCATCTTTTACTCTGTGAACCCAGTACCTGTTGCAACGGTTAGTGCACGAAGAGTTATGGTGGCGCTAAGATTCGTAGAAAGCGAAAAAGGCAAACCAAAGTTATACGTGGAAGGTCATTTGTTCTACAAAGACAAAGAGAATGACGGAAGAATTCACTGGAAATGTGAAAATTTTCGAAAAACCAAGTGCTCCGCTAGAGTGACCACAGAAGGTGATGAAATTACAAAACGTTGGCGTGAACACAATCATACTGGAGACGCCGCAAAAGTTGAGGCAGCCGAAATAGTTGCTAATATCCGGAATTGTGCGAAAAGTACTCGAGATACACCACATTATATTATATCAACCGCCTCCAGTGGGTGCAGCCAAGCGGCAGCTCCCAAACTTGCAAGTGTGGATACGATGAAACGGACCATCAGAAATATTCGTCGGAGAGAAGAAACTGGTCCAGCCATCCCTGCTCATCGAAAGGACATCCATTTCCCAGACGATTTTACGAAAACCAGTAAAGGGGAACAGTTTCTAATTTATGATTCCGGCCTAGAAGAAAATCGCATATTAATATTCGCCACCAAAAGAAATTTACAACTTCTGTCAAAAAGTTAGCATTGGTACGCTGATGGTACTTTTAAAACTGTTCCACTGTTGTTCACACAACTTTACACTATCCACGGACTTCAAGACAACATATCTGTGCCGCTTTTGTATGCATTGTTACCGAATAAGACTGAGGAGACTTATGCCAAGCTTTTACGGGAAGTAAAGAATTTAGATCCGTTAGTGTCGCCGAAGTCAATAATGACGGATTTTGAAATGGCTATGATAAATGGTTTTTCGTTGGAGTTTCCATTAGCTGAACATCATGGATGCTTCTTCCATTTCTGTCAAAGTATTTTACGTGCAATTCAAAGTCATGGACTGAAACCTCGATACGAAACCGATGCTGAATTTGCCCTGAAAATGAGAATGTTACCAGCAATTGCTTTTGTGCCAGTCCCAGATGTGGTAAGAGCGTTCGAAGCTTTGTGTGACAGTGACATTCTCCCCGCTGAAGCTCAAGAAGTAATGGACTACTTCGAGGATACGTGGATAGGGCGTCTAAATAGACGACAAAGACGATCACCACGATCCTCGCACGAAATTTGGAATTGTCACAGCGCCGCCATCCAAAACAGTCCAAAGACAAATAATTCAGTCGAGGGATGGCATCGTGGATTTGAAGAACAGGTCACAGCACACCATCCAAATATATGGAAATTCGTCGATTGTTTGAAGCGAGAACAGAACTTAAATGAAGTGCGCATAGAACGGTATTTATCAGGACAAGAGCCTTCAGCGCCAAAAAAAAAATACCGGGACACCGCAAAAAGGCTACAAGTATTAGTCGAAAAGTACAATGGCAACGATGTATGTGACTACCTGCGAGGTATCGCCCATAATATTAGTTATTAATGTATATATTTTAATAAATGCATCGAAAAGCAGAATTTTTAATTTTATTTTATTCAATTTATTTCAATTTATTGTTGGCGAACAAGGGGCGATAAATCTGTAGCGGCGGACAATTGCTGGGGCGATAAATTCGCAGCGGCGAAAAATTGCTGGGGCGATAAATTCGCAGCGGCGAAAAATTGCTGGCGAACAATTGGTGGGGAAAAATTGTTGGGCGAAAAATTTTCAGTGACGAAAAATTGCTGGCGAACAATTGCTGGGGAACAATTGCTGGCGAACAATTGCTGGCGGACAATTTTCCGGATCCTCTCAAAAACTGCTCAACGTATCAGGACTGGATATGGTGTTGTAATTTACAGCGACGCTGTAGGTGGATGGGTAAATTTTCATTATGATTTAACAAGGGGGATGAAATTTAAGGGTTGAAACTTGAAATTTTTTCATGTAAGTGGTGGAATAAGATTAGAGGGTTCGATAGATTTCGGTTAATTATTGAAAAAAAGTCTTATGAGTCTTCAACCTAAAACCAACCACTACGCTACTAACAACCCCTAAGCCCTAGCAAGCGGAGCAAATGCATTTTATTTATTTCTTTTGCTTTCTTCTGATTTGTTAACAATTAAAATCATTTTTATTATGGTCTGTCCGGGATCCACACGACCGGGATTCACCCTATTTCGTGTGGATCCCGAACAAACCATAATTTTTAACCCATCCACAATTTTTCAACACCTTTCATGATATGTGAACCCTCAAAGAGCAAGATTTACCCAGACCGCTTCTTTTTCGTGTGATTTTCGCTAGTTCTAGTTAACTACAGTACATTTTCACCCCTTTTGATTTTTCATCCCCCTTAACAATTTTTCTCCCCCTCGAGCGTTAATTTTGTAAAATTCGCGCAGTATTGCCTTTTTTCGGTAATAAATTTTACCGAATTTTACTCATATGGATTGTTCTTGCCTTTTTCACTTTTTCGACCCCTTTGCAATGTTTCAACCCCCAAAAGTCAAATTTGCATAATTGGCTTATTTTCGTGTTATTTTCTGTAATTCTACTTAATTACGATTAATTCTCATCCCTTTTAACTTTTCATCCCCCTTTACAATTTTTCAACCCCCTAGGTGTTAATTCTGCCAAATTCGGATATTTTCGTTTTTCTTTGGTAATAAACTGAACCCATTTGGATGATGACTAAATTTTTCACTTTTTACATCCCCCTTCGCAATGTTTCAACTCTTATTTCAAATGCTAAATTTACATAATTGGGTTATTTTGGTGTTATTAACCTCCCCAACCCCATCACAATTTAAAAAAAATGGGAAGTTACTGCAATCACTAAAATTTTCGAATTTGAGATAGCACCAGATCTTCACGTTTTGAGGTCTCAGGAACCCAAAAAAGCGGTTTTTAAAATGTGTCTGTGTGTATGTACGTATGTATAGTGGCTTGCACGATATTTGGCAGCAGTAAAACCCCAGGCATTAGCTCGTTATTAAGCATCACAATAGCCCAGGTAATGGGGTTGTAAATCATGCTTGGCTACCTGCAGAAGAAACTGCACTTTCGCTGTAAGGACCGTACTCAAACAATGTGTCCTTAAATAAATACTAATTTGCTAATACTTAATAGAAATTTCAGAGAAATTTAGATGTGTGCATTTCCTAAAACCCATTTAAGTTTACCTGTTTTTTCCTCCTTAAGAAAAGGTCGTACCAATAAATCACAAAAACTATTAAAATAGGTCAGTTCCATCATTTTTATCACTTTATAAAAAAGATTTGAGCTGTATATAGCAGATTATATACTGTAGGTATGACCAAATCTACCACATATGAATACATAAAACTCCGGCAGTAGCATATTTTAACTTCAAAGTAAAAATTTTAAGTACGGCCCTTGTATTTGTTAGTCGCACGTGCCATCCGGACAGTATATTTACAAAGCAGCATGGTAAGCCGCCGTTGGGGGTAATAGAAGATAATTGCTCCCTAAGTTTTACGACTGCCAAATATCGTGCAAGCTACATACGTACGTTCGTACGTTCGTACGTGCGTTTGTACGTTCGTTTGTAATCACGCCACAGGCAAAACTACTAGACCGATTTAGTTGAAATTTGGAACATGGGCATCTCGTAACCTAACTTAGATTTGAAAAGCTTTTGGAGCCAATCGTGCAACCGGAAATGCCATTTTGGCACATCAACTTTTAAATTTTAAATACAAACCCCCATTTTTCACTTCACCATAAGAAAGACCTTCAAATTCTGCTTCTAAAAGTGTATTCATTCTTAGTGCCCTTTTGAACAAAAATAAAAAAAAAATTGATTTTTATCGGACTTTAAAATCGCGGTACAGCCCAAGCCCCTGAACCGATTTGGCTGAAATTTTGCACATGGGGATTGTATTACACGTCGAAGAGCTGAACAAATTTTGAATTCAATCGACTCACGGAAAGTGCCGTTTTGGCACACCAATTTCCAAATTTAAAATTATTTTTTCATTTGACCATTAAAAACAAGTTTTTGAAAGATTTATTGTCACTATCAGAAAGGTCTTCAAATTCTGGTTTTAAATAGGACAAAATTAATTCGCATTTAGCGCTGTTTGGTTCAAAAAAGCGAAATTTTATAATAACATTATAGCCCAAATTACTGAATCGATTTGGCTGAAATTTGGTACATGGAGATCGGGTGACCCGTTGAAGACCTGAAAGGCTTTTGAAAGCAATCGGCCCACGGGAAGTCCCATTTAAGCATATCAACTTAAAATTTTAAATACAAGACCTCATTTTTTATGTCGCCATTAGAAAGGCGATCAAATTCTGGTTCTAAAAATGTGTTCACAGTTTCGGCCATTTCAGTAGAAAATAGAGAAAAAATTCTTTCCCAATAAAGGGGAGCAGGCTGACAGTGGATGACATAAAGTGGCAGTTATTGTCAAAAAGGTGCCAAAAGATTAACCTTAAAAGGAACATATTGTCAAATGTGATGGGTGATGTCCGAGGTGATGTCGGTATTTTCAGAAAATTGCGAAATTAGTCAAGGATTAAAAAAATTCTGTTGAATTGGCTACTATCTACACAGAATACAAAGATCCACGCGATGGGGAGGTTTCAGCCGCTTCTCTGCTGCATTTTTTTCCGTAATTTTACTTAGCCGCGGTTAATCCTCATACCTTTTGACTTTTCATCCACCTTTACGATTTTTCAACCCCCTAAGTGCTAGTTTTGCAAAATTCGCATAGGTAATTTAGTTTTTAGTCCGTCATAAAATTGAACGCATTTGGGATTCAGTTTACCTTTTACAATTTTTCAGTTTCCTTCGCAATAGGTAGGTACCGTATGATTTTTTAAATTATTCATCAAAGCAACCGTTGGAAAACAAAAGTCGTATCTTTGATTACTTCTGATGGTTCAGATTTTACAGCTGTCACTTTAATCTGTCATCATCTGTCATTTGCAGAAATAAATATTTTCGAGTTTGTTTACAGTTTCACGGTTTTTCACGATGGTTTTCTTGGTTGAGCATAAAATATTCGCTGTTAAAGATTACTTTCGCACTGGTTTTCAAGCAGAAAATGGGGAATGGCGTTACAATGTGCGGGCGTGTCTCGAAGAATTCCGGCAGCAGTTCCCAAATGTTGCCATTCTTGATGCTGATTTCTTTTCAATGGTTCGACGTTCAGTAAGCTTGTTTGAAGAGACAGGCAGCATTACACGAAAGAAGGGTAGTGGCAGACCGACAGTTCAGACAGAAGAAGCAGTCCAGAATGTTCGACAAGTCTTCGAGAATGAACCAACCACATCCCTGCGAAGAGCTGCCCAGCAAGTTCAGCTATGCTATAGCACCACTCGCAAAATCGTGAAGAATCAACTCCATTTATTTCCCTACAAAATGCAGTGCTATCACGAACTTTTACCAGGTGATCCCGACAGACGTGTCAGATATTGTCGTTGGTTTACTGATCATCTAATGAACGATGATAATCTTCTTGATCTGACTTTTTCCACGGACGAGGCCTGGTTTCATCTTTCTGGATATGTGAACTCGCAAACTATGCGAATGTGGAGTGCTGAAAATCCTCACATTTTTCGAGAAGCTGCATTGCACCCATTAAAGATTGGCCTTTGGATGGCTGTGTCTCGTCGGCGCATTATTCCAATATTTTTTGATGAAACTGTCACTGCCCAAAGATATCGGGACAACATCTTGTCTGTTTTTTTTCCACAATTGCATGATGACGAGCTGCAGAATGGAATGTTCCAACAAGATGGGGCCACAGCCCACACAACCCAAGAAACAATTGCCTTTCTAAGAGAATTTTTTGATGATCGCCTTATAAGTTTGCGTTGTATTCCGGAATTTCCACCAAGATCTCCAGATTTAACCATCTTAGACTATTTCGTGTTTCCTCACTTAAAAAACACAATTTTTAAAATGCCAGTCCGGACCCTTCCGGAGTTGAGAGAAAGAATAATTGAAGAATGTGCGAATATCACTCCTGCAATGTTGCGAAATGCATTTGAGAACATGAAAAGACGTGTTAACCTGTGCTTAGAAGTGAACGGTGAACATTTCCAACAGTTTTTGTAGTTTCAATTTCCTCGTCCATATCCAAATAAATGTTGTTACATAGGATGCAATCTTTTTTATTAATCAATTCAACACGTGTTTATTAGAGGTTATTTGCAGGGACAAAGGACTGCACTAGCAAAAATTCCCTAATTATTGTTTGTTCCCGCGAAAAATTTGTAATCCACTTAGGAACTTTGATGAATCTGTTCATCGACATGACCTTGAAGCTGGAAGCTGCCAAATTAAATAACCTAGCATTTTACCAGTTTGTTTATTGCTCTATTAAAATATCAATAAATAAATAAGGCCATCAGGCACATAATATGGCACTCATGGCAGTTACAGTATCTTTCAAAGCACGAAAGAGCAGGGGGTGATTCAATTCCAAGGGGGCTCTTTTGAGTTCCAGTCCAGGTATCTAGGCGCCTTTTATCCCAAAATAATTTCAGTAAATCTTTCAGAATTTTGCATCCTGTACCATCTGAGAATCCAACTTACAAGAAGACTTTACAGTGATGATGTTTTTCTGTTATCGTTATTCCTTCCGGAGTTCCCGAGAGTCAGCCTCTGCCACTACTCTGCCGAGTCTCCATTGTCTTGAGTGCCAGTGTGGCCCCGAGGGCAAATATTTTGTGCTCTGGCAAGCAAACCATCAAAAATCCACTCGAAAACACAAAAATGTTTTGTAAATGAAATGACAGTGACAATTAAGTGACAGCTTCAAAATCTGCTGAACCATCTGAAGTAATCAAAGATTCGACTTTTGTTTTCCAACGGTTGCTTTGATGAAGAATTTAAAAAATCATACGGTATAAGTGCGTATTTCAACCCCCACTAAAGTTTCAATTGCATAATTTTTTTATTTTTGTGTTTTATTTCGTAATTCTACTTAATCACACTTAATTTTCATTCCTCTTGACTTTTCATCCCCTTTCACAATTTTTCAGCCCCGAGGGTTAATTTTTCAAAATTCGCCAAATTTTGTTTTCATTCCGGTAATTCTTTTCATTTACTCATTCCTGTTCATTTTCTATTTTTAAATTTTGTAACAACAATTTTTTAACATTTCGCCTTTTTGACACATCTGTGCGTTTGCGGAGGCACTACTACTAGGTGCAGATTGATAAAATCTGCACCCGATTCCACCAGTAAGACCAGCCGCCCCTACATGCACATTAACTTGATAAACGTCTACCGAGATATACATCGCATTGATATACATCTTCCGTTGGCCTTTATAAAGACGATCAAATTCTGGTTCTAAAAATGCATTCACAGTTTCTGCCATTTCAATAGAGAAAAAAAATCTTGACATTTGTCATATTTTATGACGTACCTATCGCATTGAAATCGTTTCTACCAACTCACCTGTTAGTAAAATTCCTTGCAAAATTTCCTCATACCAACCTAAAATTCAAATTTTGACTTTCTGTCACTTCAATAGAAAATTAATGGAGAGTACAATTCATTCGCAAACCAACCGATATGGCAACATTAGCGGTAAACACAACCGACACAACGCCGCTTAGTAACTTTACCTTGACATACGATATAATTTAAGGTTATCACCCAAATTTGGCAAGTTCGCGCGGGGAAATCATCCCTTTAGGTATATTTAACGGCTAGATTCAACGGGTCACCTAATCTCCATGTACCTACCAAATTTCATCAAAATCGATCCAGTGGTTTTAGTGTTATCACAAAATTCCGATTTTTCTACCCAAAGGTACTAAATGCGAATAAATTTTGTCTTACTTAAAACCAGAATTTGAAGACCTTTCTGAGGGTGAATAAATCTTTCAAAAACTTGTTTTGGACGACTAAATGAGAGGATAAGTTAAATTTGGAAATGGGTGTGCCAAAATTTTAATTTAATTTTTTTCTATTCTCTACTGACAATAAGCGGGTACAATTATTTCATATAGTTATTGGTTTTTACCTGTCAGAATCAGGCTGGGGGTTATCAGCGTTCCTGAGCAAATCAAAACTTTTTTTTTATTGAAAATTGCCACCTGCCACGGTACGGATTTTGCGTCCTTCCCTCCTATGATCAACGGACTAACATCCATCTCCTTATTCCCGCACACTGAAATGACAGTTGACAGTTGAGTCAAATATGGCGACTGTGACGTCACGCCCACTAACCTGGTTGACAGTCAAGCGGCTTAAAATCCTCCCAAACGCCGCCGAGGCACTTTGAAGTCGCCATTCCAGGGCTGCCATAATTATAGTCTCGACAACTAAAAGTCACTACTGTGGAATTCGGGGGGTTCACACAATTATCCAACTGGCGACCTTCAAGACTACATTTTGCCACTATTTTGGGGGTGCTGTGAATCGATGGACATTCGTCTGAACATAAACCAACCTCTGAGCTCCATTCTCCATTTCTACACAAAAGCGTTTCCTCCCCTCTTAGGAAATGGTTTTTTGAGCAAAATATTTGCACGGTCGTACCTTCAGGTAGACTGTCTTCGAAGATCAAGAAGTCTGAGTTGCCGCCTTGAAGTTTCCAAAATCCATTTTTTGGGGCTATGGGTGGCTCACAGGATTTGGAATTAATTAAAGCAACTTCTGCAAGGTTTTTGGTTAAAATAAAATATTTAAGAGATTGCTTACCACCGGCAAGCACGAGGCAGACTATTAACGCGAGATCACTGCGGGTCATTGTCAAAACACATGTGACCTCAAACTGGTTTGTATTGAGTTAAATAACTCAAGGGCGGATCCAGGTCCTTCGAATGGGGGGGGGGTAATTCTAAAATATTGAATGAATGCAGGTATTTAGGTAGGGGAAGGAGGGTATCAGTGAGACCCGGGAACAGTGAGACTTTTCAAATTTCGCGGTTTGTGTACAAGCTACAGAGTGCTACCAACCTACCCTTTAAATAGTACCTAGATCCCATGCGCTTGACGTGATTTAGCGGGCATAGCTGTGAAAGTCTTTGTTCAAGATAATGGTGACTGGTTTTTGATAAGTGAACTAAATTTCAAGACTTTGAGACTGAAGTCCACTATTCTTTAATGATGCATTTTATAAATATTACACTGGCATCAACTATCAGTCCTATTTTATGGATAAATGTGGTGATGAAGTTTTCCGTATTATTTTTGTAGGATAGACTTTAATCATTTATTTTTTGTTTTATGGACCCCTGGGTAACAATGAGACAAAGTTGTGTGGGGAACACTGAGACAATGTGGGGAACACTGAGACAATGTGGGGAACAATGAGACATGCTCAGATTCTGATATATTTGTGGGTTGGCTGGCAAACAACTTGCAAAATAAAGTAGACACATCGTCTTATAATTATTTTGAGCCTGCTGATGTAGGTACTAGTAAAATTTTTTTACATTTGAATCTATAGTCACCACCAGGCCCAAAAAATCATTCTACGCGTTTGAATTAAATCTCAAATGTTAACATTTTTTAATTTTGCAGGTTTTATAATGAATAAAAGAAAATAAAGATCACTTATTTTTAAAGACATTTTGTAACAGCTTATACGACACGTCTCACTGTTCCCAACACCCTGTCCCAGTCTACCCCAGGGCATTGGGGTACAGTGAGACAGAGCCCCAATTGGGTTTTAATTTTTTAAGTAAGGTTAACAGTAGCATTATTGCTTTTTTGTACAATTTTTATTAAATAGTGTCTTCAAGGAAGGCGCATGCAAAGTTTCAAACGTCTAGCGCGTTTTCTAACAATAAAAAGTGGGGTTCAAAAAAAAGCGTCTCACTGTTACCCTCCTTCCCCTACATCTGTTATTTTTACTAGTAGTGGTAGGGGGGGAGTTGAGAATGCGCCGCAGACGAAAATTTTACAAAATTTCAAGGTCACTCATTTTCTAAGCACTTCCAGAATGTCAGTGTAAGGGTGAAATTATTTGAAAAACTTAACCCCATAAGGCGAATTTTTTATCGAGATCGCATTTCTTATTATTTCGAGATCGCTTCCTTATAAATTTCTCTGAAAATTTCTTCTGAATGTTCACGCGTTTTTTTCTAATTGTAATTGTGTTGAGAATCAAAGTTTTTGTAGGCTCTTTATCCATCAAGCTTTTATTTTGCAGTAGGTACGTTACTTAAGGAAGTGGTTGTACTCAATACATCCGCTAATGAGAGTAATGCAATCACAAATGATGGATCCAGTAACGAATTTGTAAGCAACGAGGCGATAACAACAATGACTAAAAAAAATAATTTCGAGTCATTAATTACCCCCTTTACCCCCCTCGTATCCGCGCTTGAAATAAAAACAATAACTGGGCAGCCTTAACCTTTGATTGTATGGAAAATACGCTGAGATTAAAATTAAAATTTACACAAACACTAAAAGCCAACGGAAGATGTATATCGATGCGATGTGTATCCCTGTAGATGTTTATCAAGCTAATGTGTATCATGCGCCACTCTAAGGGGTCGCCATTTCACCATTTCCAAAAAGTAGCAAATTAGAAAATAAAGAACTATGTAAAAAATATTTATCCTAACATTAATAAGTTTGACTGGCGAAACCTACGTATCTACCAGTGGCGTGCCGTCAGGGGGGCTAGGGGGGGCGACCGACCCCCCCGCCCTTTAGGCTGTGCCGCCCTTTCCGCCCAAGCAAAAAAGGCTGTTCCTCAGAGCCGGTCGAATTCTGCCATTCTGATGTAATAAATAACTGAAGGTAAAGGTTTATTTCTCTACGAAGCATGTAGCTATTTAAGAGCTACACTATAATACAGTTGCTTGGGGGCGGGCGCCCCAAATAGAGAAGAAACTAAATAACTGTTTATAAATTTTGAACACGGCAGCTCGTGGTTACCTCGGCGGTATCGATTTTGCCTGTATTGGGGACTTGGTAAAAAATATTGACCTGAATGCGGTTTTAGACCGATTTGAAGGATTAAAAATGCGAAGAATGGCTTTGTAATAATTGTTCATTAAAATGTGTAGTACCTAAATGTAGATAATAATAATAAAAAAAAAATGCAGCAGAGAAGCGGCTGTAACCTCCCCATCGCGTGGATCTTTATATTCTGGGTAGATAGTAGTCAGTTCAACAGAAAATTTGTTATGCTTTTCTACAAATACCGTCATCACCCATAACATTTGACAACATATGTTCCTTTTAAGGTTAATATCCCTTTTAATGAGAAAGAATTTTTCCTCTATTTTCCACTGCAATGGCAGAAACTGCGAATATTTTTTAGAACCAGAAATTGATCGTCTTTCTAATGGCGACATAAAAAAGGAGGCCTTATTGTATTTAAAATTTGAAGTTGATATGCTTAAATGGCACTTCCCGTTTACCAATTGCTTCCAAAAGGCTTTCGGGTCTTCAACGGGTCACCCAATCTCCATGTACCAAACAGTCAAAGGGCAGTAAATGCGAATGAATTTTGTCTTATTTAGAACAAGTATTTGAAGACCTTCCTGATGCTGACAATAAATTTAAAAAAAAAATGTTTAAGGTGGTAAAATTAGAGTATATTTAAAATTGAAAATTGATGTGCCAAAACGGCGCTTTCCGTGGGTCGATTGCCTCCAAACATTTTTTAGCCCTTGGACGTATAATACAGTCTCCATGTACAAAATTTAAGCCAAATCGGTCCAGAGGTTTCGACTGTATCGTGTTTTTAAAGTACGTTAACAATCCCGAATATTTCAATTTTTGTCAAAAAGGCACTAAGAGTGCATGCATTCTTAGAAGCAGAATTTGAAGGCCTTTCTTATGGTGAAGTGAAAAATGGGGGTTTGCATTTAAAATTTAAAAGTTGATGTGCCAAAAGGGCATTTCCGGCTGCACGATTGGCTCCAAAAGCTTTTCAGATCTAAGTTAGGTTGTTGTATTGTATTGTATTGTATTGCGTTCTGCGGTGCGTTTCCCTGACGGGTCCGCTGCATTCAGACCTTATGGTCCATTATGCCCGCACTGTGACAGTTATCCATTTCCTACAGGAACCCCGGTTCTGCAAAGACCCAGTACTTCTGCTGTAGAAACTGAATAGCGTTAATCGGGTGCTAGAAAAGCCACCCCGCTTTGCTATACCACGGCGGGTAATTCTGCTCTTTAGGGAGTTTGTTGACGCTTCGTCCCGCGACCCCACTTTAACCGGCAGGTCTTTTTCAGCCCTGCCGGATACACAAGTTAGGTTGTTAGATGCCCACGTACCAAATTTCAGCCAAATCGATCTAGTAGTTTTGGCTGTTGCGTGTTTACAAACGTACGTACGAACGTACGTACGTACGAACATACACACAGACACATTTTAAAAACCACTTTTTTAGGTTCCTGAGACCTCAAAACGCATAGATCCGGTCTCATCTCGAATTCGAAAATTTTAGTGATTGCAGTAACCTCCCATTTTTTTAAAATTGTGTTGGGGTTGGGGGGGTTAAAATTGCATTACCAACATTTTGCGCCCCAAGAATGCCTCGCCCCCCCCGCCCCTAAGGGCACGGCACGCCACTGGTATCTACATAGGTTTCGCCAGTCAAAAATTTGCCAAATTTAATATGTCGGCCGGGTGCCAGTTGGCAGGCATGTTTTTTGAAGTTGCACCCCAGAGTTTCATAAAATATCTACTCTATGGCGGTTTATGGTAGGCGGTGGGGTTAACCTTATTTGACTAAGAATCATTGTTTTTATACATATAAATAATAATCTTCAAATCGGTAAAAATTCTGCCTTACTAAAGTAAAGTTTTTCCTTTCCTTCCTTGCGTTTGTATTATCCTGAAGTGCTGGGAAAATGCGTGACCTTGAAATTAAAAGGCGAAATGTTAAAAAATTGTTGTTACAGAATTTCAAAATAGAAAAGCCAACGGAAGATGTATATCAATGCGATGTATATCTCGGTAGACGTTTATCAAGTGTATGTAGGGGCGGCTGGTCTTACTGGTGGAATCGGGTGCAGATTTTATCAATCTGCACCTAGTAGTAGTGCCTCCGCAAAAACGCACAGATGTGTCAAAAAGGCGAATTGTTAAAAAATTGTTATTACAAAATTTAAAAATAGAAAATGAACAGGAATGAGTAATTGAAAAGAATTACCGGAATTAAAACAAAATTAGGCGAATTTTGAAAAATTAACACTCGGGGTTGAAAAATTGTGAAAGGGGATGAAAAGTCAAGAGGAATAAAAATTAAGTGTGATTAAGTAGAATTACGAAATAAAACACGAAAATAACCAAATTATGCAATTAAAACTTTTGTGGGGGTTGAAATACGCACTTATACCTACTTATTGCGAAGGAAACTGAAAAATTGTAAAAGGTAAACTGAATCCCAAATGCGTTCAATTTTATGACCGACGAAAAACGAAATTATGAGAATTTTGCAAAATTAGCACTTAGGGGGTTGAAAAATCGTAAAGGTGGATGAAAAATCAAAAGGTATGAGGATTAACCGTGGCTAAGTAAAATTACGGAAAATAACACCAAATTAAGCCAATTATGTTAATTTAGCATTTGAAGAGTTGAAACATTGCGAAGGGGGATGAAAAAAGTGAAAAATTTAATCATCATCCAAATGGGTTCAATTTATTACAGAAGAAATACGGCACTAAAACGAAAATATCCGAATTTGGCAAAATTAACACCTAGGGGGTTGAAAAATTGTAGAGGGGGATGAAACGTCAAAGTGGATGAGAATTAATCGTAATTAAGCAAAATTACAGAAAATAACACGAAAGTAAACCAATTATGCAAATTTAGCTTTTGGAGGTTGAAATGTTGCGAAGGGGGTTGGAAAAGTGAAAAATATAAATATAATCCAAATGAGTTCAATTTATTACCGAAGGAAAACTAAATTACAAGAGGGGGGGGGGGGAGAAAAATTGTTAAGGGGGATGAAAAATCAAAAGGGATGAAAACGTACTGTAGTTGTATAGAACTAGCGAAAATCACACGAAAAAGAAGCGGTCTGGGTAAATTTTGCTCTTTGAGGGTTCACATATCATGAAAGGGGTTGAAAAATTGTGGATGGTTTCAAAATTAATGAAAATGACTTTGAATTATTAACAAATCAGAAGAAAGCAAAAATTAAAATAAAATGTATTTACTCCGCTTGCTAGGGCTTAGGGGTTGTTAGTAGCGGAGGGGTTGGTTTTAGGTTGAAGACCCATAAGACTTTTTTCAATGGTTGACCGAAGTCTATCGAACCCCATAATTTTATTCTACCACTTACATAACAAAATTTCCAGTTTCAACCCTTAAATTTCATCCCCCTTGTTAGATATTAATGAAAATTTGCCCATCCGCCTACAGTGGCGCTGTAAATTACCACAAAAAATTAGCCCTGATACGTTGAGCAGTTTTTGAGTTCTCGCATTTTTGTGTTTCGGCAGGTTAAGGGGTTGTAACTTGTACCGCCTTTAAGGGTCGTTTTTCGCGAATGATGAATAAGACCTTTTTTGTACCATCAATAGAAAGCTATCGAATGGTATTAATTTCAACTCTACATTATTCAGTAAAAATTCAAGTTTCCACCCCTAACTTTCATCCCCTTCGATAAATTTCTCCTAAAATTCACCCTTCCCTTCTCGAAGATGCAGTGTGTAAGATGTCACAGTTTCGCAGAAGATATTGCTTCTCTGTGTCAAATTACAGGGCTTTATGGACGTTTCAACCCCTAAACTCCAACCCCCTATTTCACCACCCCCACGTGCCCTAAAGGAAGTTGTGTTTTCAATTTCACCACCTTAACCCAATTCGTTTAAAAATGAAGGTAATTTGTAGATTCATGTTTTCAACACCTCATGAATTCACCCCTTTATGATTTACAGGGGTGAGTTTATTTTTCCGGTGTGACATAACTCTTTGCGTATTTACTGACTTCAGTTATTCATAAATAAATCAATAGGGTTTCAGAAAAAATAAATAAAATATAATTATCCGCTTGCAAAGAGTTAGGGGTGGTTAATGGCCTAGGGGTTGGTTTTAGATTGAAAACTCATAAGACCTTTTTTCAATAGTTGACCGAAATCTATCGAACCCCGTAATTTTAGGCTACCATTTACTTGAAGAAATTTCAAGTTTCAACCCTTAAATTTCATCCCCTTTGTTAGATATTATTGAAAATTTGTCAATCCACCTACAATGTCACTGGAAATTCACACACCAAATTCTGCCTTGATACGTTGAGTAGTTTTTGAGTTCTCGTATTTTTGTGTTTCTGCATGTTAGGGGTTGTAGCGCCTATAAGGGTGGTTTTTCTCAAAATATGAATGACACCTTTTTTGAATCATTAATGGAAAGCTATCGAATGACGGCAATTTCGACCAATACTTATTAAGCGGAATTTCGAGTTGCAACCCCTAATTTCCACCCCATCTGTTCGATTTTACGAAAAACGCATCCCCTGCAAGATTTCACCGATATATGTGTGTACGTTGAGTTTCCGACAGCTGCGTGCATCATATTTTTTGTAGTTTTCATCCCCTAAATTTCATCCCCCGAAATTGCCACCCCCTCACTTTCAACAGACTTGAAGGTCGAAAGTGCATACCAAGTTTCAGTACTATACCCTCAGTAGCTCTCGAGTAATTGCAATTAATAGTTTTATGGCCTAAAAGGAATCCCCGCCTTACTTTTCGGGAGACAAAGCCGTATACCAAGTTTCAGCCCGATATCTCAATCCGTTCTCAAGTTATCCGACGGACAGACATGAGGAGCGATCGATACGACGAGCGAGCGAATAGGCTAAAACAAGAGTGGCTCCCATTTTGCTACGGCACTAAAATGAACAGGAATGAGTAAATGAAAAGAATAACCGGAATTAAAGCAAAATTTGGCGAATTTTGAAAAATTGTGAAAGGGGATGAAAAGTCAAGAGAAATGAAAATTAAGTGTGATTAAGTAGAATTACGAAATATAACACGAAAATAACCAAATTATGCAATTAGAACTTTTGTGGGGGTTGAAATACGCACTTATACCTACATATTGCGAACGAAACTGGAAAATTGTAAAAGGTAAACTGGATCCCAAATAAGTTCAATTTTATTACCGACGAAAAACGAAATTAGGCGAATTTTGCAAAATTAGCACTTAGGGGGTTGAAAAATCGTAAAGGAGGATAAAAAGTCAAAAGGTATGAGGATTAACCGCGGCTAAGTAAAATTACGGAAAATAACACCAAAATAACCCAATTATGTAAATTTAGCGTTTGAAGAGTTGAAGCATTGCGAAAGGGGATGAAAAAAGTGAAAATTGTAATCATCATCCAAATGAGTTCATTTAAATATTACCAAAGAAAATCGAAAGTCGTAAAGCGGGATGAAAAGTCAACAGGGATGAAAATTAAACATAATTAAACAGAATTACAGAACATAACACGAAAATAACCCAATTATTGAAATTTGGCTTTTGGGGCTTTAAATATTACGAAGAGGGTCGAAGAAGTGAAAAAGGCAAGAACAATGTATATGAGTAAAATTTGTTACCGAAAAAAGGCAAAACTGCGTGAATTTTACAAAATTAACGCTTGGGGGGTCGAAAAATTGATTAGAGGGTTGGAAATGAACTGTAGTTAAGTAGAACTAGCGAAAATCACACGAAAAAGAAACGGTCGGATAAATTTTGCTTTTTGAGGGTTCACATATGAAAGGGGTTGAAAAATTGTGGATGGGTTAAAAATTAATGAAAATGACTTTGACTTATCCAAAAATCAGAAGAAAGCCCAAAAAAAATTAATAAACCGTATTTACTCCTTAGGGGTTTTTAGTAGCGTAGGGGTTGGTTTTATGTTGAAGACTTATGACTTAATTTTCAATAATTAACCGAAATCTATCGAACCCCATAATTTTATTCCACCACTTACATGAAAAAATTTCCAGTTTCAACCCTTAAATTTCATCTCCCTTGTTAAATCATAATGAAAATTTGCTCATCCACCTACAGCGTCGCTGTAAATTACTACACCAAATCCAGCCCTGATACGTTGAGCAGTTTTTGAGTTCTCGCATTTTTGTGTTTGGGCAGGTTAGGGGGTTGGAAGGCCTTTAAAGGTCGTTTTTCGCGAATTATGAATGACCCTTTTTGTACCATCAATAGAAAGCTATCGAATGGTATTAATTTCAACCCTACATTATTCAGTAAAAATTCGCGTTTCCACCTCTAACTTTCATCCCCTTTGATAAATTTCTCCTAAAATTCACTCTTCCCTTCTCGAAGATGCAGTGTGTGAGATATCACAATTTCGCAGAAAATATTGCTTCTCTGTGTCAAATTACAGGGCTTTATGGACGTTTCAACCCCTAAACTCCAACCCCACATTTCACCACCCCCACATGCCCTAAACGAAGTTGTGTTTTCGATTTCACCACCTTAACCCAGTTCGTTGAAAAATTAAGGTGATTTGTAGATTCAAGTTTTCAACACCATGATTTCACCCCTTTATGATTTACAGGGGTGAGTTGATACATAACTTTGCGTATTTACTGACTTCAGTTGTTCATAAATAAGTCAATAGGGTTTCAGAAAAAATAAATAAAATATAACTATCCGCTTGCAAAGAGTTAGGGGTGGTTAATAGCTTAGGGGTTGGTTTTAGATTGAAAACTCATGACCTTTTTTCAATAGTTGACCGAAATCTATCGAACCCCGTAATTTTATGCTACAATTTACTTGAAGAAATTTCAAGTTTCAACCCTTAAATTTCATCCCCCTTGTTAGATATTATTGAAAATTTGTTCATCCGCCTACAATGTCACTGGAAATTCATACACCAAATTCTGCCTTGATACGTTGAGTAGTTTTTGAGTTCTCGTAGTTTTGTGTTTCGGCATGTTAGGAGTTGCAGCGTCTATAAGGGTGGTTTTTCTAAAAATATGAATGACATCTTTTTTGAATCATTAATGGAAAGCTATAGAATGACGCCAATTTCAACCAATACTTATTAAGGGGAATTTCGAGTTGCAACCCCTAATTTTCACCCCATCTGTTCGATTTTACGAAAAAACGCATCCCCCACAAGATTTCACCGATATATGTGTGTACGTTGGGTTTCCGACAGCTGCGTGCAACCCTTGCGGAGTTATCATGTTTTTTGCGGTTTTCATCCGCCGAAATTAGCACCCCTTCACCTTGAACAGACTTGAGGGTCGAACGTGCTTACCAAGTTTCAGCGAGATACCTCAATTAGTTCTCGAGTTATTGCAATTAATAATTTTTCGGTTTTTCACCCCTAACTCCCACCCCCTTCGTCCGATATGGCCCAAAAGCAATCTCCGCCTTGCTTTTCGGGAGACGAAGCTGTCTACCATGTTTCAGCTTGATATCTCAATCCGTTCTCAAGTTATGCGACGGATAGATTGAGGAGCGATCGATACGACGAGCGAGCGAGCGAGCGAGCGACCGAATAAGCTAAACCAAGAGTGCCTCGCATTTTGCTCCGGCACTAAAAGTTAACGACGTTCCTAGTAAGTTCAGCTTACAATAATATTGACCTGCATTAGGAAAAAACAAATGTTTAAAGATGTCAAAGAACCGACAAGGACAAAGAGGATTAAGTAGGGCACGAGGTTATCGATCGATTTTCGAATGTACCTATCCAAGGCAACATATTGCCGGACGTGGTAATGTAGTTTTCTTTAAACAATTCTTGATATATTCCGTCGTTAATTAACTCTTTTTTTTATTTAGAAGAAAGAAAATGCGCATCAACCCATCGGGGTTATTAGCGGGTATACATAAATAGTTAAATTTTAAATTTTATGAAATAGGTTGCTTCGTTGCAGGTAGGTTACTAATTTCCTGATGCTGTCTTCGTTTTCTCCTAGGATGTTTTGTAGTTGAGCTTCCAGGCTCAGTTCTTGTCGCAGGTCGCCAGTGTCTGGGCATTCCATCAGTAAGTGTTTTACGCTGATTCGACTTGAACATGAGCAGACTGCTGGTGGTTCTTTTGGTAGAAGGTGACTGTGTGTTATGTTCGTGTGTCCAATTCTTAGACGGTTAATCGCCACTTGTTGCTCCCGGGAGAAGGGTATTTTGGTCCATTGTCTTACGCCAGTTTTAATCTCTCTTAGCTTGGTGTTCGATGCATTCCATATACTTTTCCATTTTTCCTGGATTGTGTCCTTAAGAAAGGTTTTAAGATCTTCTACTACGAGGTTTTGGCCTAGATCTTCATGTGGTGCTGTGGTTGCGTTTTTTGCCGCTTCGTCTGCTAGCTCGTTGCCAATTATGCCTATGTGTGAGGGTACCCAAATTGTTTTCCCTTCTGAAAGTTGAGAGGTCAGTTGGCTCTGTATGTGTTGCACAAGTGTATGAGTGGGATACATGCCAGAAACCGCTCTTAGGGCACTAAGAGAATCGGAGCATATAGTAATTTTGTCTTGCCCCATGCTGACTGATAATTTGAGTGCTTCCCGTATTGCAAAAAGCTCTCCGGTGTAAACTGTGTTGTTAGTCCCCAGTCGAACCAACTTTGTGCCTCCAGGGTAATGCACTGCACAGCCGAGACCTTCTTCTGACTTAGATGCGTCTGTGTATAGGAAACTGAAGTCTGAATATTCACTTTTGATCCCGTTAAAGTGTTTTTGTATGACTATGTTCGGTGTTTCAATTTTGTTGTAGGTCGTCAAGTCTAGTCTGCATCTGGGTGGGGAGAACGTCCATGGCGGCAGAGTTGTTTTCTCAGTGGGCAGCAAGTCTGGATATAGAACATCTAAGAATTTTAGGTTTTCTTTGATCCTGTGGTATAAAGGTCTGGGGCGTTTTTTGTGCCGATTCAGTACTTTCCCGAACTTTGCCGTGAAACAGGCGTCATTTGCTGGGTTTTTGGGGTTTCTTAGGACACTTGCTGAGTAGGTCAGCGTTATTTGTGATCTTCTTAACTCTAACGGTAGTTCACCAGCTATATTATATAGGCTTAAAACGAAGCTAGTTCTATAGGCACCGATTATAATTCTTATAGCCGCGTTTGCAATTGTATCTATACGATGGAGCTGGCTTTTACTTGCTGAAGCATAGATGTGGCAGCCATAGTCTATTTTGGTTCTGATCAATGCTCGATAAATAACGGAGAGTGTGGTAGTGTCAGCCCCCCATTTGTGGTGGGATAGGGTCTTCAAGATGTCCAAGTCTTTCTGACATTTGCTTCTTACAAGATCTATGTGCTTTGTCCAGTCCAATCGACTATCGAATATCATTCCTAGAAATTTGTGGTTTTAGTGCCGGAGCAAAATGCGAGGCACTCTTGGTTTAGCTTATTCGCTCGCTCGCTCGCTCGCTCGTCGTATCGCTCCTCATGTCTGTCTGTCGGATAACTTGAGAACGGATTGAGATATCGGGCTGAAACTTTATATACGGCTTTGTCTCCCGAAAAGTAAGGCGGGGATTGCTTTTGGGCCATATCGGACCAAGGGGGTGGCAGCTAGGGGTGAAAAACCGAAAAACTATTAATTGCAATTACTCGAGAGCTACTGGGGGTATCGTACTGAAACTTTGTACGCACGTTCGACCTTCAAGTCTGTTGAAAGTGAGGGGGTGGCAATTTCGGGGGATGAAATTTAGGGGATGAAAACCACAAAAAATATCATAACTCCGCAAGGGTTGCACGCATCTGTCGGAAACTCAACATGCACACATATATCGGTGAAATCTTGCAGGGGATGCGTTTTTCGCAAAATCGAACAGATGGGGTGGAAATTAGGGGTTGCAACTCGAAATTTCGCTTAATAAGCATTGGTCGAAATTGGCGTCATTCGATAGCTTTCCATTAATGATTCAAAAAAGGTGTCATTCATATTTTGAGAAAAACCACCCTTATCGGCGCTACAACCCCTAACATGCAGAAACACAAAAAGAAGAGAACTCAAAAACTACTCAACGCATCAAGGCAGAATTTGGTGTATGAATTTCCAGTGACATTGTAGGCGGATAGACAAATTTTCAATAATATCTAACAAGGGGGATGAAATTTAAGGGTTGAAACTTGGAATTTCTTCAAGTGAATGGTAGCCTAAAATTACGGGGTTCGATAGATTTCGGTCAACAATTAAAAAAAGGTCTTATGAGTTTTCAACCTAAAACCAACCCCTAGGCTATTAACCACCCCTAACTCTTTGCAAGCGGATAATTATATTTTATTTATTTTTTCTGAAACCCTATTGATTTATTTATGAACAACTGAAGTCAGTAAATACGCAAGGAGTTATGTCACACCGGAAAAATAAACTCACCCCTGTAAATCATAAAGGGGTGAAATCATGAGGTGTTGAAAACATGAATCTACAAATCACCTTAATTTTTCAACGAATTTGGTTAGGGTGATGAAATTGAAAACACAACTTCCTTTAGGGCATGTGGGGGTGATGAAATAGGGGGTTGGAGTTTAGGGGTTGAAACGTCCATAAAGCCCTGTAATTTGACACAGAGAAGCAATATCTTCTGCGAAACTGTGACATTTTACACACTGCGTCTTCGAGAAGGGAAAAGCGAATTTTAGGAGAAAACTATCGAAGGGGATGAAAGTTAGGGGTGGAAATTCGAATTTTCAATGAATAATGTATAGTTGAAAATAATACCATTCGATAGCTTTCTGTTGATGGTACAAAAAAGGTCTTATTCATCATTCGCGAAAAACGACCCTTAAAGGCGGTACAACCCGCTAACATGCCGAAACACAAAAATGCGAGAACTCAAAAACTGCTCAACGTATCAGGGCTAAATTTGATGTGGTAATTTACAGCGCCACTGTAGGCGATGGGCAAATTTTCATTAATATCTAACAAGGGAGATGAAATTTAAGGGTTGAAACCGGAAATTTTTTCATGTAAGTGGTGGAATAAAATTATGGGGTTCGATAGGCTTCGGTCAACCATTGAAAAAAGTCTTATGAGTCTTCAACCTAAAACCAACCCCTAAGCTACTAACAACCCCTAAGCCCTAGCAAGCGGAGTAAATACATTTCATTAATTTTTTTTTTGGTTTCTTCTGTTTTGTTAATAATTCAAAGTCATTTTCATTAATTTTTAACCCATCCACAATTTTTCAACTCCTTTCATGATATGTGAACCCTCAAAGAGCAAAATTTACCCAGACCGCTTCTTTTTCGTGTGATTTTCGCTAGTTCTACTTAACTACAGTACATTTTCATCCCTTTTGATTTTTCATCCCCCTTAGCAATTTTTCTCCCCCCCAAGTGTTTTCGCGCAGTTTTGCCTTTTTTATGGGTTGTTCTTGCCTTTTTCACTTTTTCGATCCCTTCGCAATGTTTCAACCCCCAAAAATCAAATTTGCATAATTGGCTTATTTTCGTGTAATTTTCTGTAATTCTACTTAATTACGATTAATTCTCATCCCTTTTAACTCTTCATCCCCATTTAAAATTTTTCATCCCCCTAAGTGTTTATTTTGCAAAATTCACGTAATATAGTTTTCCTTCGGTAATAAATTGAACTCATTTGGATTATGTTTATCTTTTTCACTTTTCCAACCCCCTTCGCAACATTTCAACCCCCAAAAGCTAAATTTGCATAATTGGTTTACTTTCGTGTTATTTTCTGTAATTCTGCTTAATTACGATTAATTCTCATCCACTTTGACGTTTCATCCCCCTTTACAATTTTTCAACCCCCTAGGGCGTTAATTTTGCCAAATTCGGATATTTTCGTTTTTCTTCTGTAATAAATTGAACTCATTTGAATGATGATTAAATTTTTCACTTTTTCCATCCCCCTTCGCAATGTTTCAACTCTTCAAATGCTAAATTTACATAATTGGGTGTCACGTCCATTTTCGAGCTCCCGAGCTGTTCTACCTTCAAGGGTGGAGCTTGCTCGTATTTCCTTCTCCGCTGTTATTTTGCATCATCGGTTATAATTTTCGGCCTCCCCCTGCAGGTTTTGGGTGGTGGCGGCGGAAGATCGGTGTCTTTTGGGGGCGCTTCGGATGACGATTGTGCCTCAGAGTTTAGTGTCGATAAATAAGTCACATGGTAAAGAATTTCTTACCCGGTGATTTAATGGGGATTCGTGACCCCGTTTCGGTGATTAAGGCTGGGTTTCACGGCCAATTTGGCAGAATTATCATTAATTTGCGGACTATCAACAACTGTCAGATTTCGAGGTTAAGTTGGGTGGTTGACATCTACAACCTAGAGAATCGGGGCTACCAACGTTACTCTGTCTGGGGAATTATAGTTCCGTAACATTGCGAGCGAGGGCGCTGTGTCTCTCGTCCGGGTTCGGCCATTTTGCTAAGTCTCTTCCTGTGCCAACAGCGAGCGTGTTAAGAGGTCAGAGACGGCGTCCTGGTATTTGTGTAAATTCCCTCGGGAGATTGCAGGATTCCGCCCCAGATTGGTGAAGTGCCCTTGATTGGCGTTCCCATCACACCGTTTATCGGGTTTTGGCGACTTCGAAGCAGAATTCCATCGTCGGTTGGTTGACAGTACCCCCTCTACACGAGGTGATGCTTTTATTAAGTATTTCTTGTTCTAATATTTATTTTAGGGTTTTTGGGTAGGGCTTAAGTGCCTTAGTAATTTCGGTTGGGTTTGGAGTACCCTCCGTTACGTGTTTCGAGGGGTTGAAGACCACCCTGTGTTGGTTATTTATAGGGTTGGAAATTCTCCCCCCCATCTTCGTGTGAGTCCGGTTAGAATCTTGTCGATTGTTGAACCACCAGTTCAGTACCTCCACTGTGGCGAAAGTAATCCTCAGCTTAAAACACCTAGCCGAAGGCATCGAGGGATCGAGGCCGAGTCAGCCACATTTGCTCGAAGCCACCTCCCAGGCAAGGGGGCGACGATCTTGGCTCAGCACAGCGGCTCGCTGCAGCCCCTGACTTCCTTCAGCGCTGTATTCGGTGAGTCCGCTCCTTTTTAACGCCGAAGGGCTCCGCCACATTCGGAACTGACCCTTCGACTTAGTGTTGAAGTGATTGAACACGATCTGCACCCCCTTCGAGTTATTTTGTATTGTGTATTTGGGCTTCACCCCCTTTAACTTGTGCTATTTAGTACGAATTTGTCTTTTCTTGCTACATTATTTAAATTTTGCCATTTAATCGTAACTTCATAGTCTCTAATTGTTATTAATTCGGCCTTCAGCCATTTAGTACCAAAAATATCCGTTCGTGGCGGTACTTAACGTGTGGCCGGTTTTGGCCTCCGCTTAATTCGACCCTTCACCAACTTGCGCGAACATTTGCGTCATCTTGCGGCTTAGTAGGTACCTACGACCGCCAATTTGCGCTCGAGAGATTACCGGTCAATTAAGTTGGAGCTCCGTGAAGGCTCTGTTTCGTCCGGATTGCGGTACGTTTTGCAGTCATCAGTTTAAATTATGAAATTATATTGTTTATAACCTGTAAACGATTTATTGTATCAAACTGATATATATACATGTACATAGTTTTATTGTTTGTGTGTTATTGCTAAAGCTAGCCACTCCCTTCAATTTATAGGAGATTTATATTGTGATTTCTGGCTTTCGACGTCGTCGCATCAGGGTAAATAAAGCCAGTGGCGTCCTTAAGTACCAACTTCAAGTAGTAGCCTGCCTATTCGCTACCTACCTCCCGTACGGGAGAAGATCCGCCGCCCTGGGATCGGGCTTGCGATTTATTTTCGAAACTCCTTTTTTTTTTGTGTATGCACTAGTCAGCTGTGGGTCCTCTTGACCAGTGGACCTACCCTACGCCCAGCGCGATCTGATTGTGACATGGGTTATTTTGGTGTTATTTTCCGTAATTTTACTTAGCCACGGTTAATCCTCATACCTTTTGATTTTTCATCCACCTTTACGATTTTTCAACCACCCCCTAAGTGCTAATTTTGCAAAATTCGCATAATTTCGTTTTTCGTCGGTCATAAAATTGAACGCATTTGGGATTCAGTTTACCTTTTACAATTTTTCAGTTTCCTTCGCAATTATAAGTGCGTATTTCAACCCCCACAAAAGTTTTAATTGCATAATTTGGTTATTTTCGTGTTTTATTTCGTAATTCTACTTAATCACACTTAATTTTCATTCCTCGACTTTTCATCACCTTTCACAATTTTTCAGCCCCGAGTGTTAATTTTTCAAAATTCGCCAAAGTTTGTTTTAATCCCGGTAATTCTTTTCATTTACTCATTCCTGTTCATTTTCTATTTTTAAATTTTGTAACAACAATTTTTTAACATTTCGCCTTTTTGACACATCTGTGCGTTTTTGCGGAGGCACTACTACTAGGTGCAGATTGATAAAATCTGCACCCGATAACACCAGTAAGACCAGCCGCCCCTACATGCACATTAACTTGATAAACGTCTACCGAGATATACATCGCACTGATATACATCTTCCGTTGGCTTTTTGACACATTCTATGTTCGTGTCCTCGAGCTTTAGTATTGGCATCGTGGTGTTTCTTAGTCGCGAGAATTTGATACATTTGGTCTTGGTACTGGAGATCTTAAAGCCAACACTTTTGGACCACGTTTCTATAGAGCTGATACTCTTCTGTAGTTCATCCTGCAGGTGTCTTAGGTTTTTCCCTTGCATGAATATGGCCAAGTCGTCTGCGTACATGCATGCCTTGACTGGGTATGATATCTTAGTTAGAACTTCATTCACTGCCACAATAAAAAGTGTTGCGCTTAGTTCTGACCCTTGAGGTGTTCCATTTGCTAGGGGCTTGGAAGAGGACAAGGTCCCATTTAACCGTACCCGAAAGTTTCTTTCTGAGAGGAAATTCCTTACGAAAGAAAGCAGATTTCCCTGAATTTTCCATTGTTGCAGCTATTTGATAACCGCATGTCTCCATGTCATATCGAAAGCTTTTTCGAAGTCAAAAAAAATGGCCCACAGTTCTTGTTTGTTGATAAAAGCCTCGTGTATTTCTGATTCTAGGCACACTAAATTGTCAGCTGTGGATCTGCCCTTCAAGAAACCGCTTTGATCCTGGCTTAGATTCTCTCGGTCTTGCAATAACCAAATTAATCTGTTGTTTATTATCTTCTCCAATATCTTACATAGGCAGCAGGTGAGAGAGATTGGTCTGTATGAGTTAACTTCTGCTTTGGGTTTTCCGATTTTTAGGATTGGGATTACAGTGGCGTTTTTCCAGTTGACTGGAAACTCTTTAGCTAGCCATATTCTATTATATAGCCTTAAAATAAAATTTTTAGCATATTGCGAAAGGTTTTTTATGAAACAATTTGTAGGAATTAAATCTGGTCATACTGCCGTTGTTTAATAATATCAAGTTTTCATTTTGGAGTAATTGCTCCAGTATGTCACCTTTTTTGTTAACTTCTTTCGAGCCCCAGATAATGTTATGACTGTTTAGATCACCCAATATTATGCGAGGTTTTGGGATTTGTTTAGCTAAGTTAGTTATTTCTTCTAGTGTGATTTCTTTGTTGGAAGGTACATATATGTTGCAAACGCTTATTTCTTTTGAGGAGTATTGTATTCGTATGCATACTACTTCAAGTTGTGAGGTAATGTTGACTTGTATTGCAGGGTAGACGTCTTTGGTGTAGATAATTACGCCCCCACTTGCCATATCACAGTTTTCTCGATTTTTAAAAAAGTTTGTGTAACTTTTGAGTTTATGTGAGTGATTATTTTTGAAATTAATTTCTTGAATGCATATGATAAGTGGGTCAAGTTCTGATATAAGTAAACTAATTTGTTCGATGTGCTGCATTCCATTGCAGCAGAAACGTATGTTCTTTCGTCATTTTGAGTTTGTTTAATTTGGTTTGTTTGTATGGGTCACTAGTAGGAGCTTACTTCAGAAGAGAGAGAGCTATCTGACTCACCTTCATCATTTTGGCCGTCTAGCTGCCTTGTTAGCTTCTTTCTTAGTCTTGTACATCTGGACTTCAAACTTCTGGAATTTACTATTTGATGAATATCTCCTAGGGAATGGATTAGGCCTTCTATATATCATACCACGGAGATATCGAACGCTACGGACGTGTGTTCGCTCTGCTCCGTTGGTTTTGAAGATATTAAAAGTGCCATTCAGTGTTCAGTATGTGAAAATTTCTTCCATGGAAAGTGTGGGGGTCTAAGTGACTTGCGTGGTTTTCATATGAAGAAAACATGGAAATGCTTTAGGTGCTCGCCTCTAACCAGTGATGAGGAACCGAAAAAGAAGCGCAAGAGGAGCGGAAACGGTGATATTATCGAGATAGACCGCAACGTTCTTCAGGATGTGGTGCAGATGGTCAGATTACTAACAGAATCATCTGAGGAAATTAAGGAACAACTGGCTGCTATTCGCGAGGAGAATAGAGAGTTGAAGATCCAATTATCTCTCTTGGGGGCTTGGGTGCTGCGCGCACCTCATCGATCACGGATTCCGATCTTTTTGTTGTGCCCGATAAGAATATCACACTTGCTCGCAAGGACAAGGTCAGTAATGTAAACAATTACAAACCTTTAATATGAAGAAGACTGGAACCTTCAGCCTGAAGCAAGTTAACTCTGCCGTTACAGAAGTTTTGAGCAATTTATCGCAGGCAAATCCGAATCCGTCTTTGAATAATGACGGTTTTCAGGAAGTTAAGCGCAAGGTTCCAAGGAAGTAATGGAGACAGGCTCTGCAGGAGAACAACCAGATCTTCAGAGTGCAGAACGTCGTCAGTGGGTCTACATTGGCCGAATTAAGGCAGGTACGACAGCCGAGACAATGACGAAGTATGTGGAAACGAATTTCTGTATCACTGATGTTAAATGTTTCACCCTAATGCAGTCGGATGATATTTGCTCATTCAAAGTTGGTGTGCGTGAATCTTTTATCCCAGAACTTTTGAAACCAGAAAAATGTCCTAAAAATGTTGCGATTCGCGAATTTGTGATCTTCCCGAATTCCCGCTTATCAAATGCAGCCTCTATACCTGTAAAAAATGTGCAAAATTTTCAAAGTCTCGACACTCCCCAGCAGCCAACCTAAAGTTTTATTATCAGAATGTTCGTGGAATGCGCACTAAGCTGAAATAATGTTATCTTTCGTGTCTTGAAGAGGATTATGATATAATAATCTTCTCTGAAACTTGGCTTCATTCTGATATTTCTTCCAGTGAATTCTTGGACGGTAGATACGATGTGTACAGAACTGATCGTAGTGTGATGAACAGCTCAAAGACTCTAGGAGGGGGTGTTTTGATTGCTGTGTAAAAATGTGTTTTAATTCTAAAGCTCTATCAATGGAAATTGGAGTGGAGGAGATCTTTGTGCAGTTATATTTTAATGGTTTATTTGTAATAATTAGTGCTGTGTATATTCCTCCGGGATCTTGTGATGGCGCATATTTAAAGCATGTGTCTAATGTTCGTGATCTAGTCGAAAACCATGATGCTAGGATTATAGTCATTGGAGACTATAATCTTGCAAATATTAAATGGCTGCCTGATGAGACTTCAGGTGGTTACATCCCTACATCTGTTACTTCTGATAAGGAAAAATTGATCTGTGATACGTTTGCCAGCTGTGAGCTTACCCAGTTCAATAACCTCTGCGTAATGTTAATTATACTGTTTTAGACTTACTGTTTTCAAACTTTGATAATATTCCTGTTACGGGCTGTGATTCTTTATTAAGACAGGATATACATCATCCACCGATCAAGTTTGCGATCGGTTTGAAGTGTGAACTTTTTATTGAAGATCCTATAGAGCGGTATTATGACTACAAAAATGCAGACTATTATAACCTAAATGAATTTCTGTCTCAAATCGACTGGAATGTTATACTAGAGGGTATTTGCAGTGTTGATGAAGCTGTAGACATTTTTTATTATTACTTGTATTTTGCACGTGATATTTTTGTACCGTTAAAGAAAAAACGATCTAATTCTTTTCCCGCTTGGTTCAGCCAGAAGTCAAGAAATTTAATCATGCAGAAGCGGATAACACATAAAAGGTATATTGAGAGTAATGACTCCTCCATGTACAGTGAATTCTCAGCCCTTATAGGCTGGAATGTAAGAATTCGATAGCACTTGACTATAAAGAGTATATCAGTGTAACGGAAAGTAATGTCATATGCAATCCGAGAAATTTTTGGAAAGTTGTTAATGAAAAAACCAAGTGTCAGGAAATTCCTAACTCTATGAGCTTCAATAGTGTGACTCGGATTGGAGGTCAAAATGTTGTCAACATGTTCGCTAGATATTTTGCATCGGTCTATAAAACACCCACTGTTCACTCGAGTCAATTTACTTCTAGATATGATGAAAAAAACGCGAGATGGCGGACACGAAGAAAGACGTGTCAACTGCTACCGCTTGTAAAAAGTGCAAAAAGAGCGTAGTAACTGGTGTAAAGTGCAAAAACTGCAGTGCAAATTACCACCCTAGCTGTGCCAAAAACTGTACTTATATAAAATTCCTGGATGATGCCATTATATGCTGTAGTAAGAAGAGCGACGACGACAACACTGAGGTGTTCCTAGACGCATCAAGCGACTTCCTTATAACTGGCGATAAAGAAAATCTCCCTAGGATATTCAGGTATATTATTGAACAAAAAGACATCGTTATCGAACAAAAGGACTTAGTTATTTCTCTCCTGCAAGAGAAAATTGAATTATTAAATCAACAATTGCAAAATTTTACTGCAATCGATAAGAATTCTGACAAAAGCATCAAGGCTGTTACAACCAACCAGATTCCTGCAAAAACGAAACCTAAACAAAAACCCACCAACAACAATCAATACGTAAATAAACACAACCCGTCAGCTGGTGTTATCGTAAACAAAGACAATAACCTCGCAAATACCACTTCAGCAATCTCAAAGCCGGCAACGACAGAAGAACTGAAGTTTGCGGAAGCTGTTAAGAAGGGACGTCCCCATAATGATGAGGAGCAATGGAGCACAGTTAACCGGCAGGCAAAAAGGAAGCCGTCACCTGCAATCGTTGGTCAGCTGAAAACGGATCCTGAATCGTCAGCCCCAAAAATTGCACCTAGGAAAACCTTCATCTACGCATCCCGATTCGCGCCCGGTACCTGTAGCACCGAGATTCAGAACCTTCTCCGCAAAAGGATTCCGGAAGCGGAATGCGTGGATTTCCCTTCTAAATATCCAGAGTATTATAGTTCTTTTAAGGTAACTGTCAATTTGTACAATTTTGAAGCGGCAATGGATCCGCAATTGTGGCCGGAAGGCGCCTACGTATCCCGTTTTTTTCGACCGAGAACGGAAAACCAAACAACACTTAAAACCCCACTGCAAGGATTCTCCTAACAGTAGCCTCAATTGCGAGAAGAATTTCAGTTGTATAAAAAACACTGCTCAGTTTAACACTATTGATTTAGATGAAGCCACCGAACTTACAAATAGGAAGCTTACCTTGTTACACCTAAACATTCAAGGGATGTTTAATAAAACTGATGACTTAGGAATTATATTAGATAATCATAACGTAGACATATTCTGTATCACAGAGCATTGGTTAACAAGTGAAGAAATTGTATCGCTACACGTCCCTAATTTCAAATTAATAAGCTCATTTTGTAGGTCTGAATCTAGGCGAGGTGGAGTTTGCATTTTCAGTAAAAACTATATTGATGCAAGTTCAATACCATATAAAAATTGTATTGAAAAATGTTTTGAAGTCTCAATAGCACTACTGGAAATTAAGGATTTGAAACATGTGTTGTATGTAATTTCCGTTTATAGAACACCTGATGGTGATCTAAATGTTTTCCTAGATCATCTTCGTGAATTGTTGTGTTATCTGTCCATCAAAAGTAAAAGCTGTAAGTTTATTATATGTGGTGATATAAATGTAAACATATTAGAGAGTAGTAGAGACACAGGGCTGTTGTTAAATTGTTTTAAAGAATTTGACATGCATCATGAAATCGCAGAAGTAACACGTTTTAATTCACACGGGGGAACTTGCATAGACAATATATTTTCCAATTTCAGGGATGTTCATGCAATCGTTCTCAACAATCACATTTCAGATCACACACATCAAATTGGCATTTTAATGTGCCAAAATTCAGGCGAGGGAAACAACCAGTTGTTAGTAAAAGAGATTTTAGGACCACAAACATTGAACGGTTTTATGGTTGCCTACGGCAGGAGGAGTGGGGAAAGGTGTGTAATGGTGGGTCTGGAGATTTCTGTACAAAATTCACGGAATTTTATAACATTTTATTAGAGTACTTCAATTATTGTTTTCCATATCGCAGAGTGACCGAAAAATCCCATCAAGGGCACTCGCGCTGGTTGACACCTGAAATGAAAAACTTGCATTCGCTATTGTGTGAGATGTCGGCAATAAGCAAAAGAATAAATAACCCAATGTATACAGAACGTTATAAACAGCTAAAACAACTATATGGATCTGCAGTTAAAAGAATTAAAAGGCAACAGAATGATAATAGAATAAAAAAGTCTAACAACGTAAATAGGGAATCATGGAACATAGTGAATGAAATTAGAGGCAATTCAGCTAAACAAACTCCGGACAAAATTACTTGCAATGGAGTGGTAGAAAATGATTTGTTGAAAATCGCAAATACATTTAATATATTTTTCACTACAAATAATATTAATAAGCCCTCTAACCCAGCTGTCCATAAAATAAATGGCAATGCCAATAGTTTATTCCTATCACCAACCAACCCAGAAGAGGTGGAGTCGCTAATTGTTAGAGCCTGTAAAACTCCAACGGCAGGACTGGATGAGCTCAATGGTAAAGTTTTAAAAGCAGTGAAATCGTTACTGTCCAAGCCGTTATCATCATTAATTAATAACTCCTTTAACGAAGGGACATTTCCTGAACAATTAAAACATTCCAAATGCATACCGGTTTTCAAGAATAAGGGTTCGGTGGATATGCTCAGTTCATATAGACCGATTTGCCTCCAGAGTCTGATTTCAAAAATCTTCGAATTAGCCTATGCTCGGCGTCTTTATTCTTTTCTCGAGAGTTGTGGTGCACTCGCCCAAACGCAGCATGGTTTCAGGAAGTCGAGGTCAACTATGACTGCCTTGGATGAATTTTTAAGTTATGTCTACGATTGTTTGGATAAAAAAACTAATATTGCTACAATATTCTTTGATTATAGTAGTGCATTTGATAGTGTGGATCATAAGTTGCTGTTAAAAAAACTTGAAAGGTTGGGTGTTAGAGGTGTCGCGAATAGGTGGATACAGTCCTATATCCAGGACCGTCGACAAACCGTAGTCTTAAATAACATCAAATCTAATGCATGTTCCACAGAAGCCGGTGTCCCCCAGGGGTCAATCCTGGGGCCACTACTTTATATAGTTTTCAGTAATGATATAAACATAAGCTGTCCCTCGGCAGAGAAAATTGTAAATTATGCAGATGACACAAATTTAATGGTAACAAATAACATTCACCAAAATGGAAATAATGTGTGTAAAGAAATGTCGTTCTGGTCCACCGCGAATGGTCTCCAACTAAATAGTACTAAAACATGTCTGGTAAGATTCCTGACCCAAAATCAAAATCAGCAGCAGAGTGAATATGTAAAGTTGGATGGCAAGTCTGTGATTCAAATGTCTGAAACTAAATTTTTAGGATTAGTAATAGATAATAAGTTGCTATGGCATTCTCACACGAGTAAGCTAGGTAACAGGCTATCTTCCGTTTGTTTTGTTCTAAGAACCGTTAAAAACAGTGTTAGTGAGGAAGTAATGAGACTGATTTATTTCGGGATGTTCCAGTCGGTGATGTCCTATGGGCTGATCTATTGGGGTAGCTCTGCGAGTGCTAGTGACATTTTCAAAATACAAAAGCGTGCATTGAGATATATGGCGGGAGTTGACCGGACTCATTCTTGCAGACTTTTATTTAAAACCTATTACATAATGCCACTCCCATGTCTATATGTGTACCAACTCCTGCTGTACGTAAAACGAAACGAATTTGGTTTTGCTAAAAATAAAGACATTCACTCGTACAATCTAAGAAATAGTAACAACTATCACCATCCCTTTGCAAGACTTTCGGTATCACAGAATCATCCAAAATATATTGCTCTAAACCTTTTCAATAAATTGGACAAGGACTTAAAAAGCGAAAACGTCCCCTATGCAATCTTTAAATCAAGGATAAAGAATATGCTGCTAACAAAATGTTACTATTCTGTTGATGAATTCATGCATGACTGCCCTACATAGCCCCTAAGCTCTGTGTCGACTGCTACTTTTATTATGTAACCTGTGTTCGTTACTTTTTATAATTGTTTGTATTTCTCTGTTTACTTTTACACTGACTAGCCCTATTAATTCATTACTATACTTTTGTGTAATGAATTACAGTGGTGAATAAACTTTATTATTATTATTATTATTATTATTAATGCTAGGCGCTTTAATATTACTGAAGATGATGTTCTTGTTCAACTATCTCAATTAGACATAAGTGTAAGTAGTGGCCCTGATGGTCTTCCACCACTGTTCTTTAAAAGCTGCTGCGATGTTCTTTCAGAACCTTTGCATGCAGTATTTGAAATGTCTTTGAACTCCGGCATCTTTCCTGATAAGTGGAAATTGGCCCATGTAATCCCGGTTTATAAGAATGGTGATAGAGGTAATGTTGAGAATTACCGTCCAATCAATCTGTTGTCCTGTCCTACAAAAATCTTTGAAAGCTTAATGGCTGACAGATTGTCTAGAGTATTTAAGAACATTATTGTTAATGAACAGCATGGTTTTTTCAAGGGCAGATCAACTGTCACTAATTTAATCACGTATGTGGATTTCATCCATAAGGCACTGGAAGATCTTTCTGAAGTTCACACTGTGTATACCGACTTTAGTAAAGCATTTGATGTTGTCAATCACAAACTTCTTTTGCATAAATTGAGTGCATATGGAATGAATGGATCTCTACTCTGTTGGTTTCAAAGTTATCTAGCTAATAGACAGCAGCAAGTGAAAATTAAAACGTTCTTCTCTCCTGAATACGATGTGCCTTCTGGCGTTCCGCAGGGCTCCAATATTGGTCCCATTTTATTCTCAATATTTGTTAATGATATTGGCGCGGGCTTTTTGTGTAAATATTTGTTATTCGCTGATGACTTAAAAATATTTAAAAAAATAAAATTTCATTCTGACATGCAGGAGCTTCAACATGATATTGATGTTCTTGCTCAGTGGTGCTTTGCAAATGATATGAGTCTCAATTTAAGTAAATGTTGTATTATGCAATTTTCGAGAAAAATATTCTCAGTATGTCCTAATTATGCTCTCTTTTCTGTTGCTCTTAAGATTGTTAAGTCAGTTAAGGATCTTGGTGTTTATCTTGATACTAAGTTATCTTTTGCTGCTCACTATGACTTTGTTATTTCACGGGGTGCTAGGATGCTGGGTTGTATTAAACGATATACAAGGGATTTTGATTCTGTTAGAGCTATTAATGTATTATATTGTACAATGGTTAGATCTGTATTAGAGTATTGCTCGATAATATGGGCGCCATTTTATATCACACACATGCATAGATTTGAAAATGTGCAAAGGAAGTATATTAAGTATGTTAATTATAAGCTTAATCTCAAGAATGTCTTCATTCTGGAGGCTAAGGATACGATGTTATATCTCCGTGTGGCGCCACTACATGATCGTGTTACTTATTATCAGCTAACATTTATGTACAAACTAATTAATTCAGTGATTGATGCACCTGATATTTTATTGTTATTGAAATTTCGTATTCCACCTCGTACTACCAGAAACTTTCAACTATTCGAAACTCGGACTAGAAGAACAAATTACGGAAGATTCTCGGCAATTGATAGCATTATGCTAAAGAGCAACATGTATTGTACTCAACTCGATTTTTTTTGTGGATCATTGCCTTGTTTTTTACGTTCAGTGAAAAAACTTTTAAAAATGTAAATTGTATACCCTTGACTTTTAAATTGTTAATTGTATATGCTTTAAACTGCCTTGGGCGTAATAAACATAAACAAACATAAACATTATATCACTAGTATGTTGCTTCGCTACACTGAGGGGATCGGGTGAGCCGTATACATTTTCAAGAAAGGTGGTGATTATTTCGAAGTTAACTGGAGATTCTTTTTCCTCTATTTCGTTTTTGAATTTTTCCAGTTCTTGTGACGCGCTTCGCTCGGTGTGTCGACGGTTGCTCGGGCGCCAGATTTTTAGACTGGTTTACTCCAGTTGCTCGCGGTGTGCGAGAAATAAGCCAGGTGTTCGAACGGCGGTGGCGAGAAGGAAAGGGGGGGTTGATTAGTCAGACGGCACAGACAGAGATACTAGTTATGACGAAAGATGGACGGTACAGAAACGGCACAAGATAACGGACAGTCTACGGTTTCGGTGAACTCGCTCCCTCTCGCTCGGACGATTTAAAATGACAGAAGACGGCGGGACGCCTTTCGTACTACCCTGTTCGGAAGCTGAGAGGTTACCCCTCGCGCTCACGGACAAGATGGCAGACAGCGGGACTGTCGGCTCCGGTTTTTGTTCGCCTATCGAGGGAATCCCCTTCTCACGTTCGAACAAAACGCCGGGCCACGAGTTATCGGCAGGAAATCCCCTTCACGATAACGGAGGCGGACAGCAAACCTTTCCTCCCGATTTTATGCGATTGTCGATGGGAACCCCTTCGCACGCTCAGATAAAATCGGTAGGAAATCCCAACTACAACAAGAATGACGCGGCAATCAAACTAACAGTACATTAATCAACCCGGACGGTTACCTCGGTATACAATACTAAACGGCTGAATCAAAACTCAAGCTTAACAACACGGCTGAGCGTTTATGCTGAGTGAACTCTCAAGCTAAACTAACATAAACAATACGGAGCGCTCTTATATAGATTTCCACTCCTGGCGGCTACGTGTGCGCGAGACGTCGAGTGGAGATGGTACGGCGGAGAGGGAATTCGGTACTGCTCGCGCGGCCTCGGTGTCTTCCTCGGCGGTGGGGAGCGCTCGATGTGGTGACATCTTTCTTCAGGGCTGTCGGCTGAAATATTCCTGAAATATTGAATTTATATTAAAGGTTCTTGAAGTCCAGCGATGGCGAAAGGAAATCCTGTGGCTTCGAAGTTATTTTATTCCTTCCAGACGACGAAATCACCACACGGCTCTTGAAGCTAGCAGAGCGGAGAGTCGGCGGCGTTGATAACGCGGTGTTTATCAACAACTCGGCGCGGCAGATTAATGAAAGCGGGGGCGGAGCACCGAACTTGGTAACGGAGAAATTCACTTCGTTACATTCTTCTCTAACGGATCGAGTTTTTGGAGTAAGGTCAGGAGATTTCCTAGGTCTTTTCCTCACATGTTGTTTGGACTTAGGTTCTTTAAACTCGGGTTCCGTGGTTTTAGATATTGTTTCGATTTTCGATGAGCTTGGTGGTCCTCTTTTTCTGGGATTTTCCTTTTCCGTCAGATTGTTTGAGTGGTTTTCCGAGTCACTGTTCTCAGATTCTGGGATGTTCGTTTCATCGGGACTTTGTACTTCATCAGTTATAGGTGCAGGCGATTTGGTGCATTGATTGGCCGGTCTCTTTGCAAAGAAAGCAGGTCATATCGTCAAAGTTCAAGAAGATCCGATAATTTGTGTCGTCATGTTTTATTAACACAGATGTGGCCAATTCCTTGGCCGGATCGGGGGCTATATACACTTGTCTTCTAAAACTAAGGATATGGTTGAATTCATCTTCTCGGATTCCTGCTCGAAGAAAGGTTATGGGTGATATCATTTTATATCCCATTGAGCTGATAACATTCTCAGGTATTGAAGGGCACACGTTGGAGATAATGAGTTTCTTGGATGGAGATATTAGGCGGCGAATACTGATGTTGTGATCTTGAATTGATATACTGCTGTTGTCCCTTATAATTTCATCTACTAATTCTTTACTGGATAGGTAAATGCATATTCGGTTGTTGGAGATTCTGGACGCGAAAATGATGTTTTTGGGTGCTGTGATTTTTCCTAGGGCCATTAGGTAATCCTTTAGTATCAGATCTGGAACTACGTCCATGAGGATAGCTTGATCTTTTTTTGGAAACAATTCTGTTGGGTATTTTAACGTTTGGCTATTCATGGTGACCCCTGTAGACAGAGGTTGGGGTGCAAAAATGGGGTAGGTTTCGGTCAGATGCAAACTTTATAGATCGATGATAACATTATTGTTTATTGTTGATCCGACAACGACCTCAGTGTTTTTGCTTTAAGACAGTGTTTATGCGGCTGACTTTTTGTCGGCTGTTATTGAGCACGGCGTAGGAGGTAAACACTCGATCGTTCTTGTATATAGGTAATAATTATTGTGTTTTCACTAGAGACACACTACTATATTCACTTTTAGGTCGATGGAACACGCGTGTTGCCCGTTCGAACGCTAAAACAGAACTCGTTAATTAACTCTTCATCAATGGGAAACTCGTTTTTGGTCCTGGGACTCACTGAGAATTAGAAATTCAATATAAATTGTTCTTGCAAAGTATTCAAAATCCAAACAAGATGCGGCTGCAGTGTAGTGTGGGGGTTTCAGGGTGTTCCAAAGACACGGGCCCGGGCAGCTTTGGGGGCCCGGTGAGTATTCTAAGTACTTGGAAAATGGGTGACCTTTAAAGTTTTCAAAATTTTCGCCTGCGTCGCCATTTCTATATTTTTTTTACTATTTTTCTTGTTTTTATCTTTGAAAGTTGGCAACAAGGGGCCCGTAAATAATTTGGAACACAGGCCCTCGCAGACCTCACTACGCCACTGTGCGGCTGTAACATAACCCATTACGTACAATAAAGTGAAAAATACAAGAACTTCAAAATTGAGGAATACTGAAATTCCTTGAAAACCTGAATGCACAGAAAAATATCGCCAACGTCTTCGAATAAGGGAGAGAAAGAGACACAGACTAATATCCAGCCGATTATCGTAATTATAGTCGAGATGTTAAGCCATTTTAGTTCAAGAGAAACAAGTTCTTTTAGTCCTTTTCCGAAAGTGGAAGGACCCAAAGACATTTCCTCAATTGCTTTAAAATCTTCACTTCCGTGTTCTCCATTAAACCACAGAGCTACGGGATTTAACATAATCTGAAAAAAATACGTACCTAAAGTCCCGTCGCAAATTAGCGAAAGCGGGGGCTGTGAGTCTCAGGCTTTTTTTCTGTTGGTTGTAAACGGGATTTCGCATCCGTCAAAACCCCCGTCACTAACTGTCAGTGTCAATAAACAGTAACAATGAAGGTTGAAAGGGACCTTTGTTGTTAATTATTGTCCGCTTATTATTATTAGAGACCAACTGTTTTTGAAGGCAAAATTTGGCAATTATCAAATAATGTTCCTCTTCAATAATCATATAGGTAGTAGGTAGGTGAAAAATACGCAATATGCAATTCTGATTGTTTTAGTGAGTGGCCCCAAAATGTGTCGTCCAGTTATTAAAAACTTTTGCGTCACGAACCTATGGAGCAATTTATGGTGACAAAATTTTTCGAAAAACTAAATTTATAAAGTTAAAATGTATTTGTTGAAAATGACGGGATTTAAATTGCATAGTGGGTGATCCGATGCCGCCGGGATAACAATCAAGAAATGAAGTAATGTTATACAGGGTGGTCGTTTTATCTTGAGACTGGCAAATATCTCGGAAAGGAAGCATTTTAGAAAAAAATGTTTTATATAAAAGTTTTATGACTTCGAGGGGGAAAATAGATGGCATCGACGCAATTTTGATTCAAGGTCATTTTCAAGGTCAAATGAAGGTCAACTTCATTTTTTTAAATGGAACCCTATATTTTTTATTACAGATTCTTGTTCCCCATAAAAGAACAAACAACTCTCATTTAAACTATTTTTAGATCCGATGGATAGTTTGTCAGATATTTAAATGACAATTCCCCTCAAAGCATTTTAACCAATTATGAATTAGAGATTTAATGTTTTTAGCCAATCACAAAAAAATTACAGCGGAAAATTTTTCACCGTGACTAAATTGTCGCTTTTCTAGAAACAATTTGAATTTTTTATTATTTTATTGCTAAGGAAAACTATCACTCCTTAAGACACAGTTATTGCTGAAATCGGAAAATATGTTTATTGACTATACCTAATTTATTTCTATCAAAATAAAAATTACAGTTGTAATAATTGTTAACTGGTCTGCGCTCCTCCAGAGTTGTTTCTTTCCAGCAAGTTTTGGTTCTACTCACACTCGTAACCGAGTTTCTTCCATCCACATTCGTACTCGTAGGCGAATTATTATTTCCGTATCGAAGTTTATTTATCAAATCCGAATGGTGTTCTGCATCAATTTGCAAATAAGGCCGTATTGAGGAGGCTGCAGAATGTCCTGTAATTTTAATCAATTCCTGTTCTCAACCCGGGCTTAGAAAGATGAGTAACGGCAGTGGACCTAGCAGAATGGTTGGAAATTTTTACTTTCTTCACATCCAACCCAGCTCTTTCGGCACTTTTCTTGGTCCATTTCAGAATTTCGTTTTTTCCTACTGGACAGTTCTTATACCACCCCGTGCTGTTCGTTGCTTCGAATGTTGGATTTGGTGTAAGAAATAATCTGGACGTTGTTACCAACTTAGGCCTTTTAGATATGAGTTTCTTGTACAAACTGTAAACAAGAAAATTATGAAAAATTACATAATATTTTTAATCTTCTTACCGAACTGGGCAAAAAGTTAAATCCACACTGTTAGGAACTAACCACTTGCTATCGCTTAAACGCTGTGCTCCTCCCTGCGTCGTCTTTGAAAATAGGATTATACTCCAAACGCCCCGTCAACTCTCCCGAGTTATCCTTCTCTTTCAAATATTCTACTAAACAGGACTCTGCCTCGCCTCCACCCCAAGCCAATTCTTCATCCCAAACCTTCACCATTGCTTCATATTCTGTTTCTTGACTTCGCTTTTTCTATAGCCACACTTATTTCGTCGTCGTTCCTTTCTCCAAATCTCTTGGGACATTTTCTTATTGATATATCAAATTCTACGTGCAGCTCACAGCAATAAAACGTAAAAAGTGAAAAAATTAGAAAAATCAAATTCTTGTTTACTCAGAATATCGGCGTTTCTATAGAGACATTTTCATAAAATTGTATGCATACTTACTAGATATTTTTTTCAGGGAATTGTCATGACGAATACCCCACGGTATTATGAAATTTTACGGCAATTTTTGCAGCCCCGAGCGTCTCGTGCTTGCTCCGCTCAAAATCGTACCTCGCGCAAGCGCTCGGTACGATTTATAACGCTTTGCAAGCACTCGACCTTGGCTGCAAAAATTTCCGAAAATTTCATAATCCCTAGGGGTATTATACAGGGTGAGTCTAGTTGGACAAATCAGTCGCTCTAGCGTTCAAGATATTGGAATTGGAAATTCTATTTTTGGATAATGTTGTAGCTGAAATGGTCCCCTACGCATAGGACCCATAAGGAATGCTCCAGTTTTATTCAAATCGAAATTATTAAATAAAAACGAGGGCCTAAAAATTTTTTTTTCGATATTCTTGCATTTTTTAGGGTTATTTCGTTAGAGAATCATTTTCTCTTTATGGAAACATAATTTTTTGCAGAAAAAAGTTAATAATATCCGAGGGATAAATTATTTAAATAATAACGATTTTTAATTATTTCCTAAAGAAAACCACGGGTGCCGTGGTTTTAACAACTGAGACGCAGTCATGCTTACACCTCAGACTGTACCCAGAATGACAATAACTGTCAGTTGGAAATGTTATTTGGAGTTGTTTGTGGAAAAATAATGCAAAACTGGGAATTTTTGCCCTTTCCTTTGCAGATAATTAGGTAATTTTTAATGCTTGATGGATTTTGTGATAAATTCGCCGAATACAAGTGTCTTGGGTTGTTACCCGATTGCCATTGAAGTCAAATGGCTCGACCAAGAAAAGCTATTCCCGTCAGCCAGAAGAGAATTGGCAATAGTTACTAACAGGACGATTTAAAATTTAGTATAAACATTTTATTACATCCCATAAAATAGACAAAATTTCAAATAAACATTAGGCCTCTGTCGTCACTTTCTAATAAGAATACAAACTTTAACAGAAAAAATATACCCCCTAACCTCGATCTTAACGAAACGTGATTTAGATTAAAATGCAGTGGACTACAAGGGAGAGAGGTTTACATAAATGTTGCAACATCAAATGTACTGATAAATAAATAACAATGTGGTGACAATAGTCTCCGTCCAATTTTAACGTTTACTTGAAATAATAGATGATTGTTTAATTCGATGTTACTCAACATCCTCCTGTGCTCTCTTTCTTCATGTTGTGATTTCTGGATGTTCGCAAGCAAGCATCTTTGATGACCACCGCTCGAAATAACTCCCTAGCCACAATCAAGCCATTTTGTTTCGACAATCTACTTGTTCCTAATCTCGATTCATGTGATGTGACTGCTACATACACCTTCGTTGCATCAATTCATATTTCATCTGATTTCATCCGATGATGATAAATCTTCTTTTCGTAAGTGTGAAAACTTATCGGCTGAAATAGGATTAACTTTTTAATAAGACGACAAAATCACCTTATTTGACAGCAATGTACTCACTTAGTAAACTGTTAGAAACTATTCCAATAATTCCCTTCTGGCTGAAGAGAATAGCTTTTCTTGGTCGAACCATTCCATTTCAATATGGCAATGTCAAAAACATCAATCGGGTGACAATCCGAGACACTTGTATTCGGCGAATTTAGTAAAAAATCCATCAAGGAATAAAAATTACCTAATTATCTGTAAAGAAAAGGGCAAAAACTCGCAGTTTTGCATTACTTTTCCACAAACGACCCCAAATGACATTTCCAACTGACACTTGTCATTCTGGGTACACTCTGCAGTACAAGCTACACTGCCTTTCAGTTGTTAAAACCACGGCACCCGTGGTTTTCATTAGGAAATAATTAAAAATCTTTATTATTTAAATAATTTATCTCTCGGATATTATTAACTTATTTCTTAAAAAAATTATGTCTCCATAAAGAGAAAATGATTCTCTAACGAAATAACCCTAAAAATGCAACAATATCGAAAAAATATTTTTAGGCCTTCGTTTTTATTTAATAATTTCGGTTTGAATAAAACTGGAGCTTTCTTCATGGGTCCCATGCGTAGGGGACCATTTCAGCTACAACATATCCAAAAATTTAATTTCCAATTTCAATATGTTAAACGCTAGAGCGCTGATTTGTCCAACTAGACTCACCCTGTATATGAAAATTTTAATCTTCTTCGAAATACATTCCCTTCCCTAGCAACAGCGGCATGGCAAAAATAAAATCTACAACAATTTTTGTGGTTTATTTATCTAGAATTCATCGTTGCTAAGTTACAACGGCTGTTCATTTGTTTTGCCTCGCCGCTGTTACTAGGGAATGTCTAGGGATTTCGAAAATGTTAAAATTTACATCCATCGTTTCCAAAAATAGTTTAGATGAGAGTTGTTTGTTCTTTTATGGGGAATAAGAATCTGTAATAAAAAATATAGGTTTCCATTAAAAAAAAATCAAGTTGACCTTCATTTGAACTTGAAAATGATCTAGAATCAAACTGGCGATGATGTCATCTATTTCCCCCTCGAAGTCATAAAACTTTTATACAAAACATTTTATTCTAAAATGCTTCCTTTTCGAGATATTTGCCAGTCCCAAATAAAACGACCACCCTGTATATAGCATGCTATAGCACAGCAACATAAATTGCAGTAGCGACACGCAATGTGCTGCTGAAAATTTTTGTGAAAGAATAGCCAACTTGATGAAATTTTCCAGCTAAAGAAAACTTTGTTATTACTACCTAAACAGAGAAGTAGGTAGTAAATGTTCGTTGTTCAAAAACATGTTTAATTTCTGTTTTCTAGTCTCTACTGACAAGTGCGTACAATTAATTATTTTCCGTTATTTTTTTTTACCTATCAGAATCAGGCTGGGGGTTATTAGCGTTCCTGAACAAATAAAAATTGCTTAACAGCCACCGCCCGCCACGGTACGGATTCAGTTGTGTTAAACATGGCGACTGTGACGTCACGCTCACTTACGTAGCTGACAGTAAAGCCGCAGGGGCGTGCTGGCTGACCGGTCCGGACCGATAGCCCCCCCCCTGGCACCTGGTTTTCTGTATTTTCAAAGGCAAATCCAAACAATTTACTAATTGTGAAATTGCACGTAATCTCACCCCATAACTTTATTTATTTTCGATTCATAATTAAAAGGTAGGTATACATAAAAGGATTAAGAAGGATTTTTAAGTCAATAGAAAATAATTAAATCAACAGAAAACTATTTATTGCACAAATGGGGTAACTATTGTGGTACTACATAAATAATCCTCTGCGCATCAGTTCATTACGTTCTGCAATTTTGTCTATAATGGACTCATTGTCCAATGAACTTAAACGGTCTTTTTCACATGCCATTAACAAAAACGCCTCCAAATTATCATCGCTCAAACTATTTCTTAGTCTATTTTTGGCAAACTTCAGCATAGAAAAGCAGCGTTCACACCCTACTTGTGTACATGGTAGCGTTAGCACGTACTTATAGGCCGTTGTCAAATGTTTGTAGGTTTTGCAGTACAAATTGTACTTGGTCAACAGCTTGAAGCAACAAACGATGCAATTTTTGCAGCTGCACCTCTTTATCAAACCTGCGAATATAAAACTCCTCTTCTGCTGTTCGCTTCAACTTGTCCCAGTTCCGTGCAAAGCTGACTAGTTCTTGTTGTAGGCATTCCTTCTTAATAGTTCCATCAAACTGTTGCAACTTTTTGGTTAAGGTATCTAAAGCATCCTCAGGGAGATTTTTTGTTTTCAACTCGTCAAAAGATGTTGGTGATAAAAAATGTAGATCCATGATCATTGTTTTGAAATGTACGTTGCATACTTTCTACTACGCTGTCCATTATAACGTTATATACCTCGATTCGAAATCTCTCAAAAGAATCAGTAATTGTGTGATCTTTGGACAACTCTCCAGCTATGTTTCTTTGAATAGACTTTAATTGTTGGATGGCAGTCTGCACCAGTTGGTTACACTTAAGAATATCAATTCCCTTTGTAAATAGTTGGATAAAGGCTCTGTGATTTCCAATATTCTCAAATATATTTGAGATAATAAAATTGTTTCATAACGCAGAAATCCTTCCTTCAAATTTCTTGCTTTCATTGACTTCAATTTTAGAAATCGTTAAGATTAAAGTTGTATAAAGTGCACTTGTTTTATAAGCTTTATAGTGGCTAAATATTTTCGTCAAAGCGGCATTCTTTGCCCACCATCTTGTTGCTCCAATGGCTTGGAGTGTCTTTGAATCTCCAAGTTTCTTCTGTTCTTCTTCGCGCCAAACATCCATTCGCTTATATGAATCTTTGAAAAAGACGGCCGCAGAATTTATTAATTCAAAAAACGCTGCAGTCGCTCAAAACCAGATTTAGAACATGGCTGTAGCACCAAACGTGCACTTGCTCCGGGGATGTTTTGCTCAGCCATGCCGTAAACCCGTGCTCCATCTGTAGCATTTCCGACATATTTTTTTAAGTCTAACTCAAGAGCAGTCAGTTCTTTCTGCAACAACTCCATGAACCCTTGCCCACTAGAATCACTGCATGTTTTCACTGCCAGTAGACTTTCCTTTACTTCGTCGTCCAAAACATATCTCACAATTATTGAACATTGGTCTTTAACAGAAATATCTTGGGTTGTGTCAAGCTCAACCGAAAATATTTCTGCTTTTTTAATTTCGTCGGAAATATTTTTTTGGATAAAAGAACAGATAATTTTAATAATTTCAGTCACAGTATTGTTCAACAGAAATGTTAGTAAATTTCCTCTGCCACGTTTTCCTCCATGCGATTCTGCTACTGCTTTAGCATGAGCCTCTTTACTTTTTGAAATCACTTTATCCAAGTGTTCTTTCAAAGTGACGTCATATTGCCCTAGGAGAAGGATTATTTCCAAAAACGTTCCATGGTCTAAGTTTGGATCATCAAAAGTATATGCCGCCTCGTTTCTTTTCGCCCTGAAGCTTAAACCTCGTTTACCAATAAGTTTTACGACGTTTATTATTCTTTCTAACTTGCTCATTTCTTAGTTTTTCCGTCTCGCACCATATGAGACTTTTAATGTCTTTGTTTTTACACCTTAGAAAATAAGCATTAGCGCACTTTGAATGTATATTTTACTGTTTTCATGTTCAGAAATTCTCTGCCTTACATGACGCCAATCGTTGGACCCTGCACGAAATGAAGTTTCATCTGCCGATTTACAAAAGACTAAACAAATTGTACAAAATAATTTTCTAGAGCTAGTATCAAAACTTAACCACATCCGTCGAGTCCCATCTTCGCAAAAATATACATTTTTTGGCACGAAGGGTAATTTAAGATCGTCGTCAGTTGGTTGCTGAGGATGGTGCTTAAAGAACATATCAATGTCCTTTTCCTTTGGAGGTTCAAAAAAGTTGAATGTCTCAATAACATCATCTTCACTTTCACCCCTTGTTGCAGGAACGTTAACTGGATCTTCAATATTAGGATGTCCTTCAGCATGGTGCTCAGCATCCTAGACTACTGTAGTTCTGTATATTACAACTATTTATTTAACAGTGGAGTACAAAAATAAAATACAAATTGGTAATGAATTCTTGTTTACGGTTTGCATACAATGTTTCCTACTCAGATCATGTTACTCCTTATTATAATTCGTTAAACATTTTAAAATTCAATAAAAGGCAGTTGCTTTCTTTTGGGAAATTATTATATAAAATTGAATCATCGCAATCGTCACCATATTTAAAAAATTATTTGATCAAACGATCTGCTTGTCATACTAGAGATCTAAGAAATGTCGAAAGTTTTCATGTACCTGCCCACAACTGAGAAAAATTTAAATCTAGTTTTAGCTACGCTGCGGTATCACTGTTAAATAAATATGAAAATTGTTTCTGTGCAACTGATTTAAGGCAATTTATATTAACTTTTAAGGACACCTTGTTAAAAGACCAGCAATCCACGCAGTAACCTATACATATACAGACATATTTACATGTACCTAAGTATATATTCTTTTATTTTTTGTGCCAACTTAATTTCAGCTCTCTTGTAATATTATATGTATGTCAAAGGGGCCTTCTGGGGAGTATAAGTGTGCCCAAAGAGTAGTTTGGGGAGCTAGTGGACACTTTGGGGAGCTCCCCAAACGGGTTTTTGTTCAAGGGTCCCTTTGGGGAGTCTAATCCAAGCGCCGGCTACAGGTGACAGTTCCCAACTAAGTGGTACACTTGGTATTACAGTTATCATAAATGTTGCGCCTTACGACGTAAAAATAGCAACCGCAAAAATTTACGTACTTTGAGGTTGAATAGATTGCATAACCTACCGGCGTTGCTTTATTGACATTGTTGTATCAACGAAAGGTCCCTTTTGGGAGATTGGTGTTTTTTAAGTTCCAAGTCAGCTGTTGAGTTTTTTGAAGATTTTATTCGAGGGGTGAGCCGCAGGGGAAATCTGGTGTACAGGTGCTAGGAAATCTTGGGAAAATCGGGGGAAATGTTCGGGAAATCTGAGAAAATCTGGGAAATCTGGAAAAATTGAGAAAATCTGGAGAAATCTTGGGAAATCTTGCGAAAAAAAATTTCCGGGAAATCCGAGGAAATCTTGGGGATATCCGAGGAAATCTGAGGAAATCTTGGGGATATCCGAGGAAATCTGAGGAAATCTCGGGGAAATCTGAGGAAATCTAGGGAAATCTTTCCAAAAGGAAATCTATTGTAAAGGTGCTTGGAAATCTTGGGGGCTTCCGAGGAAATCTGAGGAAGTCTTGGGGAAATCTTAGAAAATCTCGGGGAAATCTTTTTAAATCTGACTAAATCTGGGCAAATCTTTCCAAAAAGAAATCTAGTGTACAGGTACCAGGAAATCTTGGACAATTCCGAGGAAATCTTAGGAGAGCTGGGGAAATCCGAGGAAATCTCGGGGAAATCTGAGCAAATCTTGAGAAATCAGAGGAAATTTGGGGAAACCTGAGGAAATCTCGGGGAAATCCTTGGAAATTTCTCCAAAAGGCAATCTAGTGTACAAAATTTTCCCTTGCGGCTCACCCCTAGATTTTAGTTATTTTATTTATTTTAAGTTAAGATACTAACAGCAGCCTAAATTCTTTTTTGAAGATTGTACTCGAGGGGTGAGCCGCAGGGGAAATCTGGTGTACAGGTGCTAGAAAATGTTGGGGAAATCTGGGGAATGTCACGGCACCACCTCAAATGGGGGTGTTACAGTTTCCAAACCGACTCCCCTTTCCGTATGGTGAACCGACCCGAGTCAGGAGTCCTTCTATTGTAACCTAAGTAAACTAAGCATAAAAAAAAAATTTTTCTCTAATATTTGAATACCCCCAAAGGGACCAATACATAGACAATAAGTGTCAAACGTGTATATGCAGCGGTCCCTATGAGGAAGTGTGCAAAATTTTTGAGGTTTTCTCACAGAAATCATTACAAAACCAGTTCAAATCACAGCATAGATGCCGCACGATGGTTTCTAAGCAAGTGACGTGCTCAAAAATAATCCGTTTCTATAAACAGGGGTGTTACAGTCTCCAAATCGACTCGCCCTTCCGTGTGGTGAACCTGGTCGAGCCAGGAGTCCTTCTAATGTAGAAAAAGGTAGCCTAAACCGAAAAAGGTTTTTTCCAAAAAATTTAGTTTCCCAAAAAGACCAATGCATAGACGACAAGTGTCAATTGTGTATATGCAACGGTCCCTATGGGGAAGTGCTATCTGATAACGAAAGAACCTCGGAAAGAACCAACCTTTTTGAGGTTTCTTAGCAGAAAACTTCACAGAACTATCTCAAATCACTGCATAACATGCCTCACGAGGGTTCTTAAGTAAGTGACGCGCTCAAAAGTAATCCCTTTCTATAAATAGGGGTGTTACAGTCTTCAAATCGACTCCCCCTTCCGTGTGATGAACTTGGCCGAGTCAGGAGTCCTTCTATTGTTGAAAAAAGTAGCCTAAGCCCAAAAAAATTTGAGTTCCCCAAAGTGATCAATACATAGACAACAAATGTCATTAGTGTCTATGCAATGGTCCCTTTCGGGAAGCCTTCAAAACATTTCTTTTTTAACCTCCCCACTCCACTTCACCATTTAAAAAAAGGGGAGGTTACTGCAATCACTAAAATTTTCGAATTCGAGATAAGACCGGATCTGTACGTTTTGAGGTCTCAGGAACCCAAAAAAGCGGTTTTTAAAATGTGTCTGTATGTATGTACGTACGTACGTTCGTTCGTTTGTTCGTTCGTAAACGCGCCACAGCCCGAACTACTCGACCGATTTGGCTGAAATTTGGTACGTGTGCATGTGATAACCCACCTTAGATCTAGAAAGCTTTTAGAGCCAATCGTGCAACCAGAAATGCCGTTTTGGCACATCAACTTTTAAATTTTAAATGTAAAACCCCATTTTTCACGTCACAATAAGGAAGGCCTTCAGATTCTGCTTCCAAAGATGTATTCACTGTCAGTGCCCTTTTGACCAAAAACTAAAAATATCGAGATTTTTATCGGACTTTAAAATCGCGGTACAGCCCAAGCCCCTGAACCGATTTGGCTAAAATTTTGCACATGGGGATTGCATTACACGCCGAAGAGCTGAACAAATGTTGGATTCAATCGACCCACGGAAAGTGCCGTTTTGGCACACCAATTTCCAAATTTAAAGTTATTTTACCCATCCAAAACAAATTTTTGAAAGATTTATTGTCACCATCAGAAGGGTCTTCAAATTCTGGTTTTAAATGAGATAAAATTTATTCGCATTTATTACCCTTTGGGTAGAAAAATCGAAATTTTGTAATAACACTGAAACCACGTTATAGCCCAAACTACTGGATGGATTTGTCTGAAATTTGGTACATGGAGGTCAGGTGACCCGTTGAAGAGCTGAAAGGCTTTTGGGAGCAAATGGGTGCCATTTAGGCACATCAACTTTAAAATCTTAAACACAAGTCACGGAAATCAAAGACCCACGCGTTGGGGGGTTTATATTTAAAATTTCTAAGTGCAAATGTCAAAATGACACTTCCAACGGTTGCACGATTTGCGCCAAAAACATTTCCGGGTTATGAAATGCCAAATTTCGAACAAATCGGTCCAGCAGTTAGACCTGTAGCGTGTTTATAAACGTACGTACGTACCCATACATAATACAGATAGATTTTAAAAATCACTTTTTTGAGTTCCTGGGACGTCAAAAGGTATACATCGAAAATTTTATTAATTGTAGTAGGTAACTTTCAATTTTTTGTTATTTGGGTTTGGGGGGGTTAAAAGGATGCTGCAGCTGCAAGACGGCCCGAACGTGCTATTACTTGCAGAGATAATTAGATGTGAGTGAGCGGAAAATTTTATTGAATTCATAAATAAAACAAGGATGAAACATAATGATTGTCTTTGTCTATATTATATTTTGTTTCTGGCTTCATCTATGAACTGAATATACACGGAAACATTCGTGAACAGTCCAAAATTTTCGCTAGAACAACCACTCTCACTTGGCGGCGACAAACTGACCATCCCCTTCAAGTAGTACCTCCCGTTGTTGCTATTCCTGAACACCAAACCACCCCCACTGTCCCCCTTGCACACAGATTTACCTAAAACAAAAAAAATCATTTTCGCACTTTAAACAATCGACTCTACTTTGGTTGAAATATCCGACGCACATTTTGTCGTGTGTCAGGTAATTAATAGTGAATGGAGAACTCTCACAATATTTTTTTTCCAAAACAGGAACTTTTAACACTTTGAGTGTATCAGATTGTCTGCCATCTTCAGTAATACCCCATCCAGGCACCTGCAACTTCCCTATTAATTTCAAATAAAACAATTTCTTGCATCGTACCCAGCCTTCTGCTGCAAGATTTTGGTCAATATCAGGCGAGGGACTGACACAAACAGGTTGCACCCTTAAAGACAGTTGGAAAGTAATTTCGGTAAAAAGTACTGCAATATCGGCCACGTAATGTTGGAGAAACCCTCGGTACGAATCGTGAATCACTATTTTTGTGATCTAGAATCAAAAAAAAAATGTTTTTGTAGTTTTGATAGGTGACGTACGTTGGAGTACTGGACTTCGGATCCTTCTTTGCTACTTCGGTACTCTGTGTAGTACTTTCCTACAGCCACCTCGTAGTTTTCTTTAGGAAGAAGTGCACCGTCAAATAAAGCAGTCACGCAATGAGCAGCTGGAAATTAACTCGTAGGAAAAATTGCACGTTTCAGCTCAGTACCTACCGGTTAAAATCATGTTTTGACTTATCAGCGAACCCCCGCAACTCAAAATTTTCTTTTTGTTGTAAATTGCGACTTGCCATGGAAAGTTTTCAATATTAGTGTCGTCTCCTCCATAAACTAACAACTTAGCGTCTGTCGTGCCGTTCCTATTTCCGCAAACTTAAATAAAATAGTAAAAATCGCAAAAACAACCCCTACCTAATTTGCAATCGGGAAGATCCTGCAGCCAAACCCCATCCCTGCAAATTCTACTCCCAGTTTTAAACAAATTAAAATCCTGGTAGTATTCTTTGCATCTGAAAGTGGCTACGGTGGAGCTCGGTACGTTTGTGCAGTTCTCGATTTCGATATTGTTGAACTTGCATTTAACTTCAGTTTTTGGTGTGCTGTAAATCGGGCTGCATTTGGCTAAGCATTCGCCGATTTTCGAGTTCCATTTTCCGTTCTTACAAACGAGATAGTCCTTCCCTTCGAGGAGGTACTCGCGGTGGCAAAATATATTCAATATAGTACCCGAGGAGACGTCATTCTTCGGGAAGAAAGTTTCTTTGCTCAAGACGTTCCAAACCCCGTTTCTGGGATAACTGGGCAAGGCGCAAGGTTTTGGGGGTGTTTCGCTTCTGCGATCCTCAGATCCTTCGTTTTCACTAAAAGAAATTGTACAAAAAAGCTGAAACTGGAAACTGGAGAAATTATGGTGCACGGAATGGGCGAGTAAAAATAAAAATAATTTGATGTTTGGAAAACTGTGGGCTTTGGCGGAGGAAGTCCACCTCAATATACACGGTGAATAAACATCTACAGGAATTCACATCGCTTTGATGTACATCTTCCGTTAACTTTTAAAGTACCATCTGAAAAATTAAATTAATAAGTACTTAAAATGCTTACATATCATTCCGTGCGTTGTTTATAAACTCCGAATATATAGAAACGTCAGTGTAAAAAGCGTAGTGCCCCGATGTGCACCCAGAAACTCCAGCACTAATTATGCCTCTTAGATAAAACTTCCCGTCAGTTTGATTCCTGACAACCAGTCCTCCTCCTTCATCCCCAGCGCACGCATCTTTGCCGTCTTCAACATCTCCTGCGCAAAATTTGTCGTAGGCGAAGTTCTCACTGAATTTCTCCGATTCGACCTTCTGGCAAAAAGTACGATTTACTATCCGCATCTTCGCTTCCCGCAGAGTTTTTGGCAGTTCATAAGAGCTGTCGAAGTAACCCCATCCTGCCACCCAGCCCTCAGAAAAATCTCCTTCTTCGAAACTTAGGCAAGCGGGTTGCACCAAATGGGATATCCTAAACGGATTTTTCGTCACCAAAATCGCGATGTCTGAAATCTTGTTTTTCACGTTTCCTCGGTATCGTTCGTGACTCAAAATTCGCTTCAAAGATGAATACTGGACGGCAGCATCAGACGTCGAGTTAAATTCTATATCGTACTTGCCAACCGCAACAGTGTATTCTTCCTTTGGTTTTCCTTGGCGTGAAAATGGCGACACGCACTGTGCAGCTGAAAATTTTCGTTAAAGAGTGTCCAACTTAGTCGTGTAGTGTGATTAAGCCCTAACGGGCTGCAATGAAATTTTTCAGCAAAAGAAATAGTATACATTGCAATACAATCGGTACATGTAAGGTGTCTCTGAAGTTAGCTTGGGATTGGGATTGGTGAAATTTACAGCGGACCAAACAATAGTGTTCGATATAATAATAATAATGTTTTCTTTGCTTAAACGAAATTCCTGAACATTTCGGAGCGCCGCGAATTATGAAAAAGGCCTAAAAACGATCAGAACGGAACCGCCTTTTTATTTACGAGGGAGAAAACGAATTGCAGCCCAGTCAACAAACTCGCTATTGATAGATAACTTTATTACTACCTTTCGGTTTGTAATACATACTAATTTAATACATATTTACGTATTTACATGTTTTGGTCTAGTTTTCTTTTTTTCTTCTTCGGCTACTTCTTTCTCTCTCGGTTGTCTTCTGTTTTCTCTTCTCCCCTTCTTCTTTCTCTCGCTCTCTCAACTTCCTTCATCCATTCTATTCCCTCTCCCCATTCGTTCAGAATACCTACTCTTTCTCTCCCTTTCCTCCTCTCTCATTCCCACACACTCTTTCAGCAGGTGATCTACTGTCTCTCTCTCCTCTCCACATACTCTGCACTTTCTCTCTTCTTCCTTCAGCCAGAACTTGTTTTCCCTCTCCTCATTCCCACATCTGAATCTCGCTATCATTCTTTTTTCTTTCCCACTCTTCCTCTCCAAGTAACTTGGTAACCATTCACTTATTATATTCTCATATTTTGCGTTATATCTTGATTCTCTGATTTTTGTACTTATTTCCTGTACATCTATGTCTCTATCTCTTTCCCACATCGCTCCATTCATCCATCTCCACTGTTCCGTACGTCTTTCTATATCCTCCCTTGCGTATCCGTTCCTCTCGTAATATCTTTGCCTTTCCTTCCCTTTAGTAGTAAGTAAGGCGGGGATTGCTTTTGGGTCGTATCGGACCAAGGGGGTGGGAGTTAGGGGTGAAAAACCGAAAAACTATTAATTGCAATAACTCTACAACTAGTGGACGTATCTTTCTGAAACTTGGTACGTACGTTCGGCCCTCAAGTCTGTTGAAGGTGAAGGGGTGCTAATTTCGGGGGATGAAATTTAGGGTATGAAAACCACAAAAAATATGATAACTCCGCAAGGGTTGCACGCAGCTGTCGGAAACTCGACGCACACACATATATCGGTGAAATCTTGCCGGGGATGCGTTTTTCCCAAAATCGAACAGATGGGGTGGAAATTAGGGGTTGCAACTCGAAATTCCGCTTAATAAGTATTGGTCGAAATTGGCGTCATTCGATAGCTTTCCATTAATGATTCAAAAAAGGTGTCATTCATATTTTGAGAAAAACCACCCTTATCGGCGCTACAACCCCTAACATGCAGAAACACAAAAATACGAGAACTCAAAAACTACTCAATATATCAAGGCGTGATTTGGTGTGTTCATTTTCAGTGGCATTGCAGGTGGATGGACAAATTTTCAATAAGATCTAACAAGGGGGATGAAATTTAAGGGTTGAAACTTGAAATTTCTTCAAGTAAATGGTATCATAAAATTACGGAGATCGATGATTTCGGCCAACTATTGAAAAAAGGTCTTATGAGTTTTTAACCTTAAACCAACCCCTACCCAGTAAACACACAAACGTTTAAAAAACGTGTATATGTGACGTCCAACGTATGCAAAATACGGTGTAAAACTAACGTACATTCAACTTCGAAATGTCGCGCATTCTAACGTTTCAGATAACCGAATAATCAACATTATTAAAACGTTTCAGGTTCACGTGAAAATCACTACTTATTATAACGTTAACTAAACATCTTAGATTTCCACTTTGGTAACGTTACTTATAGGTGTAAACGATCCGTTTTTGAAACCCAATTTTACAATGGTAATATAATTTTATTACAAATTTATTTATAAAATTTAATAATTATAATCTGTCCGGGATCCACACGACCGAGATTCACCCGATTTCCATGGCGATTCATTGTTGACAACAATGATTCGCCATGGAAATAGGGTGAATCCCGGTCGTGTGGATCCCGGACAGACCATAGAATACAGAATTTTCAAATTAAACACTAAGTACGTGACGGCGTGGTTGCAACTTTGTGATGACCGAGGCACTGCACCGAGGTGATCCCTTTTTTCTTTCGCCGGGAAATTCACGTTTGCTGCCCCTGAAAAAACAATACACATGTAGGTACTTCTTGGAATAGATTAATATTGTTTACGGGTGTCGCTGAGTTCAAGCTTTCTGAAAATCTCCATGGCCGAATAGCACAATACTGGTTGAACAATAACATGCAGATGCAGCTGCTTGTTTTATTAGTTGAAAATTGAAATGAAATAGCCAGTTACAACATCCAGCAAAGGAAACATTTTATGCATGATTTTCAAAAGGGCTAAAAGTATGTAGGAAGGTCCTATTTATAATAAAGTAAATCACTTACCCTTTGCTTGACAAGTAGATTATTGCTTGAGATGAGACCTGGATGACTCCAACTTGAATTAGATTGCAACAGTCAAAACAGAAAACAGCGCCCGCACAAGTAGGTACCGCAATACCTAATTAACAAACCGTCGCCATCGTCGACAACAAAAACCTTTGGCACTTTGCAACTCTGGAACTCTGCTTGAATGACTCTGCAATTCTGCAACACAGCACGTCTAGCCAGTAGCCACCTGCTGTAGCTACAAAAGAACGGATAACGCTTGCGCACTATTGACCTGTTACGTCATATGGGCGAAAATTGGTTTCAACTAAACGTGCATAAAACGTATCGGTTGGAAATAGTTGCAGCTGAGGCCAACAATAAACGGTTAAGTTACCAACGTCATTACAACGCTTGACATGGCCATTGCTACAACGTCGGATGACATATCAATACTATCAGTTTATAAATAGAGACGTTTCAACAACGTGTGCATTTAAACGGTTGTTATTTACACTAATAACTAACGGTTATATTTCTTCAATTAATAAAACGTTTCAAAAGTATGTTACTATAACGTGTTCACGGACGAACTTACTACAATAATTTAAAATCTAGTCAAAAGAAACGTTAGGACGACGTGACTTTCCAACGGTTACAATTTACACCAATATTAAACGGTTACTAAAATGACCTACAACCAATTATAAACCAATGAAACGTGTAAATGACGTTTATTTTACGTATGCGTGTTTACTGGGTAGGCTATTAACCACCCCTAACTCTTTGCAAGCGGATAATTATATTTTATTTATTTTTTCTGAAACCCTATTGATTTATTTATAAACAACTGGAATCAGTAAATACGCAAAAGGAGTTATGTCACACCAGAAAAATAAACTCACCCCTGTAAATCATAAAGGGGTGAAATCATGAGGTGTTGAAAACATGAATCTATACAAATCACCTTAATTTTTAAACGAAATGGGTTAGGGTGGTGAAATTGAAAACACAACTTCCTTTAGGGCATGTGGGGGTGGTGAAATAGGGGGTTGGAGTTTAGGGGTTGAAACGTCCATAAAACTCTGTAATTTGACACAGAGAAGCAATATCTTCTGCGAAACTGTGACATTCTACACACTGCATCTTCGAGAAGGGAAGGGTGAATTTTAGGAGAAATTTTTCGAAGGGGATGAAAGTTAGGGGTGTAAACTTGAATTTTTACTGAATAATGTATAGTTGAAAATAATACCATTCGGTAGCTTTCTATTGATGGTACAAAAAAGGTCTGCCGAAACACAAAAATGCGAGAACTCAAGAACCGCTCAACGTATCAGAGCTAAATTTGATGTGGTAATTTACAGCGCCACTGTAGGCGGATGGGCAAATTTTCATTAATATCTAACAAGGGGGATGAAATTTAAGAGTTGAAACTGGAAATTTTGTCATGTAAGTGGTGGAATAAAATTATGGGGTTCGATAGACTTCGGTCAACCATTGAAAAAAGTCTTATGAGTCTTCAACCTAAAACCAACCCCTACGCTACTAACAACCCCTAAGCCCTAGCAAGCGTAGTAAATACATTTTATTTATTTATTTTTTGCTTTCTTCTGATTTGTTAATAATTCAAAGTCATTTTCATTAATTTTTAACCCATCCACAATTTTTCAACCCGTTTCATGATATGTGAACCCTCAAAGAGCAAAACTTACCCAGACCGCTTCTTTTTTGTGTGATTTTCGCTAATTCTATACTCTAATTCGGGTAATTCTTTTTATTTACTCATTCCTGGTTCATTTTCTATTTTGAAATTTTGTAACAACAGTTTTTTAATATTTCGCCTTTTTGACACATCTGTGCGTTTCCGGAGGCACTACTACTAGGTGCAGATTGATAAAATCTGCACCCGATTCCACCATTAGTAAGACCAGCCGCCCCTACATGCACATTAACTTGTTAAACGTCTACCGAGATATACATCGCATTGATATACATCTTCCGTTGGCTTTTCCTTCGGTAATAAATTGAATTCATTTGGACTACGTTTATCTTTTTCACTTTTCCAACCCCCTTCGCAACATTTCAACCCCCAAAAGCTAAATTTGCATAATTGGTTTACTTTCGTGGTATTTTCTGTAATTGTGCTTAATTACGATTAATTCTCACCCACTCTGACGTTTCAACTCCCTTTACAATTTTTCAACCCCCAATTACAACCGACAATGCCGCTTTAGTAACTTTAGGGACATACCTTGACATACGATATAATTTAAGGTTATCACCCAAAGACAAGTTCACGCGGGGAAATCATCCCTTTAGGTATATTTAGCGGGTAGATTCAACGGGTCACTTAATGTACCAAATTTCAACCAAATCGATCCAGTAGTTTGGGCTATAACGTGGTTTTAGTGTTATCACAAAATTTCGATTTTCCTACCCAAAGGTACTAAATGCGAATAAATTTTGTCTTACTTAAAACCAGAATTTGAAGACCTTTCTGAGGGTGACAATAAATCTTTCAAAAACTTGTTTTGGACGACTAAACGAGAGGATAAGTTAAATTTGGAAATTGATGTGCCAAAACTTTAATTTAATTATTTTCTATTCTCTACTGTCAATAAGCAGGTACAATTATTTTCTATAGTTACTGGTTTTTACCTGTCAAGATCAGGCTGGGGGTTATCAGCGTTCCTGAACAAATCAAAACACTTTCTACATTGAAAATTGCTACCTGCCACGGTACGGATTTTGCATCTATCCCGCCCAAGATCAGCGGTCTGACATCCATCTCCTTATTCCCACACACTGAAATGACAGTTGACAGTTGAGTCAAATATGGCGACTGTGACGTCACGCCCACTAACCTGGTTGACAGTCAAGCGGCTTAAAATCCTCCCAAACGCCAGCGAGGCACTTTGAAGTCGCCATTCCAGGGCTGCCATAATTATAGTCTCGACAACTAAAAGTCACTACTGTGGAATTCGGGGGGTTCACACAATTATCCAACTGGCGACCTTCAAGACTACATTTTGCCACTATTTTGGGGGTGCTGTAAATCGATGGACATTTGTCTGAACATAAACCAACCTCTGAGCTCCATTTTCCATTTCTACACAAAAGCGTTTCCTCCCCTTTTAGGAAATGGTTTACAGAGCAAAATATTTGCACGGTCGTACCTTCAGATAGACCGTCTTCGAGGATCAACAAGTCTGAGTTGCCGTCTTGAAGTTTCCAAAATCCATTTTTTGGGGCTCTGGGTGGTTCACAGGATTTGGAATTAATTAAAGCAACTTCTGCAAGGTTTTCGGTTAAAATAAAATATTTAAGAGATTGCTTACCACCGGCAAGCGCGAGGCAGACTATTAACGTGAGATCACTGCGGGTCATTGTGAAAATACATGAGTGACCTCAAACTGGCTTGTAGAGAATTAAATAACTGGGCAGCCTTAACCTTTGATTGTATGGAAAATACGCTGAAATTAAAATTAAAATTTACCCAAAAATAAATAAAAGAGGCACGAGATAATTTATACAGGCCGTTCCAATGAAAACTCCATTGAAAAAGCCCCCGGAATATGTAAGGGTAGACTGGGGGAATGACGGCCACTGGGGTAATATCGGACACCTAATCCTGAACAATTGCGCAATTTTTAGACCTTTCCAACAGTCACACCATCTAGCGACAGTATGAAGGAATCTCCTTATGAAAATACAGCTCTCTACCGGCAGTTTGTTGATGACAGTTGACAACTTTGTGTTTTACATGTTCTTCTTATAAGAGCTCTGCGATTTGAAGGACGGTTTCAAAACCTTTCATTTCTTCTTAAATAAATTTTTTGTACAATCTACATTTTTTGCTCGTTCGATGATAGTGACTAAAATTAACATAATTCTACGTTTGTCTAGCATAAAAAAATTAAACACACGAGTAGCATTTGGGGTAACGCCGGACAGTTGAAATGGGGGAATACCCCCGAATCGAGTCCTGATAATAATAATAATAATAATAATAATAATGTTTATTCATACATAATCCATATATAAACAATATGCTTTGTACAAGTCAGAATAATACATTACAGAAAGATTACAAAGACAACCTTAAAAGTCATTTGAATTATTCTCCTCCAAAAACTCGTTGACACTAAAGTAGGCCCTTTTCAATAGGAAATTCTTTACACGACGCTTGAATTGCACTAGGTCGAGATTTTGTACTGCTATTGGTACTTTGTTGAAAAACTTTATACAATAGTAATTTACCCCATTTTCAGACTTTGCCAGTCTCAGCTTACGGGGGCATACATCTTTGCGGTGTCGAGTGCTGTAGGCATGCACATCACAGTGGTGCCTGTACAAATTCAAGTTATTCTTGATATAAAGTAAACAAGATAAAATATAAATGCACGGAAAAGTCAAAATTTGTAAGGTAATAAAAAATCTCCTGCAATCATCCCTATAGTTGATACTAGCCAGAATTCGCACGGCCTTGCGCTGTAAACGAAATAGGTTGTGACGAATCACAGAATGACCCCATATCAGCACTCCATAGGACAAATGAGTCTCACACAATGCAAAATAGGTACTTCTGAGAACGTTAGGTGATACTATATCTTTAAGACTTCTAAGGACAAATATATTTTTGCTGATTTTAGTTGCAACCGCATTTCCATGATTATGCCAAAGAAGCTTACTGTCTAAGTGGAGTCCTAAGAATCTTACCCCTGATTGAAAATTTTCTGGTTGATCAATATTCCTAAGAGTGAAGATAGCATTCACAGTCTTACTGGCATTCAGTTTCATATCGTTATCCTCGAACCACCCCCGAGCCGCCGCCTGCGCTTCCTCGTTAATCGCAATTGCAGCATCAGCGCTTGGCGCTTCATTAACCAAAGTTGTATCATCTGCGTAGAGAATAAGTTTGGAATTTAGAAACAGATAAAGATCGTTCACGAATATTAGAAAGAGTAAAGGGCCCAGTATGGAACCTTGTGGTACACCTTTCGTTACGCATACCTGTTTTGAAGTGTTGTTGTTTATTCGTACAACTTGTGATCTGTTTTCAAGGTATGAGCTTAGCAAGGTGCAGCTAGGTGCTTCTATATAATATGATGGTAATTTACCTAGGAGCTTACCATGTGGCACGCAGTCGAAGGCCCGAGAGAGGTCCAGAAACGACGCAACACCAATAGTACCTTGCTCAAGGGATGAAGTTAATAAGTCGACCAAACTTTGCACAGCATCAGTTGTGGATTTACGCCTTCGGAAGCCAAACTGTGAGTCGCAAAAGAGTTTGTTACTTTCAAAATGAGAATGAATGTGATACAGATGAAGAATTTGGGCTTAAGAGTGAAGAAAATTACGGAAGCATAGAACTGCCACATTTTTCTCTTTTTTTGTTTCCAAATTACCACAAAAAATGTGTAAATTTCGGAAGAAAAAACTGTAAATTTACACAAAAACTGTAAATTTACAGAAAAACTGTCAACTTACACAAAAACTATCAATTTACACAATTTTTTTTTAAATTCCCGCCAAACAACGGTCATCGCGCGGAACGGACTATGGGTACTGTCGGCACGTGACATAACGGGACGGGGCTAGAATGGGTGCTGCAAGTGTTTTACAGTTTTTCTGTAAATTTGCAGGTTTTTCTTCAGAAATTTACACATTTTTTGTGGTAATTTGAAAATAAAAAATGCAGCAGAGAAGCGGCTGGAACCTCCCCAACGCGTGGGTCTTTGATTTCAGGGACTTCTGTTTAAGATAATAAAGTTGATATGCCTAAATGGCACTTCCCGTTGACCAATTGCTCCCAAAAGCCTTTCAGCTCTTCAACGGGTCACCTCACCTCCATTTACCAAATTTCGGGCAAATCGATCCACTAGTTTGGGCTATAAAGTGGTTTCAGTGTTATTACAAAATTTCGATTTTTCTACTCAAAGGGTTCTAAATGCGAATAAATTTTGTCGCATTTAAAACCAGAAATTGAAGACCTTTCTGATGGTGACCTCGATAGTGACAATAAATCTTTCAAAAACTTGTTTTGGATGGGTAAATTAGAGAATAATTTTAAATTTCGAAATTGGTGTGCCAAAACGGCACTTTCCGTGGGCCGATTGAATCCAAAATTTGTTCACCTCTTCGACGTGTAATACAATCCCCTTGTGCAAAATTTCAGCCAAATCGGTTCAGGGGCTTGGGCTGTACCGCGATTTTAAAGTCCGATAAAAATCAATTTTTTTTTATTTTTGGTCAAAAGGGCACTAAGAATGAATGCATTTTTAGAAGCAGAATTTGAAGGCCTTTCCTATCGTGACGTGAAAAATGGGGGTTTGCATTTAAAATTTAAAAGTTGATGTGCCAAAATGGCATTTCTGGTTGCACGATTGGCTCCAAAAGCTTTTCAGATCTAAGTTGGGTTATCACATGCACACGTACCAAATTTCAGCTAAATCTGTCGAGTAGTTTGGGCTGTGGCGTGTTTACGAACGTACGTACGTACGAACGTACGAACGTACGAACGTACGTACGAACGTACGTACATACATACAGACACATTTTAAAAACCACTTTTTTGGGCTCCTGAGACCTCAAAACGTATAGATCCGGTCTTATCTCGAATTCGAAAATTTTAGTGATTGCAGTAACCTCCCTTTTTTTTAAATGGTGAAGTGGAGTGGGGAGGTTAAAAAAGAGAAAAATGTGGCACTTCTACGCTTCCGTAGAAAATAAACCCAACGGCGATATTTAGTTAATCTGTGGAGAATATTGTAAAAATAACGAAACTGTCGATCAAATGCCGTTCCTTTGGAGAATGAGCACCCAAAGCCCGTACAAATTTTAAGGTTAAGCTTTAATTTTAATTTTTGCAATAGAAGTTCTGGTTACATCGTAATATTCGGCGTACAGTTAAAGTTACAATGACAAAATACACATGACCTCTATTACCCCAACCCCTAGGGTAATACCGGCCGTGTAAGCCTTTTTTAAATAATTTTTTTCTTCGTTCGTTTCCTATCTATCTACAGGGTGAAATTTACAGTCGATCCTTGGTACATTTTCTAGAGGGATTTTTAGAAACCGAATGGTAGGTGGTTGGAAAACTTGCTTCAGACCCTGTTCTCTGGGTTTGCTCCATTGCTTGTGTGCTCGAGATTGTAAATTACCAGATTGCACATGTTTGCAAAATAAACTAGATATAAATATCGAACCAACCCTGCAGCAACACGCATCAGTGAAGAAGAGGAAGAAACTTTTATAGAGTATGGAGAATATGACACTCTATTTAAATATAATTTACGACTGGTTTTCATTGATCGATTTCCGCAATTAAGTAACCTATTCTTATTTTGTTGTCATACGAATTAGAAATTATGTTTGTATTTAGGAATATGTCTGTTGAGTAGGACCATTTCCAATTAAAATAGAAAAATTAAGCAAAAATGAACTGAAAAATATCAATAAATTTCTCTACAACCAAAAGCAGAAAACACCGCGATTTCTAGGAAAAAATATCCAAAAACCTAAATTTTGGGTTAATTATGTTATTACAACCTCAACGCCAACGAGTAGGCAGTGGCAAATGCTCGCATAAGTTGCGCGTACGACAACGCACGGTAGAGTATTTCTAATTTCTGCCGTTATTTATCATCCAATCTTTACGATTACTACACCAATGTAAAGCTAAACTAATGTACTTTTTTCCCGGTGAGGGCACAGATTTTCGTAAAGTGAGCCATCTAAGAGATGTTTCAATAAATATCCAGAATTTAACTTCATTTGATCAAATTATTTCTTTTTAGAGCTTTTCTGCATTAATTGTATGTCAAAGTAGATATACAATATTAAACTACGTTTCAAGGGCTTTCAAATAAAAAAAAAGCCAACGGAAGGTGTATAGCGATGTATACAGGGTGGGTAATTTTTCGATGCTCACCATTGGGATTTCCTAAACGGTAAAAGATACGGGGTCGGTTAAATTACAAAAAAGTTGCGGTATTTCTTGGCGATTAAGAATCTGAAGAGAATTCCTCGATATTTTGATTCGTTTCTGAGTTATCCCAAAAAAACTGAAAATTGCCAATTTAAAGAAAAAAATTAATATCTTCCTAACGATTGACGTTATGTAAATGAAACTTGGAACTTTTATATTTTTGACAGCTGTCAATTGAATGACATTGACAGAAATTTTCTAGGCTCTCGTTACGTAATATGCTATTATTTATTTTTCCTGAAACCTTATTGATTTATTTATGAACAACTGAAGTCAGTAAATACGCAAGGAGTTATGTAACACCGGAAAAATAAACTCGCCCCTGTAAATCATAAAGGGGTGAAATCATGAGGTGTTGAAAACATGAATCTACAAATCACCGGAATTTTTCAACGAATTGGGTTAGGGTGGTGAAATTGAAAACACAACTTCCTTTAGGGCATGTGGGGGTGGTGAAATAGGGGGTTGGAGTTTAGGGGTGAAACGTCCATAAAATCCTGCAATTTGACACAGAGAAGCAATATCTTCTGCGAAACTGTGACATCTTACACACTGCATCTTCGAGAAGGAAAAAGTGAATTTTAGGAGAAAATTATCGAAGGGGATGAAAGTTAGGGGTGGAAACTCGAATTTTCAATGAATAATGTGTAGTTGAAAATAATACCGTTCGATAGCTTTCTATCGATGGTACAAAAAAGGTCTTATTCATCATTGGCGAAAAACGACCCTTAAAGGCGGTACAACCCCTTAACATGCCGAAACACAAGAATGCGAGAACTCAAAAACTAACATCTAACATGGGGGATGAAATTTAAGGGTTGAAACCATTTAAAAAAGTCTTGTGAGTCTTCAACCTAAAACCAACCGCTACGCTACTAACAACCCCTAAGCCCTAGCAAGCGGAGTAAATACATTTAATTTATTTTTTTTGCTTTCTTCTGATTTGTTAATAATTCAACGTCATTTTCATTAATTTTTAACCCATCCACAATTTTTCAACCCCTTTCATGATATGTGAACCCTCAAAGAGCAAAACTTACCCAGACCGCTTCTTTTTCGTGTGATTTTCGCTAGTTCTACTTAACTACAGTACATTTTCACCCCTTTTGATTTTTCATCCCCCCGAGCGAATTTTACTCATATGGATTGTTCTTGCCTTTTTCACTTTTTCGACCCCTCCCAATTTTAAATGCAAACCCCCGTTTTTAAAGGCTTTCAAATTCTGCTTCTAAAAATGCATTCACTCTCAGTGCCCTTTTGACCAAAATTAAAAAATTTTAGATTTTTATCGGACTTTAAAATCGCGGTACAGCCCAAGCCCCTGAACCGATTTCGCTGAAATCTTGCACATGGGGATTGTATTGCACGTCGAAGAGCTGAACAAATTTTGGATTCAATCGGCCCACTGAAAGTGCCGTTTTGGCACACCAATTTCCAAATCTAAAATTATTCACTCATTTATCCATCCAAAACAAGATCTGGACAAGGATACTACACGCTCTTAAGGCTGCGCAGTTATTTATCGCAATACAAACCAGTTTGAGGTCACTCATGTGTTTTCACAATGACCTGCAGTGATCTCGCGTTAATAGTCTGCCTCGTACTTACCGGTGGTAAGCAATCTCTTAAATATTTTATTTTAACCAAAAACCTTGCAGAAGTTGCTTTAATTAATTCCAAATCCTGTGAGCCACCCAGAGCCCCAAAAAATAGATTTTGGAAACTTCAAGGCGGCAACTCAGACTTCTTGATCCTCGAAGACGGTCTACCTGAAGGTACGACCGTGCAAATATTTTGCTCTGGAAACCATTTCCTAAAAGGGGAGGAAACGCTTTTGTGTAGAAATGGAGAATGGAGCTCAGGGGTTGCTTTATGTTTAGCCAAATGTCCATCGATTCACAGCACCCCCAAAATAGTGGCAAAATGTAGTCTTGAAGGTCGCCAGTTGGATAATTGTGTGAACCCGCCGAATTCCACAGTAGTGACTTTTAGCTGTCGAGACTATAATTATGGCAGCCCTGCAATGGCGACTTCAAAGTGCCTCGGCGGCGTTTGGGAGAATTTTAAGCCGCTGGACTGTCAACAAGGTTAGTGGGCGTGACGTCACAGTCGCCATATTTGACTCAACTGTCATTTCAGTGTGCGGGAATAAGGAGATGGATGTTAGTCCGTTGATCTTGGGCGGGATAGATGCAAAATCCGTACCGTGGCAGGTGGCAGTTTTCCATAAAAAAAAAGCTTTGATTTGTTCGGGAACGCTTATAACCCCCAGCCTGATCTTGACAGGTAAAAACCAATAACTATAGAAAATAAATGTGCCCGCTTATTGTCAGTAGAGACTAAAAAAAATTAAATTAAAATTTTTTAAACCACTCACTCCACTTCACCACTTTAAAAAAAGGGAGGTTAAGTCTGGGGGGCTGATCACTCAAAAAAATTGTGTACAATTAATTCCAATCGGGAATTCCATTAATTCCGATTTAGTTCCATTAATTCCGTCAATTCCAAATTAATTCCAACAATTCCCGATTAATTCCATCAATTCCCGATTAATTCCATCAATTTCATTACTAATTCCATTAGCAAATTTAATTCTTTTCCAATACAGAGTGGTTCCTTTTTCATCGCTCACCATTGGCATCTCCTAAACGTAAGAGGTCGGTTAAATTAGAAAAAAGATGCACTATTTCTTGTCGATTAAGAATCTGAGGAGAATTTCCCAATGTCTTGATTCGCTCTTGAGTTATCCCCAAAAAACTGGAGAAAAAACTGAAAAATGCGACTTTCAAGAAAAGTTCATATCTTTCTTACGATTGATGTTATTTAATTGAAACTTTAAACTTTTATATTTTTAACAGATTTTTCGGGATAACTCAGAAACGAATGAAGATACCGGAGAATTTTCTTCAGCTTCTTAATCGCCAAGAAATAGTGCAACTTTTCTCTAATTGAACCGACTCCGTATCTTTTACCGTTTAGGAGATCCCAATGGCGAGCAGTGAAAAAAAGAACTACCCTGTATACTTTCATTAATTTAGTGCCAAATTAATTCTTCACCCTGTATACTTCCATTATTTAGTGCAAAATTAATTCTTTCTTATAATACTGGACATAGAAATACCTAAGTTTTCAATTTTCAGGCATGGAGGTACTGTCAGGGGTGCTTTATACAAAACTTTTAAAACGGAAAAATTTTAATTATTATTAAGTTAAGAACAATTAATTAAGAGCTCCGCTCGGCGTCTAAACTTCCATACTCCGTCACCATCTCGCAACCTTCTCTCTACCTTCGCTCAACCTTCTTTCAAGAGGGTTGAGCCCTCTCTCAACAATCTTTCAACCCTCTTTCAACCCTTCCTCAACCCTCTCCCAATCCACTCTCAACCCTCTCTCAATCCTCTTTCAACCCTCTCTCAACCCCCCCTCAACCCTCAATCAACCCTCTTTTAATGCTCAACCTTCTCTCAAACCTCTCTCAACCCTCTCTCAACCTTCCCTCAACCCTCCAAAAACCCTCTCTTCGCCCACTTTCAACTATCTCTCTCAATCCTCTGTCAACCCGCTTTCAACCATCTCTCGACCTTTTCTCAACCCTTTCTCGATTCTCTCTCAACCCTCCCTCAACCCTCTCTTAACCCACTCTCAACTCTCCCTCAATCCCCTTCAACCCTCTTTCCGCCATCTCTCAACATTCTCTCAACCCTCTCTCCACCCTTTCTCAATCCTCTCTCAACCCTCTCTAAACCTTCCCTCAACCCTCTCCTCACCCACTTTCAACTCTCCCTCAATCCTTCCTCAACCCTCTTTCAACCCTCTCTCAATGTCGTACTTAAACTTCTAATAAAATAAATATTTATTGTTTTCAAACGAAAAAAGACAAAATTTTCCAACCCTTTATCGTGTTAACCAGTTGTGCCATGCACTTCACGTGTATATTTGGGCGCATATTCAATAACTTATATTGGGTAAAATGTTGTACTTAAAATTAATTCCAGTCAATTCCGCGTCAATTCCATATTAATTCCAAATAATTCCAAACAATTTCAAATAATTCCAACCAATTCCAGCTAACTCCAGCTAATTCCAACTAATTCCTTTAATTCCTTTTAAATGATGTACTTATCAATTCCAGTTAATTCCTAATTAATTCCATATCAATTCCAAATAATTCCATAATAATTCCAGTTAATTCCATCTAATTCCAGTTAATTTCAACTAATTCCGGCAAAAAGGCCTTCAAATTCTGGTTTTAAGTAAGACAACATTTATTCGCATTTAGTACCTTTGGGTAGAAAAATCGAAATTTTGTGATAACACTAAAACCAGGTTATAGCCCAAACTACTGGATCGATTTGGTTGAAATCTGCTACATGGAGATTAGGTGACCCGTTAAAGAGCCGAAAGGCGTTTGGGAGCAATTAGTCCAAGGCAAGTGCCATTTAGGCATATAAACTTTAAAATTTTAAACACAAGACACGGAAATTAAAGACCTACGCGATGGGGATGGTTGCAGCCGCTTCTTTGCTGCCAATTTTTTGTAGAACGGTACACTAGGGTTTCGTAAGACCTTGGCCTTGAGATCCCAAGACCAAGACAAGACCGGCCTGGTCTTGGTCTTGTGGAGTCTTGGTTTTGGTAAGTAATGAAACAAATTTGGTAAATTTTGGATCAAGTTTGTGCTTTAAATATTTGCCTAGCAACATTTCAAAACGACTGCTCCTGATTAGTCAAAATTCCCTTTAAAGTCGACATTAACTTTAGTGGACCCTTAGGTTTTATTATGAAATCGGCCCTTAATAAATAATGAAATTAGGTGCTGACTGCATTACTTACGCAGAATAATATTGCATTCCAAATTTTCTAAGATTCGGGGGTGGCGAAACCACCCTTATCCCCCGTGGAAATCGTTTAAACTTGGCATAGGCTTTCTAGGCAAAATTAAGATTTTTTGGCGCTGAAAGGGTGGCGGCACCAGAGTCCGTTCAGTCGTGGCTTTTTTGTAAGATTTGGAGGTGGCGAATTCCACCCTCATCCCCGTGGAAATCTTTTAAACTTAGCGTCAGGTTTTCTGACATTTTTCTAAGATTCGGGGGTGGCGAATTCCACCCTCATCCCCCGTGAAAATCGTCTAAACTTTGTATGGGGCTTTTTAGGCTAAATTAAGATTTTTTGACGTTTGAACGGGGCGGCACCGAAATCCGTTCAGTGAGTGACATTTTTCTAAGATTTGGGGGTGGCGAAACCACCCTCATCTCCCGTGGAAATCGATTAAATTTTGCATAGGCAAAAGTTACATTGAAAGATATGAGCTGGTTCTGGGCCTAGAAATCCTTCAAGTTTCGGCTGTAACTTTTGAACGAATGGTTTACAGATAATTTCAAACCCTTTCAAATGATGTATCGCAAAGGGCCCTAATGTAATGGAAAATTTGACCATAGAGGGCGCTAGATTTGAACAAATATCGAAAATTGTTACAGCGTTAGATTGGCAATAAAATTAGCTTTCAAATGATGTATCACAAGTGGGTTGCCATTTAAAATTTTGAAGTGGGGGTAGATGGGGGTTAGGGAGTGAGTTTTGAAATTTTGCCAAGCATGGATTTAAGTGTCCCCCTCCAAATAAAAATCGACCTGTCCGAGCGAATTTTCATATTTTATTTGGCTTGCGAAATATTTGGGGTGGCTACTTTTCATTGGAACACCCTGTATACTATTTCTTTTGCTGAAAAACTTCATTACAGCCCCCGTTACAGCCCGTTAGGGCTTGGTCACACTACACGACTAAGTTGGACACTCTTAAAGGGATACTGTCGAGAAACGACCAAGTTTCGAACCGGATATGGCTGTTTGGGATTTTTTTTTCGTTGCTCGTTTTTTACGTGACTAAAGTTTCCAAAAGCATCATCGAATTGACATGACATTTTAATCAGTTTTCTTTAAAAATGTAGAGAATTAATTAATAGTTGGACTTTTATATCAGTATTGTAATGAAATGAAGATTTTTTTGCCGAACTATGATGACACTGATTTTGAATTTCTTAACCTCACAATAATAGCTGAATTGCTGTTTGGATACGACAAGTTAACTAGAGATTAAAAAGTAAATTGTAACTGAGGGGTTTAAAATCTGTCTTCTTATTCTTACAGAAAAATAGCTCGATTTGCTTCCACGTTCATGCAAATGTGTTAGAAAGCTCAGTTAAAACTTAATAAAATATGTAACATATTCAATTAAAATACTGTACTTAAGCAAATAAAATAATCACAGGCCACCCCTAACACGTGAAATCAGTATATTGTCCATCTTCTCCGAGATAGTGCTTTTGACAACACAAATTGAAATATATAACTCTTCTCTGATATCGTCCCAGTTTCGCCCAGCTATTAATCTAAAACTTAAAAGTTATTGAACAAAATCGATTTTAAATAAATAAGGGTTGATCAGGGGTAGGGGGTTGGAAAATAAATAGGGGATGAGAGGCCAGGGGGCTGTGCCCCGCAAGGGGGCCAAGGGGCTCCGCCCCACAAGGGGGCCCAATGTCTAAACATCTGACGTCATGCTGTCTGGCGAAAGAATTATGACGTCAGAGGGGGGCCCAGACAGAGGGGCGGGGAGACGTCAGAGGGGGGCGTGGTCTGGCTGTCTGGCGCAAGGGGCCGACTACCTACTCAAAACACATACTGCCTGTAAGCAAGATATCTCCACATTTTATTTGATGATGATACTTTATCAACTTTTTTCAAGCCGGGCTTCAGATTAAAACAATGGTTACTAGTCAATTTCCTACAAGAAACAAATTAATTATTAATGGGCATTAACATACTTGAGCCTCAACAACACCCAGTTTATAATTTAAATTACTTAAACGAGTACTTACTTATCTGTTTTGGGGGTTGGAGTTGGTGCCAGCTTCTGTTTGTTTCCTTTGAAGTGCTTCTTTTTGCTATATGTTGTATTCGTGTTCAAATTGGTAAGGACCCATTTCTTTGACATTATTTGCTTGAAAATCTTTGTAAATGTTCTCTTTTCTTCTTTCGACGACAGTTGACATATCGAAATGACATGACAGTTGTCACTCGGAGGCCCGCCGTAATTCAAATCACGGTAAAGTTGTAAAGATTTATTTTTGCCGATAAAACAGAGAACCGTATAAACAAAATGGCATTTCCGGCAAAAAAAACCTTTAAGCCATATAACCAAACATAACTTCTAAACCATAAGTTTTTCGGGAAAGGTCAATAGGACCTTTTCTCTTCAGAATTTAATTTGCTGTATAAAAATGCAAGTTTCAATGAAATAGCACAAACAGTTCGTAAGATATCCAAACGGTTCGTAAGATATCTTGGTACAAAACCTTTAAGCCATATAACCAAACATAACTTCTAAATCATAAGTTTTTCGGGAAAGGTCAATAGGACCTTTTCTCTTCAGAATTTAATTTGCTGTCTAAAAATGCAAGTTTCAATGAAATAGCACAAACAGTTCGTAAGATATCCAAACGGTTCGTAAGATATCTTTTTACAAACCTTTAAGCCATATAACCAAACATAACTTCTAAACCATAAGTTTCTCGGGAAAGGTCAATAGGACCTTTCCTCTTCAGAATTTAATTTCCTGTCCAAAAATGCAAGTTTCAATGAAATAGCACAAACAGTTCGTAAGATATCCAAACGGTTCATAAGATATCTTTTTACAAACCTTTAAGCCATATAACCAAACATAACTTCTAAACCATAAGTTTCTCGGGAAAGGTCAATAGGACCTTTTCTCTTCAGAATTTAATTTGCTGTCTAAAAATGCAAGTTTCAATGAAATAGCACAAACAGTTCGTAAGATATCCAAACGGTTCATAAGATATCTTTTTACAAACCTTTAAGCCATATAACCAAACATAACTTCTAAACCATAAGTTTTTCGGGAAGGGTCAATAGGACCTTTTCTCTTCAGAATTTAATTTGCTGTCTAAAAATGCAAGTTTCAATGAAATAGCACAAACAGTTCGTAAGATATCCAAACGGTTCATAAGATATCTTTTTACAAACCCTTAAGCCATATAACCAAACATAACTTCTAAACCATAAGTTTCTCGGGAAAGGTCAATAGGACCTTTTCTCTTCAGAATTTAATTTGCTGTCTAAAAATGCAAGTTTCAATGAAATAGCACAAACAGTTCTTAAGATATCCAAACGGTTCGTAAGATATTTTGGTACAAAACCTTTAAGCCATATAACCAAACATAACTTCTAAACCATAAGTTTTTCGGGAAAGGTCAATAGGACCTTTTCTCTTCAGAATTTAATTTGCTGTCCAAAAATGCAAGTCTCAATGAAATAGCATAAACAGTTCGTAAGATATCCAAACGGTTCATAAGATATCTTTTTACAAACCCTTAAGCCATATAACCAAACATAACTTCTAAACCATAAGTTTCTCGGGAAAGGTCAATAGGACCTTTTCTCTTCAGAATTTAATTTGCTGTCTAAAAATGTAAGTTTCAATGAAATGGCACAAACAGTTCGTAAGATATCCAAACGGTTCATAAGATATCTTTTTACAAACCTTTAAGCCATATAACCAAACATAACTTCTAAACCATAAGTTTTTCGGGAAGGGTCAATAGGACCTTTTCTCTTCAGAATTTAATTTGCTGTCTAAAAATGCAAGTTTCAATGAAATAGCACAAAACAGTTCGTAAGATATCCAAACGGTTCGTAAGATATATTTTTACAAACCTTTAAGCCATATAACCAAACATAACTTCTAAACCATAAGTTTTTCGGGAAAGGTCAATAGGACCTTTTCTCTTCAGAATTTAATTTGCTGTCTAAAAATGCAAGTTTCAATGAAATAGCACAAACAGTTCGTAAGATATCCAAACGGTTCATAAGATATCTTTTTACAAACCCTTAAGCCATATAACCAAACATAACTTCTAAACCATAAGTTTCTCGGGAAAGGTCAATAGGACCTTTTCTCTTCAGAATTTAATTTGCTGTCTAAAAATGCAAGTTTCAATGAAATAGCACAAACAGTTCTTAAGATATCCAAACGGTTCGTAAGATATTTTGGTACAAAACCTTTAAGCCATATAACCAAACATAACTTCTAAACCATAAGTTTTTCGGGAAAGGTCAATAGGACCTTTTCTCTTCAGAATTTAATTTGCTGTCCAAAAATGCAAGTCTCAATGAAATAGCATAAACAGTTCGTAAGATATCCAAACGGTTCATAAGATATCTTTTTACAAACCCTTAAGCCATATAACCAAACATAACTTCTAAACCATAAGTTTCTCGGGAAAGGTCAATAGGACCTTTTCTCTTCAGAATTTAATTTGCTGTCTAAAAATGTAAGTTTCAATGAAATGGCACAAACAGTTCGTAAGATATCCAAACGGTTCATAAGATATCTTTTTACAAACCTTTAAGCCATATAACCAAACATAACTTCTAAACCATAAGTTTGTCGGGAAAGGTCAATAGGACCTTTTCTCTTCAGAATTTAATTTTCTGTCCAAAAATGCAAGTCTCAATGAAATAGCACAAACAGTTCGTAAGATATCCAAACGGTTCATAAGATATCTTTTTACAAACCTTTAAGCCATATAACCAAACATAACTTCTAAACCATAAGTTTTTCGGGAAGGGTCAATAGGACCTTTTCTCTTCAGAATTTAATTTGCTGTCTAAAAATGCAAGTTTCAATGAAATAGCACAAAACAGTTCGTAAGATATCCAAACGGTTCGTAAGATATATTTTTACAAACCTTTAAGCCATATAACCAAACATAACTTCTAAACCATAAGTTTTTCGGGAAAGGTCAATAGGACCTTTTCTCTTCAGAATTTAATTTGCTGTCTAAAAATGCAAGTTTCAATGAAATAGCACAAACAGTTCGTAAGATATCCAAACGGTTCATAATATATCTTTCTACAAACCCTTAAGCCATATAACCAAACATAACTTCTAAACCATAAGTTTCTCGGGAAAGGTCAATAGGACCTTTTCTCTTCAGAATTTAATTTGCTGTCTAAAAATGCAAGTTTCAATGAAATAGCACAAACAGTTCGTAAGATATCCAAACGGTTCGTAAGATATCTTTTTACAAATCTTTAAGCCATATAACCAAACATAACTTCTAAACTATAAGTTTTTCGGGAAATGCCAATAGGACCTTTTCTCTTCAGAATTTAATTTGCTGTCTAAAAATGCAAGTTTCAATGAAATAGCACAAACAGTTCGTAAGATATCCAAACGGTTCGTAAGATATCTTGGTACAAAACCTTTAAGCCATATAACCAAACATAACTTCTAAACCACAAGTTTTTCGGGAAAGGTCAATAGGACCTTTTCTCTTCAGAATTTAATTTGCTGTCTAAAAATACAAGTTTCAATGAAATAGCACAAACAGTTCGTAAGATATCTAAACGGTTCGTAAGATATCTTTTTACAAACCTTTAAGCCATATAACCAAACATAACTTCTAAACCATAAGTTTTTCGGGAAAGGTCAATAGGACATTTTCTCTTCAGAATTTAATTTGCTGTCTAAAAATGTAAGTTTCAATGAAATAGCACAAACAGTTCGTAAGATATCCAAACGGTTCGTAAGATATCTTTTTACAAACCTTTAAGCCATATTACCAAACATAACTTCTAAACCATAAGTTTCTCGGGAAAGGTGTCAAAGAGCCAGAATTTTATTTTATTTCTTAAAAAAGGTAAGCGAAGCCACAAATATGTTCCCCTCTTACGGTTAAGCAAATCATGGGCTTTTCAATGATACTACTTTCGAGCCTATTGTTCAAAATAATTTTTGACGCTTTTTCTCTTCAAAATTTTCAGCGGCACAGTGCGTGTCGCCATTTTCACGCCAAGAAAAACCAAAGGAAGAATACACTGTTGCGGTTGGCAAGTACGATAGAGAATTTAACTCGACGTCTGACGCTGCCGTCCAGTATTCATCTTTGAAGCGAATTTTGATTCACGAACGATACCGAGGAAACTTGAATGCCGCGGTTTCAGACATCGCTATTTTGGTGACGAAAAATCCGTTTAGGATATCCCATTTGGTGCAACCCGCTTGCCTAAGTTTCAAAGAAGGAGATTTTTCTGAGGGGTGGGTGGCAGGATGGGGTTTTATCGGCATTAATCAACTGCCAAAAACTCTACAGGAAGCGAAGATGCGGATAGTAAATCGTACTTTTTGCCTGAAGGTCGAATCGGAGAAAATCAGTAAGGACTTCGCCTTCGACAAATTTTGCGCAGGAGATGTTGAAGAAGGCAAAGATACGTGCATTGGGGATGCAGGAGGAGGACTGGTTGTCAGGAATCAAACTGACGGGAAGTTTTATCTAAGAGGCATAATTAGTATGGGAGTTACTCCCTGCATATCGGGGCACTACACTTATTACACTGACGTTTCTATATATTCGGACTTTATAAACAACGTGCGGAATGATATGTAAGCATTTTAAGTACTTATTAATTTAATTTTTCAGGTGGTGTTATGTTATTTATTGAGTCAAAGTCAGATCTCTTAACTTAGATCTTTATTCTATGACGTGTATTTACAGACTGTCTTAAACTACCCGACAACATGCTTTAGGGGATCGTTGCGGCGTTGCCGATTACCTTACTCTACAGGTGGTACTTTAAAAGTCAACGGAAGATGTACCTACATCAAAGCGATGTGAATTCCTGTAGATGTTTATTCAGGGTGATTTATATGAGAAAAACCACCCTTATAGGCGCTACAACCCCTAACATGCAGAAACACTGTATTGAGGCCCTGGGCTTAGTGGTTTCGGGTGCAGATTATTTAAATCTGCACCTAGTAGTATTGCATTCGCAATAAGATGTATATCAATGCGATGTGTATCCCTGTAGATGTTTATCACATTAATGCGGCTGGTCTTACTGGTGGAATCGGGTGCAGATTTTATCAATCTGCACCTAGTAGTAGTGCCTTCGCAAACGCACATATGTGTCAAAAAGGCGAAATGTTAAAAAATTGTTGTTACAGAATTTAAAAATTGAAAATAAACATGAATGAGTAAATAAAAAGAATCAATCAAATCAAATCAAATTTTATTGTTCTTCATACAAAATATATGTATATGAACAAGGGTGTGGCGTAGCTTGTTAAAAGTAAATCAATAAATGGTTTGGCTCTATAATACCTACATAATAATATTAAAGACAAATTGGATGATGAGTTGGAGAAGACATCATCAGGCATCGAAAAAACAAAAAACATAAAACGAATATGGCCACCGCCGAAAAGAAAATGTTAGCGTCCTAACAACGAGAACTTGCAGTTAGCCTCAAATTTAGAAAATTCAGAGCAATACAACCCTCATTCGCTCAAATTCTAGAAATCTAGAACCTGATTAACTTAAATGCTTCTGCATTAAAGACAAAAATTTGTGAATTAAAGAGAAATGTACCGACCTTCCAGACAACTGACTCTTTTCGCTGCGGAAATCTTCCTCGGGGTCAAGACTCGGTTAATCAAATGGGCGATTGAGATCATGCAATTGGCGCGTCTTTTGAGATCGTTACAAACTACAAAGTCAAAAAGGGATGAAAAGTAAACTATTTAAACAGAACTACATAAAATAACACGAAAATAAGCCAATTATGCAAATTTGGCTTTTGGGGGTTGAAAAATTGCGAAGGGGGTCGAAAAAGTGAAAAAGGCAAGAACAATGTATCCAGCAAACACAGGTACATAAATAATATATCCCTGTTACATAACTAGCATACTTAATTTGTAACATGTTACATCAGTATCTACGTAAATGTTATATTGCATCTTTGTAAGGATTTCCGCCTTCAGTATACCTATAACGAATATAACAAATGTTAATTAGTTACATACAAGTTATGTAACAGTTTCATTATACGTTACTTGTTTGTTACTTAGCAATGAAATAACATTGCAATGACTATTATTCATAATATTTATTGACACTGATTACCTTCCCAATAGGAAACGTTTTTCAAAATGAATCCATTATTCTGCCTTTTGCGTTTTGCCATATCAATTCTGTCTCCTTGTAGGTATATGTAGGTAGTAGCATCAGGGAAATCTAAAACAGAAAAAATGTATAAATAGGACAAAATAACCCAACATTCGTCCTACCTGTAGGGAAGTAAGTTACTTCGAGTTTTTATAAGTTCCATGGAAAAATTTATAAGTTCCTGCTTTTTCCTGAAAAATAACAATTGTTTCGCTTTAGCTAAAATATTGACTGAACCCTTTTCTTACCTTTGCAAAATATGATTGTGGTGAAGGAGGTGAGGTAACTGGTAGGCACTGGTATGTAACTGGTGATTCAATTCGCAATAATTTGCTGAAGAGTGAAAATCAAAGAAAAACGCACACCCCGCACTACTCATACTTATTGAAAAATCGAGAAAGGGCGGACTGACTGAGTAACACGACGCTACGCTAAGAATTTGTAACATACCAACCAAAAATTACTACTATTACTACTAGGTTGTGTTAATCTTATGTAACATCAACAAAATAATGTTATAATAATGTTACCGTGTCATTTCGTTACATTTATGTTTCTATATTATGAGAAATTTGTACATGAAAATGTTGTGTAACATATTCATAAGTTCATAACTCTTTTATAAAACATCTGTTACGCCTCTGTTGCATAACATTAACATGTTGTGTTTGCTGGGATGAGTAAAATTTATTACCGAAAAACGACAAAACGGCGCGAATTTTACAAAATGAACGCTCGGAGGGTTGAAAAATTGATAAGGGGGATGAAAAGTCAAGAGGGGTGGAAACGAACTGTAGTTAAGTAGGTAGAACTAGCGAAAATCACACGAAAAAGAAACGGTCTGGGCAAATTTTGCTTTTTGAGGGTGCACATATCATGAAAGGGGTTGAAAAATTGTGGATGGGTTAAAAATTAATAAAAATAACTTTGACATCCAAAAATCAGAAGAGAGCCCAAAAAAATAAATAAAACGTATTTACTCCGCTTGCTAGGGCTTAGGGGTAGTAGCGTTAGGGGCTGGTTTTAGGTTAGACTTTTTTTCAATAATTAACCGAAATCTATCGAACCCCATAATTTTATTCCACCACTTACAATTTTCAGTTTCAACCCTTAAATTTCATCCCCCTTGTTAGATCATAATGAAAATTTGCCAATCCGCCTACAGCGTCGCTGTAAATTACCACACCAAATCCAACCCTGATACGTTGAGCTGTTTCTGAGTTCTCGCATTTTTGTAATTCGGCATGTTAGGGGGTTGTACCGCCTTTAAGGGTCGTTTTTCGCGAATGATGAATAAGACCTTTTTTGTACCATCAACAGAAAGCTATCGAATGGTATTAATTTCAACCCTACATTATTCAGTAAAAATTCGAGATTCCACCCCTAACTTTCATCCCCTTCTATAAATTTTTCCTAAAATTCACCCTTCCCTTCTCGAAGATGCAGTGTGTAAGGTGTCACAGTTTCGCAGAAGATATTGATTCTCTGTGTCAAATTACGTGGTCGACAATGGTAATCACAACATTCTCGTAAAACTGGACCGGCAATTTATGGACCGATCCCTCTCTCACCCTGTATAATGTACACTATGTGGTTTCTGCTATGCTGTCTGTTGACCGTCTTGTCTCTAGCAATGTTCAGTTTTTCGACTTCCTCCGCCAAAGCCCAGAGTCTTGCAAACATCAAATTATTTTCATTTTTACTCGCCCATTCCGTGCACCATAATTCCTCCAGTTTCCAGTTTCAGCTTTATGTAGAATTTCTTATTTTAGTGAAAACGAAGGATCTGAGGATCGCAGAAGCGAAACACCCCCAAAACCTTGCGCCTTGCCCAGTTATCCCAGAAACGGGATCTGGAACGTCTTGAGCAACGAAACCTTCTTCCCGAGGAATGACGTCTCCTCGGGTACTATATTGAATATATTTTGCCACCGCGAGTACCTCCTCGAAGGGAAGGACTATCTCGTTTGTGAGAACGGAAAATGGAACTCGAAAGTCGGCGAATGCTTAGCCAAATGCAGCCCGATTTACAGCACACCAAAAACTGAAGTTAAATGCAAGTTCAACAATATCGAAACCGAGAACTGCACAAACGTACCGAGCTCCACCGTAGCCACTTTCAGATGCAAAGAATACTACCAGGATTTTAATTTGTTTAAAACTGGGAGTAGAATTTGCAGGGATGGGGTTTGGCTGCAGGATCTTCCCGATTGCAAATTAGGTAGGGGTTGTTTTTGCGATTTTTACTATTTTATTTAAGTTTGCGGAAATAGGAACGGCACGACAGACGCTAAGTTGTTAGTTTATGGAGGAGACGACACTAATATTGAAAACTTTCCATGGCAAGTCGCAATTTACAACAAAAAGAAAATTTTAAGTTGCGGGGGTTCCCTGATAAGCCAAAACATGATTTTAACCGGTAGGTACTATGAGCTGAAACGTGCAATTTTTCCTACGAGTTCATTTCCAGCTGCTCATTGCGTGACTGCTTCATTTGACGGTGTACTTCTTCCTAAAGAAAACTACGAGGTGGCTGTAGGAAAGTACTACACAGAGTATCGAAGTAGCAAAGAAGGATCCGAAGTCCAGTACTCCAACGTACGTCACCTATCAAAACTACACAAACATTTAATTTTTTTTTTGATTCTAAAGGGTGTCCCAAAAAAAACCGAACGATTTATTTTTGGTTATAACTTTATTATTATTGGAGCGATTTTCCCCAATCTTGCACGAGGCGTAGTCAAAAGATGAGGCTTTTAGAATCGACAACAATTTTCCAGATGGCGCCACTAATAAATTTTTTATGGCAGTTTTCTACAAGGCCACTTTTTGATTGGCTGGAGTTGAACCATCTGTGAAGCGATCAAAATGAAAATAGTGTAAGCTTAAAGCTGATGCTTTTCTCTTCCAAAGCAACTTACAAAATTTTATTCTGAACGTTCCTGATTAATTTACAAATTTTTCTGCGATGCTCTAAAACAGATTTTTTAAGATTTATTTGATATTAATTCGCTACCGATCTTGACAAAATTTTCAGAATCCTTAGTAACACCATAAATCTTTCGTAAAATAACGTTAGGTACTTTGTGCAGGAATTTAACTTAGGTACTATATCGTTATACAAAATGTTAAAATAAATGAAACCCAAAAAAATGGTCTAAAATTGACTTGTTTGTGAACTCGACAAGTTGTTCTTCAGCTTATGACTGTTATAAAGCACATATTTGGTTTATTTTGAAAGCCAGAATTGTTGTTTATTCAATTCCAGCCTGTTGTCTGTAGTCGCTTTTAGTGCTAACATTTATTACTAATTACACATTCATAATATTCTCAAATTTTTTAATCAAATGTGTTCATAAAAATTTGCTAGGGTGGCACCATCTGCAAAGTGACATCATTTTGTGAAATATTGATGGTGTTACTTAGGATTCTGCAAATTTTGTCAAGCTCAGTGACCAAATAAAAAATAAGTGTTCAAAAATCTTTGTTTTAAAGCATCACAAAAAAAATTATAAATGAATCAAGAACGGCCAGAATAAAATTCTGTAAAGTTGCTTTAGAAAAGAAAAACATTCGCTTTCATCCTACACTAATTTCATTTTGATCGGTTCACAGATGGTTTAACTCCAGCCAATCAAAAAGTCTTCTTGTAAAAAACTGCCACAAAAAATTTATTAGTGGCGCCATCTGGAAAATGGTTGCAGATTCTAAAAGCCTCATCTTTTGGCTACGTTCCGTATAAAATTGAGGAAAATCGGTCCCACAATAACAAAGTTATAACCAAAAATAAATCGTTCGGTTTTTTTTGGGACACCCTTTAGATCACGAAAATAGTGATTCACGATTCGTACCGAGGGTTTCTCCAACATTACCTGGCCGATATTGCAGTACTTTTCACCGAAATTACTTTCCAACTGTCTTTAAGGGTGCAACCTGTTTGTGTCAGTCCTTCGCCTGATATTGACCAAAATCTTGCAGCAGAAGGCTGGGTACGTTGCAAGAAATTGTTTTATTTGAAAGTAATAGGAAGTTGAAGGTGCCTGGATGGGGTGTTACTGAGGATGGCAGACAATCTGATACACTCAAAGTGTTAAAAGTTCCTGTTTTGGAAAAAAAAGATTGTGAGAGCTCTCCTTCATTCGCTAATAATTACCTGACACACGACAAAATGTGCGTCGGATATTTCAACCAAAGTAGAGTCGATTGTTTAAAGTGAGAAAATGATTTTTTTTTGTTTTAGGTAAATCTGTGTGCAAGGGGGACAGTGGGGGTGGTTTGGTGTTCAGGAATAGCAACAACGGGAGGTACTACTTGAAGGGGATGGTCAGTTTGTCGCCGCCAAGTGAGAGTGGTTGTTCTAGCGAAAATTTTGGACTGTTCACGAATGTTTCCGGGTATATTCAGTTCATAGATGAAGCCAGAAACAAAATATAACATAGACAAAGACAATCATTATGTTTCATCCTTGTTTCATTTATGAATTCAATAAAATTTTATATAGCAGAACTAAATTTTTTCTGGAACTGTGCAACCCCAATTTGTAATGGCCTGTACTTTTGACAATTTCATCGAAATTTGGCGGGAAAGCAAAAACATTACATAACCCAAGTTTTCTAGGGTTTATTTTTATTGTTAGCAGCAGTGTCACAGATAAACGTACCTGAGGCTTTCTCGTGAACATTTTTCTTTGCAGTTTACTCAAAACTGCACGCACACAAATGCCATTTTGGGCCAATTCAGAGCAATTGCAAAATTTTGACATTTGTCACGTTTTCTGACGCATCGCAGTTAAATCATTTCTACCAAGTCATCTGTTAGTAAAATTCCTTGCAAAACTTCCTCATACCAAACTAAAATTAAAATTTTGACGTTCTGTCACTTCAATAGAAAAATTGTGATGGGGTTGGGGAGGTTAATGAATGGACTCTGTTCATTTATTAAAGAACCATTGCATTTTTGTACTTAAGGGCCGGGTTTTAGTGTTTCATCTCATGTTAAATTTAACATGAGGTTATTTCCATAGAAACAAATTGTTGTCACAATGTAAACTAAGGTGACAAACCTCATGTTAAATGTAACATGAGGTTATTTCCATAGAAACAAATTGTTGTCACAAATGGAAACTAAGGTGACAAACCTCAACGTGTTAAAGATAACATGAGATGAAAAAACCGGCCTTTCTGATGTTGAAAGAGGTTAGGAAAGTGTAAGAATAAAAAACATTTTAATTTACATCGTACTGTAATTAAATTTCACATAACACAGAATGCGAAATCCTTACCCGAGCCCTCAACTTACTGGAGATTCCCTGGAAAATCGGTACGGCGAGAAACCTCAAACTCTTGATTCCCTCCAACTCCCTGCAAACATTTCCCTTCCTACATCAACATTCAAACTTCAAGTGCCCAATACTCACAACAACTCCCCCTCAATTTCATCCATGGGCCCTAAAGTCAAACTTTCAAGACTCCTCAACCCCCCAGCTATCATCACCAGAGAGTGGGCAGTGATATCACAATAGGGCAGACTCAAAGTCTCGAGGTCGGGGCATCTCCTAACAATCGCTTCAACAACTTAAAAAAAAAATACACCAAAAATCAACAGTAGTCCAATTTACGTACAATCATCGTCCACGAGGGTGTCAAATAAATTTTCAAAGTAAATAAATTTGAGGTCGAGTAAGTGTCGGGGGAAGACTTCGACGTCGAAGGGGTTGTACTGCTCGTTCACTTTTATCCTGAGGTGCAATACTCGTAGCCTGGAAATTAAGCCAAAAAAGACACTTTACACAAATATTTTACCCATTAGCACTTGAATATTTTAAGGTTTAAAGTTGGTATTGAAATTTTAGTGACTTGGGCTGGTTAAAAAGCCTCCGGAAGATGTGCATCAATGCGATGTGTATCTATCCCTGTAGATGTTTATCACGTTAATGTGTATGTAGGGGCGGCTGGTCTTACTGATTTTATCGATCTGCACCTGGTAGTAGTGCCTTCGCAGATGCGTAAAGGGGAATGAGAAATCAAAGGGTGTGAGAATTCAAGTATGTGGACTTTGTGGCAGAAAAATTATTTTGGGAAAATCGAACCGTCAAAGTTCGTGGTTACCGATAAACTTGAAAAATTGTTACAAAAGTTTGTAAACAAAAACTTCAGTGTACTGGACCCAAGGTTTTCGCTGTCCATGTGTTAATACTTGTCGGTTTGCACTCAGTGAAAAAGATAAAGGTAAATCCAGAAGATCTTTACCAGAAAAGCCAAAATTTTGAAGACGTTAAACTACTGAAATGTACCAGACAGGGATAAAACGTAAATAAATAATTTTTCTGCCACAAAGTCCACATACTTTCCTTCGATTTTCATCGTGATCACATTTGGGTGAGAAACGTTCTAGTATGACCTCCGGCAAAGACTTTTTGGCGTCATTTTCATTGAACCTTTTGTTACCTGAGGACAGGTTTGAACCCAATTATGTTCGGAGAATTGACATTAAGTATCGAAGAAAAATGAAATTACGCGAATTTTGCAAAAGCAACACGTAGGGAGTCGAAAAATTGTAAAAGGGGATGAAAGGTCATAGGGTATGAAAATTAACTGTAGTTAAGCAGAATTTCAGACACGAAAATAACCCCTTTATGCAAATTTAGGATTTTCAGGGGTTGAAATATTGCGAACGGGGTCGAAAAAGCGAAAGGCAAAACATAATCTAAATGACTAAAATGTGTTAACACAGAAAGACAAAATTGTGCTTATTTTACAAAATTAACGCTCGCGCGGTTGAAAAATTGTGAAGGATGCAAAGTCAAGGGGGTGAAAATTAACTGTAGTTAAGTAGAATTAGCGACAATTACACGATAAAGAAGCGGTCTGCGTAAATTTTGCTTCTGGAGGGTTTTGAGGGTGAAAGAGGTTGAAAAATTGTGGATAGCTCAATAGTTAATTAAAACGACTTTGTAGTACAGAAGAAATACCTAATTCATTACAGAATAAGCACAAAAAAAGCCCAAAAAGATAAATAAAATGTATTTACTACGCTTGCTAATTGTTGGGGTTGTTACTAGCCTAGTTTTTGATTTCTCGTATAATTGTGTTTCTGCATGTTCAGGGTTGTAGCGCCTTTAAGGGAGGTTTTTCGCAAATGATTGTTAAGACCTTTTTTGTACCATCAATAGAAAGCTATGGAATGGTACTAATTTTAAATCTACATTATTCGGTGAAAATTCGAGTTACTGTCATCCCCTTTGTTAAATTTGTTTTTTGATTAACCGACATTTGACAGGTACCTAAGAGTCGCTCTAGGATTACGTCACCACCGCCATATTTGTCACACTGACAGCTGTCAATCTACTCACCTCGTAGCTTTTTCCATTAAAACGACAAAAAACTGCTTCATATAACAATCGCAGAATGGAATCCTCAAAACTTCTAAATTCTCTACAATAGCACACAAAATCGTAAAAGAGGGAAAACTGTCGTAAATAGTAAAATTACAAGTGAACTCCCTAACCCTCCGACACCTCTCCACAATCTTCTTCAATCTTTTCCCCTCAATATCGGGAAAAATTAAAATTTTCAAAGACTCAAGGGAGTAGTTTTCCTGGATTTTCGCCTGTGGGTGACTATTCTGACACTTTCTCCACGTCCTACTCTAAAATTACAAAATTTTTCGATTTTTCACGAGTTTTGGAACGCACCCCAAAATACGACACTTCAAGGTCAGTCACAGGTTTGTTGAACAGCAAATAGAGGGTGTGGAGGCACAGCCGGGTGGACAGGTTCTGCACTCGGATTGGTCGAGAGGTCCATGAATTTTTGTCATCGGATATCCGTTTGCAGCGTTTATTTGCGCATGCCACGTGGAAGAGATCTTTGGCATCCAGGAATCTAAAGATCTTCAGGAGGATTTCGTCGGGCAGTAGGTCAAAGAAGGCTGTGGAAAAACAATTGCAATTTACAAAAACTGACAGTTTTTTACCGAATTCTGGGTCCAATTTTTGAGTTGAAGACGAATTCGTGGTTGAATCAGTCATTTTTAATTATTTTTCCGAGGGAAATCGTGGAAAATTACGAAGAAATCAACCTAACCTCAAAACACAAACCAACTGACAGGTGGGTATGACATGCGGTCAAAACGAGTTGATGGCAAGAATGGCAACCAAAATATTGAATCCTACGAAAGCGTAGAGCTGCCATCATATTTGCTGACTTTTTATATTGTAATTTACAGAAAAAGTATAAATTTACAAAAAAAGTGTGAATTTACAGAAAAAAGTGTAAATTTACAGAAAAAGTGAATTTACAGAAAAAAGGTTAAATTTACAGAAAAAAGTGTAAATTTACAAGTTACAGAAAAAAGTGTAAAACAGAAAAAGTGTAAATTTACAGAAAAAGTGTAAATTGCAGAAAAAAGTGTAAAACAGAAAGTGTAAATTTACAGAAAAAGTGTAAAACAGAAAAAAGTGTAAATTTACAGAAAACAGTATAAAACAGAAAAAGTGTAAATTTTACAGAAAAAAGTGTAAGTTTACAGAAAAAGTGTAAATTGCAGAGAAAAGTGTAAGTTAAAGAGTTAAAGACGAATTCGTGGTTGAATCAGTCATTTTTAACTATTTTTTCGAGGGAAATGGTGGAAAATTACGAAGAAATCAACCTAACCTCAAAACACAAACCAACTGACAGGTGGTATGACATGCGGTCAAAACGAGTTGATGGCAAGCCAAGAATGGCAACCAAAATATTGAGTCCACTAAATCCACTTAAAAGTACTATTTTATTGACTTTTTTTAGGGACTGAAGTATAGCATTTAATCCTGGACTAAATTTTTTCAAAAGTCCCAAGGGATCAAATGTAATAGTATTAAATTTTACCATATAGTTACCAGTGTCGGCTGGTCAGGGGAGGCAAAGGAGGCTAAGCCTCCCCAAACATTTTTCGCGGGGCTACCGCTTCCCTCACCCTCCATTATCGGAGTGTTTCCTCCAAAAGGGGATGCACAAAAACATCCGAAATAAAAACATCCAAGATAAAAATATCCAAAATAAAATAATCCAACGTAAAAACATCCAAACTAATTGCGTCCAAAGCAAAAACATCCAACGTAAAAACATCCAGCGTAAATACGTCCAACATAAAAGCATCCAACGTAAAAACGTCCATCGTAAAATTGTCCAAAATTCGCCGCAAATCACTTCACAGGTGACTTGTATTCCTGGATGCCTACATATGATTGCAGTCCACGATCGAAAAGGAAAAGGGGGTGCAAGAGGCGTTAACCCCCATTTATATTTTAAAATGTCGAAAATCAATGACGAATTTTTTTAAGGTTAAGGTATTTGTGAAAACAGAGTTCACTGGTGAAAACTGTGTGGATAGGATAGGCATTCAAAAATACATCCCAGCTTGTCTGTATGTCAACCACAAATGACAACATGACCTTGGGTTTGGATAATTTTACTTTGGACGTTTTTACGTTGGATGTTTTTTTATTTTGGATGTTTTTATGCGGATTCTAGTGCCACAGTTTGACAGCATCGGCCTTGCTTTTGGACAATTTTACGTTGGATGTTTTTATTTTGGATCCAATTATTTTGGACGTTTTTATTTTGGATGTTTTTGTATGGATCCCCCCAAAATCCTCCCGTTAGCCTCCGCATTTGAAAAAATCCAAGGGCCGCCACTGATAGTTACTAAAATTTATTTATTATTAAAATATATTCATTGAAATACATTTTGTCAGCATACTATCTCAGGGTCGGTAGTAGGGTTGCCACTTTTTCATTTTTCATTAGGAATTCAGCCGGCGAGGTCTTGAATTTTTTGCCCACCCCCCTTAGGGGGCTTCTTAGTCAGAATTTTTTCTAGTGAAGAAAGAAGGAAATAATGCAGCGGCGCAGGCGAAAATTTTTGAAAATTTCAAGGTCACGCATTTTCCCAGCACTTCGGATTTCAGAGTAATAGCACAGGTAATAGATACAATACAAACGCAAGGATAAGAATGTGAAAAAGTTAGCTTTAGTAAGGCAAATTTTTTACCGATTTGGCGATTATTTATATAAAAAGAGTGATTTCTCGAGAAAGAAGATCACAGTCACATATTTTTATCAACAATTATAGGGAAAGTGTCCGGGGGTGCGATGGAGCTATTAGCGTCTAGCGATTGATTACACCCAAATAGCACAAACACATACTATGAATGAGCAATGGATATTCATCCATGAATATGTGAACTTAGTATGTATATCCACACTATACATTGTGAATGACCCATGAACATTCTTTGTATCACCAAAATGTCGTTTTTTTGGTTCCTGGTAGCATCAAAATACATCCACCCGAGTTTCATATGAATATCAATTTGATATACCTATGAAGTACATTTGGATATTAGATAAATACTTTCCTTGCATGAAAATACACAGAATATTCATGGGATGTCCATTTTTCACATTAATATACAGGGATAAACACCATGGACATTCCTAAAATTTTCAGATAGCTATTTTATGTATATTCCTTGAACTTACAAGAATATTCCACGTACATACGAAACGTTAATGTAGTGAAAATGTGGCGAAGCAACTCCAGGAATATTCAGATGTTCATTTGACTTACGGATGCATTTCAGAATATTCCTGGAGGTGATATGAACTTATTCTTCTAACATGAAAATGTTCTTGGCAAATACATATAATTGCACCTTTTCTGAATATTCAGGGAATATCTTGTGCTATCCGACGTTAAATTCTTCCTCAGTTTAACTCATTTAACACGATTTCATAACAATTTCTTCAAAAAATTAATAATTGAGAAGATGGAGCTATATCTAATAATTACTTGTACTGCTTTGGATTTCTTAACAGTTTCTGCAGCTAGAAAGTAGTTTTCAAAATTTCCTTGAATTTCCGGAAGTTTTCAGCCACATTCTCATTTAGCCATAACTCTTTTCGCTTATTGAATTTCATTATGACGTATCATAGGTCCTATACCGGCTGCGCCATGTTTAATAAGAACTCAGAACTCAGAACTCAGTTGCATGGCCAACCTAACAGGGATACACATCGCATTGATGTACCTACATCTTTCGGTGGCTTTTGTATTTTTGACAGCTACCAATAGGTGACTTCGCCGTAGGCCATTTCGCCGTCGGCCTTCTAACAGTAAATTGTTTGTGCTTGGGGGTTGAAGAGGGTGCAATATTTTCCGTTCAATTATCATCCTCCACTAACAGTAGTCCAAACGTTAAATTTATTTGCGCTCACATAGTATCTTCCAGTAACAAGCGGTCTGAGGGTTAAATTTCCACCGAGTCAATTGTATATGGTTGAAAGCTTGGTCCATGTTTTAAAGAGGAACTGATGTTTGATTACACAAGGTAGTTTCACAGTCTCGTTCCACAGTAAGTAAATTTTGTGGAACGAGACTGTGAAACTAGGTACCTTGTGTAATAATAATAATAATAATAATAATAATAATAATTTATTACTTGTTGATACATTGTATCTTAAGCCTAACAGGTTTTTTTTAAATATTGCATCGTTTAAGCTGCATAAAATGAAATAAAATAAATCCGATTCCGACGGTTAGGTTTTACATAATAATATATTAACTATACGTCCACATACTGCCTAATTTTGCAAAGTTGTACTGAACATAGGTAGCGCTGATGGCCCTGACGACCAGCCATTTCTGAAGGGAGGATTTCAAACAACCAGAATATGAGGGGCATATTCCGTACGTAGTTTAAAGACACTACCAAGGAATCTGTAAAGGAGTGAGATTTCATTTTGTCGAGACCCGCATAAAACTGTGCAGATATCGCTCGAAGGAAAAGTCCTGGTTATGTTCTCCCTAAATTCACTGTACATAGGGCATTCAAATACTATATGTTGCAATGACTCGTTTTTATTTTTATTACACCAGGGACAAATGCGGATCGTCTCTACTGTTGAAGTGGAATTATTAATGTAGATCTTTAGCAGTGAGCCACTAGAGGAGCGCAATTGGGCCATTAGGCGTTTCAAATGCATGGGTAGATTTGATTCGAACAGCAATGTGGACTTTGACATGTCTGTAATGAATTTATAATCGGGGTAGTTCACAGAGAGCAGTATTGAATTCCAATCTTCTTTCAAATGGGCAGACTTTATTTTTTCCAAGATATCTTCTATTTTGGGTTTAGTTAATTGAAGTATGTCTAGAGATATATCGAATTTGGCTAGGACCTTTACTAATTTGGAATACCAATTAAAGTTTAAGTCGTTCTTGTCAGCTTGCAGTTCTATAAGCCTATTCATTGCGATTTTTGGAAGCCGGTGGTGGGGTAGTTCCTTTATTTTTAATAGGTACGCGAGTGTATTTTTTACTAAAAGCAGTTCCATTCTATCCAAGGAAAATTCATTCCTCACTATATAATTTGCCGTAATCTGCCTTAGATAGAATAGATTTTTATAAAATTGTAGTTGGACTCGCTCTAGATCTTTGTAATGTTTAAACCCCCAAACTTCTGCTCCATATAAGAGCGTCGGTGCTACTATGCTCGCGAACAGTTTTTTGATTGCAAGTACGTTGTTGATTCCTGCTTTGTTTATAACATTCCTTATGGCGCCTGCGGCCATGTTAGCCTTTGAAACCATGGACGATGTACATTCATTGAAACTACCGTTGTAAGAAAAAGTTATACCTAGGTAATTGTAATTTTTTAGTATTTCAATTGTTTTGTCGTTATAGTAGAAGTTTTGTTTTTGGGTGTTAGGAGCTCTTCGAAAAATTACTATTTTTGTTTTGGACGTATTGATTTGCAGGGACTTTCTGGAACAATATGAATTCAGCAAAGTTAGGATTCTATTCATTTGTGCTGGTGAATCGGCCAAAATCACCAGGTCGTCCGCAAACATCAGGGAGATAATGTTGGTTAACCCGTCTAGAGCCACGCCCCCGACGCCGTTCTGCCGTAAAAAATTCTCTAACTGAGGGGGTCTCCCTGGAGAACTTCCTTCGTAACTTTTATCCTTGATGTTTTTTCCCCGTTTGAAGTGACAAGCACATTTGCCCCCTCATATAGTTTTTGAATTATTCTTATAAATTTCGGGCTTACTCCTAGCGAGTGTAGTTCATTCCACAGTAGGGTGTGATTAACTTCGTCGAAGGCTTTACGAAAGTCTACGAACAGGGCAAACAATTTCCTGCCTTTAAGCCTCAAAGTGTTGTTGATAAGGGCATTTAGTACGAAGACATTGTCCAGGCAAGCTCTTTACTTACGGAAACCGCACTGGCTTTCGGGGTAAATTCCGCAACTTTCAGCATATTATGTTGACAGTCTATGATTTAAGATAGATGTAAATATTTTGGTGATACTGTTTAATAAGGCAATTCCCCTTGTGTAATCAATTATATATGTTTGGGGGTTGAAGGGTGTGAGTTTTGGGGTGCAATTTCTTTCCGTTCAATTAGTGTTCTACGGTAACAAAGGCTAAATTTCGTCTATACCAATTTTTCGTATTTGAAGTTTGGAGGGGGGGCTCTCGGGGGTACAACTTTTTGCGTTCAGTTAGTCTGTTTCTGCTGTAAATAGTTCAAGGGCTAAATTACCTCCAAGCCAATTATTTGTGTTCGGGGTTGAAGATTGAAGGCAGGGGGTTTTGGAGGTACAACTTTTTGCGTTCAAATAGTCTCCTGCGATAATGAGTTGTCCAATGGTTAAATTCCGCCCAAGTCATTTTTTTGTGTTTCGGGGTTGAAGGGGGTGAGCTGGGGAGCAGTTTTTTTTTGTTCAATTCAACTCTTTCGGTTGTAGGCGATGCAAGGGCTAAATTTTTTACAAGTCAAGTTTTTGTGGTTGGAGGTTGAAGGGGGCGAGTTTCAGGGATGAATTTTTTTGTGTTCAGTTAGTATCCTTCGGTTGTTGAATTTTCTCCATGTCAACTAAAACGACCGGCGGCGAAATGGCTATAGCTGATTTGTAGAAATTATTCATTTGCGTTAATAATTAACAAAGCCGACCATCGCATTACTTATTTCAATTAATGTTTACCAAAATGTCGATTGCGGATTCACTAACGGTCATCACCGTACCCAATGAATTATTTCCAACGAAACACATAAAAATTGCAGTAATGAAAGTTCTTTGTGCACGTAATCAATGACTGTTTCGTAGCCTCAGTACCTACCGAAAATGCTTCCGTGGCTGCCACAACATATTTTTAACATCAGCTTAAAAAAATCCAGCAACATTTTTTTCATGTGTTGCATGTACATCCACTTGCTTCTATACCTACTTGTACTACATTTTCTGATCAGAAACTTCAGCATCAGTCTCTTGACCCAGTACGGCGTCATACTGTCAGCATCAGTTTTTGTAAGTTCAAAAATATGGTTCCCCACTGGAAACCATCAAAAAAACGATTCAGATTTTTGATGGTCCATGGTGGTTTTAGGTGTATTTGGCCGGGAAATTACCACCGCACCCCATCAAAAAAACGAACTGATGAATTACCACCAAAAAAAAGCCAACGAAAGATGTGTATCAATGCGATGTGTGTCCCTGTAGATGTTTACCTTGTTAATGTGTATGTAGGGGCGAGCTGAATTTACTGGTGGAGTCGGGTGCAGATTTTATAAATCTGCACCTAGTAGTAGTGCCTCCGCAGACGCACAGTGGTGTTAAAAAGACGAAATTATGAAAAAAAGGGGGATGAAAAGTCAAAGAGGGTGAAAATTAACCCAAGTTAAGTAGAATTACAGAAAATAATACAAAAATAAGACAATTATGCAAATTTAGCCCTTGGAGGGTTGAAATATTGAATTTAGTAAAATGGGTGCTTAGGGGGTTGAAAAATTGTAAAGGGGGATGAAAAGTCAAAGAGGGTGAAAATTAACCCAAGTTAAGTAGAATTACAGAATTTTATGACCGACGAAAAACGAAATTATGCGAATTTTGCAAAATTAGCACTTAGGGGGTTGAAAAATCGTAAAGGTGGATGAAAAAATCAAAAGGTATGAGGATTAACCGTGGCTAAGTAAAATTACGGAAAATAACACCAAATTAACCCAATTATGTAAATTTTGCATTTGAAGACTTGAAACATTGCGAAGGGGGATGAAAAAAGTGAAAAGTTTAATCATCATCCAAATGGGTTCAATTTATTACCGAGGAAAAACGAAAATATCCGAATTTGGCAAAATTAACACCTAGGGGGTTGAAAAATTGTAAAGGGGGATGAAACGTCAAAGTGGATGAGAATTAATCGTAATTAAGCAGAATTACAGAAAATAACACGAAAGTAAACCAATTATGCAAATTTAGCTTTTGGGGGTTGAAATGTTGCGAAGGGGGTTGGAAAAGTGAAAAAGATAAACATAATCCAAATGAGTTTAATTTATTACCGAAGGAAAACTAAATTGCGTGAATTTTGCAAAATAAACACTTAGGGGGTTGAAAAATTGTACAGGGGGATGAAAAGTTAAAAGGGATGAAAATTAATCGTAATTAAGTAGAATTACAGAAAATAACACGAAAATAAGCCAATTATGCAAATTTGACTTTTGGGGGTTGAAACATTGCGAAGGGGTCGAAAAAGTGAAAAACTCAGTAACAATTCATACGAGTAAAATTCGGTAAAATTTATTACCGAAAAAAGGCAAAACTGCGCGAATTTTACAAAATTAACGCTCGGGGGGGAGAAAAATCGTTAAGGGGGATGAAAACTCAAAAGAGATGAAAATGTACTGTAGTTAAGTAGAACTAGCGAAAATCACACGAAAAAGAAGCGGTGTGGGTAAATTTTGCTCTTTGAGGGTTCACATATCATGAAAGGGGTTGAAAATTTGTGGATGGGTTAAAAATTAATGAAAATGACGTTGAATTATTAACAAATCAGAAGAAAGCAAAAAAAAAAATAAAATGTGTTTACTCCGCTTGCTAGGGCTTAAGGGTTGTTAGTAGCGTAGGGGTTGGTTTTAGGTTGAAGACTCATAAGACTTTTTTCAATGGTTGACCGAAGTCTATCGAACCCCATAATTTTATTCCACCACTTACATGAAAAAATTTCCAGTTTCAACCCTTAAATTTCAACCCCCTTGTTAGATATTAATGAAAATTTGCCCATCCGCCTACAGTGGCGCTGTAAATTACCACATCAAATTTAACCCAGATACGTTGAGCAGTTTTTGAGTTCTCGCATTTTTGTGTTTCAGCATGTTAGGGGGTTGTATCGCCTTTAAGGGTCGTTTTTCGCGAATGATGAATAATACCTTTTTTGTACCATCAATAGAAAGCTATCGAATGGTATTATTTTCAACTATACATTCTTCATTGAAAATTCGAGTTTCCACCCCTAACTTTCATCCCCTTCGATAATTTTCTCCTAAAATTCGCTCTTCCCTTATCGAAGATGCAGTGTGTAAGATGTCACAGTTTCGCAGAAGATATTGCTTCTCTGTGTCAAATTACAGGGCTTTATGGACGTTTCAACCCCTAAACTCCAACCCCCTATTTCACCACCCCCACATGCCCTAAAGGAAGTTGTGTTTTCAATTTCACCACCCTAATCCAATTCGTTGAAAAATTAAGGTGATTTGTAGATTCATGTTTTCAACACCTCATGATTTCACCCCTTTATGATTTACAGGGGTGAGTTTATTTTTCCGGTGTGACATAACTCCTTGCGTATTTACTGACTTCAGTTGTTCATAAATAAACTAATAGGGTTTCAGAAAAAATAAATAAAATGTTATTATCGACTTGCAAAGAGTTAGGGGTGGTTAATGGCCCAGGGGTTGGTTTTAGATTGAAAACTCATAAGACCTTTTTTCAATAGTTGACCGAAATCTATCGAACCCCGTAATTTTAGGCTACCATTTACTTGAAGAAATTTCAAGTTTCAACCCTTAAATTTCATCCCCTTTGTTAGATATTTTTGAAAATTTGTCCATCCACCTATAATGTCACTGGAAATTCACAAACCAAATTCTGCCTTGATACGTTGAGTAGTTTTTGAGTTCTCGTATTTTTGTGTTTCTGCATGTTAGGGGTTGTAACGCCTATAAGGGTGGTTTTTCGCAAAATATGAATGACACCTTTTTTGAATAATTAATGGAAAGCTATCGAATGACGCCAATTTCGACTAGTACTTATTAAGCGGAATTTTGAGTTACAACCCCTAATTTCCACCCCCTTGGTCCGATATGACCCAAAAGCAATCTCCGCCTTACTTTTTAGTGTATAAAGCCGTATAGTAAATTTGAGCTCGACACCTCACTCTGTTCTCAAGTTATCCGACGTTATGTATTTCTTCATGTTAGGGGTTGTAGAGCCTTTAAGGGTGGTTTTTTGTAAAACATGAATAACACCTTTTTGAATCATTAATGGAAGGGTATCGAATGGCGTTAATTTCGACCAATACTTATAAGGCGGAATTTTGAGTTACAACCCCTAATTTCCACCCCCTTGGTCCGATATAGCCCAAAAGCAATCCCCGCCTTACTTTTTTGGGCAAGATTCCGTATAGCAAATTTCAGCTCGATACCTCAATCCGTTCTCAAGTTATCCGACGGACAGAGTGAGGAGCGATCGATACGACGAGCGAGCGAGCGAGCGAATAAGCAAAGACAAGAGTACCTCCGCATTCTGCTACGGCACTAAAACATCAAAAATATTTATTGAAAAATGGAAATTCCAACAAAAAAACACCAAAATTACGGTGAACTGCAGTAGCTATACTATCAAAATCCACAGGACCCGGATTCTCCTTTCTTGGCCTTTTTGCAGCAAAGTAAATTTAATTAGGCGTGCAAAATGGCGAATATCAACAACCGCACGGCAATAACAACAACCCCCTATTCCGCAAACCATCCCCAAACAGGAACCGGAAACCGACCAGAACAGGTCTTATCGTTGGTCCACATAAGTCACATGAGAAGACGTAGCCGATCACCTCCGATTCACGACGAAACTCACGAAACCTTTTGTGGGTTCTGATGGTTTCTGGTGGTATTGTTTCAATATTTTTTTTATTTGTATTTTTGGTGGAAATAAACATCAGAAATTTTATATTATTGATGTTATTTCACATCAATTGTTGATTTTTGGAGTTACCATCAAATTACATCAAAATTCCATCAATTCATAAAAATCAAATTCCTCAATAAACCATACAAAAAGCATCAAAATTCCATTAACTTTTGATGGTTTGACAATGTTTGCAGGTGGTGATTTTTTACAGGGTTGTAATTTTTTTCAGATTATGTTAAATCCTGTGGCTCTGTCGTCTACTCGATTACATACACATCAACATTTTAAAGTAATTGAGGAAATATCTTGGCGTTCTTCTATTTCCAGAAAAGGAGTAGAAGTTGTCGAACTGCAATGGCTTAACATATCGACCACAATAGCGTTGATTGGTTGGATTTCCGTCTGCGTCTCTTTCTCACCCTTATTCGAAGACGTGGGGGAAATGTTTCTGTGCATTCAGGTTTTCGATCAGTTCCAGTCTTACTCCGTAATTTTGAAGTTTTTCTATTTTTTTACCTTATTCGTTATGGGTTTTGTTACGGCCGCAACTTGTTTGATTTTCGAATACTTTACAAGAAGTGTTTATATTGAATTTCTAATTCTTAGTGAATCACAGGAACAAATTGCGAATGACTTTCCCATTGACGAAGAGTTAATTATTAATGACGAGATCTATCAAGAAATTGTTTATGGAAAACTACGTTGCCACGTCCGGCAATATATTGCATTGGCAAAGTAAGTATACCTACAGGTAAAATAGTTATTTGTTTAACAAGGCAAAAAAATAGCAGATTTAGTAAATTTTGGTAAATCTGTTTTTTGCCGTGTTGAACACATAATTTTTTCGCAGATTGTCATTAAAAAAGTGCATTTTTACTGCCGCAAATCGATTTTACTGCCGCAAAACAGGCAGTAAAAATGCACTTTAATGACTACCGGCGAAAACATACTTTTACTTACTTTAAATTCAAGATTAATTCAAAGTTCAGTGGATAACCTGGTGCCCTACTTAATCCTCTTTGTCCTCGTCGGTTCTTTGACATCTTTAAATGTTTGTTTTTTCTTAATGCAGGTTAGTATTGTAGTCCAGGCAACGAATGCCCAAAATAGGGTTGTAGAAAACATGGAAGGGGGGAGAATTTTTCTTTCGGGAATGTGTTGGGGGTAGTTAGGAGGTAAACATACTAAAAGTCCCCGCCCCTACCCCGTCCGCTTCAGGGGGGGAGGGGGGTGGAAAGGTCCCTTTTTTTGGTTTTTAGCTTATAACTCGAAAATGGTGAGTCGTAGCGAAAAAATCTTTGTATGAAGATGAAAGCCTTTAAAATTTTCTACAACTCTGCTATTACACATTATTTAGGAAAATTGCACCGTTTTCGAGATATCCGCTCTCAAAGACGGCAATTGTCAAAATAAACTTTTATTTCTAATTCCTCAGTCTTTGGTTTTGCAGAAAAGTCGTCAGGAAGAAAGTTTTAGAGCGTTAAATTTCCTTCAAGAATATATATATATATCAATTGTTTTTGACGTCATAAGAGATGAAAAAATTTGGAGAATTGAAATTTTTTTTCAAGTTTAGGCTCATTTTGCAAATTACTCATCAATTTTCAAATTTTGACGTTCTGTCAAAAAAGTCCATTTTGATCACATTTTTGAAAAGCTAATTTTTTGTGTGTCCGATGGTGTTAAAATACAATATGGCTACCATAAGAGAATAAAAAGTTGACTACCGTTACTCAAAATCTAGAAGTCCTAAAAATTTCTGACTATACCATTCAATTGACAGCTGTCAATGATATAAAAGCTCCAAGTGAAATTTAAATAGTGCAATATTTCTCTAATTTAACCGACTTCGTACCTCTTACCGTTTAGAAGATGCCAGTGGTGAGCAGTTAAAAAGGAACCACCCTGTATATATTGTGACGAACCACCACCATTCCTGTTCTAAGAGTGCAGGCGTTTAGCCTGGGAAATGGTGGTCGTCACTTGCCTCCGACCCAGGTTGTCTCTTGCGGGGTTCCCTAAGTCCTAGATCCCTATTAATCCATCTAAATTTTCCCTTTCATGTCCTGTGAATATCTCCGAGGAAGCAGGTCGTCCTACAACAAGCGAAATAGGGGACTATTGGGAATGACAGCCGTACCTGGACGGAAGGACCACTCAGGGAAAGCCGTCAGGGATCCGTGAGAGCAGCAACGGGGCAAGAGAAGCCAGATGGGGGCGAGGCAGACTTGGGCTGGCGTCAGGTGTCAGAAGCTGACAGGAGGAGAGGATAGCTTGTCAGGCGAGAGATGTCGCCGATGTTACCTGATGTTGGCAAGAATTCTCAGTGATTCCATATAAGAAACTAGGTTCAGTGTGTTGGAGCCGTTTGGGAAGACCAACAGATGGAGTTGGCGGAAAGAACCACCAATACTGAGACGTCCGAGATAGGATATAAGGGAGTGCGAGCAATCGTTCATTGAGAGAATAACTTGGACTTCTCCAGTTCCCTTCTGTCCAAAGCCCGTTGGTAAGAACATAAAGGCTACCGTGAACGTGGACACGCTTCTTTCGAAGCCATATCCGAGAGGATACTTTCCGGTTTATTTATTCCAAATTCAAGCTACACCCTTTTGTTAGAGTCACGCGGAACATTTATAATCAATATCCTTTCCTTGCAGCCCCCTTAGAAAACCCCATGGCGGGCTAAAATCCTTCCCTTCCTCCGGTAGAACCCCAGTGCTATGAGTCCTTAGTCACACCTTAGTCATGTCACCATAATGTCGCCCCCTTAGTTTCCCCGTCTTGTCCAGTTATATTTTTAATTGTAATTATTGTAAATAGACGTGTTCAGCTAGAATTAGGTGTTGGTGTTTTATTTAGTAGAATTAGAAAGAGAAAGAGAAACTTTATAGATTCGACGTCCTTCATGAGACCTACCCACCCCCTCTTCACTGAGCCAACCGGAAGCACCCTTCAATTATAGTGACGTCGCTCTCGTCGGTACTCTTTTCCTCCTTTTCGAGCGTAGTAAAATGAGGTGGCGCCCATAAAACGTTGCATAAGGCAACATTAGTTAAAGAGAGAGAGAGTCACAATATATATACTCTTGAAGGAAATTTAACACTATAAAACTTTCTTCCTGACGATTTTTCTGCAAAATCAAAGACTGAGGAATTAGAAGCAAAAGTTTGTTTTGACAATTGCCGTCTCGGTGCATTTTTCCTTAATAATGTATAATAGCAGAATTGTAGAAAATTTTATAGGCTTTCATTTCCATACAAGGATTTTTTCGCTACGACTCACCATTTTCGAGTTATAAGCGAAAAACCAAAAAAAGGGACCTTTCCACCCCCCTCCCCCCTGAAGCGGACGGGGTAGGGGCGGGGACTTTTAGTATGTTTACCTCCTAACTACCCCCAACACATTCCCGGAGAGAAAAATTCTCCCCCTTTCCATGTTCTCTACAACCCCTTTGCCTGGACTATTGCTACAAAATCAGGAACCTAACTAGGAATTGCGTTTAATTTTTAGTACTTTATTCATTTCTCCCTACTGCAGCAGCTTCGTTGGATTTGTATTGGGTCTTATTTGATCCTATTGGTGCTAATTTTTTGTATTTGTTGCCAGGGAATCATAGACGAGGTAATCTTTCAAATCATCCTGTTTTTTTTTTACTTAGAAATGTGTTTCAGTCGGAAACGTTTAAGGAAGCGGTGGTGAATTCGTCCTGGATCTTTTGGAATAAAAAAAATCGTAAAATTGTCTTGCTAATGTTGACGAATTTGTCCACTAGGACGAGCTTAAAGATAGCAGGAATAGAAGCCAATTACGCGCTGATATTGCAAATTGTAAAATTTTCTTGTAGTTATTCGCTCACTTTGTATCAACTTAAGAATTCGTAGTTAATAAAAATAAAGTAAGAAAATTCAACCACCGAAGGATACTAACTAAACAAATTTTCATCCCTGAAACTCGCCCCCTTCAACCCCCAACCACAAAAACTTGACTTGCAAGCAATTTAGCCCTTGCATCGCCTACAACCGAGAGTTGAATTGAACAAAAACTGCTCCCCAACTCACCCCCTTCAACCCCGAAACACAAAAAAATGACTTGGTCGGAATTTAACCATTATCGCAGGAGACTATTTGAAAGCAAAAAATTGTACCCCCAGCCTTCGACCTTCAACCCCGAACACAAATAATTGGCTTGGAGATAATTTAGCCCTTGAACTATTTACAGCAGAAACAGACTAACTGAACGCAAAAAGTTATACCCCCGAGAGCCCCCCCTTCAAACTTCAAATACGAAAAAAACACTACTTGAACGGAAAGAAATTGCACCCCAAAACTCACCCTTCAACCCCCAAACATAAATAATTGACAGTAGAAAAGGATGTACTCGCCCCTCCACTCATTAGCATGCATGCCCCGCCCCTAATTACCTTCCCCTCCGTAAGCCCCGCCCCCTAATTACCTTCCCCTCCGTAAGCCCCGCCCCTAATTTGCATACCCCGCCCCCTAATTATGTAAATGTGATTAATTGCGCAATTATTTATTAATTTGCATATCAAAATGGAATTATTTTGATTAAAAATGTGCCAATTTGAATTTTTCGGCTTGTTGCGGTCTGCATGAAGCACTGATTTGCATATTAAACCGGTTTGATTGCGCCTTTAGTTATAGTTTAATTGTAAATAATTGACCTTTAAGCTTACATTACTCAATAATTAGCATATGAAAACACGCCCCTGATTACCTTCCCCTACGTAGACCCCTCCTTTAATTTGCATACCCGTCCCTCTATTTATGTAAATGTGTTTATGGTCATTATTTATTTGCATTTGCATATGAAAATTCAATTATTTTACACCTTTAATTATAGTTTGTCAATTATTGTTCTTTAAGCTCGTATTTAAATATGGTTGTCATTACTAATTTGAATATGAGATGTATTCCTCTAATAACTCAAAGCACCACATTAGCATAAACATGTCCCGACAAGTCAAGAACCAGTATTAATTTTCATATTAAGAAGGGTGGGTTGGGTTTAAACGAGGCCCTGTGTTGCTTGTTTTTTTCAACTTTCCAAGAATGTACTGAGCAGGTATATAAAAATCCAAACTAATGATCAGCAACGTTTTTTCTTCAGCCCCTATTATTTTCAGTCACCCGTCATTAAAAAAAAAAATCTTTACCTTTATAGCCAGACATATTTGACCGCCCACCGCGATTAGGCATCGAAGCTTTAGCCATTATCTATTTTGTGTCATCAAACTGAAGTAAAAAATTCATCTTTGAGCCCCGGCTCCAAATTGGGGCCTTTGTCAAGCGGCAAAGCGATTCACCAATAATGATAAGAGAGGCTTTTTTTTTGCTTCAGACCCTATTATTTTCAGTCAACCATCATTAAAAATAAAATCTTAACTTTTATAGCCAGTCATATTTGACCGCCCACCACGATCAGGCATAGAAGCTTTAGCCATTATCTATTTTGTGCCATCAAACTGAAGTAAAAAATTCATCTTTGAGCCACGGCTCCAAATTGGGGCCTTTGTCAAGCGGCAAAACGATTCACAATAATGATAAGAGAGGATTTTTTTTTGCTTCAGACCCTATTATTTCCAGTCAACCATCATTAAAAATAAAATCTTTACCTTTATAGCCAGACATATTTGACCGCCCACCGCGATTAGGCATCGAAGCTTTGGCCATTATCTATTTTGGGCCATTAAACTGAAGTAAAAAATTCATCTTTCCGCCCAGGATCCAAATTGGGGCCTTTGTCAAGCGGCAAAGGGATTCACAATAATGATAAAAGAGGATTTTTTTTTGCTTCAGACCCTATTATTTTCAGTCAACAATCATTAAAAAAAATCTTAAGTTTTATCGCCAGACATATTTTAACCGCCCACCGCGATTAGGCATCGAAGCTTTAACCATTATCTATTTTGTGGCATCAAACTGAAGTAAAAAATCCATCTCGACATCTCAAAGGGCCCTTAAAGAAAGGGCTTAAATTCACAAAACAATTAACAATAATGAACCGCCACAACCTTTATGACCAGACGCGATTTTGGTGACAATTATAGAAGCTTTACCATCTCAACTGAAGCGAAAAACATCTAGGCGACGCAACTGAAAAGGGCATAAATTCGCTAAGCAATTTTTCAAAGCAATATTTTAACAAACGTCGTTGGCTTCCTCTGTTTTTCAAAATGATAAATTATAGTTTTTTCACCAAGTAAACTAATTATCGTGAGGCTATAATAAAGCTCTAGTGAAGGTCTGTTTGTTTACAGTCAAAGAATTCTAGTGCAATAGAGCAAGTGAGTAAATAGTTAAATCAGGGTGGAATTTTCCTAATGCAATTACTCTCATGACTCTTATCGATGAACCCCTTTTTAAGGTAGATAGAGGAGGGACGTGTTACGAAATTTACATACTGGAAACTAATAATAAATTAGGTAATTATCTGTATGCAGAATGTTAAATCTGTCAAAAAACTTAAATAGGTATGTAAGCTCTTGCATACTTACGCGCATATTGTATGTGAGGTGCTGGTTAAGGGGTGTTAATTTTTTTTTTACACGCTAAGCATTATTCTGTGCTGCTTTTAAAAATCCCAAATCGACAAGAATAAAAATGTCTAGATATTAAAATAAAATGTTCCTTTTTATTAAAAAACAATACAATAATCCTTAAAATCTACTTATAATTAAATCTTAACAAATAAATCACACACGCACGCACACAACATATATATACATGAGAATTGTCCATTAAAATTAATCACTATCCGATGTGTCCCCCGTATGGCCCGCCTCGTGATAGAACCCCTCGTCTACAGCCACTTCCTGATCGCTAGCGTAGTCTTCGGGCTCTACCTCGTCGTGGGGGAGAAGGTGATGGTTTTTATATATAGTCCCCACAATGGGATCATGAATATCCAGGGGCATTTTCGCGTTCATGACCCAGTCAATTGTGACTGGGTCACAGAAATGCTTGCTTCGCTTGTCCATGAAGCCGTCGCAATTGTCGCACCTCAAGGACTCCCCGGTGTGGACGTGCATGATCCAGTACAGTCCACCGGATCTCCGGGCGCAGTGGATGCACGCCCGGAACAGATAATTGAACCAGCGGTCATTCTCGCCGGTCTCTAGTTCTTCATCGCTGGGCACTTTCATGAAGTACAGATAACACTTCGAAGACATTTTTTTCTCTTGTTAAAGGTGAACTTGTTTCTAAACTGAGTGTGTTTTGGCTGAACAAATTTTTATACGAGTGCGAAAGCCAATCAAAAATTATGTCGTTTTCTTAAGAATTTCAAATTGCTGAAAGGACCCATGGAAGGGCTGTTCTATTTTTTAGAGATATTAAGCAGTGTGGGGTGACCAATAAAAACGATTCTACCAAACATCAAGGGCTGGCGAAGGAATGAAGTAGGTGGGGGTCTAAAAAAGCTTGGTGGGCCCAGACCCTAAGACAATCAGATGACTATTGGTATCCGTCCGGTAACGGTTCGTCGCGATTGCATCCCCCAGCGTTCTCTACTGAAAAAGTTGAAGTCCGAAACGGTCGCGTTTGTGTCTTTGTGTGTGTGTGTGGGTGTGAGTTTGAACAGCTGTAATTAAAAGTGATAAGAAAGGTTCTTTGTAATTTTTGAAAAAGAAGAGGATATTTGAAAAAGGTAAACCCTTTAGAATAATTACAGATAATTAGACTCATTTATATTTCAGATGTCCGAAGAAAAACCCTTTATGTCATTTACAACCGCTGAATTGCTTAAAATGTTCAACTCTAGGGAGTTGGTACGCAAACGGGAGTTAGAGGTGGTTTTTCGCATCATAAGCCGAAGGTTACATGGCGGCCTGGAACTGCCCCTTAAGCACAGAAAAATTTTCGAATTGTTGAAAGTTAAGGTAATTCATCCGTCTTGTGTGAATTAAAATTTTGACATTTTACATTTTTACAGGTTAACAACTTCAAGCAGGATGTACTAACCCCGAGTACTCCCGAAGATTTACAGGATAACAGCTCTGAAGAGGTAACTGGGCGACCTGATTTCCTTTAAAATTAATAACCTCATTTTACAGAGTCAAAACAGCCCCGTTCAGCAGCATACCCCGGCGACACACGAGTCGGATTTTCATCCAGAAGAGGTAATTTACCTAGTCCGTAAAAAGAAAAATAATATTAATAATACTTTTACAGCAGAATATGACCCAACCGGGCTGTTCGTTTCATCAAAGAGGCGACGGTGGAAACGATGATGCTTCCCGATCATCCAATCATATCAACTTTATAGAAGAAAGCGAGAAGTTTGTCAAGAGATTTGGTGTTGCAGGACGGCGGCTGGTTTTCCAGTTTTGTGACATCCCCTCAAGTGAGGACCCGCTGGCTTGGATTAAGGTGATAATTGATATCAAATATAACGTATATATTTTATTAAATTCTTCCGTATTTACAGAAAGGTCTTGACGAACTTCTCGACCGGGGCTTGAGGGGTGTCGCTCAAGACGATTTTGTCGGAGTTACGTTGACGAACAATACCGTGCCCGACCGACCTTTGGGTATTTCCTTCAGGAAACGCAGTCAACTTAATTCCGTTGTTGTTCTGGACAAAGTCGCCGTCGTCCTTCAATCGAATACGACATTCTTCTCGAAGGATACGGTTGAGATACAGATCGACATCGTCAAAATGCCGGTGGGGCACGGACGGCTACCCAGGCGTCAAATTATGCCGCTGGAGGAATATAATAAGGTAAGTCGAAGCTTTATAATGATTAAGAACCGAGGCAGCGATTGTCTAGCTCATGCACTAGCTCTAGCTATAGAGCTAAAAACACGAGGCGACACAACTTACGAGTTTCATTTAATGATGCGCGGATTATCGCCTGAGGGGGGTAGTGTTCCATTAATACAACAGAGGGCGGACGAGCTTTGTACGCAAGCAGGTGTTGACCTCAGGAACGGTGCGGGAGTCGCGCACATTCGGGCGTTTCAAGAGCATCTCGTAAACTATACCATTGTAGTCTATAATTCGCGAAATGGTCGTTCAACATTGTTCGAAGGGCCGAGGGAGTCTGGTCGTATAACGCTTAATCTGTACTTTGAAGACTCCCATTATAATGTTGTACGTAATCTTAAAGCTTTCTTCGCGTATACGTATTTCTGTGAGTATTGCAAAGCTGGATTTACAAATAACAGAAGACACACGATGTGTCCGTACATTTGCCCATGTTGCCAAACGGCCCCTCCATGTGATCAAGCTGAAACATCTGTGCTGTGTGAGGAATGCTCACGTGATTTTAAAAGCCAGCTTTGCATGCAAAACCACAAAAACACGGGGCTATGTCAAAAGCTTAGGCGATGCACAAAATGCTTACATTCGTACTATGTTGAAAAGAAACGTCCGCATGTGTGCTATGAACGTCACTGTCCTACATGTCATAAAAAATATAGGGGAAATCACCTTTGTTACATGCAACCCATCAAGAATAGGAAATGCAAGGATGACAAACGGGATTTCTTATATATATTCTACGACATAGAATGCACTCAGCAAAAACCTTTTGGCAAAAACCCAGGAGTTTTTCTCCACGAGCCTAACCTCCTCATAAGCCAACAATCATGCCCTTCATGTATAAGTACTGAGAACGTACTGGAGGCTTGCGGTAACTGCGGAAATAGAGAGGAAATATTTAGAGGTCCTAACTTGGTTAAAAATTTCCTGAATTATGTAGCTCGAAAGGCCCAAGAATTCGATGTCACCTGCATAGCCCACAACATGAAGGGTTATGATGGGGCCTTTATGTTGCGCGGTCTCCTCGAGCAAAACGGCCGATTTAACCCGTCAATAATAAGAAACGGTACGAAACTAATGTCTATACGCTGCAGTAGTCATGTAACGTTTCTTGATAGTCTAAATTTCATACCGATGGCTTTAGCAGAAATGCCCTCTACATTTGGTTTTGTAGGGTTAAAAGGATATTTCCCCCATTTTTTTAACACAACAGAAAACAGCCACTATATCGGTGTGTTGCCGCATCGAGATTATTACGGGGTGGAGCAAATGTCCCCTAAAGCCAGGGAAACGTTTTTGCAGTGGTATGATGCACAGCTGTCGGGAAACGCTGTTTTTAATATGGCGGAAGACATCGTAAAGTACTGCCGTTCAGATGTACAAATTTTGAGGCTCGCATGTACGAAATTCCGGCAGCAGTGCATCGAATTGAACAAAGCGGATCCATTCGAGGTCAGCGTAACGCTTGCCGGCTACTGCAATTACGTTTTTCGAAAAGATTTTCTCAAGGAAAACAGCATCGGTCTCATTCCGCAGGGAGGTTATCGAATGGCCGATAAACAGTCTAAAATCGCCTTGCAGTGGCTGACATGGCTGGAGCAATCCGAAAACATTGAAATCCAGCATGCGGGCAATGCTCGTGAGTTTGTTACAAGCAATGGGGTAAAAGTTGATGGCTATTGCAGGGCCAGTAACAGTGTATTTCAGTTTTCTGGTTGTTACTACCACGGCTGCTGCAAGTGCTTTCCAAATCAGACTGAGACTTTCTCTGCAAATGAGAAAGATGTGAACAATGAAAAGATGTTCTTGAGGCGTGAGCGAACCTTAGCAACTAACCGAAAAATTGTTGACGCTGGTTATAACCTGGTGCACATTTGGGAATGTCAGTTTAGAAATCAAATTAAAAATAATCCACTTTTAAGCAATTTCGTCACTGCGGGAGGCGGCATCGCGGCCGATCCTTTAAAAATTCGAAATACTCTGTACGGGGGAAGGACTTGTGCCGTTAAGATGTATCACAAATGTGCACCGGGTGAAAAAATACATTATAAGGACGTCTGTTCATTGTATCCGTTTGTAAACAAATATGGGAGTTATCCTATTGGCCATCCAACACGTGTTATAATTAAAGATAAAGAATGCAGGGCAGCTTTCGAGACAGACCGGAGTCTTGACGGTTTCATTAAGTGTACAGTGCTTCCGCCTCGTGACCTCTACTTTCCGGTTTTACCTATGAAGCATGACGGCAAACTCATGTTTGTGTTGTGTAAAGCCTGTTTGCTCGAGAAGAGGCAGTCGGATTGTACACATAGTGAAAGTCAACGCTCGTTCACAGGCGAATGGGTTAAGGCCGAGCTAGATGAGGCTATTTTGCAAGGGTACAAGATACTCCACTTTTTCGAGATAATTCAATATGCCACCACCAGTTATGATAAAGAAACGAATTCAGGCGGTATATTTGCCGGTTATATCAATCGATTCCTCCAAATTAAGCAAGAATGCTCAGGCTATCCTAGCTGGTGTGTGAGCGATGATGATAAACAAAAGTACATCAGAATTTATCGCGAAAAAGAGGGTATTCAGCTAGACCGTGAGCAGATTAAAGCAAATCCTCACAAGAGGTACATCGCCAAGCTTTTCCTAAACTCGTTATGGGGTAAGCTGGCGCAAAGAACCCTTCCGAAAACCGAGGTGATTACAGAACCCAGGGATTTGTACAGTCTGCTCACGGACCCTGCTAAATCCTTGGATAATATCCTCATTATTAACGAGGACGTTCTGCTGGCCACATGGAGTTATCTGGAGGATCAGGAGCCAGCTTCGGCTAACACCAATGTGGCCTTGGCGTCGTTCACGACAGCTCTGGCTCGGCTGGAATTATACAAATACCTTAAAAAGCTTGGCCGCCGTGTAATCTATATGGACACTGATTCCGTCATCTATCTGTCAACAGATGGCACTGATGAATACGAGCCACCCACAGGCGACTTCCTCGGCGAATTAACAGATGAGCTCGAAAAGTACGGTCTCGGGACTTATATTGACGAATATGCATCGGGTGGTCCTAAAAATTACACTCACATAACACTAAATTTTAAAAATTCATCTGTAATCAATTTCAACTCGATAAAAAATATAGTCACGTCCAATAATTTCAGCCAAGAACTTTACGTCTTCAACGACCGTAAAATAGCGAGGACCGCCCGATTCGAGGTTATTTCTAAGCCTGAACGGAAGACATATAGGGTGAATTGTACAAAACGGCGCCGTATAGATGTGGGTGTTTCCTTCGATACGGTGCCTTTCGGGTACGTAGAACACCCGTAGGCCGTCGCCAGAACTCATCCGTTAAAAGAGGATGCCCATTAAATGAAGTTCATAGGGGCATTGCGTGTTGTCGGTTTTCAAGCTTCGACATGCCTTTTTATATGCATTCAGTAGCTCTCTTTGTAAATATTTATGATTTTGAAAAAATCTTGTAAAACATGTAATTAAAAGAAAACAAACCATGGCTCTTACACTTGTAAATATGTATTTATGTGATAATGTGTATCTTGTAAATAATAGTTTAATAGTCGAGACAAATACAATTTTTACCTCTGCTGGAATTTGCCACCAATAAAGAAACGCTTTTCTAATCTGTCGTTATAGCATTTTTATTCCCCAGAACTTTGGGGTAATATTTTAAGAACAATCTTTTACAAAGTTTATCATTCTGTTGAGCTCTGTATGAGAAAGTATTCATGAAGTGATCCAGGGAATAACCAAAGACAAAATTGTGTAAAAATAACACACAGTAAAGTCCACAGACATTTGAAAGGGGTCCTTGAACTGCGCGAGAATTAAAAAACCACATTTTCGTATTCCTTGTTAAAAACTGTTGAATCTTTTTTTCGGGTTTTCTTGCAAAACTGTCCCAGTAAACACCTATGGAGTCGGTGTTAATGAAGACCGCCAGCCAGTGCAGGCCTCTCCTATATAGAACTGATCAGGTGTTTAAAATATAAGTCTGTACAACCTGTATGATGGTTCGGTGTTTATCACGATTAAACACGGTTTGCTGACGTAAGCAGGCAGTCGGTCAATGGCAAAGACAGATGCAAAGAATGTCTTCTTTGCATTCATCCTGTCCAGGCAGTTCTGTATTTCTAGAGTGTTCATCGTAAAATGTTTTAAGATTCAGCACATTCTGCCATGAACAAGCAGCCTTTTTGAACTGATGAGATTTGCATGTAACGCTACTGTATATCTTCTTTAAATCGCTTAGCGGAGGACACTGAATACGGGTCTCCAAATTGACAACTTCTTTGTGCTGTAAAATTGATTGAATCTCCCGTTTCTTCTGATCCCCTTTAACGAATATAGCACTAGCAACCTTTGTCACATCGATCAAGTTATCGATAAACTGATCGTACGGAATATCGCCTTTTTCCCAAGCCATACCGTGGAAATTCTCAGTTATCCATTTTATTTGCTTGATCTGCTTGTATGCAAGATTGGTAATGTCGTCAGGCTGCTGCAATAGCATGTTAACATGTGTTTTTCCGTCTAAACTTAACAAAGACACTTCCTTGAAAGTAAACTCGCTATATCGGTTCGGCACGTTAAAACCCTGGTAATCCAGGAATATTATCATCCTTTACAGCTTGTTCGTAGACAGCAGGGGGTGTAATGAGCTGTCCGCGCACACGAGGAAAATTTTAAACAAAAAAAAAAAACAGTTTGGCGGAGGTGTTTATTTTTATTTTTTTTTAGCTACTGTAATCCACAACTACATTTCTATGTTTATCGATCTCAATGACATTTGAGAACTCGGAATATATTATACAATTGATTGTTTCAGTTAGGGCCGTTTCAAACCCTACCTCTAAGCGTAAATTTCCGTTTTTAACCAAATTCCAATGATTTGCACTGGCACTTAAATCGGGCGTTAAATCAAATGCGGCCAGGCAGAATCCATTCGGATATTCGGTTCTTCCTAACCCATTGCCCATATTATGGAAATGAATATTACTTCCCGTAAAGAGGCTTGCGTAATTGTTTATGAACAACTTATCCTGCCCGTCGAATGAGGGGGTTAACGGTTTGGATGGATACTGGGTTCCGTCGACATATAAGCACAGAAAATTGAGTCCGAAATGATGAAAAGAATAAGGGTTTAAAGCCGGACTTCCGTTAAAAGCCCTATTGCTTACAAATCCGACAATGCATCGTTTGGGAAGTTGGCCGAGGAAAATGTTGTCAAGTGTCTTCCCTTGTACTCCAGCTGATATTGTTAAAACCTTGATTTCCGAACGACATATTGGGTACTTGGCGGGGCTGAGTTCGAGAGCTTTCGAGTGCGCTAACAGAACACTGGGATTGATTTTGGCCTTTCTCACGAGCAAAGTTGCATCTTCTAAGACGATTTTACCAGCTCCCATTAAGGCAAAACTATCTCGAGCCCTCACAAGTTTCAGTCTCATTTCGACGCCGTTGAGTAAAAATTTTCCTTGATTAAAAAGATCGCAATGCAGATGGCCCATCATATCGATGTACTTGCTCCCTTGACCATGCTTCCAGCGGGCTACAAATCCTTTATTTTCATCCGTTGTTTTGTCCATATGATTAGCTGTATCCGTATACCATAGCGCGCTCGTTAAATGGGATTCTTTGGCCCCCTTCCCGTAATTAAGCAGTGTTTCTAGGTACGATTTGTATCCGTATGTGCAATTAGGCGGTGATACTAATTGCTGATTAAGATAAACGTCCACTTGATTAAACATTGAATGCAAAAAATTATTAACACCACCCACTCTGTCAGCCGCGGCTAAATCGCTACCATCAGGCTTTGTAATCTTCACCTTTACATAGAACAGCGTATGCAAAAGGTCAACGTACTCGTCCGAACTACCTGGGAGTACGAACTCTAGAGGTGAATCTTGTGAAATTGCAGCCAACGGTTTATATTGTACCCATTGGGCCGATTCTATTGACGTCTGTGTAGGCGGTAATGCGAAGAGATCTAGTTCCGATTTGACACATTCACTAGATGAACCATGTAAAAAAGACATGGTTAATCAAAAATGTCCCCCTTTGATCTGCCTGTCTTTCTTCTCTTAGAGGTTTTAACGGAACGGGGTGCCATCAACTTATGAGCTTTGCTTACACGGCGCCGTCTTTTTATCCTATTTGAGCCGGACCCCACAAGCGTATTAATCTGATCCTCATATTTACGTTTTAGGTTTTCTCCAGTTTCACGTAACCGGGATTTAAACGCTTCTTTGGCTGGTCTCTCGTTAACCAAATCATTTAAGAAAAATGAACCGCTCTTTAGGGCTTCTTGACCCACTGTCTTTACGCCTCTTCGCAAAATAGGCATCACAGATCTCAATAGCCCAGAAAGGAAACTTCCGATCCCGCTCCCCCGTTGATAAGCAGCCCCCCTGTAAATAGTCCCGACGCCGCCGCCGGCTTGACTTATGTAATAGTTGTGATACGGACAGTGTGTGTTGAATGCCATTCTTATGATTAAGTGGACAGCGCTTTCTTAAAATGCAGTTTCGCCAATACAGTGCCGAACTGGAATGGGACGTTATCGCCTGTACTTGTTCTTATATCAATTTCGAGGTTTTCAAATTCGCGTTTCAGAATGGGCATGTAATGGGGCTCCGTAAAAATCACCATCTGCTGGCTCCCATATGAATACTTGGTCTGATCGAAAGCTACCACCCTAAGTACTTTTCCGTATATATCGCCGATAAGCTGAGGCTCTATAATATCGGTGTAAACAAACATTTGCGCAGGGAGACCTAGCAATAAGTTTCCAGGGTGCGTAGAGACCGAATTTAATACGTTACTGCCGGGTTCGAATCCTAGTTGTAAATTGAGTGTTGTCGAAAGTTCGATAGATAATAAGTCACTTGAAGAGCCAGGCGGATCACTGCCTTTTTTAGTTTCAACCACAACACTGACTTTTTTCGTCTTGTTGTCCAAAGTAAATTTCACGTTATTTTCCTTCAGTAGCTCGTTGGCGTTTAACGCTTTAATTATGGCCGAGATGGACTCGTAATCGCCGGCTTCTATTTTGCTTTCTTTCAACTCGTACTCTTTCTGATTTAGATGATTATGATGGTAGTATTCGCTAAATCGCGGGACTCTCTTTCTGGAAAACCCTGGCTGATATAATGTCGAGTGCTGAATCGGATCTAAAATAATCGTTGGTGGTTTCGGAGGCGCCGGTTTCGGCACCTTTTTTGCGCAGATAATTACATTATCGCCATCCCTAACCGTGAGGAATGAACAAGGGTATTGAAGCTCTGTAAGTCCCACAAGCCAACTACCATCCAAATGGATGGTTTTGGGGAGTTGCGTGCAAAAATTCGATGTTTTATTATCGGGGAAATAATTTAGTGAACTGTTGCTTAACAAGGTGATGAAAAATTCCGTTTCCTTCATATTTGCTCCACCGATGACTGTGGTACCCACGAATTGAAGCTTTTAGGGTAACCAACCCAGCTGACAAACACTTCACGAATGCCGTTTTTAATTCTCTTCTTTATTATTTTATCAATTTTGTACATTTTATCGTCATTGAAGTGAACGCTCTGAAGTTCCTGGGTATAGAACGTTCCATCGATGGGCTGATCCGTTAAATCGCAAAGCTTGTATACAACGGGTTTCCTTTTAATGACGCTTGTTATTTTGAAAATTTCTTCAGTCCAGTTGTATTCGTAACCTTTCTCAAATGTGAATTTAGCCCTTGAAACGCGAACATGATCGCCGGGTTTAAATAAAATTTTCACTTCTTTGGGGTTGTTATTTGCTTTTATTGTTTCATACACAGTTAAAATGTTGTCGTGATTTACATCTATAGGTGCCATTTTGATTGTAGTATGTACAGTTTTATTGTAACCTTCCACAAGCTTCTGCAAGACCTCCAAGTATCGGAAAGTGTTTGCATAAGTAAAATATTTGAACATTTTTGATTTAAGAGTTCTATTAAATCGCTCTACTATGGCGCATTTTACATCATTTTGGCTGACAAAAAAGTTTATGTCGTATTTTTTAAATAGTCTTTGAACTTTATCGGCTAGAAACTCTTTGCCTTTGTCTGTTTGCATATCATAACATATTCTATTGTCTGTTTTGAAAATATCTTCAAATGCAGACGCAACTTCTTCGCCTGTTTTGGTTTTGAGAGGCCGGACCCACGCATATTTGCTAAAAACATCGATGACGCACAGGAGATATCTATATCCGTCGTTATATTTTTTTAAGCTCGGTATATCTATGAGATCAGCCTGGTGATTTTGGTCGCGGTTATTGACCAAATATTTATTTCGGGGGAATTTTCTGACAATCCTTCTATGTAACGTATACGTGTCTTGACTTTCAAGCCACTTCTTTATAGCAGGGCTGCTTAAATTTTCGGTATTGTATTTTTGCAGTTTTTCAACCGATGAAAATCCTGCCGGGTGTCCCGGATCGTAATAAATGTTTTCCAAGGTGTTCATTTAAGCAGGGTACGTCTCCCAGTTATCTAAGAGTCGCTCGGGGCTGATTAAACGCCTACCGCGTGCTCTAGTTAATGGCAAAGTTGACAACGGCGTGCGGTTAAAGTCTTCCAAAGCTATTTGGGGACTCGAACTTCTATTTAAGCGGCCTCTAACGGACGTACGCCGGGGAGTTGGGGCTGAGGCGATTCGCTGCTGCACAGGTGAAGCTATTTGGGGACTCGAACTTCTATTTAAACGGCCTCTAACGGACGTACGCCGGGGAGTTGGGGCTGAGGCGATTTGCCGCTGCACAGGTGAATGCGCAACCGGATGACTGTATCTTCGCCCTCTGACAGATGTACTTCCTTGTTGTAACGGGGCATAGGCGGTAGGACCACTGTATCGGCGGCCCCTAACGGAACTTGGACGCCTGTTAATTCGGCCCCTGACAGAACTCCTCCCGCTACGGTATGTTAGCGACTGTCCAGCCGGTGTTACAACGCCTTGTGAGATGCTTTGCGTAATGTAAGCGCGGCGTCTGGGATTACCGATCAGCTCAATTGGCACGTTAATATCCTGCAAAACTTGAAAAAATGGTTGCCAGCCGACGGGGTCCCCTCCTCTCCTGGGTCTGACTGCGTCATTCAAAAGATCTGTTATATTTGAGCCCGATACAGGCTGATCCTGAATATAAACAGTCCCCTTAGCATCAAATTTTATCATATGATCGTTATCAGTCAACTTTTTCAAAAGCAGTCTAGCTTTATCTTGAAATTTTTTGGGTACTGTGGCAATAGCATCTTGTAGCATCCCTTCATTAATAATGGCTTTTAAATTTTTCTCGTCGGTGACTATCGGAACTGTGATCGGCTGTCGCAGGTCGTCCACGAATCTTAAATATTTTTGGAGTACTTGCTGATACTTTATCCACTTTTCTCCGTCATTTTGTATGGGCGCATTTAAAATCTCGTGCATTTCGCTGTCTAGATCCGTAAGCTTTGTGGGCGCGATGGTTTTAGCTTGCTCCGTCTTCTGTAAGACATCAGGCTCCACAAGAATTAATTTTTTAGCGTGTTCCATCTTGTTACATTCGACTAAAAAGACCACTCAATGCTCCAGATATCAGCGGCGCTAAAATTAAAGGTAGGAAGGCGCCCCCTTTTTGAACAATCAAGCGTTTCTTTTTGTTAATCGGTTCTCCATGTTTGGCTATCCGGCGTAGTTGCCTCTTGTATTTAGAAAGTTTACGTCTGCTGTTATTATCCAATTGTACTCGCCCTTTAATTGTATTAAGAACACATTCACAGATACAACCTACTAAATCCTTATCGGCAGCCTTTAAGAGAGCGTGGCGATAACTTGGTTTAGTTTTGCACAAAAACTTTAAGAGATCCGCGTTCTTGACGATCGCGTGGGACATTCTTTATGAAAATGATTCTAATGCAAAAGTTTCCCATATTTATATCCCTTTTTAGGCACATAAACGGCCTGAGGATATTCCTCGGGTAAAATATTCGTTCTATAGCGCAAACAATCTTGGGTATCTTGCTTCAGATCAAAAACAATGTAGCCATGGGGTCTAGATGTCGCATGCGTATAAGCTTCTTGCAGGAACTTTGGATTTTCTGGGTAAATTTGTCGGGCAAGGTGCATAATTTGCGCCCTATCCCGAGGATTTTTGAAGAAAATTATATAATTTGCATTTAGCGAAATGTCCCTTTGGTGTTTTCCTTGATGAAAAACGTTTTGAGTTATATAAAAAATACTGAGATTCCTGTGATGACTTCCTTTTGAAAATATATCTGCAACGTTACTTCCCGTCTCCCTCATCAAGTCATCGAGAACAATAAGAATCGGTTCCCCACCATCAAACTCATTCATATCGGGTTCTCCTTGCCTATATTCTATAGGCACGCCTGCATTATTGTTTTCATAAGAATGTTGCCACTCCGCGTAATACCAGATAACCTTTTTAAAAGACACATTGCACATTAAATGTAGATTTTTCAAAAACTTATTGGTAAAAAATGTTTTACCGCTACCTGTAGGCCCCGCTATTATAGCCGTAAAGGGGTGTTTAAAACGAGTATCTGCTTCCATTTGCACAACTTTACTGTAGGGATGATGCAATGACAATGGACCATTTTCATGAAATATTTATTTTTAAATGCGTACACGGTATTTTATTATTATTATTAATTATAGCTATATGGGCCCTAGACACTTTAATATTACCTAATCACCAATCAGACATTCTATTGCTGTTCAACCACTGCTCCTTCTTTCTTAACACGTCCATTTTTATAGTGTAAAAGTACTTGGAATACAATTCATAATAGCCCAGCGTGTCTTGATAGAAGGTCTGAATGGTTTCAACAATGGCGTCGTCCATGGATTTGCCCTTATGGTAATTAGTTGCCACATTGGAAACGAACGTGTCGTACGGGGGGTATCCTAGTTTTTTCTTTTTAGACATCAACTCCATTAATTCATGCTGGAACAAGGATCCCAGGCACTTGAACATTTTCAGTGTTTCTTTCGTTAGGGTCATTGTCCGCGTTCCACCCAAACCCGTGCACCCCTTGAACTGGAGCATATTTTGCTTGAACAGGACAACCGAGTACCCGGCCAAATCGGTGATAATTTCTTCCTGCGTCTCGTCTTCGGATTCCATCTCACCCTCCAGTGAAACACCTTCTTCATATTTTTCATTGTAAAAACGCTGCTTAAGATCCATTTTCATTAATATGGACTCCAGTAATCCAAGGAACACATCAAGGTCTTCGGGCAATAAAGTGACTGCCATATTATAATTGGATTGCAGGATCTTCAAGACGGGCCGATTATACATGAACGGGTCCACTCCAATTAATACGGACTTAAACCCCGATTTGGTTATAGGATATACCTTTTGGTCAAGCAGATTGTGGGTTTCATAAAGCATTTTTCTTCCCTCGTCCCCCCAGGTATTGCTCCTCCACGGCTTAGTTGGAATATCCCCCTCGTCTCGCGACTGGGCAGCAGGCATAAAAGTGGCATTTTCATCTATGACGAGATTTTTAACACCTTCATTGTTGTTTTGCACATTACCGCACACGTCGACACTTATTTCACTACTTTTTAATTTCTTAGCACTTTCACCCCTACACAATGTTGGCAGAATTCTTTTCCTGAACATTTTTTCTTCTTTACATGTACTTCTTGAACAATGGTTGAACAACAATAGATGCAGCTCAGGCGACGTTGGCAGCTGGTAAAACTAAAGCCTAAAGACACCGGCTACTTAAATAACCTAGTGCCCCACCAGCCAAGCTGTCATCCAATGAAAAATATTTTCTAATTTGGCCTGTCTCAACTTGCAAAGAATATTATAAAACCACAGAAACATGTACAGGTGCAAAATGATGCGTCTTTTTCCAGTCTCGACAAGTTTCAACAAGCTCCAACCTGTCTTAACAATGTGCAGCTGCGATCAATTAGGAAAGGATGTTGACAAAGAATCTACCATCTGAGTCAATTCTTCACCTGTCGGGACATGTTTATGCTAATGTGGTGCTTTGAGTTATTAGAGGAATACATCTCATATTCAAATTAGTAATGACAACCATATTTAAATACGAGCTTAAAGAACAATAATTGACAAACTATAATTAAAGGTGTAAAATAATTGAATTTTCATATGCAAATGCAAATAAATAATGACCATAAACACATTTACATAAATAGAGGGACGGGTATGCAAATTAAAGGAGGGGTCTACGTAGGGGAAGGTAATCAGGGGCGTGTTTTCATATGCTAATTATTGAGTAATGTAAGCTTAAAGGTCAATTATTTACAATTAAACTATAACTAAAGGCGCAATCAAACCGGTTTAATATGCAAATCAGTGCTTCATGCAGACCGCAACAAGCCGAAAAATTCAAATTGGCACATTTTTAATCAAAATAATTCCATTTTGATATGCAAATTAATAAATAATTGCGCAATTAATCACATTTACATAATTAGGGGGCGGGGTATGCAAATTAGGGGCGGGGCTTACGGAGGGGAAGGTAATTAGGGGGCGGGGCTTACGGAGGGGAAGGTAATTAGGGGCGGGGCATGCATGCTAATGAGTGGAGGGGCGAGTACATCCTTTTCTACTATTGACTCGGTGGAAATTTAACCCTTAGACCACTTGTTACTGGAAGATACTACTTGAGCGCAAATAAATTTAACGTTTGGACTACTGTTAGTGGAGGATAATAATTGTACGGAAAAAATTGCACCATTTTCAACCCCCAAGCACAAACAATGTTCCATTCCCTCTTACGGGACGCCAAAATTAAACATGATGTTTTACCACAAAAGTTCCGTTTTTGCTCACCGGAACGCCAACACCAACCTCCATACCGAATTTCATTAAAATCTGTAAGTTTTCCAAAAATCGTGCTCACAATAGGGTGTGTGTGGTTTGGGGCAGGTGCGGCATGAGACCAAATATTTCACAAATATTAAAATGTTTCAATTTTGACTCGTATATCTTGTACTTCAGGCTTACTTACATCCCTGTTCAAAATAAAGGTTAAAATGATTAGGTACTGTTTATTGATGTATAAATAATCCATAAAATCATCGGTCCTGAATATTTAAACGACAAATTCAGCAACGTGACGTTTGAATTTGAATATAGCCATCTGTTTAATCGATCCCCATCGAGACATTCAAAAACTATAATTGGCGAAGCACTGAATAAGATTTGGTGTTTTTTCATAACTTGCATGAAAAAAGTGTAAATTTACGGAAAAAGTGTAAATTTACAGAAAAATGTGTAAATTTACGGAAAGTGTAAATTTACGGAAAAAGTGTAAATTTACAGAAAAAATGTGTAAATTTACGGACAGTGTAAATTTACGGAAAAAGTGTAAATTTACAGAAAAAAAGTGTAAATTTACGAAGAAAGTGTAAATTTACGGAAAAAGTGTAAATTTACGAAAAAAGAGTAAATTTACGGAAAAAGTGTAAATTTTACGAAAAAAGTGTAAATTTACGGAAAGTGTAAAGGACCCTATAGGTTAATACCGAATTTTCAGCCCAGTCGAAAATAATCAAATTATGTTTTAAGGGACCACAAGGGTGCGAAAGTAATGTTCTAAGCTAAACTCAACAATACAGGGTGCGCCATCACTAATGTCCTCATCACAGCTGTTCATAACATGTCGAGGCTACAGTTTTGAAGATATCCGGAAAATTGTTTACAGATTCTGAAACAGCTCGAGAAAGCGCAACTTTTTTCTAATTTAATCGATTTGCTAATTCTTATGGTTTCCAAGATACTAAAGAGAGAAACTAAAAAAGTACCAGCCTGTATATTTCGGAAACAAAGAATTACTCTTCTTTAATTTTTCTTGTGGACATAAAATGTCATGGTGTAAAATCACTGTAAATTCACACTGTGATTATCGGTTCCTAATACCATAAAAAGAAATCCATTTTTTTTAAACCAAACCACTCATAAAATTAATGTTTTTTGAAAATTTTTCTTCTAAAAACTAAAAATTGCTCTTCTTTGATTTTTCAATGACTAATTAATTGAGCTTTCCTCATTCCAAAACCACAAAAAAAAGAAAATTCTCCCAAGCAGACACTAATGACTAGGGCCCTTTACAGAAAAAGTGTAAATTTACGAAAAAAGTGTAAATTTACGGAAAAAGTGTAAATTTACAGAAAAAAGTGTAAATTTACGGAGAAAGTGTAAATTTACGGAAAAAGTGTAAATTTACGAAAAAAGAGTAAATTTACGGAAAAAGTGTAAATTTTACGAAAAAAGTGTAAATTTACGGAAAGTGTAAATTTACAGAAAAAGTGTAAATTTACGAAAAAAGTGTAAATTTTACGAATAAAGTGTAAATTTACGGAAGAAGTGTAAATTTACAGAAAAAAGTGTAAATTTACGGAAAGTGTAAATTTACAGAAAAAGTGTAGGTAAAACGAAAAAAGTGTAAAACGGAAAAAGTGTAAATTTACAGAAAAAGTGTAAAACGGAGAAAAACTGTAAATTTACGAAAAAAGAGTTTTACGGAAAAAGTGTAAAACAGAAAAAAGTGTAAAACAGAAAAAAGTGTAAAACAGAAAAAAGTGTAAAACGGAAAGTGTAAATTTACAGAAAAAGTGTAAATTTACGAAAAAAGTGTAAATTTACGGAAAAAGTGTACATTTACAGAAACAAGTGTAAATTTACAGAAAAAGTGTAAATTTACGGAAAAACAGTAAATTTACGAAAAAAGAGTAAATTTACGGAAAAAGTGTAAAACGAAAAAAGTGTAAAATGGAAAAGTGTAAATTTACAGAAAAAGTGTAAATTTACAAAAAAAGTGTAAAACAAAAAGTGTAAATTTACAAAAAAGTCAAAAGTCAAATTAAAGAGGCCTGTAATCTATTACAGGTGCCACACTTACCCGCTGAAATCTCACATATAGGGCACGTGTGGTTCACAAAGTGGGGTAAGAGTGGCACACACGTGGTGTTAATGTGATGCAAAAGTACGAAGGCGTAGAGGGGCCACATTTTTAACCAACCTTTTTTTGATCCAAAATTGTCGACTCGCACTCGACAATTGTCGACCCGATCGACAATTTTGGATGAAAAACAAATGTTAAAAATGTGGCCCCTCCACTTTTCGTACAAAAGTGAGTTAAAAACACTTGAAATCATTTGTGGCAATGAGAAACTATAAAAAAAAGTCTAACCGTGGGATGGACATCAAATATTTAAATGAAAATTTAGACAACGCGATTGATGCCGTGAAAAATGGTCAAATGAATTATGCAGCAGCGGCCGTTGCTTTTGGTGTTCCACGGTTCACAATTATTCAGCTAGGAGTTCAGGGGCGGAAGAATAGAAATTCGTTGGGAAAAAATCCAGCTGGAAAACGAAAAGCAATTCCAGATGACATGGAAGCGAATTTGGCAGCTAGAGCATACTACAACCATGAATTTTGATTTTTCAAAGATTGTTCATTTAAAATAAGGTCCTTCATTATTGTTTCGTTAGTTATTCAGTGTTTCAAGTTGTTCAAAGAGATTTATTGTGAAAAAATCAATAAATTCATTTTCTATGACTGTTTAATTTCACCACTATTACCCCACCCCGTTTGTATGAAGATTTAAGTAAAATCAAGTAGAAACTACACTTACCCCGTCTATTGGGGTAAGTGTGGCAGCTGCAGGTTAATAAAAAAACATTCCAAAAAATTATGTTTCGTTTTAAAAGCTTTTTCTCCAAAATGCACGCTTATTAGATAACAACAAGGGTTGTGTACACAAAATATACAGCAATTATGTTTATAAATAAAGTCATGAAGCATTGATAGTTTAAAGATCAAAGGCACAGAAAATGTCGCAGGATTTAGGTACAAACGACGTCCATCAGAGTCCCATCAATTATTTGCAGCAGAACATAAAAACTGCAGTAATTAAAAGTCCCTTCTGGAATAACACGTAATCAATAACCATCTCATAGCCACAGCTGCGACTTCTCACTACCGAAAATGCTTCCGTGGCTGCCACGACAGATTTTTAACATCAGCGTAAAAAAATCCAGCAACATTTTTTTCATGTGTTGCATGTGCATCCACTTGCTTCTCTATCTGCTTGTGGTGAATTTTCTGATCCGAAATTTCAGCTTCAGCCTCCTGACCCAGTACGGCGTCATACTGTCAGCATCAATTTTTGTAAGTCCCCAAAAGGATCAATACATAAACGAAAGCGGGGGTTGAGTGTCTCAGGCTTTTTTTCTGTTGGTTTGTAAACGGGATTCCAGTTCTGTCAAAACTCCTGTCATGGACAATAACGAGGGGCCAACCGCGCAGGTAATTTGGCGTACAAGGTAATACCGGGTAATACTGGGAAATATTGGGGTAGTACTAGGTAATACTGGGTATTACTAGACAATATCGTGTATTAATATGAGTCATCAATGTGTCTTACGCATGCGCAGTCATTGTTGACAAAAGATTCTAACCTCAAAAGTGTTAGTGGCTGCAATTTGACAGCGACAATTCAAGGTAAGTACTAAATGGGGGGCAAACCGCTGGGAATGTCAGGTGTACAATTTAGGGGGAAGTCGACATATGTTCATAGGGACTTTTTTTTCATATTTTTCATAGAAGAATCTACTGCTAAAGTGTTGACCACGAATTCCGGGACACCCTGTATAGATAAGGAATGAAACTTAAATGGTAGCCTAAAATTACGGGGTTCGATAGATTTCGGTCAACTATTGAAAAAAGGTCTTACGAGTTTTCAACCTAAAGCCAACCCCCTAGGCTATTAACCACCCTTAACTCTTTGCAAGCGGATAAATATATTTTATTTATTTTTTCTGAAAACCTATTGATTTATTTATGAACAACTGAAGTCAGTAAATACGCAAGGAGTTATGTAACACCGGAAGAATAAACTCACCCCTGTAAATTGAATTGTTGCGATGGCGACCGAGGCAGACGCATGTTCGGTTTGCTCCGCGCTATTTGATGACTTAAAGTCCGTTGTTCAGTGTGTTTCTTGTGGTAATTTCTATCATGGAAAGTGCCAGGGTGTCACTGACTTACGGGGTTCCCGCGTAAAGCGCAGTACGTGGAAATGTAGTGATTGTGTAACGCCGGTTGAAGAAGGGAAGAATCGCAGGAGATTTAAAAGCGACAATGGCGAAACTATCGAAGTCGATGCTCGTACACTTTATGATCTTCTTACGAACGTCCAGATTTTGCGGGATGTCACAGTCAGTTCTCGCAGGGAGTAGGGTAGGCCCACTCGTCAAGAGGGCCCACAGCTGACAAGTGTGCACTCAAAAAAAGGAGTTCTGAAAAATAAAACGCAAGCCCGATCCCAGGGCGGTGGATCTTCTCCTACGGGAGGTAGGTAGCGAATAGGCAGGCTACTAATTGAAGTTGGTAATTAAGGACGCCACTGGCTTTATTTACCCTGATGCGGCGACGTCGAAAGCCAGAAATCACAAGATAAATCTCCTATAAACTGAGGGGAGTGGCTAGCTTTAGCAATAACACACAAACATAAAAACTATGTACATTTATATATATCAGTTTGATACAAAAATTCGTTTACAAGTTATAATGGTGATAATTTCATAACTTAAAATGATGACAGCAGAATCGTACCGCAATCCGGACGAAACAGAGCCTTAACGGAGCTCCAACTTAGTTGACCGGTAAATTTCGAGCGCAAATTGGACGGCCGCAGGTACCTACTAATCCGCAAAATGACGCAAATGATCGCAGTGAAGGGTCGAATTAAGCGGAGGCCATAAACGGCCACACGTAAAGTACCGCCACGAACGGATATTTTTGGTACCAAATGGCTGAAGGCCAAATTAATAACAGTTAAAGATTATGAGTTTACAATTAAATGGCAAAATTTGAGTAATGTAGCAGAAAAAGACAAATTCGTACTGAATAAAACAAATTAAAGGGGGTGAAGCCCAAATACACAAAATAACTCAAGGGGTGCAGATTGTGTTCACACCCTCCAATCCTGAGTCGGAGGGACAGTTTCGGATGTGGCGAAGCCCCTCGGTGAAAATATGGAACGGACTCACCGAATACAGCTCCGAAGGAAGGCAAGGACTGAGCGAACAGCTGTGCTGAGCCAAGATCGTCGCCCCCTAGCCTGGGGGTGGCCTCGAGCAGATATGGCCGGTCCTGTCTCAATCTCTCGATACCTCCAGCCGGGGAAGGAAAATATCCGCCACAGTGGTTGGACTGAACGAGCGCTTCAACAATCCACAATATTCTAACCGGAACAACACGAAGATGGGGGGAGAATCTCCAACCCTATAAATATAACCAACACAGGGTGGTCTTCAAACCCCTCGAAAAACACTGAAGGAAGGGTACTCCAATTCCCACCCGAAAAATGCTAAGGCACTTAAGCCCTATCCGAAAACCCTAAAATAAATATTAGAACAAGAAATCTTTCATTAAAGTTTTACCTCGTGGTAGAGGGCGTACTGTCAAACAACCGACGAAGGAATTCTGCTTTGAGGTCAACAAAATCCGACAAACGGTATGTTGGGGCACCGATCAAGGGCACTTCACCAACGTGGGGCGGAATCCTGCAATCTCCCGAGGGAATTCACACAAATACCAGGACGCCGTCTACGACCTCTTGTTACGTCAATTGCCTGACCGGAAAGGAGGTCAGAAAATGGCCGGAAGCCTGACGGAAGACACAGCGCCCTCTCTGGCACCTTCCGGAACCAAAATTCCCCCAGACAGATTAACATTGGTAGCCCAAATTCCCCTAGCTCGTAAATATACCCAACTTAACCTCGAAATCTGACAGTTGTTGATATTCCGCAATTTAATGATAATTCGGCCAAATTTGCCGTGAAACCCAGACGTAACCACCGAAATGGAGTTACGGATACCTAATAAACCACCAGGTAAGTAATCCTTTACCATGAGACTTATTTACCGCCACCAAACTTTGAGGCACATTCGCCACCCGAAGCCGCCCCCAAAAGACGCCGATCTTCCGCTGCCACCACACGACCCCTGCAGAGGGAGGCCGAGAATTATAACCGATGATCCAAAATAGCAGCGGAGAAGGAGAAACCGAGCAATATCCACCCTCGAAAGTGGAACAGCTCGGGAGCTCGAAAATGAACGTGACAGGGAGACAACCGAGAATATGAAAAGCCAGCTGATCGAGTTGGGCGATTTAAAGGTCCAGCTGGCCGTTATCACCGATCAAAACAAACAATTGTTGAGCGAGATAAGGATTCTCCGTGAAGAAAAAAAAAGCCAAACAAATGCGATTAAGAATTCTTTAGTTATTGACAATAAAGGGCCTGAGAAGGCTACTGTACCCACTGGCGATGCTGCAAGCGTCACTCATGTTAACAAGACGTCCGACAACCATCAGATGAATCTGCAACAACAAATGAAGGTTTCCGAATCTAATACTGGAGCTCCGTTTTCTGTACGTCAGGTTAATCAAGCTATTAGCAAGGCTTTTAATGAGATAGTCAAGAATACGAAGGCGAGTGACACGGATTCTTTTCAGCTTGTCACGTCCAGGAAAAATAAGCGCATTACAAAACCTACTGTTATCGGCTCTAAGACTGCTCCCACTGTTTCAAACACAAATGAACAACCAGGATCAAGCCTGATTGAAGGCAGCGAAAGGCGTCAGTGGTTGTATGTCGGTAGAGTGAAGGCCGGTACCACTTCGGAATCGATGACAAAATATGTGCAAAATCATTGCAATATTGCCGATGTCCTCTGCTTTCCTCTGGCTAATACGGATGATATCTGTTCCTTCAAAGTTGGAGTCCGCGAGTCCCATATAAAGGAGCTGTTGGAAGCTGATAAGTGGCCTACAGGGGTGGCGGTGCGGGAATTCGTCACCTTTCCTAGGCGCAATGCTGTTAATTCGGAAAATTTTCAAGCGGCGGGTCCTGCGAACCAGGATTTTCGGAACATAACACGGCCATCTCCGATGCAGACGCAGTCGTAAGTGGACGTAATCTTGACCAGTTTTCTATTTGCCACTTTAATATTCGATCCTTGTGTTCAGCATTTAATGATCTTCGAGACTATGTATCAGAGCATAATTTTAAACTGATAGCTATTTCTGAGACCTGGTTAGATGCATCTGTTTCAGACTCCTTAATAAATTTTGAAAATTATAAGCTGTTTAGGAACGATCGTGCACAATCACGTGGTGGAGGAGTGTGCTGGTATGTACACACATCACTTAAATGCAAGGTTTTTAATAATTTCCCATTTTTCTACCATGCGTTTGAACAACTATGGTTAATCATTACCATTGCTGGAATAAGATATGCTTGTGGTGTAATTTATCGTCCTCCCAATCTTGGGATTGCTTCACTTGAAGAAATAGCCACGTCATTGACTATTGTAAGTCTTGAAGCTGATACAATAATTTTGATGGGTGATCTCAATTTGGATTTACTTACACCTTCTAGTGCTGTCAACAACTTTCAAAATGTTTTGGATATTTTTGGATTAGTGCAGGTTGTTAAGCAACCTACTCGCATCACGGCAACAAGTGCAACTTTATTGGATATTATTTGTTTGAGTAAAGACATAAGTGCTGTCGATGTGCAAAACGACGACTTACTGGATGTTTCCGATCATTTACTCACACGGTGTGTTTTGAACATAACATCTGTTAAAGAGTCACCAAGAACAATTACCTTCAGAGATTTTTCACTCTTTGACAAAGAGCTGTTTGCAGTAGATGCAGGTAGAATAAATTGGAATTACGTCTTGAGTCTCGATAACATTGATCAACAATCAGAGTTTCTCAATGCTGCTATTTTGTTCCTCTTCGATCTTCATGCGCCTCTTAAAACCAAGAAGACTTTCCAAGGTCCAAGACGAAAACCCTACATTACCTTCACAATCCGTGAAATGATCAAGCTGAGAAATAAAGCTCTTAAGAAATACAATAACAACAGATGTTCAGCAGCATTGGCTTACTACAAAGAACTTAAGAAGTTTGTAGCTATGGCAATAAAAAGTGAAAAAAAAGCGTATTATGAATTTATGATCAAAAGAACTATGTCAAGTTCCGGGGTATTTTGGAAAAATCTCAGAAAGTGTGGAATTTATACGAAATGCAAATCTCCGATTTCTTCTGACATTACTGACGCTGATTCCCTTAATATTTTCTTCTCATCTTCCATGTCACTCACAAGTTTGACCGAATCAGTTTTTGACAAATACAAGTCAACCATCCCAGGAAGCAATTTTTCACTAAAAGAAGTCTCTTCGGACATGCTTGAGAAATGCATTTGTCGGTTAAAGTCCAACGCTGAAGGTAAAGACGGCATCAACTTGAAGCTTTTGAGTACAGTTCTCCCCTTCTGTTTCACATATCATAAATGTGTCAATTAGGGAGGGTGTGGTCCCTGAGGTGTGGAAGAAGTCGATTATTACACCGATTCCTAAGAAAACTAATGTCGATACCATTGCTGACTTACGTCCCATTAGTATTCTTCCTGCAGCTTCGAAGGTCCTTGAAAGGTTGGTGTACGACCAAATAATCGAATACGCTGACTCTAACATCTTATCTTCGTCTCAACATGGTTATAGAAAACATATGGGAACTAACACGGCCTTACTGCAGTTAACTTCTGACATCTCCCGTAATATGGATCGTTCGCACGTAACACTTCTCGTTCTATTGGATTATAGCAAGGCCTTCGACACCGTTAATCATGCACTTCTTTTAATAAAGCTACGTCATTATGGATTTTGCGACCTGACGATAAACTGGTTTAGAAGCTACTTAATGGGGCGAACCCAGTGTGTCAAATGGCATAATACGGTCTCTGGTGAACAACCTATTATTAGTGGTGTCCCTCAAGGAAGTATATTAGGCCCGATCCTGTTTGCAATAGCTGTTTCCGATCTACCACTTTGCATTTCTCAGGGATCGTCTGTCATCCAGTATGTAGATGACACACAACTTTATACTAGCTGCCCTCCAGCCGACATTAATTCAGCGATTTGGAGGTTTAATGAAGATTTGAAAAGTGTTAATGAGTGGTCAGTGAATAATGGCCTGTTGTTGAATCCTTCAAAAAGTGTTGATAAATTTCGAAACGAAGACGACGAGATCTGGTTGTGACTTACCTCAAATAGTTTGTCCACCGCTCCAGACCCGGGTCCATATCCCCTATGTTCCAGAACTTTTAAATGTAAACAACGAAAAACCTTCTGTTGCGCGATTGCGAACACGATGCGATGGTCATTCACCAACGGCTTCGTGGCTACTACTCCCCCCAAAGTCCCAACCAGATAGGCGCGTAGCCACAAAAAATTTAAAACAAAATTTAAACAAAATCGAATATCTAACATTCACCCCACCAAAATTAACAAATTTTTCCCTAAATTACTAATCAATTTTTTCCAATTTCTGCCTTCAGTTTAAATGCTCTGCCAATTAACTTCCCAACAAAATCCTCTTTAGAAGAGACAAGCAAAACTAAAGTGCTATATTTTTTTTTTAAGCAAACCTAATACCAAATGAGGAAAAAAAAACAACAAAATTTACAATTCTGAAAATCATAACTGCTTTGCAAAGCAATTACTGATCGGGAAGAGGGGCTAACTTGGTAATCGGTCTACGAATGACCCCATTAGCGGTGCGTACTGAGGCCACGCGCGAAATCCCGTCAATTCCCGGATATAATTCTTCTACACGCGCAATCGACCATTTTAATGGCGAAATATTTTCCTGTCGAATCAGCACTAAAGTGTCTGGCTTGATTTCAGGCTGGGACTTGTCCCATTTAGGACGAGTTTGCAGGGTGTGTAAATATTCTAAGCTCCACCTACGCCAAAAATCTTGCACACACCTTTGCACAAGTTGCCATCTAATTAAACGGTTCACCGGCACTGATTCTAAGTTCTCTTGATCCGGAACAGCTGTTAATGGCTCAAATGTTAGAAAATGTCCAGGAGTAAGCACAGATAGGTCATTCGGATTTGAACTCATGGGACACAGAGGTCGCGAATTTACAATAGACTCTATTTGTGCTAACAACGTGGAAAATTCTTCAAAATTTAAAACTTGATTTCCTACTACACGATATAAGTGACTCTTAACGGACCGAATGCCTCGCTCCCACAAACCACCCATGTGACTTGCCCCGGGAGGGTTCCGATGAAACTCGATTTCCAATTTCTCAGATGCATCGCGAGTGAATTCAGAAAGTTTAGATTCTGCCCCTAAGAAATTAGTTCCACAGTCACTGTAAAGTGCAGAACACCTACCTCGACGGGCTACAAACCGACGAAAAGCCGCAAGGAAAGCGTCTGCTGACAAATCTGAAGCAAGCTCTAAGTGAATGGCTTTCACCGACAAACAAACAAAAATGCAAATGTAGGCTTTTGTGACCTTAGCGCCTCGAATTCTTGCGGATGAAATTGACACTGGCCCGGCATAATCCACACCAGAATTTACAAATGGTTTCACTTGAGAGACCCTTGGGAGAGGTAAATCGCCCATTAACGGAGTGAGTGAGGGTGGATTTGTTCGAAAACAACGATAACACTTAGAAAAAACGCTTTGAATTGCACGACGACCAGACAAAATCCAAAATTGTTGCGTTAAGAGGTATTGCAAGGTTTGTGGGCCACAATGTAAATGCTCCACATGAAAATATTCAATCAACAAGGTGGTGAAACGAGACTTTTGCGGAAGCAACAAAGGATGTTTCGCCTCGAAAGACAGATCAGCATGTCTTAACCGACCTCCAACTCTTATGAAACCCTCTTCGTCTAAACAAGGATTGAGCTTTCGAATTTGTTTAGCACAGAGCTTCCCTGACTTCAAAGCTGCAATCACGTCGGGGAAGGCTTGAGCTTGGATGACGCGAGTAATGGTCAGTTGGGCTCTATAAAGTTCATCTGCCGAAATGCCATCATCTGAACATTTTATGCTTTCCAGCTTGAAACGAATTGCGATGAAACGACGACAATAACAAATTATGTGAAGAATCTTTTTGAGTGAGGAGAATCTTGTGAGCAGTTCTTCAACCCAATTGTGTGAAGATTCTGCTAATAAGGCTGTGGGCTGAATTATTTTCGCCTCCGTAGTATCTTCGGTACTATTGGAGTTCGAAGAATTCTGCTCAGGCCAATGGGAGTCATCGTCACGAAGAAAGTTAGGTCCTGACCACCAAATAGTATTGTTGACTAAATCGGAAGGAAAGCTACCCCTCGACACTAAATCTGCTGGATTTAGTTCTCCAGGAACATGCCTCCAATGAGAAGGATTAATTTTCTCCTGGATGTGTGCGACTCGATTTCCCACAAAGGTTTTCCATTTATGAGGTGCTGATTTCAACCAACACAACGCGACCAATGAATCTGACCAAGCGACAATCTGTTCAAAAGTGATTTTTGATTGAAACACCTCAATTATCCAAAATAATAAATCTGCTAAAAGCGCAGCACCCAACAACTCTAATCGAGGCATCGAGATTTTCTTCAGCGGTGCCACTTTGCCCTTTGCACACACTAGAAGTACCTGAACCGAATCATCAGCGAATTTGATTCGCAGATAAGCCACCCCACCGTAACCGACCTCACTCGCATCAGAAAACCCATGAAGCTGACACGAGATAGTTCCAGAAAACAAACACTGACGAGGTACTTTAATATCTAGTAGACAATGCATTTCTCTTTGTAGACGATTCCACTGAGAAACTATTTCCCTGGGTGGAGGCTCGTCCCAATCAATTCCAGCTACCCAAAGCTTCTGAATCAGAGCTTTGGCAAAAACTGTCAAAGGTGCCAAAAAACCCAGAGGATCAAATATCCTGGCTAACTCACTCAAGATATTTCTCTTTGTGCACGAAATATCGCGAGACTCTACAACAAATGAAAATGAATCAAGAGCAGGGTGCCATTTTAAACCAAGAACTTTTACGAAATTCGAATCAGTATCGAAACTATGAGGAGTTTGGCAAAAATCTTCAGGCAACGTTGTTAACACACTAGGGTGATTGCTTGACCACTTCCTTAATTCGAAACCACCTAACTTAAATAGATCGATGAGTTGAGTCTGCAAAGTCACCGCTTCCGCTACTGAATCACACCCGGTCAAAATGTCATCAACGAAAATCTCATTTTGTAACACCGGCACGGCCAGTGGAAAATCTTGACCGTGATCCTTAGCCAATTGCTGGATCGTGCGAAGTGCTAAAAAAGGTGAACTTGACAGCCCATAAACGACACTGGTCAAATAATAATCCCCAATATTATCCTGAGGAGACTCGCGCCACAATGTCCGCTGATAATTCCAGAAACGCTCTTCGACCAAAATTTGTTGATACATTCGTTTAATGTCAGCCGTAAATACAATCCGATGAGACCGAAACAACAATAGTAATGTGCCGATGTCCTTTTGTAACTTTGGACCAACCAAAAGCTCATCATTAATCGAAGATCCATTTCGATCCTTACACCCCGCGTCAAAAACGACACGAATTCGAGTGGTGGGACTATTTGGATTAAAGACGCAAAAGTGAGGAATGTAATAATGTGATTGAGACGTTTTTGAAAACTCCTTGTTTTTGACCGGAACGAGATCTCCACAACTAATGTATTCATGCATAAACTTCTTGTAAGAATTATACAAGTCTGTATTTTGTACCAACCTTTTCTCTAAAAGCTAAAAATCTCCTAAGGGCAATTTCACGAGAATCACAAAATACGGGTTCAGGATTACGAAGTGGCAAAGGAACTATAAATCTTCCCGATGTGTCCCTTGAATAATTTTCGACAAACAATTTTTCCGCTTGAGCGTCTTCGACCGAAACGAGCGGCTGTTCTAGTGGGTCATTTTCAACTTCCCAGAACTTCTTCAAAGTTAAATCGAGAGATTGTTCCTCGGCTACGGTAAAATAAGACGAAACTGGAGAAGCCGAGGACGAGGACCGTGAAGCTACCCTTCCCATTATTACCCAGCCAAAGACGGTATTGATTAAACGAGGATCATTTTCTGACTGACTATGAACTTTGCCATCGAGAAGGATATCTGGAAAGATGTCCGCTCCTAACAAAATATCAACGCGCCCAGGTTTAGCAAAATTTGGGTCAGCTAAATTTAAATCTTTTACAAAGTCCCAATTGCGATCACCTAAATCGATAGGGGGAAGTTGACCACAAATTTTATCCAAAACAAAGGTTTCAACTTGAAAGGACATCTTTGGATTTACAGTGATTGTCAGCCGAATGCGTCCCTTTGCGACATTAGACACATTATTGAGGCCACTAATAGCGAGTTGACTATGATAACGACGCAAGCCCAAAAAGTTAAAAGCATATTCTGTCAGACAACTAATTTGACTACCGCTATCCAAAATTCCCCTGAGTGTTTGCACCTGTCCTCGAACATCTAAAACCTTCAACAAAACAGTCGACAGCAAAACAGTCGACGATTTGGTTCCTGTACGAGAAAAGGCATTAACGACAGATGGTTCTTCAGGTGATCTTATCGTCTCAGGATCGCTATTTTCTGAAGATTTTTTCGGAGTTGAAGATGTAATACTGGGCTTGGGAAAATGAAGTAACGAGTGATGTTTCACGTTGCACTGACGACACCGATACGAAGAGGGACAGTCCCTAGACTGGTGGTTTTTCTGTTGAAGACAGTTTAAACACAATTGCGACTGTTTTGCGAGAGTATAACGCTCTTGAGGAGTTTTCGACAAAAAGGATGGACATTGAGCTATAAAATGCGATCCTTGGCAAGATGAACAAGATGGAGCCAAATTGATATTAGTAGGCAACGAAACAATCTCATTTGGCTTAGGCGAAAAAGAGTTTTTTGTTGAACTCCTAGATTTTGAGTTTAAATCGATCGAGGACGAGGAATCTAAAGCACGACAATAATCTTCGAGAAATTTTACAACATCATTCAATTTTGGAATAACAGTATTAGGATTTCGGATCTCATACTGTTCGCGAGTATCTTTATCTAATTTTTGTAGCAGCAGTGTGACCCAAATTAGTTCATTTTTCTCTTCGGGCGAAATATTCAAAGCATCTAATGCCGTGTAATTTTCTCTAAACGGATCTAAAACTGATCGCAATGACGCTGCTGTCCGAAACATAATTGGCTTGAGTTTTAAAATGGCATCTACAGGGTGGGCGTAAAAGTTGGAACAAACTTTGTCTGTTAATAAATTTTCTATTTTGTCACGTTCATTTTCGAGCTCCCGAGCTGTTCCACTTTCGAGGGTGGATATTGCTCGGATCTCCTTTTCCGCTGCTATTTGGCATCATCGGTTATAATTCTCGGCCTCCCTCTGCAGGGGTCGGGTGGTGGCAGCGGAAGATCGGCGTCTTTTGGGGGCGGCTTCGGGTGGCGAATGTGCCTCAAAGTTTGGTGTCGGTAAGTAAGTCTCATGGTAAAGGATTACTTACCTGGCGGTTTATCAGGTATCCGTAACTCCATTTCGGTAGTTACGTCTGGGTTTTAATTATCATTAAATTGCGGAATATCAACAACTGTCAGATTTCGAGGTTAAATTGGTTATATTTACGAGCTAGGGGAATTGTCTGTCAATGTCAATCTGTCTGGGGGAATTTTGGTTCCGGAAGGTTCCAGAGAGGGCGCTGGTCTTTCGACAGGTTTCCGGGCCATTTTGCTTTTTTTTCCCGGTTGGCAGTTGACGCAGGAAGAGGTCGTGGACTGTGTTCCTGGTTTTGAGCGAATTCCCTAGGGAGATTACAGGAGAGATTACAGGATCACGTCCCTGGTTGGTGAGTGCCCCTTTTGCTCGGTGCCCCAACATACCGTTTGACGGGTTGTGTTGGCCTCAACGCAGAATTTCTTGCCACGCGGTCGCCGGTTGTTTGATACTGCACCCTCATTACCACGAGGTAAAATTTAATGAAATATCTCTTGTTTTAATAATTATTTTAGGGTTTTTGGGTAGGGCTTGAGTGCCCTCAGAATTGTTTGGGTAGGGCTTGAGTGCCCTAGCATTTCGCGGTTGGGTTAGGAGTACCCTTCCTCAGTGTTTTCCGTGGGGTTTGGAGACCACCCTGTGTTGGATATCTATAGGGTTGGAGATTTCCCCCCATCTTCGTGTTGTTCCGGTTAGAATATTGTTGATTGTTGAAGCACCAGTTCAGTCCATCCACTGTGGCGGATATTTTCCTCAGCTTTATTACCCGGCTGGAGGTATCGAGAGATTGAGGTAGAATCGGCCATATCTGCTCGAAGCCACCCTCAGACTAGGGGGCGACGATCTTGGCTCAGCACAGCTGTTCGCTTTAGTCCTGGTTTCCCTCCAGAGCTGCATTCATTTGGTGAGTCCGTTCCATATTAGCCCCGAAGGGCTTCGCCACTTTCGGAACTGACCCTTCGACTTACTGTCGGGGTGAATAAAAACAATCTTCGCCCTTTTGAGTTATTTTGAGTTGTTTATTTGGGCTTCACCCCCTTCATGTGTTTTATTCAATGTGAATTTGTAATTTCCTTACCATATTAATTAACTTTGCTATTTATTCGTAAATTCCTAATCTATAATTGTTGTTAATTTGGGCCTTCAGCCACTTAGTACCAGAAATATCCGTTCGTGGCGGTACTTTACGTGTGGCCGTTTATGGCCTCCGCTTAATTCGACCCTTCACGATCTTGCGCGATTATTTGCGGCATTTTGCGGTTTAGTAGGTACCTGCGGCCAGTCAATTTGCGCCCGAATTTATCGGTCAGTTAAGTTGGAGCTCCGATAAGGCTCTGTTTCGTCCGGATTGCGGTACTGCTCTGCTGTTAACATTTTTAGGATAAGAATTTATCACGAATGTAACTTAAAAACGAATCTTTGTATCGAATTGTTATATATATATGTACATAGCTTTTATGTTTGTGTGTTATTGCTAAAGCTAGCCATTCCCCTCAGTACTTAGGAGATTTATCTTGTGATTTCTGGCTTTCGACGTCGTCGCATCAGGGTTATATAAAGCCAGTGGCGTCCTTAATTTCCAGCTTCCATTAGTAGCCTGCCTATTCGCTACCTACCTCCCGTACGGGAGAAGATCCACCGCCCTGGGATCGGGCTTGCGATTTATTTTTCAGAACTCTCTTTTTTTGGTACACGCTTGACAGTTGTGGGCCCTCTTGACCAGTGGGCCTACCCTACTCCCTGCGAGAAGTAACCGTGTCAGTTTATAATCCGATTTTAATGAAATCTTGTGAGGTTGTTAATTCAACCTTTCTACGTCGAGGCCAATCATTTAATGTACCAACACTCACTTAGTTTTTGAAATATTCTTCATTAAATGGAGAGGTGACGTTTAGGGTCGCTGCAAAATTAAATCAACGGTGATGGGCCATCAGACAAGTTGCAGGAATGCACCATATTCTTCTGGCTTCAAAAGTACGCTCGTGGAACTGGAGGAGATTAAAATTTTATCTTCTAGTAATAATCGAGCCATGTTAAACAGATTAATTTGCTTGACAATCTGACAGAAGTGAATTCTAAAAGGCAACTTGACTTACAATTTCGAGTTTTTCGCGAAACTGCAGATGTTAATTAATTAATTTTTGAGTAAAAGAACAAAAAATGTCTTAATTTTTTGTTGTTACTCTGCTCAGAAAACTTCAAATATGATTCTAAGATAAAGAGAAGCAGACCATCACCGTTGATTTAATTTTGCAGCGACCCTAAATGTTACCTCTTCATTTACTGAAGAATATTTCAGAAACTAAATGAGTGTCGGTGTATTAAATGAGTGACTTCGACGTAGAAAGGTTGAGTTAACAACTTCACAAATCTTCATTGAAATCGCATTATAAATAAAAATTTTATTAGCAGCCAAAGTTTGTTCCAACTTTTACGGGCCCACCCTGTAGATGATAATTGGCGATTATTCTAGGATTATTGTATCTTTTATCTAAAATTTGCAAGGCTACGGTATAATTCGCCTGAGTTATCGGTAAAGAATGAACCAACGACAAAGCTTCACCCTTTAAAGATGCTCTCAAATGTTGGAATTTCTCCACGTCGGAGAGGTAATCTTTCAGGCCAATAACGCTATTAAACAATTCGATGGAAGGAATAAATTCTTTTATATTTCCCGCAAATGGTGGGATTACTATTTTTGGCAACGAGTTTGAATGAACAATCTGTTTATTTACGAGACCTGAATTGTTCGGGTTCTGAACCAACGATTGACTTTCCTTTTTAGGATCGTCATTTATAGTGAGATTAACACGATTAATTGAATAATATAAATCATCAATGGCCAAAACATTCTTATCCAGTAACTCAAGATCTTCCGATGTGTCGGAAGAAAACTTTTTAACATGAGAATATACCGACTGAAAATCCTGGTATAATGTTTTTGCCATGTCCAAACGCGCTAAAAACGAAATTTTTTTCGATGCATCCTTTTCGGCATCCAAAGCAACGTTACAAGTTAACGTTAATCGTTTAATTGTACTTTCTGAGATATCAATGGCTTCTTGGACAGAATACGACATTTTTCTTTATTAATTAATAAGCAAATTCGACAGGATAATAATAATTATCGAAAAGAATTATATCGAGGACGAAGCGTAATGTTTACCTCTGCAGCGCAAAAAAACGCTACCAAAAAACCGAAGCGAAGCGAGATTACCAAGAAAATCCTCGTAATAATTTAATAATTACTAGGTACGACAACGAAATTTTGCTTTTATGAAGCAAAACTTTTTTTGGTTGAGTGGACTGTAAGATATTCGAAAAAACTGAATTCTACGATCCGGCTCGAAGGACCAATGATAAATTTCGAAACGAAGACGACGAGATCTGGTTGTGACTTACCTCAAATAGTTTGTCCACCGCTCCAGACCCGGGTCCATATCCCCTATGTTCCAGAACTTTTAAATTTAAACAACGAAAAACCTTCTGTTGCGCGATTGCGAACACGATGCGATGGTCATTCACCAACGGCTTGGTGGCTACTACTCCCCCCAAAGTTCCAACCAGATAGGCGCGTAGCCACAAAAAATTTAAAACAAAATTTAAACAAAATCGAATATCTAACAAGTGTTGCAATGTGTTGTGGCTCGAAAATTTCTTGTGATAAAGCATTTGATACCAGGCGTTATAATATAGTTTTAAATAATGACACATTAGAGTTTAGTGATCAATGTAAAAATTTAGGAGTATGGTTTGATTCCCATTTGAGCTTTGAGAAACATGTGTGTAATTTATTGAGTATCTTGTCACAGTCAGTTCTCGCAGGGAGTAGGGTAGGCCCACTGGTCAAGAGGGCCCACAGCTGACAAGTGTGCACTCAAAAAAAGGAGTTCTGAAAAATAAAACGCAAGCCCGATCCCAGGGCGGTGGATCTTCTCCCGTACGGGAGGTAGGTAGCGAATAGGCAGGCTACTAATTGAAGTTGGTAATTAAGGACGCCACTGGCTTTATTTACCCTGATGCGACGACGTCGAAAGCCAGAAATCACAAGATAAATCTCCTATAAACTGAGGGGAGTGGCTAGCTTTAGCAATAACACACAAACATTAAAACTATGTACATTTATAGATATCAGTTTGATACAAAAATTCGTTTACAAGTTATAATGGTGATAATTTCATAACTTAAAATGCTGACAGCATAATCGTACCGCAATCCGGACGAAACAGAGCCTTAACGAAGCTCCAACTTAGTTGACCGGTAAATTTCGAGCGCAAATTGGACGGCCGCAGGTACCTACTAATCCGCAAAATGACGCAAATGATCGCGCAAGTTAGTGAAGGGTCGAATTAAGCGGAGGCCATAAACGGCCACACGTAAAGTACCGCCACGAACGGATATTTTTGGTACTAAATGGCTGAAGGCCAAATTAATAACAGTTAAAGATTATGAGTTTACAATTAAATGGCAAAATTTGAGTAATGTAGCAGAAAAAGACAAATTCGTACTGAATAAAACAAATTAAAGGGGGTGAAGCCCAAATACACAATTCAAAATAACTCAAGGGGGTGCAGATTGTGTTCACACCCTCCAATCCTGAGTCGGAGGGACAGTTCCGGATGTGGCGAAGCCCCTCGGTAAAAATATGGAACGGACTCACCGAATACAGCTCCGTAGGAAGGCAAGGACTGAGCGAACAGCTGTGCTGAGCCAAGATCGTCGCCCCCTAGCCTGGGGGTGGCCTCGAGCAGATATGGCCGGTCCTGTCTCAATCTCTCGATACCTCCAGCCGGGGAAGGAAAATATCCGCCACAGTGGTTGGACTGAACGAGTGCTTCAACAATCCACAATATTCTAACCGGGACAACACGAAGATGGGGGGAGAATCTCCAACCCTATAAATATAACCAACACAGGGTGGTCTTCAAACCCCTCGAAAAACACTGAAGGAAGGGTACTCCAATTCCCACCCGAAAAATGCTAAGGCACTATCCGAAAACCCTAAAATAAATATTAGAACAAGAAATCTTTCATTAAAGTTTTACCTCGTGGTAGAGGGCGTACTGTCAAACAACCGACGAAGAAATTCTGCTTTGAGGTCAACAAAACCCGACAAACGGTATGTTGGGGCACCGATCAAGGGCACTTCACCAACCTGGGGCGGAATCCTGCAATCTCCCGAGGGAATTCACACAAATACCAGGACGCCGTCTACGACCTCTTGTTACGTCAATTGCCTGACCGGAAAAGAGGTCAGAAAATGGCCGGAGGCCTGACGAAAGACACAGCGCCCTCTCTGGCACCTTCCGGAACCAAAATTCCCCCAGACAGATTAACATTGGTAGCCCAAATTCCCTAGCTCGTAGATAAAACTAACTTAACCTCGAAATCTGACAGTTGTTGATATTCCGCAATTTAATGATAATTCGGCCAAATTGGCCGTGAAACCCAGACTTAATTACCGAAACGGGGTTACGGATCCCTAATAAACCACTGGTAAGTAATTCTTTACCATGTGACTTATTTATCGACACCAAACTTTGAGACACAAACGTCGTCCGAAGCGCCCCCAAAAGACGCCGATCTTCCGCTGCCACCTCACGACCCCTGCAGAGGGAGGCCGAGAATTATAACCGATGATCCAAAGTAGCAGCGGAGAAGGAGAAACCGAGCAATATCCACCCTCGAAAGTGGAACAGCTCGGGAGCTCGAAAATGAACGTGACAATCTGTTATGCTAAGCTTAAATGCATATATCATCTTAAATATTTGTTAGATTCGTCTGTTAAATGGAAGCTATGCAATTCACTTATTTTATCGTCGATTAATTACTGCTGTATATCTTACTTTTTTTATCTGACTGAGACCTTTAAAAGCAGGTTACAAAAACTTCAGAATGTATGCTTCAGATTTTCATTTAATGTAAATTATCGTGAGCACATAACTCCGTACTATATTGAAAAGAACATTCTTAAAATTAAATATGTAATCACTATACATTTTGTCATGTTTCTTTATAAACTAATAGCATGTAAGTTACCCGCTACGTTATACAATTTGTTACATCAAAGACAGACATTTCATGACAGCAACCTGCGCTATAAACACCGCTATGATGTTCCGTTTCACCTTTCTACGAAGTTCCAGGATTCTTTTGTTTATTTGGCACCTACCCTTATCAATAGGCATATCGAAATAATAACATCTGGCTTGTCCCAGCAAAGTTTTAGGTGCAAACTATTTGTATTTTATATGAATCAACAAAGTACCTGATGATAAATTAAGATAATGTGTGCAATATCTCTGTATTAATCTACCTCTTTAGGATTAATGTTTTTTTTTTTTTTTTTTATAACAATGTATTATTACTAGTTATGTTTATTCCTGGGGGAAGTGAAAACCAACTCAAGTTGACTTCCTCCATTTGTTTGGTCAATAAATTTTATTTATTATTATTATTATTAAATCATAAAGGGTTGAAAACATGAATGTATAAATCACCTTAATTTTTCAACGAATTTGAGTTAAGGTGGTGAAATTGAAAACACAACATCCTTTAGGGCATGTGGGGGTGATGAAATAGGGGGTTGGAGATTAGGGGTTGAAACGTCCATAAAGCCCTGTAATTTGACACAGAGAAGCAATATCTTCTGCGAAACTGTGACATCTTACACACTGCACCTTCGAGAAGGGAAGAGTGAATTTTAGGAGAAATTTATCGAAGGGGATGAAAGTTAGTGGTGGAAACTCGAATTTTCACTGAATAATGTAGGGTTGAAATTAATACCATTCGATAGCTTTCCATTGATTGTACAAGATAGGTCTTAATCATAATTCGCGAAAAACGACCCTTAAAGGCGGTACAACCCCCTAACATGCCGAAACACAAAAATGCGAGAATTCAAAAACTGCTCAACGAATCAGGGCTGCAAATTTTCAATAATATAATACAAGGGGGATGAAATTTAAGGGTTGAAACTGGAAATTTTTTCATGTAAGTAGTGAAATAAAATTATGGGGTTCGATAGATTTCCGTTAATTATTGAAAAAAAGTCTTATGCTGAGTCTTCAACCTAAAACCAACCCCTACGCTACTAGCAACCCCTGAGCTCTAGCAAGCGGAGTAAATACATTTTATTTATTTTTTTGGGCTTTATTCTTCTGATTTTTGGATAAGTCGAAATCATTTTCATTAATTTTTAACCCATTCACAATTTTTCAACCCCTTTCATGATATGTGAACCCTCAAAAAGTAAAATCTACCCAGACCGCTTCTTTTTCGTGTGATTTTCGCTAGTTCTACTTTAACTACAGTTCATTTCCACCCCTCTTAACTTTTTATCTGGGGGGCTGATCACAGTGGAATTAGTTGTACATCCGGCTTGGAATTAATTCCGGAATTATGGAATTATTACGGAATTATTCTGGAATTGATGGAATTTAAAAGGAATTATTGGAATTATTTGGAATTAGCCGGAATTAGTTGGAATTAGTTGGAATTAGCTGGAATTAGTTGGAATTAGTTGGAATTAGTTGGAATTAGCTGGAATACTGGAATTATTATGGAATTATTTGGAATTGATATGGAATTAATAAGGAATTAGTTGGAATTAGCTGGAATTAATGGAACTAAATCGGAATTAGTGGAATTAGAATGGAATTAATGGAATTAGAATGGAATTAACGGAATTAGAATGGAATTAATGGAATAAGAATGGAATTAAAGGAATTAGTTGGAATTAGTTGGAATTAGGTGGAATTATCTGGAATTAGTTGGAATTAAGTGGAATTATTTGGAATTGATAAGTATATCATTTAAGAGAAATTAAAGGAATTAGTTGGAATTAGTTGGAATTGTTTGGAATTAATGGAATTAAATCGGAATTTGGAATTACAATGGAATTAATGGAATTAGGATGGAATTAATGTAATTAAACTGGAATTATTGGAATTAATTCCCGATTGGAATTCGTATTTCGTTCTGCGGTGCGTTTCCCTGACGGGTCCGCTGCATTCAGACCTTATGGTCCATTAGGCCCGCACTGTGACAGTTATCCATTTCCTACAGGAACCCCGGTTCTGCAAAGACCCAGTACTTCTGCTGTAGAAACTGAATAGTGTTAATCGGGTGCTAGAAAAGCCACCCCGCTTTGCTATATCACGGCGGGTACTTCTGCTATTTAGGGAGTTTTTATGAAGCTTCGTCCCGCGAACCCACTATAACCGGCAGGTCTTTTTGAGCCCTGCCGGATACAACTGGTTTCCTGGTGTCGAAGGCAGCTTAAAGTGTACCCTTAAAGGGTTCAGTTGAGGTATCAATTTATGTTCCTCTATGTTACAAACTGCAGACATCTTCCCCCAGTGTGGCCGACGGTTCCTGGTGGACAGCCCCATTAGCCACAACTGGTTGTTGGTGCCACAGTCCCTGAGGGTCTGCCAGTGTCACGGTACCTGTGCAGCTGTGGTATCTTTTTCAGTCCCATCAGTCACAACTAGTCCCTAGCGTCCTGCGCAGCACTATTATAACTACCCTTCCGTACAGACTGCAGACATCTTCCCCCCGTGTGGCCGATGGTTCCTGGTGGACAGCCCCATCAGCCACAACTGGTTGTTGGTGCCACAGTCCCTGAGGGTCTGCCAGTGTCACAGTACCTGTGCAGCTGTGGTATCTTTTTCAGTCCCATCAGTCACAACTAGTCCCTAGCGTCCTGCGCAGCACTATTATAACTACCCTTCCGTACAGACTGCAGACATCTTCCCCCCGTGTGGCCGATGGTTCCTGGTGGACAGCCCCATCAGCCACAACTGGTTGTTGGTGCCACAGTCCCTGAGGGTCTGCCAGTGTCACGGTACCTGTGCAGCTGTGGTATCTTTTTCAGTCCCATCAGTCACAACTAGTCCCTAGCGTCCTGCGCAGCACTATTATAACTACCCTTCCGTACAGACTGCAGACATCTTCCCCCCGTGTGGCCGATGGTTCCTGGTGGACAGCCCCATCAGCCACAACTGGTTGTTGGTGCCACAGTCCCTGAGGGTCTGCCAGTGTCACGGTACCTGTGCAGCAGTGGTATCTTTTTCAGTCCCATCAGTCACAACTAGTCCCTAGCGTCCTGCGCAGCACTATTATAACTACCCTTCCGTACAGACTGCAGACATCTTCCCCCCGTGCGGCCGATGGTTCCTGGTGGACAGCCCCATCAGCCACAACTGGTTGTTGGTGCCACAGTCCCTGAGGGTCTGCCAGTGTCACGGTACCTGTGCAGCTGTGGTATCTTTTTCAGTCCCATCAGTCACAACTAGTCCCTAGCGTCCTGCGCAGCACTATTATAACTACCCTTCCGTACAGACTGCAGACATCTTCCCCCCGTGTGGCCGATGGTTCCTGAGTCCCATCAGTCACAACTAGTCCCTAGCGTCCTGCGCAGCACTATTATAACTACCCTTCCGTACAGACTGCAGACATCTTCCCCCCGTGTGGCCGATGGTTCCTGGTGGACAGCCCCATCAGCCACAACTGGTTATTGGTGCCACAGTCCCTGAGGGTCTGCCAGTGTCACGGTACCTGTGCAACTGCGGTGTCTTTTTCAGTCCCATCAGTCACAATTAGTCCCTAGCCACAAAAGTCTGATAGGTCCAGTTGTCAACCTGTCCCTATCGCAACCGCGAGGTATTTTTTATTTTTTGTCCCTCCGTACAGACAACAGAAGTATCAGTCTTCCAGTCCCTCTGTTCAGGCTGCTAGGTCCCTAAGTCTCAGAGCAGCTATGGGTGTCTTATTCCGACCCCATTTGCTGCATTGAGGCCTCCGGTACCCTCCTAAATCTGGTCTGAAATTCCCAGTTAACCCCGGGAGTTCGGTCCGCCCTCATGGAGCCCGGCGCATGAGGGTAAGGCTATTACTCTGAGAGGGCGCCCGGTGTCTCAGAGGGGTTGGTTCGCGGTAGCGGCTTTGGTACAGACACGTGACGGTTTTAAGCCCCAGGTCTGCACGTATGGCCGTAACTAACCAGCGGACTGGCCATTCCCCTATCCACCACTAGGGGACGCGCCCGATGGGCACCCAACCGCACGGGATTGGAATTAATTGTACACAATTTTTTTGAGTGATCCTTTATCAATTTTTCAACCCCCCCAGGGTTAATTTTTTTCTAGATTCGCGCAGTTTTGCCTTTTTTCGGTAACATATTTTACTCATATATACGTTGCTCTTGCCTTTTTCACTTCTTCAACCCCCTTCGCAATATTTCAACCCCCAAAAGCCAAATTTCCATAATGGGCTTATTTTCGTGTTATTTTCTGTAATTCTGTTTAATTACGATTAATTTTCATCCTTTTTGACTTTTCATCTCCCTTTACGATTTTTCAACCCCCTAAGTGCTAATTTGGAAAAATTGCGTAATTTTGTTTTTCTTCGGTAATAAATGAACTCATTTGGATGATGATTACATTTTTCACTTTCTTCATTCCTCTTCGCAATGTTTCAACTCTTCAAACGCTAAATTCACATAATTGGGTTATTTTGGTGTTATTTTCCGTAATTTTACTTAGCCACGGTTAATCCTCAGATCTTTTGACTTTTCATCCACCTTTAAGACTTTTCAACCCCCTGAGCGGTAATGTCGTTTTTCGTCGAACGCATTAATTTGGGATTCAGTTTACCTTTTATAATTTTCCAGTTTCCTTCGCAATAAGTGCGTATTTCAACCCCCACAAAAGCATCCCCTCTCGCAATTTTTCAGCCCCGAGTGTTAATTTTTCAAAATTCTTCTAATTTTCTTTTAATTCAATTAATTCTTTTTATTTACTCATTCTTGATCATTTTCTATTTTGAAATTCTGTACCAACATTTTTTTAACAATTCGCCTTTTTGACACATCTGTGCGTTTGCGGAGGCACTACTACTAGGTGCAGATTGATAAAATCTGCACCCGATTCCACCAGTAAGACCAGCCGCACCTACATACACTGTCACAGTCAGTTCTCGCAGGGAGTAGGGTAGGCCCACTGGTCAAGAGGGCCCACAGCTGACAAGTGCATACTCAAAAAAAGGAGTTCTGAAAAATAAATCGCAAACCCGATCCCAGGGCGGTGGATCTTCTCCCGTACGGGAGGTAGGTAGCGAATAGGCAGGCTACTAATTGAAGTTGGTAATTAAGGACGCCACTGGCTTTATTTACCCTGATGCGACGACGTCGAAAGCCAGAAATCACAAGATAAATCTCCTATAAACTGAGGGGAGTGGCTAGCTTTAGCAATAACACACAAACATATAAACTATGTACATTTATAGATATCAGTTTGATACAACAATTCGTTTACAAGTTATACTGGTGATAATTTCACAACTTAAAATGATGACAGCAAAATCGTACCGCAATCCGGACGAAACAGAGCCTTAACGGAACTCCAACTCAATTGACCGGTAAATTTCGAGCGCAAATTGGACGGCCGCAGGTACCTACTAATCCGCAAAATGACGCAAATGATCGCGCAAGTTAGTGAAGGGTCGAATTAAGCGGAGACCTTAACGGCCACACGTAAAGTACCGCCACGAACGGATATTTTTGGTACTAAGTGGCTGAAGGCCAAATTAATAACAGTTAAAGATTATGAATTTACAATTAAATGGCAAAATTTAAGTGATGTAGCAGAAAAAGACAAATTCGTACTGAATAAAACAAATTAAAGGGGGTGAAGCCCAAATACACAATTCAAAATAACTCAAGGGGGTGCAGATTGTGTTCACACCCTCCAGCCCTGAGTCGGAGGGACAGTTCCGAATGTGGCGAAGCCCTTCGGTGAAAATATGGAACGGACTCACCGTATACAGCCCCGAAGGAAGGCAAGGACTGACGCGAACAGCTGTGCTGAGCCAAGATCGTCGCCCCCTAGCCTGGGGGGTGGTCTCGAGCAGATATGGCCGGTTCTGTCTCAATCTCTCGATACCTCCAGCCGGGGAAGGACAATATCCGCCACAGTGGTTGGACTGAACGAGTGCTTCAACAATCCACAATATTCTAACCGGAACAACACGAAGATGGGGGGAGAATCTCCAACCCTATAAATATAACCAACACAGGGTGGTCTTCAAACCCCTCGAAAAACACTGAAGGAAGGGTACTCCAATTCCCACCCGAAAAATGCTAAGGCACTTAAGCCCTACCCAAACAAAATAGGAGCGTTCAAGCCCTATCCGAAAACCCTAAAATAAATATTAGAACAAGAAATCTTTCATTAAAGTTTTACCTCGTGATAGAGGGCGTACTGTCAAACAACCGACGAAGGAATTCTGCTTTGAGGTCAACAAAACCCGACAAACGGTATGTTGGGGCACCGATCAAGGGCACTTCACCAACGTGGGGCGGAATCCTGCAATCTCCCGAGGGAATTCACACAAATACCAGGACGCCGTCTACGACCTCTTGTTACGTCAATTGCCTGACCGGAAAGGAGGTCAGAAAATGGCCGGAAGCCTGACGGAAGACACAGCGCCCTCTCTGGCACCTTCCGGAACCAAAATTCCCCCAGACAGATTAACATTGGTAGCCCAAATTCCCCTAGCTCGTAAATATACCCAACTTAACCTCGAAATCTGACAGTTGTTGATATTCCGCAATTTAATGATAATTCGGCCAAATTGGCCGTGAAACCCAGACGTAACCACCGAAATGGAGTTACGGATACCTAATAAACCACCAGGTAAGTAATCCTTTACCATGAGACTTATTTACCGCCACCAAACTTTGAGGCACATTCGCCACCCGAAGCCGCCCCCAAAAGACGCCGATCTTCCGCTGCCACCACACGACCCCTGCAGAGGGAGGCCGAGAATTATAACCGATGATCCAAAATAGCAGCGGAGAAGGAGAAACCGAGCAATATCCACCCTCGAAAGTGGAACAGCTCGGGAGCTCGAAAATGAACGTGACAGGGAGACAACCGAGAATAGGAAAAGCCAGCTGATCGAGTTGGGCGATTTAAAGATCCAGCTGGCCGTTATCACCGATCAAAACAAACAATTGTTGAGCGAGATAAGGATTCTCCGTGAAGAAAAAAAAAGCCAAACAAATGCGATTAAGAATTCTTTAGTTATTGACAGTAAAGGGCCTGAGAAGGCTACTGTACCCACTGGCGATGCTGCAAGCGTCACTCATGTTAACAAGACGTCCGACAACCATCAGATGAATCTGCAACAACAAATGAAGGTTTCCGAATCTAATACTGGAGCTCCGTTTTCTGTACGTCAGGTTAATCAAGCTATTAGCATGGCTTTTAATGAGATAGTCAAGAATACGAAGGCGAGTGACACGGATTCTTTTCAGCTTGTCACGTCCGGGAAAAATAAGCGCATTACAAAACCTACTGTTATCGGCTCTAAGACTGCTCCCACTGTTTCAAACACAAATGAACAACCAGGATCAAGCCTGATTGAAGACAGCGAAAGGCGTCAGTGGTTGTATGTCGGTAGAGTGAAGGCCGGTACCACTTCGGAATCGATGACAAAATATGTGCAAAATCATTGCAATATTGCCGATGTCCTCTGCTTTCCTCTGGCTAATACGGATGATATCTGTTCCTTCAAAGTTGGAGTCCGCGAGTCCCATATAAAGGAGCTGTTGGAAGCTGATAAGTGGCCTACAGGGGTGGCGGTGCGGGAATTCGTCACCTTTCCTAGGCGCAATGCTGTTAATTCGGAAAATTTTCAAGCGGCGGGTCCTGCGAACCAGGATTTTCGGAATATAACACGGCCATCTCCGATGCAGACGCAGTCGTAAGTGGACGTAATCTTGACCAGTTTTCTATTTGCCACTTTAATATTCGATCCTTGTGTTCAGCATTTAATGATCTTCGAGACTATGTATCAGAGCATAATTTTAAACTGATAGCTATTTCTGAGACCTGGTTAGATGCATCTGTTTCAGACTCCTTAATAAATTTTGAAAATTATAAGCTGTTTAGGAACGATCGTGCACAATCACGTGGTGGAGGAGTGTGCTGGTATGTACACACATCACTTAAATGCAAGGTTTTTAATAATTTCCCATTTTTCTACCATGCGTTTGAACAACTATGGTTAATCATTACCATTGCTGGAATAAGATATGCTTGTGGTGTAATTTATCGTCCTCCCAATCTTGGGATTGCTTCACTTGAAGAAATAGCCACGTCATTGACTATTGTAAGTCTTGAAGCTGATAGAATAATTTTGATGGGTGATCTCAATTTGGATTTACTTACACCTTCTAGTGCTGTCAACAACTTTCAAAATGTTTTGGATATTTTTGGATTAGTGCAGGTTGTTAAGCAACCTACTCGCATCACGGCAACAAGTGCAACTTTATTGGATATTATTTGTTTGAGTAAAGACATAAGTGCTGTCGATGTGCAAAACGACGACTTACTGGATGTTTCCGATCATTTACTCACACGGTGTGTTTTGAACATAACATCTGTTAAAGAGTCATCAAGAACAATTACCTTCAGAGATTTTTCACTCTTTGACAAAGAGCTGTTTGCAGTAGATGCAGGTAGAATAAATTGGAATTACGTCTTGAGTCTCGATAACATTGATCAACAATCAGAGTTTCTCAATGCTGCTATTTTGTTCCTCTTCGATCTTCATGCGCCTCTTAAAACCAAGAAGACTTTCCAAGGTCCAAGACGAAAACCCTACATTACCTTCACAATCCGTGAAATGATCAAGCTGAGAAATAAAGCTCTTAAGAAATACAATAACAACAGATGTTCAGCAGCATTGGCTTACTACAAAGAACTTAAGAAGTTTGTAGCTATGGCAATAAAAAGTGAAAAAAAAGCGTATTATGAATTTATGATCAAAAGAACTATGTCAAGTTCCGGGGTATTTTGGAAAAATCTCAGAAAGTGTGGAATTTATACAAAATGCAAATCTCCGATTTCTTCTGACATTACTGACGCTGATTCCCTTAATATTTTCTTCTCATCTTCCATGTCACTCACAAGTTTGAACGAATCAGTTTTTGACAAATACAAGTCAACCATCCCAGGAAGCAATTTTTCACTAAAAGAAGTCTCCCCTTCTGTTTAAATGCCTTTACACATATCATAAATGTGTCAATTAGGGAGGGTGTGGTCCCTGAGGTGTGGAAGAAGTCGATTATTACACCGATTCCTAAGAAAACTAATGTCGATACCATTGCTGACTTACGTCCCATTAGTATTCTTCCTGCAGCTTCGAAGGTCCTTGAAAGGTTGGTGTACGACCAAATAATCGAATACGCTGACTCTAACATCTTATCTTCGTCTCAACATGGTTATAGAAAACATATGGGAACTAACACGGCCTTACTGCAGTTAACTTCTGACATCTCCCGTAATATGGATCGTTCGCACGTAACACTTCTCGTTCTATTGGATTATAGCAAGGCCTTCGACACCGTTAATCATGCACTTCTTTTAATAAAGCTACGTCATTATGGATTTTGCGACCTGACGATAAACTGGTTTAGAAGCTACTTAATGGGGCGAACCCAGTGTGTCAAATGGCATAATACGGTCTCTGGTGAACTACCTATTATTAGTGGTGTCCCTCAAGGAAGTATATTAGGCCCGATCCTGTTTGCAATAGCTGTTTCCGATCTACCACTTTGCATTTCTCAGGGATCGTCTGTCATCCAGTATGTAGATGACACACAACTTTATACTAGCTGCCATCCAGCCGACATTAATTCAGCGATTTGGAGGTTTAATGAAGATTTGAAAAGTGTTAATGAGTGGTCAGTGAATAATGGCCTGTTGTTGAATCCTTCAAAAAGTGTTGCAATGTGTTGTGGCTCGAAAATTTCTTGTGATAAAGCATTTGATACCAGGCGTTATAATATAGTTTTAAATAATGACACATTAGAGTTTAGTGATCAATGTAAAAATTTAGGAGTATGGTTTGATTCCCATTTGAGCTTTGAGAAACATGTGTGTAATTTATTGAGTATCTTGTCACAGTCAGTTCTCGCAGGGAGTAGGGTAGGCCCACTGGTCAAGAGGGCCCACAGCTGACAAGTGCATACTCAAAAAAAGGAGTTCTGAAAAATAAATCGCAAACCCGATCCCAGGGCGGTGGATCTTCTCCCGTACGGGAGGTAGGTAGCGAATAGGCAGGCTACTAATTGAAGTTGGTAATTAAGGACGCCACTGGCTTTATTTACCCTGATGCGACGACGTCGAAAGCCAGAAATCACAAGATAAATCTCCTATAAACTGAGGGGAGTGGCTAGCTTTAGCAATAACACACAAACATATAAACTATGTACATTTATAGATATCAGTTTGATACAACAATTCGTTTACAAGTTATACTGGTGATAATTTCACAACTTAAAATGATGACAGCAAAATCGTACCGCAATCCGGACGAAACAGAGCCTTAACGGAGCTCCAACTCAATTGACCGGTAAATTTCGAGCGCAAATTGGACGGCCGCAGGTACCTACTAATCCGCAAAATGACGCAAATGATCGCGCAAGTTAGTGAAGGGTCGAATTAAGCGGAGACCTTAACGGCCACACGTAAAGTACCGCCACGAACGGATATTTTTGGTACTAAGTGGCTGAAGGCCAAATTAATAACAGTTAAAGATTATGAATTTACAATTAAATGGCAAAATTTAAGTAATGTAGCAGAAAAAGACAAATTCGTACTGAATAAAACAAATTAAAGGGGGTGAAGCCCAAATACACAATTCAAAATAACTCAAGGGGGTGCAGATTGTGTTCACACCCTCCAGCCCTGAGTCGGAGGGACAGTTCCGAATGTGGCGAAGCCCTTCGGTGAAAATATGGAACGGACTCACCGTATACAGCCCCGAAGGAAGGCAAGGACTGACGCGAACAGCTGTGCTGAGCCAAGATCGTCGCCCCCTAGCCTGGTGGGTGGTCTCGAGCAGATATGGCCGGTTCTGTCTCAATCTCTCGATACCTCCAGCCGGGGAAGGAAAATATCCGCCACAGTGGTTGGACTGAACGAGTGCTTCAACAATCCACAATATTCTAACCAGAACAACACGAAGATGGGGGGAGAATCTCCAACCCTATAAATATAACCAACACAGGGTGGTCTTCAAACCCCTCGAAAAACACTGAAGGAAGGGTACTCCAATTCCCACCCGAAAAATGCTAAGGCACTTAAGCCCTACCCAAACAAAATAGGAGCGTTCAAGCCCTATCCGAAAATGGGGGCATTCAAGCCCTACCTAAGAACCCTAAAATAAATATTAGAACAAGAAATCTTTCATTAAAGTTTTACCTCGTGGTAGAGGGCGTACTGTCAAACAACCGACGAAGAAATTCTGCTTTGAGGTCAACAAAACCCGACAAACAGTATGTTGGGGCACCGATCAAGGGCACTTCACCAACCTGGGGCGGAATCCTGCAATCTCCCGAGGGAATTCACACAAATACCAGGACGCCGTCTACGACCTCTTCTTGCGACAATGGCTCAACCGGCAAGAGGCCGTCAAAATGGCCGGGAAGCCTGTCGTAAGACAAAGCGCCCTCTTTCCAATCGTCCGGAACTAAAATTCCCCCAGACAGATTGACATTGGTAGCCCAAATTCCCTAGCTCGTAGATAAAACTAACTTAACCTCGAAATCTAACTTTAAGGCAAATTCGCCACCTGAAGCCGCCCCCAAAAGACGCCGATCTTCCGCTGCCACCACCCGAAACCTGCAGAGGGAGGCCGAGAATTATAACCGATGATCCAAAATAGCAGCGGAGAAGGAGATACGAGCAATATCCACCCTCGAAAGTGGAACAGCTCGGGAGCTCGAAAATGAACGTGACAACACATTAACTTGATAAACGTCTACCGAGATATACATCGCATTGATATACATCTTCCGTTGGCTTTTTAAAGTTATACGAACCTCGGTGGTGGGTGGAATGTCATTCACATGTCATGTCGACTTATTTTGCGCGCGTTTTTAACATAAGTTTCATGAAATACCTATTTCAAGGGGTGTGAAATATTTTAATGAAATGAAATTTATTTGAAATATTTCAAATGAAATAGTTCAGCTTTACAACACTAATATTAGTGGCTTTCACGATTAAGTACTAGCGAAAATGGCAATACCGAGGACATACTGGGTAATACTGACACGGGGCAGTAGTGTACAAAATTTAAGTTCGCGATCTACCCCTCGGACAATAATTAACAACAAAGATCCCTTTCAACCTCCATTGTTACTGTTTGTTGACACTGACAGTTATTGACGGGGGTTTTGACGCAAGCGAAATCCCGTTTACAAACCAACAGAACAAAAGCCTGAGACACACAACCCCCGCTTTCGTTACTTTGCAACGGGACTTTAGGTACGTATTTTTTTCAGATTATGTTAAATCCCGTAGCTCTGTGGTTTAATGGAGAACATGGAAGTGAAGACTTTAAAGCAATTGAGGAAATGTCTTTGGGCCCTTCCACGTTCGGAGAAGGACTAAAAGAACTAGTTTCTCTCGAACTAAAATGGCTCAACATCTCGACTATAATTACGTTAATCGGCTGGATATCAGTCTGTGTCTCTTTCTCACCCTTATTCGAAGACGTTGGCGATATTTTTCTGTGCATTCAGGTTTTCGATGGATTTCATTATTCCTCAATTTTGAAGTTCTTGTATTTCTTTACTTTATACGTAATGGGTTATGTTACAGCCGCATCTTGTTTGGATTTCGAATACTTTACAAGAACAATTTATATTGAGTTTCTAATTCTCAGTGAATCCCAGAACCAAATTTCTGACGAGTTTCCCATCGATGAAAGGCTAATTGACGACGGAATATATCAAGAAATTGTTTATAGAAAACTGCATTTCCACGTCCGGCAATATGTTGCCTTGGATAGGTACATTCAAAAATCGGTCGATAACCTCGTGCCCTACTTGATCCTCTTTGTCCTCGTCGGTTCTTTGACATCTTTAAACATTTGTTTTTTCCTAATGCAGGTTGGTATTATTGTAAGCTGAACTTACTAGGAATGATGGTTAATTTTTAGTACTGGCTCCACTTATCATTCCTGCAACAGCTTCGTTGGATTTGTATTGGGTTTTATTTGGTCCTACTTGTGTTAATTTTTTGCATATGCTGCCAGGGAATCATAGACGAGGTAATTATTTCTATGCTTTCCTATTTTACAACGTGTTTCAGTCAGAAAAGTTTAAAGAAGCGGTGGTGAAATCGCCTTGGGTCCTTTGGAATAAAAAAAATCGTAAAGTTATCCTGCTGATGTTAACAATGCTGGACAATAGGACGAGCTTGAAGATAGCGGGAATAGAGGCCAATTACGCGCTGATTTTGCAGATTCTAAAATTTTCTTGTAGCTATTCTCTCACTTTATATCAGTTGAAAAATTCTTAGTTAACAAAAATAGAATAAGAAAGTAATTAATTACAAAGTAGTCGAAAGTGAAAAACTCTTTTTGTATTATTTAAGGGAACAAATATAATATAATTATGATCGACTCTCCTAAGGAGTAATGAATTTTATAACATCGGGGGTTCACCGAACGGTTCTTTAAGTGTCGGTAATGTAGAAAACTTCCTCTTTTATTTCCCTTTCGTTGTTTTGTTTCTTTGTTTACCCAATAAACATTGGTAGCTGTGTAGCGAGGGGCGGTTCACTCACTAAAATGTGTACACCTACTTCGAGTACTTCGAATGCTGCGTTAAGTAAGTAAGTAAGTTTCAATTTCACCAACCTAAACCTGAAAGGCTGGTAGAACGACACCTGAAGGAGGGGGCACTAGTTCAACGACCCCTCCATCCGAACCAGCACGCATATAGAGCGTGCAAATCAACGGAGACAGCTCTCCATCAGCTTGTTTCAAGAGCTGAGGACGCTCTCCGGGTGAAAGAATGGGCGCTCGCTGCCTTTCTAGATGTCGATGGGGCTTTCAATAATCCCACCTTCGAAGCGCTGTGCGCCGCTGCGACAGAATACGGCATTGACCGGACCATCGTAAGATGGATACGGGAGATGATTAGTAAGCGTCGTATAACGGTCTCTCTACAGGAAACCAAACTGGAGGCAACAGTGTCGAGGGGCTGTCCGCAGGGCGGAGTTCTATCTCCGCTACTGTGGTCGCTACTCGTGGACGGCCTCCTAAGGGACCTGAACGGAGAAGGGTGCTACGCTCAGGCGTACGCTGATGATGTGTGCATTGTAATTAGGGGCAAGTTCCTGGGGACAGTCACAGCCATCATGCAACAGGCTCTGAACAGAGTTAGCAACTGGTGCGAGGGGCGATCCTTGTCGGTAAACCCGAACAAGATGGAGTTGCTCCTCTTCACTAGGAAAAGAAAGTTGGACACCGTAAGATGGCCAAAGCTGCAAGGGGTGACCTTGGGTCTGGCCGAGAGAGTGAAGTATCTGGGAGTAATCCTGGATCCGAAGCTTTCTTGGACAGACCATGTAGAGTCACAAACAAAGAAGGCCTGCGCGTCCTTATGGATGTGTAGGCGTTTCGCCGGCTCCACTTGGGGACTAAAACCGCAGGTGGCGTACTGGTTATACACAACCGTCGTGAGGCCTCTGGTCACGTATGGCGCCCTGGTCTGGTGGCGCTCCACGGAACGCGCTAGTACCAGGAGTGCCCTTGGGCGAGTGCAAAGGCTGGGATGCCTAATGGTGACCGGTGCTATAAGAACAACTCCCTCAGCAGCCTTGGAGGCGATCCTGGCCCTGGAGCCGCTGCACCTCAGAGTGCAGCATTCGGCCCGGGCCTCAGCCTTCAGGTTGCAGGGGATAGGAGAATGGCGAGCGGGAAGTGAGGGACATCGAAGTGCACTCGCTCTACCGGGCGCGGATGAGGCTGTCTTGCAAATGCGCAAAGACAGGATAGAGCGTCGGTTGCGCTTTAATGACCCATATACAACCAGGATCCCCTCTAGGGAAGACTGGGGCGAGAAGGGAGAAAAATTGCTCACACCGCGTGGCTTAGTCTGGTACACAGATGGGGCCAAAAACGATCTGAGCACCGGCGCAGGATTCACTGGGGGGATGCCAGAGGGACGAGTGAGCGTACCTCTTGGCAAGTACCCCAGTGTATTCCAGGCGGAAATATACGCAATTCTGGTGTGCGCTGAGGAGAACCTACGTAGGGGCTACTCTGGCAAGTACATCTACATCTGCAGCGACAGTCGGGCGGCGCTCGGGGCTCTGAACTCCGTGGAGGTGAGATCCGGCCTCGTTAACGACTGTCGAGACGCATTAACGAAGTTGGCTGGAAATAACAATTCGGTCAACCTGGTTTGGGTTCCTGGGCACTCAGGAATCGCTGGCAATGAGGTAGCTGACGAACTGGCAAGGGAGGCATCGAACATGCCATACCTGGGACCACAACCAGCACTCGCTGTGACGGAGAGTGCGTTGCGGAAGGAGCTAGGAAACTGGCTCAACAAGCAATTTCACTCACACTGGGAAAATGCACCGGGGATGAGGCAAGCGAGGGCCTTCATTTCTCGGCCCTCCTCGCCAACAGCCCAACGGTGGTTTCTCCAGTTAAGCCGAGAGCGGCTAAGGAAAGTCGTGGGCGTCCTGACTGGGCACTGCGCACTCAAACGACACCTTCATCTAATGGGACGTTCTGAGGAAAGCACTTGTAGAGTGTGCGGAGAAGAGGAAGAAACGCCTCTTCATTTGCTAACCGAATGTGGCCCGCTCGGTCACAAAAGGCTTAGGGAACTGGGGGCTGCATACCCAGCCCATGCGGAAATATACTCACTCTCTGCAGCGGATGTACTGGCCTTCATGGAAGGGACGGGGCTTCTGTAGAGAAGAGGTTGCAGTGCGGGCATAATGGATCTTAAGGTCTGAATGCAGCGGACCCGTAAGGGAACGCACCGCAGAATCGAAATACGAATACCAACCTAATCGAATTCGTTGAAAAATTGCGGTAATTTAGGAATTCATCTTTTCACAACCTCATCACTTCACCACTGATTTACAGGGGTGAGTTTATTTCTAACTGCGTGACGGGTTCCAGACCTCCACGTGCAACATGTTTGAGTGGTTTTTGTGATTCTCGCGACACCTAAATTTCATCCCTCAAAATAATCACCCCTTCACCTTCAGCCAGGGTTGGCAGAAGTTAAAACCCACTTGAGTTTTTGGGTGGGTTTTTAACACAAAGACCTCAAAACCCAAAATTCGAAAATCTCAATTTTTCACCGATTTCTTCGATGCTTTTGAAAATTTAGAGTGGCTGTGAATGTACTTCCGGTGAAGTATGATACGTGTTTCTAACTCAAAAAAAAATCGTAGATTCCGAATTCGTTGAGAAAAAGGTGTCATTCCATTTGAAAAAACAAAGTTAAGGTTATTTCCGGTTGAACCGGAAGTGGAAAAAAATCACTCTATATGAGCGCAAGTGTCCCCCTCCGTATGGGATTAGTCAACATTTTATTTCAATTCAATATCTTTATTACATCCAAAGATATTCAAGGTGGGACGTTTTAAAAATAACACCCTGTATGTATTTCGGAGGTATATTGCTGACTTAAACTGCTTTACATTTACACATTTATCTGAGAGGGCTCACTTAACTCAGCAATTTGATTGGTCAATATTCAAATGAACCAATCAAATTGCTGAGATTGACTGAGTCTCTTCAGATAATGTGTAAAGGGAAAGCGCCTTAAGTCAGGGAAACCGCAACATAAAAGAGAGATAGATGATACCGTTCTATTGCCATTGGAAGATTGTGGTGTTGCATAAGCAACGCGTTTTACTTCAGTGACAACTTGTCAAAGTGTTGTCATTATCGCCCTCACGTTCGTTCGTTGCTTTTTCTCCACATTAATAAAATCTACCTTTAGGAGATAATCATGGTTCGTCAATGGTTTTTATGTGCTATAGAAAACCAGGAAAGGGTAAGCCTAATGAAGCTGAAGAAACATATCGGTTACACACAAGTACTCTCCATTAATTTTCTACTGAAGTGACAGAACGTCAAAATTTGAATTTTAGGTTGGTATCAGGAAATTTTAGAAGGAATTTTTTTTGGTACACGCGAGTTCAAAGCGATACGTCAGAAACAGAGCTGCTTGACATGGAGAAAATTCAACCATTGGACCACCGCCGGGGGATACTAATTAAACACAAAAAATTTCATCCCTGAAACTCGCTCCTTTCAACCCCCAGCCACAAAAACTTGACTTGGAAGAAATTTAACTCTTGCACCGCCTACAACCGAAAGAGTTGAATTAAAAAAAGAGCTCCCCCAACTCACCCCTTCAACGCGCATTCATATTTCATTCATTTGTTCTAATGTTATCGTTATCTTGTGTTCATACTCTACAAGTACAAGGAAGTAATCGAAGGTTACAGAAACGAGTTACAAATAAAATGAGGAAAACTCTTAGAAAACCAGTGCCTAGGTACCTAAAAATGTTGTAGTAGATCGTGTACGTTTAAATAATAAAGATTCAGTTAAGTTTCACGATTCTTAGGCCTTAGCAAAAGCAAAAAATTATGACAAAAATCTTCAATTCTAGCTTCAATTTTTCTAGTTAAGTGGGACGCAATTCTGAAAGGCGTAAGTACTTGCACTTAGGTACTTACCTATACCTGTACCTAGTCACTCAAGGGCCTTCTAGTAAACTAAAAAACTAATTTGTACTTAGCTTTTATTACTTACAAGACTCTTCTTCTTCAGAAAATAATAAACATTACCATCAGTATAGATACCTATCTGATAAACTGACAGAATTATATTAATGTACCTATGCTAGTTTACATATCACCACCTAAAAAATATATACCGGGTGGACCAACACTATTGCCCACCTCAAAAATTGCCCTTTATTTTAAAGCTGGGACTTCGAAATTTTTACAGTGTATATGGCTACCAAGGACCCTTCAAATGAGGGCAAAAGTTTATCTGTCATGCAAAAACTGTGACGTCACGAAATTTTGAAATGTCGTTTTTCCAAGAAAAAAAAAATTTTTACCCATAAAATCGTTTTTTGGGCTAATACCTTTATGTTAAGCCCATTTTTTTAAATTTCCGTCATCAGATTAGCCAACTGTAGCAAGCTAAAAATGGTCCATTTTAATTCACAAGTCGGCCACGTAAACAATTGACTACTATGCGAGGGCTTTCTTGGATAACAGCGTACGCTTTTTTCATCTGTCACCAGTTGACAGCGACACGACGCGGCCATTGAACTGCGAAATTGTTTTTAATTTTAATAAACGTGGATGTTTGTAACGAATAATGGTGAAGTATTGGTTTAAACTGGGCATCCACCATTTAATTCGCCCACCCAAGGTGCCAGGAGAGGTTACGAACACGGACATTTTATCAGATGGCGGTGGCGGCGCGGCGTGAAGAGGGGCTCCAGTTTGTGTGAAGGGCTCCGGTTTGTGTGAGGGGGTTTTTTCAAATAGCCATTTCCATAATTCGCATTATTCCATACTTATGTAATTCCACAGGTAATTATTTTGTTGTTATGGCCTGTTTTTTAGTTGGCATTTTTAGGTTAAGTGAGTCGACTTAGTTTGCCCCGTTGAGACTAATATCGAGGACTAAGATATTCACAGCCCAGAATTTAACAGCAACTCGTGTCAAATAAGGACCAAGGAATCGTTTTGCATAACAAAATTGATATTTACATCCTCTAAATTTAACATCATCTGATCTAAATAAGGGCAAAGGAATTGTTAAACTATCGTTTCAACTAACATAATTAAAATTCAGAGATAAACTGTAGCCGAAGGTAGAAGAATTATAGCCCGATGCCATTTCTTAACTAGTTGGGTTAAATTGTTTGGTAAATTGTAGGGTGATGTAAAACCAAGTGTTTTTAGCTGGCGAAAGTGTGTTGCTGTAAAGTTGAAGTTGCAATCACAATAATTTTAATTTTTCAAGGATATAAATTGAAACTTAAATCCTGTATGATCAAACTAACAACAATAAATTGAATTTGATTGACTGATTGTGTTACATAAACTATGGTCTTTTAGCTGTTTTGGATGTCTCAGAATTGTGGATCCTTCAAATATTGTGAAAGAGCTCTACTAATCATCATAGACAAAATTGTGTACAAGGAACTTACGGCTTGTACTTACCTAAAGTGATGCATTACTCACTACCACAACCCATCACTACACAATCATCACCAAATTCACTGCACTGCAACCACTATAGCACAGATCACTTCACAAAAAGTACTTACCTGATTACAGGTACTGCTCAAAGTGGTGGCCTTCTCTTTCGATGCACATCTGAGCACGTCGCTGAAATGAATTTTGGACTGTAGCTGCTGTATTTCGTTCATTGATTGTCTGGAAGGCATCTACGAGTCGTTGCTGCATGTCTTGTCTCGTGGTTGGCTGTGTTCTGTACACAATTTCTTGCACAACTCCCCATGTGAAAAAATCCATAGGTGTGAGATCGGGAGATCTAGCTGGCCAAGCAATTGGACCACCACGGCCAATCCATTTATCTGGAAACTTTTCATCTGCCACACCACGAGCTTCTCGACTGAAATGTGGAGGCGCACCATCTTGCTGAAACCACAAATTTTGGATCACATTTAATGGCACATCTTCTAGTAAGTCATCTAATGAATTTCTTAAGAACTCTGCATACATCGCACCAGTCAGATGGCCTTCAAAAAAGAATGGACCAACTAATCGGTTGTCAATAATTCCTCCCCACATGTTCAGTGACCATATGTCTTGTGTTTTTTCTTCTCTCATCCAATGTGGGTTAACCACCGACCAATAGTGCATATTATGCCTGTTTACGTGCCCATTAGATTTGAATGTGCATTCATCGGTGAAAAGCACAAACTTGAAGAAGTCCTGATTTTCCTGCAGTTTCTCTTGGGCCCACGTGCAAAATCTCACCCTGTTCATAAAATCCTCTCCATGTAGTTCCTGATGCAGTTCGATGTGATATGCATGGAATTTGTGCCTTTTTAATATTCTTAGAATCGATGACTTACTTATGCCGCTTGATTGCTTCATTTCTCGACTGCTGACTTGGGGATTATTTTCAGCTATGTTCAAAACAATAGCTTGATTGATTTCATGAGTCACAGCGGGATTTATCACTGTCTTTTTCTTGGGCTTCAAACTGCCTGTCTCTCTAAGTTTCTCTACAATTCTTTTAAATGTTCGTCTATCTGGTTGAAGTCTGTCTGGGTAACGTTGGGCATCCAATTCTGCTGCTTGCATTGCATTTTGCTGGCATTCTCCAAAAATCAAGATCATGTCGACCTTGTCTGAAAAGGAAAGATGTTGCATCGGCATGATAAAAATTAAATGCACTCCACTAAAATAGAATAAAACTATTAATCAACACTAGGTATAGGAAATTCACCAAGATTCACTTCTACACGTAATTATAATTAACACTCACAACACAGAAAAACGCGTGAAAGCTTCCCTGGAGGGAAACCAGGATAAGAGCTGTGAAAACAGCTAACAAGAAGGTGTGTAAAACTAACTTGGAAAACACTTCTCTTCAAGAGGTTGAAGATTTCACAAAATAGCAATTTTTCTCAAAATTAGCAACCTAAACACTGCAACACTATTGTAATTCACACACTAATCACACTAGTGGGTGACTAATGATTAGCTAAAAGGGGTTGGAGGAGTTTGAGCGGGAAATTAACGCGCGTAATGAAATAAATGCGCGAAATTCAAGTAAAAATATGAAAGCCTGATTTATTAAATTTACTTAATAGGCAATTATTGTTTAATAAACGAAAGAATAATCTCAGTATTCTTAGTTCATTCTAATGACAAAAATTGAAACTCAGGCACACACACACATCTTGTTTATGCACTGGATGGCTTGTCGTGTGATCAATGATTAATTAGTCCTTATTTGCCCACCATGATGATGATTATTAAATTCCACATTGCACCTTTTTGCTTCTGCTGTTCAAATAATAACTTGAGCTTCACCAACTTCAAAGCATCAATTATTAACGTCTTGATTTTGTTTAGGAGGTACCTACGAGGTATTTGCCAATCGAAAACTGACACTTGCACCACCTTCGATTACAGTTTATCTTTGAATATGAATTATGTTATGCAAAACGATTCCTTGGTCCTTATTTGACACGAGTTGCTGTTAAATTCTGGGCTGTGAATATCTTAGTCCTCGATATTAGTCTCAACGGGGCAAACTAAGTCGACTCACTTAACCTAAAAATGGCAACTAAAAACAGGCCATAACAACAAAATAATTACCTGTGGAATTACATAAGTATGGAATAATGCGAATTATGGAAATGGCTATTTGAAAAAACCCCCTCACACAAACCGGAGCCCTTCACACAAACTGGAGCCCCTCTTCACGCCGCGCCGCCACCGCCATCTCTGATAAAATGTCCGTGTTCGTAACCTCTCCTGGCACCTTGGGTGGGCGAATTAAATGGTGGATGCCCAGTTTAAACCGATATTTCAACATTATTCGTTATAAAAATCCACGTTTATTAAAATTAAAAACAATTTCGCAGTTCAATGGCCGCGTCGTGTCGCTGTCAACTGGTGACAGATGAAAAAAGCATACGCTGTTATCCAAGAAAGCCCTCGCATAGTAGTCAATTGTTTACGTGGCCGACTTGTGAATTAAAATGGACCATTTTTAGCTTGCTACAGTTGGCTAATCTGATGACGGAAATTTAAAAAAATGGGCTTAGCATAAAGGTATTAGCCCAAAAAACGATTTTATGGGTAAAAATTTTTTTTTTCTTGGAAAAACGATATTTCAAAATTTCGTGACGTCACAGTTTTTGCATGACAGATAAACTTTTGCCCTCATTTGAAGGGTCCTTGGTAGCCATATACACTGTAAAAATTTCGAAGTCCCAGCTTTAAAATAAAGGGCAATTTTTGAGGTGGGCAATAGTGTTGGTCCACCCGGTAGAAGCTGATTTTCCCTTTAGAAGCAAACAATTTGCTAAATTGCACACGATAAGGCGAAAATGGTTATTAGAATGACTTTTATCACAGAGTGAACCGTCAAAATGACATTTATTACGACTTCATATTAAAATTGCCCAAATAGACCTATACAGTTTGTGCGACAAGGATATACTTATGCCGATTGCTTTTAGTTAACAAGAGACACAACGCTTCTAATTCTGTTATTTTAAAAATTGATTCTGTCATTTTTAAAATTCGCGATGTGCTAATTGTCTTTTGGCATTTATTTGTGTCTTGTCGTTCACGTCAGAAAGTGGGGTTTTTGTGAGATTTTCGCCCCACGTGAGACTTTGCCTTCCATCAGACAAATTCCAGAAATTGAGAGAACCACGTACGCACCTGTCCAAGGTAAAACTGCATAGGTCAATTAGCTGCGATTAAAATGCGTGCGAGTTTGAGAAGCTAAGTATGCAACTCTTGATACAAAAAGAATTAGAAGGAGAGCAATATCTCCCTTTCTTTTGGTTCCTGGACCTTCAATGGGTTAAAATAGGGAGTTAGCCAATATACCCCTATTACTATTACATATATGATGGAGAGCAGAGCTGGGCTACTCAGTATCGAAATGTACTTGAAGTACAGTACTGATTACTTTTGGTACTTAAAGTACCGGTACTTAAGTACTTTGAAAATTCGGTACTGGTACTGGGTATTTCAAGTACTTCTTAAAAGTACTTGATACTGGTACTTGAATAATTTTTTCGAGCGATGTATTTGTACTTGGTATTTTAAACCATGCGGCATCAAGTACTTAAGTATCGAGTCCGGTATGTACTGAATCTTTTACTGAAAAATGGGGGGTTTTTAGAATATTTATTAGGTTGTGGCATATCCAAGAACGACTTCACTTTGTTCATTTCTTAGAAGCCTGAAATTCGCAAAACAATACCATAAATCTTATTGAAATGGAGCACTTTTTGCGTGGTGTCGTTATCAGAACTCGAAATTATTACGGGCACGGGGTGCAGACTGCAATCCTGTCACTTTTTCATATAAATAAGATGGCACATGACATGTTTACAATCACCCTCACCGAAAACGCAGCGGTCAGGACGTCAGTCAAATGTTTTTTTGTAACATGTGCCATCTTATTTACATGAAAAATTGACAGGCAGACGGGAGCAAATGATATTCAGGGCCCCAATTTTTTTTACAAATTTGATATACCTACCGAAATTGTCGCTAGCCCGCTGTCTATAAGAGTATACTCAATAACAAGTAGATACTTGAGTACTATGTCAAGTACTTAAGTGCTGAAAGTACTTAAATACCTTATTAAATACTCAGTCTCTTATTTTACTTAAGTACTATGTCAAGTACTTAAGTATTTTATGAAGTTCATTAAATACTCAGTCCCTTATTTTACTCAGTACTTTTAAGTATTGGTACTGGTACTGGGTACTTAACGTGTGCGCACTAGTAAAGTACTGGACTTCAATTTTCAAGTACTTCTATCCAGTACTGGTACTTGATGTATATTCAAAATATCAAGTACTTATAGTACTTGATACTTAAGTACTTTTTTTCGGGACTTGGCCCAGCTCTGATGGAGAGTACGTTCCACGTGACAAGGCACACACGATCACACGAAAAACTAGTGGAGTGGATCACGTGACTCGCACTGACACCGCTTGCACTTTTCGTTACCAGTGGAAAACGCTATTACTTTTAACACTCGGTGTTAAAAGTTGCAATGCAACAACAATTAAACAAGCCCCGGCAACATATTGTCACTATGCCTTAGGGTCACGTGATGACATAAGTCTAGTTAGGTGCACAACTCAGCAGGGGTCCTTGCTTGCTAATTTTTGCAGATTTCTGTAATAGGCACTACATCTCGCTGACAACTATTTTCATGCTATAACGATATATATAAGCTCACACGATCTGTCAAGGAACCTGTGTATATATGGTTATAGGATGAAAATAGTTGCCAGTGAGATGTAGTATTACAGAAATCTGCAAAAATTAGCAAGCAACGATCCCTGCTGAGTTGTGCACCTAACTATATACTTATGTCATCACGTGACTCGCATAAACTAATAATAAATACGAAAACTTTTGCTTTCAAACTTATTGTTTGTAGAAAAAATAGTGTATGTGAGTGAAAAAAAAACTTTTCTTCCAAAAGAGAACTTGAACAAATATTATAACTCGAAAACACTTTAATAAAAAAATTACAGCAAATCCTCTTCAGATCGAACATACTCCCCGATATCAGCTTGATGAAAACACACCGAAGTCAGTGGATCTGCATGTTTACACTCGGCAGTCGACCTCGCAGCAACCCCGAACCCCAAAGGCAGATCAGACATGCTGTAAACAACAACCCCCTGATACTTCTCCGTACTTTCACTGATCCTCCCCAGTCCAGCCTTCGAGACGTGATTCCCGTACAAAAATTGCTGCTCGGCACTCGCCTTCAACCAAATTTTACTCTAAAGCAAAAAATCAGCATTACAACTTCACAAAGTTGGTACCCATGTACCTGAGCATAGGGGGCCAAATAGTTCAAGGCTGTGATGTGAAGTCGGAACTTATTTGACTTGGTGAACTTCCCGAAGCAGGTTCCTAGGCACACCATCTGCTCCGGGGGGATGTTTTCAGAGAGTTTTAAGATTCTTTCGGAGACGTAGTAGATTCGGTCCTTTTGCTCCCGGAAACAGTAAATGCCATCCGGTCTTTCGATTAAAAGTTTCACATTTGGGCCAATGCTGAAAATCGTTAATTTTAATGTAAAAAACTGTTAAATGTTGAAACTTGCTATTTTGCTAGCTTTTCGAATAATAATTTGGTTCTTTCTTCGGATAATCGCTTCATTTAGAGAAAAAACGTGACTGTTTGAGGTTAGACAGAGCTGACAAGTGACAGTTGATGTGACAGCTTCTTCTGTCAACTTGTGTGAAGTTAGCGCCACCAAACCCGTTTCACACTGTAGAAATACGGAGGTTAGAAGTGCGTGTATTGTTGGTTGCATCCACTAGGGGCTGCCCTGTATTGATTTTTTAGTACGAAATATCATAATTTATCCATCAATCCATCACCGCATTACAACATTTAACATTTCCACAAATATCAAAATAGTCCTCCCACCCAATATAAGACAAATTCTTACAACCCCTACCGTAATTCTAAGACGCTTAAAGTTTTTAAAATTTTCAGAAAAAAAACTTTGTTGCAATAGCAAATTGTCACTTGGGGTCAACTTTACTTTAGCGGAAACCAGGGGGCTATGCACTTGGAATTAGTTGTACAAAAGTTAGGAATTAATGGAATTTTTTTTGAATTTTTTTGGAATTATTGGAATTTTCATGGAATTATTGGAATTTTAATAGAATTATTGGAATTACTGGAATTTTCTTGGAATTATTGGAATTTTTTTGGAATTATTGGAATTTTTAAGTGATTCTAATGGAATTATTGGAATTATCTTGGAATTAATATGCCTAACGCGCATGCGCACCAAGGTTACCTGCGTCCAGACCTGCGCACTTTCACAAGCTCACGGTGACAGCTATGACATTTCGAATGAAGTGAGGCGAGGTTCGAGGTTATGTTTACAAATTATTTTTTTGAAGAAAAAGAGGGCAATGAAGATTTTGTAAGGGTAGTTGTCGGTGAGAACACACAACCTTTTCTCGTTAAAAAAACTTGGTTAGTTTGGTTATTACGAAAAAACTCGAGAAGGGTCCGTTCTGATAGGTTGCACAGGTTTAAAAATTGAATTAATTACCTATCTTTTGTCAAAAAATTGTACTTCTCTTTCTAATTGTAAGATTAAATGAAATGATCGAAAATGTGTGTCTTCTTTGTGGCCCAAAAAATTATACAGGGTGGGTAATTTTTCGATGCTCACCATTGGGATCTCCTAAACGGTAAAAAATACGGGATCGGTCAAATTAGAGAAAAGTTGTGCTATTTCTTGGCGATTAAGAATCTGAAGAGAATTCTCCGATATTCTGATTCGTTCCTGAGTTATCACAAAAAATCTGAAAATTGTCAATTTAAAAAGAAATAATATCTCCCTAACGATTGAAGTTATTTAAATGAAACTTGGAACTTTTATATTTTTGACAGCTGTCAGTTGACTGATATTAACAGAAATTTTCTAGGCCTTCTAGATTTTGAATAGACAGTCAACTTTCCTTTTTATTATGGGCGCCATATTGAATTTTAACATACCTCCGGATACACAGAAAAATTAGTTTCTCAAAAATGTAACCAACATTGACGTTTTTGAAAAAATATGTGAAAGCCTGAGTTACACGGCGGCAAGACGTACTTTATTATTGTTAAATTCAATTGTTTTCACATATGTTATAAGAGATTGAAGTAGTCGGCGTACTTTTTCGCATTTGTTTTTCATCTAAGTTTAAGCTGATTTTACAAATTATTCATACCAATTTTCAAATTCTGACATCTGTCAAAAAAGTTCATGTTGACTACATTTTTGAAAAGCAAGTTTCCGAGATGCTAATGGTGAGCATCGAAAAATTACCCACCCTGTATACCTATAGGTCTCGATATATCTATACATATTTCTTGTAGAACAAAAAACCGCTGTTGAAGCTCTTTAAATTAGTACCTTGGTTGATGGTTGCTAATGGTGTAATCTGAAATGTATCTACTAAATCGTGGCTCTTGGGAATGATAGCAATTCTGTCGTCATTTAAATTGCCGCCTATTTGGTACGCATGCGCAAAGGGACTGAATTATTGGAATTTTTTTGGAATTATTGGAATTTTTTTGGAATTATTGGAATTTTTTTGGAATTATTGGAATTTTTTTGGAATTATTAGAATTTTTTTGGAATTATTGGAATTTTTGAATTTTTTACAGGAATTATTGGAATTATGTGAATTTTTGTGGGATTATTTGGAATTTTTTTGGAATTGAATTTTGTTGTACAAAGAAAAAGAGACTGCATAACCCCCTGGCGGAAACCTTGTATGAACTCAAACTGCATATATTCCCGTTCAGAATGAGGAGCTGAGTACAACGGTACCCGATTTTTCTTGCGCAAACGCACCGTTGCCAAGTTACAGGTTTCCGCTAAACTAAAGTCTATAGGGACTTTACTTTAGCGGAAACCACGTAGTACACGTTAAAACTTTACATATTCTGGTTGAGAATGACATGCTGATTTCAACGGCACGTCATTTTTCTTGCGCAAACGCACTGTGGCCAAGTTTCCCCTATTTTTATGAGGTTCTTATGTAAATACTTTATCGAAAACCATGCAATATATCTGGGAACGAAACGACACAAAAATACGTACAGATCCTCTTCCCGATAGGGTTGCCACCTGTCCGGGTTTGACCCGGACAGTTCGGCTTTGAGGTTCGTGTCCGGTGTCCGGTCCGGTTTGATGAAATGTCCGGGTTGTGCGTTCGTTGTGAAATTGCTGCGAACAGAATTCTGTAAATTCGCCAATTTTTAAAATACGCGCGCAAACTTGCCAATAAGTCAATTTTTAATTCTTTCAACGTCTAATGATTAATGACAGCGATGTCAAATCAACTGTGATGTGATGTGAAACAGCAAATAAATATAAAGTCGATATTTTTTTGACCTGACTTTGGTATTAAACAAGTTTGATCGAGGCTTTTGAATTTATGGTTACGTTGCAAATATAATTGAGTAAACTGAAAAGTATGGTTTATTTAAAACCAAATAAAAACATTTTCCAAGGGTGTTGCAGGATACGCTTATTATACAATAGATGAGAGATTTCTTGGCTTTAAAACCTGTGGATAAAGCACAGTATACTATTCGTGTGTAATGACTATTGCTCCCTCGGATGACTTATGGCATAAAGGTCATCCTCGCGAGTAATAAATTTTATTAAACACTCGTTGAATAATATACCATTTTTTCTTTAGTTACATATTGGTTTTAGAACCATATTTTTCGGTTTACTCACTTCTGCTATATGTATAAGCACGCACTACATTCACTAGGTATATTTTATTTGCAATATTTTATTTGTTTCTTTTTGGTGAAGCTATTCGCGAAAGTCAGCTGCTAATAGATGGCATTGCTAAACTAAAAAATGGCCGTCTGACGAGGCCGGGGAGCCGGAGGCGGAAATTCTAGGTGACGTGCCTGACAGTGTGAGTTGGTGACATCAGTGACATCGCTACGTGGATTTTTTTTAAATCAAAGTTTTCCTGGATTTACAATGTTCCACTTAAGTACACAAAACGTAAAATTCCACAGAATTATTCCCAAAATTCCGAATCAGCGAGAGAATGTCTCCGAACAAAACAACTACCTAACCTCGCAATTGACAACTGACTGACGTAAGCCGAAATTATGATGACGGACGTTTAAAAGTATTTCCGTATCCGGTCTCTCAGTGTAGTTAAAGTATTGCCACCAGATGTCAGACACTTTATTATTATCATTAATATTATTATTGTCCGGGTTACGCAACTTCGCAAGGTGGCAACCCTACTTCCCGACCCTATGACACAGATCAATGAGTAGTGTTTCTTATCGCTCAGCTTAATATCGATATTGTAAAAATTTAGTTTAGGTATTTTATGGTGACAAGGAGATAACTTTCCATATGGTTTCACTAAACGTATCCATTTTTATATGGAGCCTCAAATACTCTTCCCCACCCTAAAACACAGGTCAATAAGTAGTATTTATTACCTACTTTTCGCTTAGCCTAATATCGTTGTTAAAAAAAAAGTCAGTGAGAAGATCAGGCGAAGACAATCATTTATTGTCATTCAGTCGCTCCATATAAAAATGGATACGTTTGGTGACACCATATGGAAAGTCTTGTCAACTAAAATACCTAAATAATATTTTTACAATATCGATATTAAGCTGAGCGATGCGAAATACTACTCATTGATCTCTGTCATAGGGTCGGGAAGAGGATCTGCACGTATTTTCGTGTCATTTCGTTCCCAGATATTGCATGTTTTTGCTATAGGTCGTGTAAGCGTGACGTCATGACGCCATGTATGGCCGTATGCGCAGTCATTTTTTGACCGCTGACAGAATTTACTTGAATGTCTACTGTCAGTTATGTGTCATTTATCATCATTGTAGGTTAAAATAGCACGTGGTAAACGTGAAAGGTCCCAGATTCTGTTGACAGTAGTGACAGATGAGGTATAAATGAACTAGAAATGACACAGGATCAACGCATGCGCATATAATAATATATAAACCCCCACCAGTGCCATAAAGTACCTATAGTACCTACCATAAAAACTTCATAAAACCAGTTGAAACTTGGCCGCAGTGCGCTTGCGCAAGAAAAATGACGTGACGTTGAATCAGCTCGTTATTCTCAACCAGAACATACAAAATTTTAACGTGCACGTGGTTTCTATAGGGACTTAGCGGAAACCTGTGACTTGGCAACGTTGCGTTTACGCAAGAAAAAACGGGTACCGTTATACTCAGCTCATCATTCTCAACGGAAGTATGTGCAGTTTTAGTGCTAACAAGGTTTCCGTTAAAGTAAAGTTAACCCCGTCCGTACGGACTTCAGTTTAGCGGAAACCTGTAACTTGGCAACGGTGCGTTTCCGCAAGAAAAAACGGGTACCGTTGTACTCAGCTCATCATTCCGAACGGGAATATGTGCAGTTTCAGTACATATACGGTTTCCGCTAAAGTAAAGTTAAGCCGTCACTTGTAACTGACAATTGTTACTTGCAACCGACAATTGTCACTTGTAACTAACAATTGTCACTTGTAACCGACAGGGTAACCGACGATTGTCACTTGTAACCGACAATTGTCACTTGTAATAAAACTCGTGTGATTTCAGAGATTTTTGTTTTTTTTCTCAGTTTCTAGAAAATAACAAAAATGTAAGGATTTATGATCTCGAACAATAATTTGGTTCTTTCTTCGGATAATCGCTTCATTTTTAAAGAAAAAACGTGACTGTTTGAGGTTAGACAGAAGTGTTTGCTTTGCTGACAAGTGACAGTTGATGTGACAGCTCTTTCTGTCAACTTGTGTGAAGTTAGTGCCATTTCACACCAAGCCAGTCCAGTTCAGTCCACTTCAGTCCAGTCCAGTCGCGTCGGACGCAGCTAGACTCAACAAAGCTGATAACCATTTGAATTACGGTAGTAGCACGGATTCGCTTTCACACCGGGCCAGTCGCGTCAAATCAGTCCAGTCAAGTCGCGTCAGTGACTGGCTTGGACTCAGCTGGTCGAATTTTAAAGCCAGTCTAGATCAGTCGTGGGCGAGAAACCACGTGAAATAATGAACGTAGAAAAACTAATTGGCCTAGTTCAGAATCATAAGGCCATACTATCCTAAAAATGCAAAACACCGTAATAGAGATTACATTTCCGGGTTGTGGAGGAATTTCGCACGCGAATTGAACGAATTAAATGAATCCTAAATCGTCTCCTTTGTTGCCTTCTTTTCCGTCTTATGTAGAGACGACGCGAAATTGCCAGTTCGATAAACGTGTTCATCTTCTATCAGCTTTAGCACGCGACTATGGCCTGTCCTGACGGCGGACGACGGGCTCAGTGTGAAAGCGTTTGACTGGCATGACGTGACTGGCTCGGACGCGACTGGACTGGACTGAACTGGACTGGCTTGGTGTGAAATGGCACTTAGCGCCACCAAACCCGTCTCACACTGTAGAAATAAGGAGGTTAGAAGTGCCTGTATTGTTGGTTGCATCCACTAAAAGCTGCCATGTATTAATTTTTTACTACGAAATATCAAGGAAATATCATAGTTTATCCATCAATCCATCACCGCATTACAACATTTAACGTTTCCCCAAATATCAAAATAGTCCTCCCACCCAATCAGGCTTATTGCGGTGAACATTGTAATGTTCCAATACAAATTAAAAAATTAAAATTTTCAACATTGGCAAAATTCAAGAATTGAATTGACTCCTAGTTTCGTGACTTATTAATATTATTTCAATAATTGGCAATTAGTTTAATTATTTTAAAATTTTAATGAACAACCAATAAAGTGAAGTATGTGGAGCAATACTACCAACAGCGTATTTTCTGGTGTTTTTGGTACAAAGTTTAGGAAATTTCTGGGCTTTAGGTCTTTAGCAGGCGGGGCATACGTCAACGTCATAATACATAACCTTATATTCTACTCAATTCCCTCCACAATTTTCCAACGATCTCTGAATTTCCCTCCAGCATAAAACGCAGTTTGTGCCATTTGTGCAATCATCAATTACGCAATTTTGAGGCAAGTCAGTTTTGCAATAGTTTCCGGTCTTTTTAGCTCCAATAATCCCTGGAAAGCCGTTGACAAATTCATAAATTTTCGTTTTTGATCAGCTTTTTCTGCATTAGTTGTTGGAAACTTCACTAAATGACCAAAGTGTTCATTGAGAACATTAGTAACAAGTTCAATGCTCTTGCTAACTGATGTTTGGCACATAGGAAAATTCATGTCTTGCCCTACGGATTTTTGATAACTTCCTTGTGAATAAAAGTGAAGAGCACAAAGCACAATTAAACTGATTGGTAGAGATATTTCTTTCGCATTTGTTCCGGAAAATGTGGGCTCATTTGCTGAATTAGAAAAAACGCAGTATCTCGTCTTATTCTGTATAATCTCCTAAAAAATGCTTCAGGTATGGAAAATGGATCGGAAGCATCTACACCTTTTCCAGTAGTAGTTCAGAAAGCGTCAATTGAATTTCAGAATAGTCAGTTGAATTTCAGAATCCGTCAATTGTAGTTCAGATTAATCAATTCAAATTCAGAATGCGTCAGTTGTATTTCAGAATAGTCAAATGAATTTCAGAATACGTCAATTGAATTTCAGAAAGCAGCAATTGAAATTCAGAATCCGTCAATTACAATTGCATTTGATGCTTTCTGAAATTCAATTGACGTATTCTGAAATTCATTTGACTATTCTGAAATACAATTGACACTCTCTGAATTTGAATTGACTAATCTGAACTACAATTGACGGATTCTGAAATTCAAGTGACAATTCTGAAATTCAACTGACGCTTTCTGAAATTCAATTGACGCTTTCTGAACTACTACTGGAAAAGGTGTAGTAAGGCTCTTTTCTGTATTCTAACCTGTGCCCAGCGCAGGATTATAATATGTGAAGAAAAACATTTTTTCACCTAAACCATACCTTTTCTTCTTCTTCCCTTACAGCCCTTATCAATAAAATAACATTCAAATCCATTTTTCTAAAGATTTTTGAGAGAAATTGCAGATTAAAACAACATTGAGAACTATTCAGACTCACACTAGCTGATTTAAATTCAATTATCTGAATAGTTTTCAATAATGGAAAAACTATTAATTATTAGTTGTCCACGGTATTCGCCATTAGTTCAAATATTGGAAATTTATAGATTATTAGCAAAATGCCAATAATTAAAAATCCACCACAAGCCTGAATATAAGATAAATTCTTACAACCTCTACCATAATTTTAAGACGCTTAAAGTTTTTAAAATTTCCAGAAAAAAAACTTTGTTGCAATAGCAAATTGTCACTTGTAATACCTACAACTCGTGTGATTCCAGAAATTTTTGGGTTTTTTTTCTCAGTTTCTAGAAAATAACGAAAATGTAAGGATTTATGCTCTCGAACAATAATTTGGTTCTTTCTTCGGATAATCGCTTCATTTTTAAAGAAAAAACGTGACTGTTTGAGGTTATACAGAATAGTTTGCTTTGCTGACAAGTGACAGTTGATGTGACAGCTCTTTCTGTCAACTTGTGTGTGAAGTGAGCGCCACCAAACCCGTCTCACACTGTAGAAATACGGAGTGCCTGTATTGTTGGTTGCATCCACTAGAGGCTGCCCTGTATTAATTTTTTAGTATAAACAAAATATCATAGTTTATCCATCAATCCATCATCGCATTACAACATTTAACATTTCCCCAAATATCAAAATAGCCCTCCCACCTTACCGTAATTTTAAGACGCTTAAAGTTTTTAAAATTTTCAGAAAAAAAACTGTTGCAATACCTAGCAAATTGTCACGTGTAACTGACAATTGTCACTTGTAACCGACAATTATCACTTGTAACCGACAATTGTCACTTGTAACCGACAATTGTCACTTGTAACCGACAATTGTCACTTGTAATACAACTCGTGCGATCCCAGAAATTTTTGTTTTTTTTTCTCAGTTTCTAGAAAATAACGAAAATTTATGCTCTCGAATAATAATTTGGTTCTTTCTTCGGATAATCGCTTCATTTAAAGAAAAAACGTGACTGTTTGAGGTTAGACAGAATAGTTTGCTTTGCTGACAAGTGACAGTTGATGTGACAGCTCTTTCTGTCAACTTGTGTGAAGTTAGCGCCACCAAACCCGTCTCACACTGTAGAAATACGGAGTGCCTGTATTGTTGGTTGCATCCACTAGAGGCTGCCCTGTATTAATTTTTTAGTATAAACAAAATATCATAGTTTATCCATCAATCCATCATCGCGTTACAACATTTAACATTTCCCCAAATATCAAAATAGTCCTCCCACCTTACCGTAACTTTAAGACGCTTAAAGTTTTTAAAATTTTCAGAAAAAAAACTTTGTTGCAATAGCAAATTGTCACTTGTAACTGACAATTGTCACTTGCAACTGACAATTGTCACTTGTAACCGACAATTGTCACTTGTAACCGACAATTGTCACTTGTAACCGACAATTGTCACTTGTAATACAACTCGTGCGATCCCAGAAATTTTTGTTTTTTTTCTCAGTTTCTAGAAAATAACGAAAATTTATGCTCTCGAATAATAATTTGGTTCTTTCTTCGGATAATCGCTTCATTTAAAGAAAAAACGTGACTGTTTGAGGTTAGACAGAATAGTTTGCTTTGCTGACAAGTGACAGTTGATGTGACAGCTCTTTCTGTCAACTTGTGTGAAGTTAGCGCCACCAAACCCGTCTCACACTGTAGAAATACGGAGTGCCTGTATTGTTGGTTGCATCCACTAGAGGCTGCCCTGTATTAATTTTTTAGTATAAACAAAATATCATAGTTTATCCATCAATCCATCATCGCGTTACAACATTTAACATTTCCCCAAATATCAAAATAGTCCTCCCACCTTACCGTAACTTTAAGACGCTTAAAGTTTTTAAAATTTTCAGAAAAAAAACTTTGTTGCAATAGCAAATTGTCACTTGTAACTGACAATTGTCACTTGCAACTGACAATTGTCACTTGTAACCGACAATTGTCACTTGTAACCGACAATTGTCACTTGTAACCGACAATTGTCACTTGTAATACAACTCGTGCGATCCCAGAAATTTTTGTTTTTTTTCTCAGTTTCTAGAAAATAACGAAAATTTATGCTCTCGAATAATAATTTGGTTCTTTCTTCGGATAATCGCTTCATTTAAAGAAAAAACGTGACTGTTTGAGGTTAGACAGAATAGTTTGCTTTGCTGACAAGTGACAGTTGATGTGACAGCTTTTTCTGTCAACTTGTGTGAAGTTAGCGCCACCAAACCCGTCTCACACTGTAGAAATACGGAGTGCCTGTATTGTTGGTTGCATCCACTAGAGGCTGCCCTGTATTAATTTTTTAGTATAAACAAAATATCATAGTTTATCCATCAATCCATCATCGCGTTACAACATTTAACATTTCCCCAAATATCAAAATAGTCCTCCCACCTTACCGTAACTTTAAGACGCTTAAAGTTTTTAAAATTTTCAGAAAAAAAACTTTGTTGCAATAGCAAATTGTCACTTGTAACTGACAATTGTCACTTGCAACTGACAATTGTCACTTGTAACCGACAATTGTCACTTGTAACCGACAATTGTCACTTGTAACCGACAATTGTCACTTGTAATACAACTCGTGCGATCCCAGAAATTTTTGTTTTTTTTCTCAGTTTCTAGAAAATAACGAAAATTTATGCTCTCGAATAATAATTTGGTTCTTTCTTCGGATAATCGCTTCATTTAAAGAAAAAACGTGACTGTTTGAGGTTAGACAGAATAGTTTGCTTTGCTGACAAGTGACAGTTGATGTGACAGCTTTTTCTGTCAACTTGTGTGAAGTTAGCGCCACCAAACCCGTCTCACACTGTAGAAATACGGAGTGCCTGTATTGTTGGTTGCATCCACTAGAGGCTGCCCTGTATTAATTTTTTAGTATAAACAAAATATCATAGTTTATCCATCAATCCATCATCGCGTTACAACATTTAACATTTCCCCAAATATCAAAATAGTTCTCCCACCTTACCGTAATTTTAAGACGCTTAAAGTTTTTACAATTTTCAGAAAAAAAACTTTGTTGCAATAGCAAATTGTCCCTTGTAACTGACAATTGTCACTTGTAACTGACAATTGTCACTTGTAACCGACAATTGTCACTTGTAATCGACAATTGTCACTTGTAACCGACAATTGTCACTTGTAATACAACTCGTGCGATCCCAGAAATTTTTGTTTTTTTTCTCAGTTTCTAGAAAATAACGAAAATTTATGCTCTCGAATAATAATTTGGTTCTTTCTTCGGATAATCGCTTCATTTAAAGAAAAAACGTGACTGTTTGAGGTTAGACAGAATAGTTTGCTTTGCTGACAAGTGACAGTTGATGTGACAGCTTTTTCTGTCAACTTGTGTGAAGTTAGCGCCACCAAACCCGTCTCACACTGTAGAAATACGGAGTGCCTGTATTGTTGGTTGCATCCACTAGAGGCTGCCCTGTATTAATTTTTTAGTATAAACAAAATATCATAGTTTATCCATCAATCCATCATCGCGTTACAACATTTAACATTTCCCCAAATATCAAAATAGTCCTCCCACCTTACCGTAACTTTAAGACGCTTAAAGTTTTTAAAATTTTCAGAAAAAAAACTTTGTTGCAATAGCAAATTGTCACTTGTAACTGACAATTGTCACTTGCAACTGACAATTGTCACTTGTAACCGACAATTGTCACTTGTAACCGACAATTGTCACTTGTAACCGACAATTGTCACTTGTAATACAACTCGTGCGATCCCAGAAATTTTTGTTTTTTTTCTCAGTTTCTAGAAAATAACGAAAATTTATGCTCTCGAATAATAATTTGGTTCTTTCTTCGGATAATCGCTTCATTTAAAGAAAAAACGTGACTGTTTGAGGTTAGACAGAATAGTTTGCTTTGCTGACAAGTGACAGTTGATGTGACAGCTTTTTCTGTCAACTTGTGTGAAGTTAGCGCCACCAAACCCGTCTCACACTGTAGAAATACGGAGTGCCTGTATTGTTGGTTGCATCCACTAGAGGCTGCCCTGTATTAATTTTTTAGTATAAACAAAATATCATAGTTTATCCATCAATCCATCATCGCGTTACAACATTTAACATTTCCCCAAATATCAAAATAGTCCTCCCACCTTACCGTAACTTTAAGACGCTTAAAGTTTTTAAAATTTTCAGAAAAAAAACTTTGTTGCAATAGCAAATTGTCACTTGTAACTGACAATTGTCACTTGCAACTGACAATTGTCACTTGTAACCGACAATTGTCACTTGTAACCGACAATTGTCACTTGTAACCGACAATTGTCACTTGTAATACAACTCGTGCGATCCCAGAAATTTTTGTTTTTTTTCTCAGTTTCTAGAAAATAACGAAAATTTATGCTCTCGAATAATAATTTGGTTCTTTCTTCGGATAATCGCTTCATTTAAAGAAAAAACGTGACTGTTTGAGGTTAGACAGAATAGTTTGCTTTGCTGACAAGTGACAGTTGATGTGACAGCTTTTTCTGTCAACTTGTGTGAAGTTAGCGCCACCAAACCCGTCTCACACTGTAGAAATACGGAGTGCCTGTATTGTTGGTTGCATCCACTAGAGGCTGCCCTGTATTAATTTTTTAGTATAAACAAAATATCATAGTTTATCCATCAATCCATCATCGCGTTACAACATTTAACATTTCCCCAAATATCAAAATAGTCCTCCCACCTTACCGTAACTTTAAGACGCTTAAAGTTTTTAAAATTTTCAGAAAAAAAACTTTGTTGCAATAGCAAATTGTCACTTGTAACTGACAATTGTCACTTGCAACTGACAATTGTCACTTGTAACCGACAATTGTCACTTGTAACCGACAATTGTCACTTGTAACCGACAATTGTCACTTGTAATACAACTCGTGCGATCCCAGAAATTTTTGTTTTTTTTCTCAGTTTCTAGAAAATAACGAAAATTTATGCTCTCGAATAATAATTTGGTTCTTTCTTCGGATAATCGCTTCATTTAAAGAAAAAACGTGACTGTTTGAGGTTAGACAGAATAGTTTGCTTTGCTGACAAGTGACAGTTGATGTGACAGCTTTTTCTGTCAACTTGTGTGAAGTTAGCGCCACCAAACCCGTCTCACACTGTAGAAATACGGAGTGCCTGTATTGTTGGTTGCATCCACTAGAGGCTGCCCTGTATTAATTTTTTAGTATAAACAAAATATCATAGTTTATCCATCAATCCATCATCGCGTTACAACATTTAACATTTCCCCAAATATCAAAATAGTTCTCCCACCTTACCGTAATTTTAAGACGCTTAAAGTTTTTACAATTTTCAGAAAAAAAACTTTGTTGCAATAGCAAATTGTCCCTTGTAACTGACAATTGTCACTTGTAACTGACAATTGTCACTTGTAACCGACAATTGTCACTTGTAACCGACAATTGTCACTTGTAATACAACTCGTGCGATCCCAGAAATTTTTGTTTTTTTTCTGTTTCTAGAAAATAACGAAAATTTATGCTCTCGAATAATAATTTGGTTCTTTCTTCGGATAATCGCTTCATTTAAAGAAAAAACGTGACTGTTTGAGGTTAGACAGAATAGTTTGCTTTGCTGACAAGTGACAGTTGATGTGACAGCTCTTTCTGTCCACTTGTGTGAAGTTAGCGCCACCAAACCCGTCTCACACTGTAGAAATACGGAGTGCCTGTATTGTTGGTTGCATCCACTAGAGGCTGCCCTGTATTAATTTTTTAGTATAAACAAAATATCATAGTTTATCCATCAATCCATCATCGCGTTACAACATTTAACATTTCCCCAAATATCAAAATAGTCCTCCCACCTTACCGTAATTTTAAGACGTTTAAAGTTTTTACAATTTTCAGAAAAAAAACTTTGTTGCAATAGCAAATTGTCCCTTGTAACTGACAATTGTCACTTGTAACTGACAATTGTCACTTGTAACCGACAATTGTCACTTGTAACCGACAATTGTCACTTGTAATACAACTCGTGCGATCCCAGAAATTTTTGTTTTTTTTCTGTTTCTAGAAAATAACGAAAATTTATGCTCTCGAATAATAATTTGGTTCTTTCTTCGGATAATCGCTTCATTTAAAGAAAAAACGTGACTGTTTGAGGTTAGACAGAATAGTTTGCTTTGCTGACAAGTGACAGTTGATGTGACAGCTCTTTCTGTCAACTTGTGTGAAGTTAGCGCCACCAAACCCGTCTCACACTGTAGAAATACGGAGTGCCTGTATTGTTGGTTGCATCCACTAGAGGCTGCCCTGTATTAATTTTTTAGTATAAACAAAATATCATAGTTTATCCATCAATCCATCATCGCGTTACAACATTTAACATTTCCCCAAATATCAAAATAGTCCTCCCACCTTACCGTAATTTTAAGACGTTTAAAGTTTTTACAATTTTCAGAAAAAAAACTTTGTTGCAATAGCAAATTGTCACTTGTAACTGACAATTGTCACTTGTAACCGACAATTGTCACTTGTAATACAACTCGTGTGATTTCAGAAATTTTTGTTTTTTTTCTCAGTTTCTAGAAAATAACGAAAATGTAAGGATTTATGCTCTCGAATAATAATTTGGTTCTTTCTTCGGATAATCGCTTCATTTAAAGAAAAAACGTGACTGTTTGAGGTTAGACAGAATAGTTTGCTTTGCTGACAAGTGACAGTTGATGTGACAGCTTTTTCTGTCAACTTGTGTGAAGTTAGCGCCACCAAACCCGTCTCACACTGTAGAAATACGGAGTGCCTGTATTGTTGGTTGCATCCACTAGAGGCTGCCCTGTATTAATTTTTTAGTATAAACAAAATATCATAGTTTATCCATCAATCCATCATCGCGTTACAACATTTAACATTTCCCCAAATATCAAAATAGTTCTCCCACCTTACCGTAATTTTAAGACGCTTAAAGTTTTTACAATTTTCAGAAAAAAAACTTTGTTGCAATAGCAAATTGTCCCTTGTAACTGACAATTGTCACTTGTAACTGACAATTGTCACTTGTAACCGACAATTGTCACTTGTAACCGACAATTGTCACTTGTAATACAACTCGTGCGATCCCAGAAATTTTTGTTTTTTTTCTGTTTCTAGAAAATAACGAAAATTTATGCTCTCGAATAATAATTTGGTTCTTTCTTCGGATAATCGCTTCATTTAAAGAAAAAACGTGACTGTTTGAGGTTAGACAGAATAGTTTGCTTTGCTGACAAGTGACAGTTGATGTGACAGCTCTTTCTGTCAACTTGTGTGAAGTTAGCGCCACCAAACCCGTCTCACACTGTAGAAATACGGAGTGCCTGTATTGTTGGTTGCATCCACTAGAGGCTGCCCTGTATTAATTTTTTAGTATAAACAAAATATCATAGTTTATCCATCAATCCATCATCGCGTTACAACATTTAACATTTCCCCAAATATCAAAATAGTCCTCCCACCTTACCGTAATTTTAAGACGTTTAAAGTTTTTACAATTTTCAGAAAAAAAACTTTGTTGCAATAGCAAATTGTCCCTTGTAACTGACAATTGTCACTTGTAACTGACAATTGTCACTTGTAACCGACAATTGTCACTTGTAACCGACAATTGTCACTTGTAATACAACTCGTGCGATCCCAGAAATTTTTGTTTTTTTTCTGTTTCTAGAAAATAACGAAAATTTATGCTCTCGAATAATAATTTGGTTCTTTCTTCGGATAATCGCTTCATTTAAAGAAAAAACGTGACTGTTTGAGGTTAGACAGAATAGTTTGCTTTGCTGACAAGTGACAGTTGATGTGACAGCTCTTTCTGTCAACTTGTGTGAAGTTAGCGCCACCAAACCCGTCTCACACTGTAGAAATACGGAGTGCCTGTATTGTTAGTTGCATCCACTAGAGGCTGCCCTGTATTAATTTTTTAGTATAAACAAAATATCATAGTTTATCCATCAATCCATCATCGCGTTACAACATTTAACATTTCCCCAAATATCAAAATAGTCCTCCCACCTTACCGTAATTTTAAGACGTTTAAAGTTTTTACAATTTTCAGAAAAAAAACTTTGTTGCAATAGCAAATTGTCACTTGTAACTGACAATTGTCACTTGTAACCGACAATTGTCACTTGTAATACAACTCGTGTGATTTCAGAAATTTTTGTTTTTTTTCTCAGTTTCTAGAAAATAACGAAAATGTAAGGATTTATGCTCTCGAATAATAATTTGGTTCTTTCTTCGGATAATCGCTTCATTTAAAGAAAAAACGTGACTTTTTGAGGTTAGACAGAAGAGTTTGCTTTGCTGACAAGTGACAGTTGATGTGACAGCTCCTTCTGTCAACTTGTGTGAAGTTAGCGCCACAAAACCCGTCTCACACTGTAGAAATACGAGGTTAGAAGTGCCTGTATTGTTGGTTGCATCCACTAGGGGCTGCCCTGTATTAATTTTTAGTACGAAATATCATAGTTTATCCATCAATCCATCACCGCATTACAACATTTAACATTTCCCCAAAAATCAAAATAGTCCTCCCACCCAATATAAGACAAATTCTTACAACCTCCACCGTAATTCTACAGGATGTCCGGAAATCGATGAAATATTTCGGGGGGTGATTCTGCAGCTCAAAATATGAAAAAAGGTTCCAACAAACAAATCGCTCCTAAAGGGGCTAGGGCCCCCTGAAGGGGGCGCTCAAAATTCGATTTTGATTTTGTCAATTATTAAGTTTTTGCATACTATCTGACATCGACAAGCAACATTAGATTACTTTTCAGTTGCTAATTTTTAAAATCCATTCAGTTTTGTAATTTAATAAAAATCGATTGATAAGCCTAGGAAATGCAAATGGATCTTTAAATCAAATTCTCTCTTAAACGGTTGATACTACGGTATTATAACAAGAGAAGCTTTTTTATGTAATTTTAGTCAGGAAACCATATTCCGGTGAGAAATTGTCAAAAAAATGACACGTAAAAAAATTTGGGTGGAGAGCGCTGAACTCCCCCCTATTTTCCACGCCCCTGGTCGAATCTGCTTTTGGTAGATACCATAATCCGATGGCGCTTACTAGAGCTTCTGTCGATACCGAGACTGGTCTCGACTTTCGAGACGAGACCGAGACGAGACCGAGACGATACCGAGACGAGACCACGGCAGTAATTTCGAGACCGATACGAGACTACTTCAATCGAGACTCTCGAGTCTCGAAAATATCTTCTCGAGACTCTCGAGTCTCGAATGTTTTCTCCATTATCACATTATAACACATAAAAATATTTTATATTTAAAAAAAAAATCTGATATAGGTATTGGTTTTTGTCGCTATAATTAAAAAATGTGTTATAGGTATACCTATATACCTAGCGGGAATCGGTCACCGGCATATTTTATGCATCAGGCACGTGGAGTTTTTCGACTTAATACAATTTTGTCGGATTTTTAATGAGCAAACCTATATCATATATTTTAATTATAGATATAATCGTATATAGATAGTTTAGACGGTAGTTATAATAATTTGGATTTTCTAATTTTGCATAAAAATACAATACCTACTCAATAATAAAATTATAAATTCCTTCTAGGAGACGGTGACCGCCCTTGATCTCAAACTATACTCAAACAGCAAGGCCAAAATATTCACTGAAGGACTCTTTATTGCTTTATTACGGAAAGTTTATGCTTTGCATGGGGGATGCTGTGGACTATGGGTGGTTGGTAGAAACCGTGACCGTGACCTCTCTATCTACTTTTCTCGATTTCGATCACATCAGCGAATTCGATGAATTAGTTTGTCATCATAGATACTATTTTCACAAAAATGTTTTTTAGGTTTTTTAGGTAAATCCAATAGGCATGCAGTGACCATAGGCGTTGTCACAAATTCTTTTAAATCTTGGAGGGGGCAAAAAGAATATTATAATTAAGTACATATTTTATCCAATCCTGATGCTGTTTTATAGCATAGCATCATAAAAATGACCGTAAGAATAATATCGAATATCTTCTATCAAATTGTGAAGGAATCTACTACGGTTGTACGTGTTTTATCTGGAAACTGACGATTGCAAGGCCCTTCTTAAAGCGTGGGAATTTGCAATAAATGCAAAATGCAATAAGCAATATTTATGACATAGGTTCCTACCCTTACAAGCAGCAGATGGTGTATTTCGTTATAACATTTTAACATTTGGTGATATTTTATGGTCGAAAATAACTTGGAAAAGACAAATTTCAGTTTTAGTCGTAGTACCTACTTTTAGGTTCCCACCCCCACCCATATTTAATATTTAGATGAGGTTTGTGAAATTACATTGTACAATTGTACAATAATGGAAGACCAAGATATGAATTCGAGACTCGAGACTTCGAGACCGAGACGAGACTGAAGTTGTTCGAGACCACACGAGACCGAGACGAGACGCATATTTATAGAGACCGGTCGAGACCGAGACGAGACGCATATTTATAGAGACCGGTCGAGACCGAGACGAGACACCCCTTGGTCTCGTCGAGACGAGACGAGACCGAAGCTCTAGCGCTTACTGATGTTAGATAATGTGCAAAAACTCGTCACTATATCTTAAGCGGTTCCTGATTTATTCAATAAAAACCGAATTTTAGGCGCCCCCTTCAGAGGGTCGTAGCCCCCTTAGGAACGATTTCCGGACACATGTTTATAGGAACTTTTTTTCATATTTTGCGCTGCAGAATCACCCCACGAAATATTTCATCGTTACTTCCGGACACCCTGTATAAGACGCTTAAGGCTGTCGGCAGTCTTGATTTTGCTCATTAAAAAAAATTGTTTTCCGACGATATTATGTGAAAGATGATCGATCAACCCTCGCTAGGGAATGAAAAAAATTGAAAACAACCTGAAACGGTGTTAACCGTTTTAAGCCAGCGCGAAGAGAAAAATATTAGCTTACGTTTGATGTATATGAAACTTGATCGGTCAACCCCCACTAGGGGGTAAAAGAAATTGAAAACTATCTGAAACGACGTTTTTTTGTATCATTTATTTTTTGCGAATTTTCGTGAATATTTATAAGATATTACTTACCGTCTTTTTCAACGTTAGACGTTACTTTCGACCCCTCTTATTGTCAACTGTCAAGGTTGACGTTTCAATTTAATTATTAAACGTCACCCTTAAATAAACTGTTGCCAGATCGCATCGGCTGTACGATTTATGACGTCACAGGTGGCAAAACGGCGTTTCCGAATTATTTATTTATTTACAAATAAGCAAACGTTTTTTGAATAGAATTGATGTTCGCGGACGATTCCTTATATCTTTATTGATGCATTTAGGTACATTAACCCGAAATTAGGAAATGTGCAAGATGCCTGTTAATCGTAGGTAATCAAGCAGAATAATTATAGAAAATAACACGAAGGTAAGCCAATTATGCAAATTTAGCTTTTGGCGGGGTGAAATATGGCGAAGGGGGTTGAAAAAGTGAGATTTTTTACTTCCAAGTTCGAATTGTGACATTTAAAAATAAAAACCTATTTAACCTATTTAACCGATTGAACCTAAAACCGCGTTTTATAGAACCTATATTTAGGTACCCTTTTTCAATTTTTATAGAACCTAGAATCCGGTCCCTACTAATTTGCCTTTCGGGGGTTGAAATCTTGCGAAAGGTGTCGAAAAAGTGAAAAAGGCAAACAGAAATCCATATGAGTAAAATATATTACGAAAAAAAAGCAAAATTGGGCGAATTTTACAAAATGAACGCTCAGGGGTTGAAAAATTATGAAGGGGTTTGAAAAGTCAAGAGGGGTTAAAATGAACTACTTATAGTTAAGAGTATAACTAGCGAAAATTACACGAAAAAGAAGCGGTCTGCGTAAATTTTGCTTCTTGAGGGTTCACATATCATGAAAGGGGTTAAAATTAATGAAAATGACTTCAAGTTATCGAGAAATTCACAAAAATGCCCGAGAAAATAAATAAAATGTATTTACTGCGCTTGCAATGGGTTGAGTTGTTAGTAGCCTAGGGGTTGGTTTTAGGTTGAAGACTCATAAGGCGTTTTTTCAATGGTTGACCTAAAATTATCGAACCCCGTAATTTTATAAACCACCATTTATTTGAAGAAACTTCTACTTTCAACCCTTAAATTTCATCCCCCTTGTTAGATCTTAGTTATCTTAGCTATCGAATGACGCTATTTGCGACCAATACTTATTAAGCGGAATTTTGAGTTACAACCCCTAATTTCCACCCCATCTGTCCGATTTTATTGAAAATGCACCCACCGTAAGATTTCATCGAAATATGTGTGTATGTACAGTTTGAAATAGCTGCGTGCAACCCTTGCGGAGTTATCATATTTCTTGTGGATTTAATCCCCCGAAATTGGCACCCTGTCACAGTCAGTTCTCGCAGGGAGTAGGGTAGGCCCACTGGTCAAGAGGGCCCACAGCTGACAAGTGCATACTCAAAAAAAGGAGTTCTGAAAAATAAAACGCAAGCCCGATCCCAGGGCGGTGGATCTTCTCCCGTAGGTAGCGAATAGGCAGGCTACTAATTGAAGTTGGTAATTAAGGACGCCACTGGCTTTATTTACCCTGATGCGACGACGTCGAAAGCCAGAAATCACAAGATAAATCTCCTATAAACTGAGGGGAGTGGCTAGCTTTAGCAATAACACACAAACATAAAAACTATGTACGTTTATATATATCAGTTTGATACAAAAATTCGTTTACAAGTTATACTGGTGATAATTTCACAAGTTAAAATGATGACAGCAAAATCGTACCGCAATCCGGACGAAACAGAGCCTTAACGGAGCTCCAACTCAATTGACCGGTAAATATCGAACGCAAATTGGACGGCCGCAGCTACCTACTAATCCGCAAAATGACGCAAATGATCGCGCAAGTTAGTGAAGGGTCGAATTAAGCGGAGGCCTTAACGGCCACACGTAAAGTACCGCCACGAACGGATATTTTTGGTACTAAGTGGCTGAAGGCCAAATTAATAACAGTTAAAGATTATGAATTTACAATTAAATGGCAAAATTTAAGTAATGTAGCAGAAAAAGACAAATTCGTACTGAATAAAACAAATTAAAGGGGGTGAAGCCTAAATACACAATTCAAAATAACTCAAGGGGGTGCAGATTGTGTTCACACCCTCCAGCCCTGAGTCGGAGGGACAGTTCCGAATATGGCGAAGCCCTTCGGTGAAAATATGGAACGGACTCACCGAATACAGCCCCGAAGGAAGGTAAGGACTGACGCGAACAGCTGTGCTGAGCCAAGATCGTCGCCCCCTAGCCTGGGGGTGGCCTCGAGCAGATATGGCCGGTTCTGTCTCAATCTCTCGATACCTCCAGCCGGGGAAGGAAAATATCCGCCACAGTGGTTGGACTGAACGAGTGCTTCAACAATCCACAATATTCTAACCGGAACAACACGAAGATGGGGGGAGAATCTCCAACCCTATAAATATAGCCAACACAGGGTGGTCTTCAAACCCCTCGAAAAACACTGAAGGAAGGGTACTCCAATTCCCACCCGAAAAATGCTAAGGCACTTAAGCCCTACCCAAACAAAATAGGAGCGTTCAAGCCCTATCCGAAAAATGGGGGCATTCAAGCCCTACCTAAGAACCCTAAAATAAATATTAACACAAGAAATCTTTCATTAAAGTTTTACCTCGTGGTAGAGGGCGTACTGTCAAACAACCGACGAAGAAATTCTGCTTTGAGGTCAACAAAACCCGACAAACGGTATGTTGGGGGCACCGATCAAGGGCACTTCACCAACCTGGGGCCGAATCCTGCAACCTCCCGAGGGAATTCACACAAATACCAGGACGCCGTCTACGACCTCTTGCTACGTCAATTGCCTGACCAGAAAGAACGTCAGAAGATGGCCGGCAGCTTGACGGAAGACACAGCGCCCTCTCTGGCCCCTTCCGGAACCAGAATTCCCCCAGACAGATTGACATTGACAGGCAATTCCCCTAGCTCGTAAATAAAACTAACTTAACCTCAAAATCTGACAGTTGTTGATATTCCGCAATTTAATGATAATTCGACCAAATTGGCCGTGAAACCCAGACGTAACCACCGAAATGGAGTTACGGATACCTAATAAACCACCAGGTAAGTAATTCTTTACCATGTGACTTATTTATCGACACTAAACTTTGAGACACAAACGTCATCCGAAGCGCCCCCAAAAGACGCCGATCTTCCGCTGCCACCACACGACCCCTGCAGAGGGAGGCCGAGAATTATAACCGATGATCCAAAATAGCAGCGGAGAAGGAGAAACCGAGCAATATCCACCCTCGAAATTGGAACAGCTCGGGAGCTCGAAAATGAACGTGACAACCCCCCCACTTTCAAGAGACTTGAAGGTCGAAAGTGCATACCAAGATCAGTGAGATACCTTCAATAGTTCTCGACTTATTGCAATTAATAATTTTTCGGTTTTTCACCCCTAGCTAACCCCTTTGCTCCGATATCGCCCAAATCCCCGCCTTACTTTTCCGGAGACAAAGACGTATCCCAAGTTTCAGCTCGATATCTCAATCAGTTCTCAAGTTATGCGACTGACAGACATGAGGAGCGATCGATACGACAAGCGAGCGAGCGAATAAACTAAAACAAGAGTGCCTCGGATATTGCTACGGCATCGGCACTAAAATGCGCGTTTTTATTGAATTTGCGTTTACTTATTAGGCTTTTCATTTCCCAAGTTAATGCTGCTTCAGCTTTATAAGTTAAGATTGCAGAAAGAGCTTAAAACGTTACAATCAACCCCCTAGAGGGGGTTGACCGATCAAGTTTCATACATCAAACGAAAGCTAATATTTTTCTCTTCGCGTTGGCTTAAAACGGTGGCGCTGAGACATGGGAATGATTTCGAAAATAAACAATTAAATAACGCCGTTTCAGGTTGTTTTCAAATTTTTTCATCCCCTAGCAAGGATTGATCGATCATCTTTCACGGACTATTTTGATTTTTGGGGAAATGTTAAATGTTGTAATGCGGTGATGGATTGATGGATAAATTATGATATTTCGTACTAAAAAATTAATACAGGGCAGCCGCTACTGGATGCAACCAACAATACAGGCACTTCTAACCTCTGTATTTCTACGGTGTGAGACGGGTTTGGTGGTGGGGCGAGACCGCTACTTTTGGGCGCCAGGACGCTTATCTTTGAAACGGGGAGATCATCTCACCGGTGAGATTTAGGCAACACGCCGCTCTCAGCTGCATATAGAGCTGCGGCAAACCTATGAGATTCAATCTCCCTTGGTTAAAAAAGCGAGATCGTCCCCCAGTTCCCAGGTTAGAATGCGCATGCGTGTGCAACAAGTTGCAACAAAATGAAGAAAAGGACATGATTCTATTGCAAATCAATGTGTCGAAAGAGGAAATGTAGATTTATTATTGGCTTTAGACAAAATATTGTCCAAAATTATTTTGCGTACCGAAGATTAGCAAATAAATTTATTGATATTGTTGTTGTCTCAGGCTTTTTTTCTGTTGCTTTGTAAACGGGATTTCACATCCGTCAAAACTCCGTCACTCACTGTCAGTGTCAATAAACAGTAACAATGGAGATTGAAAGGGGTCTTTGTTGTTAATTATTGTCCATTTTTGATTTTCGCCTCAATTGTCAACGTTCAATTCTTGTCATGCGCGAAAATCTCATTTATGTTCAAAAATAGGTTCGGGGAGACTCCGTGCTGAGATAAGTTGCATCTCCCCGGTGAGACTATCTCCCCGTTTCAAAGATAAGCGTCCAGGGGCCCTATTTTTGAACCATGTGAAAGCAATTCCCATGGGAAATGACGATTACACGCCATACAATCGTGGTAATTGGTTGTCGAAAATCGGTGGAGATCGGTTCTCACATGCTCGGCACCACGTGAAATCGTAGCCTTTCGCCACCACTACGAAAAATGAATGAAGGGGGACCGTCATTTGACAGCCTACGGTTGTATTCTCCCCGGGGAGAAGCTCCCACGTTTCAAAAATACAGACCCAGGACGGGAATTCTGTAACATCGCAAAATAAGTCGGTAATTTTACCGATAGCGACTTCTATCGCTTGTTTTAACGAATCGCGGCTGGATTACCAATTCTGTAAATGAGCTTTAACGACGGCTGTCGTTACATTGACCGACTTTGCAGTGTTGCCGTCGTGTCTCCGCCAATCAGAACTAAAATCTCTGTCACATGAGTTCTAGTGGAGGTGAACGTTGGCATGCGCGTGCATTTGTTGTTATTGGAAATTTGATATATTGCCGTAGTAACCGACGATTGATAGAATCTGTTACAACGTGTATACAACGACTCACAGCAGGTTGACTTACAAGGGAACAGTTACTACCAACACAACTTTGATAGCTTCCACGTGCATAAAAATTAACAGCTACCAAAACCTACAGCAAACAAAAATTGATAAATATTACAAAATTACGATAGAATGTTGAAAATTTCTATGTACCTGTATTTCAGGGTACGTTCGCGCACCAAATCAGAACGTAGCAATTTTGTGAGGTGCATGGCTAGTTCGGGGCTTATACGTACGAAAAGTATTTATAAAAGTGTCATGCTGTAAAGTATATGGATTTTGAGCATCTCTCATACATCTTCGTATGGCCCGAAATTCATAAATTCGAACCCTCTCACGCAGAACTAATAATTCCCAAGGCAAAAAACCCCCAGCCATACTTTAAATACTTTTCTGGGGTTTTCGAATTAAATTATTGCAATTACACTGATGATATGTCAACCGTCAACTTGATAAAAACTCTCAGCGACAAATCTCGGCAATTTAACTACAATTTTAACGAAATTTGTCGTTACGGTGGTTTATAGAATGTTGTTGGCGTTATCGATATATTACCGACGTTTACCGATAACGACATTCCGTTTCGCGAAAATCGGCTGTTAATAGATGGCATTGCTAAACAACAAAATGGCGATCTCACCGCACTGGGGACTCGGAGGTGAGAATTCTAGCGTGACGTGCCTGACAGTGTCAGTTGGTGACATCAGTGACATCGATACGTGGATTTTTTAAAAGCCAAGTTCTCCTGGATTTACAATGTTCGGGAAAATCTAATTTGCTGACTGGGGAAAAATTGGTACTAGACAAACCAATCATACGACCACTCTGTATATGGGCTCAGATGCACCTTGGAACACCCTTTACCTGCTACCGAGATTTCAACCCTCTACCCCGCCACATTTAGGGGTAGTTCCCTCTTTGCATATTTCTGTTTTCTGCTACTACCAGCGAAACCAATCAAGCGACCAGCCTCTGCTTGGGCTCAGGTCCATCTTGGGACACCCTTTACCTGCTACCGAGATTTCAACCCCCTACCTCCACATTTAGGGGTAGCTCCCTCTTTGCATATTTCAGTTTTCTGCTACTACCAGCGAAACCAATCGAGCCACCACTGTCTGCTTGGGCTCAGGTACATCTTGAGACACCCTTTACCTACTACCGGGATTTCAACCCTCTACCCCCACATTTAGGGGTAGCTCCCTCTTTACATATTCCAGTTGTCTGCTACTACCAGCGAAACCAATCAAGCGACCAGCCTCTGTTTGGGCTCAGGTCCATCTTCGGACACCCTGCTACCGAGATTTCAACCCCCTACCCCCACATTTAGGGGTAGTTCCCTCTTTGCATATCTCAGTTTTCTGCTACTACCAGCGAAACCAATCAAGCGACCAGCCTCTGCTTGGGCTCAGGTCCATCTTGGGACACCCTTTACCTGCTACCGAGATTTCAACCCCCTACCTCCACATTTAGGGGTAGCTCCCTCTTTGCATATTTCAGTTTCCTGCTACTACCAGCGAAACCAATCGAGCCACCACTGTCTGCTTGGGCTTAGGTACATCTTGGGACACCCTTTCCTACTACCGGGATTTCGACCCTCTACCCCCACATTTAGGGGTAGTTCCCTCTTTGCATATTTCAGTTTTCTGCTACTACCAGCGAAACCAACCAAGCGACCACTGCCTCCTTGGGCTCAGGTACATCTTGGGACACCCTTTACCTACTACCGGGATATCAACCCTCTACCCCCACATTAAGGGGTAGTTCCCTCTTTGCATATTTCAGTTTTCTGCTAAGTACTACCAGCGAAACCAACCAAGCGACCACCGTCTGCTTGGGCTCAGGTACATCTTGGGATACCCTTTAACTGCTACCGGGATTTCAACCCTCTACCCCCACATTTAGGGGTAGTTGACTGAATTCATAATTATAGACCTATCTCCCTAACGCCTGTTCTCGGCAAAATTTTCGAAAAAGTTATTGATAACCTCGCTTTTGTGGTTTTAAGGTATTTTTTCTATATGAGAATGAGAAAAAAGGGGGAGTCTTTTCGAGGATTGTAACACCCCTACTTGTGGAAAGGAATTAAATTTAAGTCCCTTACTTAATTAGGAGCCATCATGACATCATGAGGCATTTCTTTGAAGAAACTCGCTTTTCTCGATATTAAAGAAAGATTCCCAAAGGGATCATTGCATATACACTATTGACACTTATTGTTTACGTATATCGGTTCCTTTGGAAAACTTAATTTTCAAAAAAGAAAACAATATAGTGCCTTTTTGTGCCCTAGCAACTTTCATCTGCCTTATAGTTTAAAACTAGAGTCCCTAGGATCGTTCAGTATCAAAAGTAAGCGCAGTGTATAAGCTCATGGTGGTGAAATCGGGCGAAATCAAGGAAAAACAGGTGAGATCAAGGGAAATAAGGTGAAGTCACCAGGCGTAATCATGCTGAAATCAGGTGAAATCACGCAGGAAGGTGAAATCAGTGTACAAAATCAAAGATTTGCCCCTCGAAAGTAAGTAAACGAATTCCAAAAGTTTTCGGATTGTATCTTGTATCTCCATGCTGAGGATTTTCTACCAGTTTGGGCAAATTTGAAGCTACTTTAGACCGGAGCTTGCAACTGAAAGCTACTGTCCCATAAAAAGACCATATGGCACCCGCATTTTTGAAAAAATTTTGCAAAAATTTAATTTTTGGATTTATGAAGCTCCCCAAACGGACCTTTCTGTGCATATTACCGATGAATCAATTATGGGAACTCAAAATTTTGGAATAAATTATATTTGTTACTTTAAGGTCTTTTTTCAATATTAGAAGGGCTTCTGTATCGCGCGGTCCTCGCATGGAAGGGGGGGTCTTTTTAAGGATTGTAATACCCCTACTTGCGGACGAGGATTAAATTTAAGTCCCTTACTCAATTGGGAGCATTCGTTGCAGTGATTTGAGATGAACCTGTGAGGATTTCTGCGAAGAAAATATAAAGATGTTGCTTTTCTCGATATTAAAGAAAGACTCCCCAAAGGGATCATTGCATATACACTTATCGTCATGTATTGGTCAATTTGGGGAACACGGCTTTTGAAGAAAATAACATTTTTGAGTTTAAGCTCATTTCTGCAACATTGGAACCCAGCAAACCTCAATCTTATGGCCGGTTGCCGGCCGGAATGAGGCTGCGAATTGTATGATAGTAAGGGTTACATTATCAAATTAATCACTATCATCATATTATTTAACTACAGAAACATTTTCAATACGGCCAGAATGAGGCAGCCAGAGGCCGGCCGGGTTAAGGCTGTCAGGAGTCGGCCGGGTTAGGGCTGCCAGATCCCGGCCGTGCCATGGCTGTCTTTGTCTGGCCGTTGTTCGTATGCCCATAGTACGGCCACGTTGTGGCTGCTTTCGTATGGCCGATTCTCGTCTGGCCAGTACACGGCCGTAATTCTATTGCCAGTGCCGGACTTGCCGGACAGTTGCCATAACACGGCCAGACCTTCTGTGTTTGCTGGGAAGGGCTCCCAAGTCGACCTTGTCCACCACATGGAAGAGGGAAACGATTTGAGAAATGTGATACCCGTAGTTGTGGCAACGGATTAAATTTAAGCCCCTTACTCAATTAGGAACCATGAGGCATTTGTCCAGTAATTTGGTGGTTCTGTGAGGTTTTTCTGTGAAGATACCTAAAAGACTTCGCTTTTCCCAATATTAGGTAAAGCTCCCTAAAGGGATCATTGCAAATACACCATTGTCCATGTATTGGTCCCTTTGGGGAACTCGAGTTTTTTAAGAAAAAACAATTTCATGTCATTATTGCTTTCTTGTGCCCCAGCAGCTGTGTGCTATAAAACTGGATTCTCTAGTCTAAAAATTTTAAGCAAATTTGAAGCTACTAAAAAAGGCATATTATTGAGACCTGCTAGAAGCCGTAATATCCCATATTTTGGGAAAAACTATGTTGAAAAGCAAAAAAAGGTAATTTTGAAGAGACCTTTCCATATATATTTTATTCTACGGATTGATCCGTTTGGGGCACTTCATTTTCTAAAAAAAATCAATTTCAGCCATTTACTGTTTATTTTGTAGCTTAAACCTGAGAAAACTAGGGCTCCTTACTAGGGTAAGGATCAGAAATAGGTAGCTACACGAGTCTAAAAAATTTTCGGATTGTATCCTGTACCTACTTCCAGCTTCTGCCATTTCAGACACGACATTGCACTTAAGATGACACAACAAAAAGGTCAAGACACACCTATTTTTAAAAAAGGTGTGTATGTAATCGAATTTTTGAGGTTAGGTGGTCCCCAAAGGGACCTTTCCATATATGTTTCAGTTTACGGATTGGTCTTTTTGGGGAACACAATTTTTTTAACAAAATTTTCATCCCTTTAGTACTTTTCTGAGCCCTAGAAGCTTCCATTTATCCGATATAGTACCATTGAACTAGGGTCATAACGATCTAATCTGGGCAAAATTGGAAGACTTTAGATATTACATTGCAATTGAAAGCAAATAAAGTCTGCCTTGCACCATCAAAAGGTCACATCGCCGGCTATTTGGGGAGAAATTTGGATTTTCAATAAATTTAAAACTGTTTTTGATATTACGTTGCAATTGAAGGGGTGTTGTAGCTGCCCCACACCAATATAGGGTCAAACCCATCATATTCTGTGAAAAATCTTTTTAAAAAAGATATGTTTAGATGTGAGACTTCCGAAACGAACCTTTCCACATATAGCTGCAATTATTGGCTGTTATGCAACCCGAAGACTTAAGCGGTTGCCATTTATTTGCCATAAGTAGGTTTTGATTTCTGTATTGCCGACTGTTTCCTGGTAGTAGCTGAAAACTGAAATATGCAAAGAGAGAGCTGCCCCTAAATGTGGGGGTAGAGGGTTGAAATCTCGGTAGCAGGCAAAGGGTGTCCCAAGATGTACCTGAGCCCAAGTATTGAGTGGTCGCTTGATTGGTTTCGCTGGTAGTAGCAGAAAACTGAAATATGAAAAGAGTGAGCTACCCCTAATTGTGGGGATATTGGGTTGAAATCTCGGCAGCAGGTAAAGGATGTCCCGACATGAACCTGAGCCCAAGTAGAGACTGGTCGCGTGATTGGTTTAGTTGGTAGTAGCAGAAAACTGAAATATGCAAAGAGAGAGCTACCCCTAAATGTGGGGGTAGACGGTTGAAATCGCGGTAGCAGGGAAAGGGTGTCCTAGGATGTACCTGAGCTCAAGTAGAGAGTGGTCGCTTAATTGGTTTCGCTGGTAGTGGCAGAAAACTGAAATATGCAAAGAGGGAGCTACCCCTAAATGTGGGGGTAGAGGGTTGAAATCTCTGTAGCAGGTAAAGGGTGTCCCAAGATGAACCTGAGCCCAAGCAGAGAGTGGTAGCTTCATTGGTTTCGCTGGTAGTAGCAGAAAACTGAAATATGCAAAGAGGGAGCTACCCTTAAATGTGGGGGTAGAGGGTTGAAATCTCTGTAGCAGGTAAAGGGTGTCCCAAGATGAACCTGAGCCCAAGCAGAGAGTGGTAGCTTCATTGGTTTCGCTGGTAGTAGCAGAAAACTGAAATATGCAAAGAGAGCTATACCCCTAAATGTGGGGGTAGAGGGTTGAAATCTCGGTAGCAGGCAAACGGTGTCCCAAGATGTACCTGACCCCAAGTAGAGAGTGGTCGCTTGATTGGTTTCGCTGGTAGTAGCAGAAAACTGAAATATGCAACGAGAGAGCTACCCCTAAATGTGGGGGTAGAGGGTTGAAATCTCGGTAGCAGGCAAACGGTGTCCCAAGATGTACCTGACCCCAAGTAGAGAGTGGTCGCTTGATTGGTTTCGCTGGTAGTAGCAGAAAACTGAAATATGCAACGAGAGAGCTACCCCTAAATGTGGGGGTAGAGGGTTGAAATCTCGGTAGCAGGCAAAGGGTGTCCCAGGATGTACCTGAGCCCAAGTAGAGAGTGGTCGCTTAATTGGTTTCGCTGGTAGTAGCAGAAAACTGAAATATGCAAAGAGGGAGCTACCCCTAAATGTGGGGGTAGAGGGTTGAAATCTCGGTAGCAGGTAAAGGGTGTCCCAAGATGAACCTTAGCCCAAGCAGAGACTGGTCGCTTGATTGGTTTCGCCGGTAGTAGCAAAAACTGAAATATGCAAAGAGGGAACTACCCCTAAATGTGGGGTAGGGGGTTGAAATCTCGGTAGCAGGTAAAGGGTGTTCCAAGATGTACCTGAGCCCAAGTAATGAGCGGTCGCTTGATTGGTTTCGCCGGTAGTAGCAGAAAACTGAAATATGCAAAGAGGGAGCTACCCCTAAATGTGGGGGTAGAGGGTTGAAATCTCGGTAGCAGGTAAAGGGTGTCCCAAGATGAACCTTAGCCCAAGCAGAGACTGGTCGCTTTATTGGTTTCGCCGGTAGTAGCAGATAACTGAAATATGCAAAGAGGGAACTACCCCTAAATGTGGGGGTAGGGGGTTGAAATCTCGGCAGCAGGTAAAGGGTGTCCCAAGAAGAAGCTGAGCCCAAGCAGAGACTGGTCGCTTAATTAGTTTCGCTGGTAGTAGCAATGTTTCCCCAGTCAGCAAATTAGGCTGTACCCAATGTTCCACTTAAGTACACAAAACGTAAAATTGCACAGAATTACGAAGGCGTAGAAGGGCCATGTTGTGCTGCTTTATGTTAATTGACACTTTAAAGTTGCAATTAGCTTAACTGACACCTTAAACTTGCAATTAAGCTTTAATTGACAGTTTAAACTTGCAATTAAGCCTTAATTGACAATTTAAACTTGCAATTAGCTTAATTGACACTTTAAACTAGCAATTAAGCCTTAATTGACACTTTAATCTTGCAATTAGCTTAATTGACACCTTAAAGTTTCAATTAGCTTAATTGACACTTTAAACTTGCAATTAGCTTAATTGTCAGTTTAAACTTGCAATTAAGCCTTAATTGACACTTTAAACTTGCAATTAGCTTAATTGACGCTTAAACTGTCCATTAAGCTAATTAGGGTTTCCATCAATTAAGAGATAGACAATATGGAGGCAAAATTTGACAATGCCCGGTATGCAAAAGCCTAGGCAAAAGCAATGTAAAAGTCTGTCCTTGTCAAATTTTGCCTCCATATTACGTCACGAAATAGAGAGAGACCTACAAGTTTGGAAACCTCCATTGCAAGTTTAAAGTGTCAATTAAGCTAATTGCAAGTTTTAAGTGTCAACTAAGCTAATTGCAAGTTTAAGGCGTCAATTAAGGTTTAATTGCAAGTTTAAGGTGTCAGTTAAGCTAAATGCAAGTTTAAACTGTCAATTAAGGCTTAATTGTAAGTTTAAGGTGTCAGTTAAGCTAATTGCAAGCTTAAAGTGTCAATTAACATAAAACAGCACAACATGGCCCTTCTACGACTTCGTACAGAATTATTCCCAAAATTTCGACTCAGCGAGAGGATGCCTCCGAACAAAACTACTACAACCTCGCAACTGACAACTGACTGACGTAAGCCGACATTATGATGACGGACGTTTAAAAGTATTTCCGTATCCTGTCTCTCAGTGTAATTAAAGTATTGCCACCAGATGTCAGACACTTTGCTGATTTTCGCGAATTAGATCTATGAAAAGTACTTACACGGAATTATGGGAGGTTAATATTTTACAGGTTCCTTCTTTTATGACAGATGACATGACATTTGAGAATATTTCAGTGTAACAATAGAAATAAATGCTGAACATACCCGAACCGGCCTTCCATAGCGATGTGATTATAACATTTGTGAGAACAATCGACGTTCGCCAAAAGTGGCCCTACACTAAACGCAGCTAAATAAAATTGTAATCGTGCTACTGGTTGCATAAGTGATACCCGATGTCAATTTGAATAAATAAGAAGAAGCCTAAACCATAGCAGCCCGTTAAAAAAGTAAACTAATAACAAAGAAAATAACGTCAAACATGCGTACTGCACTCTAGAAATCAACTAAACTGCTCAACAATTCAATTGGTCCACCCGGAAATTTGAGTCGAATTCAAAATGCCCTAACTCCTCAAGCAGTTGATCGATTTGAATGAACTTTTTTTCACGGATAGCCCATTTCATTGGCTATGACATGACATGTTCCGCTTTTTATGAAGGACCCCCTTTTTTGATATACAGGGTGTCACAGCCGGGTACTGCAAAATGGCGAAAATTTAAACCACCCCCGATTCTGAAAGAAATTTTTCTAATTTTTTTTGCCTGGTTGAGAAGACGTCTCAGGTCCATACCTCCAGACGTTTTTTTGAAACTTGCTCCATCTCCTCTAATTAGGGTGCACGGCCAAAAAAACTGTTTTTTCACCGATGGTTAATAATAGCGCCTTTACTTTTACACAAATTTTAATTTCCTGGGGGTCCTTGGAACGCAAGAACTTCCTTCTAAATTGTCATAAATTCAAAATTATGATGATATAAAATGTCACAGAAAAGGGGGCCTTCTGAACTGAACCCCAAATTGTTCTGCGTCTGAAATGATCTTTCATTAAAGACAGACCAAATTTGAAACGATGCCGTCATAGAGCCATTCATCCTGAACATTTTAAGATGCTCTTCGTCTGAATTGGATCACATTTAGCGGTGTTGATACCAGTACTTTGGCTGACGGGTTTCGGACAAAAAGCAGGCATTTCGCACATCTGTAATTTTGTAAAACCAAGGCGACAAAAATTTTGACAAAGCCGAAAGGATCGTTACCTTGTCAACGAGATATGGCTCTTTGTTTTAATTTTTGTCACCTTGGTTTCACGAATTTAGGGGCTGTATTTTGAAGGTATTTTGTCTGAAAACAGTCAGTTGAAAAGTTGGTTTGAGCACCGGTGATTGTGATTCAATTCAGACGAAGAGCATCTTAAAATGTTCAGGACAAATGGCTCTTTGAAAACACCGTTTCAAATTTAGTCCGCCTTTACTTAAAGATCACTTCGGAAACAGAATAAAATTGGGTTCATTTCAATGGGCCCCCTTTTCTGGGTGGCCTTGTTTTAGATTAATTTTGACCTCATGGTGTCCTAGAGTAAAGTTTTTACGACACAATGACCTCAAGAAATTAAAAATTGAGTAGAAGTTAAAAAGGCTATTAACTACCAATGAAAAAACAGTTTCCTTGGGCCAGCACCCTAATTAGAGGAGATGGAGCAAATTTCAAAAAAACGTCTGGAGGTATGGTCCCAAGACGTCTTCTCAACTAGACAAAAAAAATTAGAAAAATTTCTTTCAGAATCGGGGGTGGTTTAAATTTTCACCATTTTGCAGTACCCGGCTCTGACACCCTGTATATCAAATAAGGGGGACCTGCATAAAACGCGGAACATGTCGCGTCGAAGCCAATGAAATGGGCTATCCGTGGAAAAAAGGTTCATTCAAATCGATCAACTGGTTGAGGAGTTACAGCATTTTCAATTCGACTCAAATTTCCGGGTGGACCAATTGAATTGTTGAGCAGTTTATTAACAGTGAAATTTCAAAATAGAAATCCGCCATCTCCCATAAGAATAACATGTAAACCCTCATTCGCGCCAAAATAAACGCTACTTCCAAGATGGCCGTCCTTACTGCGGAAAGCGCCCCCGAAATCCACCCCCTTGGTTAAACCGAGCAATGCGGCTGAATCAGCACTCCGACTGGGACGCCTATAAAGACGTCCAGAGGAGATTCAAAAGCCTCATCAAGAGGAGGAAGAGAGAGTGCTGGAGGAACTTTTGTGGCAACATAGAAGGTCTACCAGAAGCGGCTCGATTGAAGAAACTGTTGGGCCGGGGTGCGGTCTGTCTGGGAGCTCTTCGGCTACCGGACGGCTCTTTAACGGAGACGTCCGGGCAGGCCCTCGAGTGCCTGATACGGACGCACTTCCCGGGCGCGACAATAGGAGGGGACTTACCCGAGGACAGCCGGACCATCAAGGACTGGAATATGGCCTCGGAAATAGTCAGCTATAAGAAGATTCGTTGGGCAATTTCAACCTTCGAACCATTTAAAGCGGCGGGACCTGATGGAATCTTTCCAGCCCTCCTCCAGGAGGCTGGCGAGTCCATCATAGAACCACTGTTCCATATAGTGCGATGCTCAATGGCGCTGGGGTACATTCCTAAATCCTGGCAGCAAGTGAGAGTCGTCTTCATACCTAAAGCCGGCCGAACAACCCACGACCAGCCAAGGGATTTCCGTCCAATCAGTCTGACATCGTTTCTTCTGAAACTGAGTGAAAGGCTGGTAGAACAACACCTGAAGGAGGGGGTACTAGTCCAACGACCCCTCCATCCGAACCAGCACGCATATAGAGCGTGCAAATCAACGGAGACAGCTCTCCATCAGCTTGTTTCAAGAGCTGAGGACGCTCTCCGGGTGAAAGAATGGGCGCTCGCTGCCTTTCTAGATGTCGATGGGGCTTTCAATAATCCCACCTTCGAAGCGCTGTGCGCCGCTGCGACAGAATACGGCATTGACCGGACCATCGTAAGATGGATACGGGAGATGATCAGTAAGCGTCGTATAACGGTCTCTCTACAGGATACCAAACTGGAGGCAACAGTGTCGAGGGGCTGTCCGCAGGGCGGAGTTCTATCTCCGCTACTGTGGTCGCTACTCGTGGACGGCCTCCTAAGGGACCTGAACTGAGAAGGGTGCTACGCTCAGGCGTACGCTGATGATGTGTGCATTGTAATTAGGGGCAAGTTCCTGGGGACAGTCACAGCCATCATGCAACAGGCTCTGAACAGAGTTAGCAACTGGTGCGAGGGGCGATCCTTGTCGGTAAACCCGAACAAGATGGAATTGCTCCTCTTCACTAGGAAAAGAAAGTTGGACACCGTAAGATGGCCAAAGCTGCAAGGGGTGACCTTGGGTCTGGCCGAGAGAGTGAAGTATCTGGGAGTAATCCTGGATCCGAAGCTTTCTTGGACAGACCATGTAGAGTCACAAACAAAGAAGGCCTGCGCGTCCTTATGGATGTGTAGGCGTTTCTCCGGCTCCACTTGGGGACTAAAACCGCAGGTGGCGTACTGGTTATACACAACCGTCGTGAGGCCTCTGGTCACGTATGGCGCCCTGGTCTGGTGGCGCTCCACGGAACGTGCTAGTACCAGGAGTGCCCTCGGGCGAGTGCAAAGGCTGGGATGCCTAATGGTGACCGGTGCTATGAGAACAACTCCCTCAGCAGCCTTGGAGGCGATTCTGGCCCTGGAGCCGCTGCACCTCAGAGTGCAGCTTTCGGCCCGGGCCTCAGCCTTCAGGTTGTAGGGGATAGGAGAATGGCGAGCGGGAAGTGAGGGACATCGAAGTGCACTCACTCTACCGGGCGCGGATGAGGCTGTCTTGCAAATGCGCAAAGACAGGATAGAGCGTCGGTTGCGCTTTAATGACCCATATACAACCAGGATCCCCTCTAGGGAAGACTGGGTCGATAAGGGTGAAAAATTGCTCACACCGCGGGGCTTACTCTGGTACACAGACGGGGCCAAAAACGATCTGAGCACCGGCGCAGGATTCACTGGGGGGATGCCAGAGGGACGAGTGAGCGTACCTCTTGGCAAGTACCCCAGTGTATTCCAGGCGGAAATATACGCAATTCTGGTGTGCGCTGAGGAGAACCTACGTAGGGGCTACTCTGGCAAGTACATCTACATCTGCAGCGACAGTCGGGCGGCGCTCGGGGCTCTGAACTCCGTGGAGGTGAGATCCGGCCTCGTTAACGACTGTCGAGACGCATTAACGAAGTTGGCTGGAAATAACAATTCGGTCAACCTGGTTTGGGTTCCTGGGCACTCAGGAATCGCTGGCAATGAGGTAGCTGACGAACTGACAAGGGAGGCATCGAACATGCCATACCTGGGACCACAACCAGCACTCGCTGTGACGGAGAGTGCGTTGCGGAAGGAGCTAGGAAACTGGCTCAACAAGCAATTTCACTCACACTGGGAAAATGCACCGGGGATGAGGCAAGCGAGGGCCTTCATTTCTCGGCCCTCCTCGCCAACAGTCCAACGGTGGTTTCTCCAGTTAAGCCGAGAGCGGCTAAGGAAAGTCGTGGGCGTCCTGACAGGGCACTGCGCACTCAAACGACACCTTCATCTAATGGGACGTTCTGAGGAAAGCACTTGTAGAATGTGCGGAGAAGAGGAAGAAACGCCTCTTCATTTACTAACCGAATGTGGCCCGCTCGGTCACAAAAGGCTTAGGGAACTGGGGGCTGCATACCCAGCCCCTGCGGAAATATACTCACTCTCTGCAGCGGATGTACTGGCCTTCATGGAAGGGACGGGGCTTCTGTAGAGAAGAGGTTGCAGTGCGGGCATAATGGATCATAAGGTCTGAATGCAGCGGACCCGTAAGGGAACGCACCGCAGAATCGAAATACGAACACGAATACTTACACGGAATTATGGGAGGTTAATATTTTACAGGTTCCTTCTTTTATGACAGATGACATGACATTTGAGAATATTTCACTGTAGCCATAGAAATAAATGCTGAACATACCCGAACTGGCCTTACATGGCGATGCGATGATAATATTTGTGAGAATAATCGACGTTCGCCATAAGTGGCCCTACATTAAACACGCCTAAATAAAATCGTGATACTGGTTGCATAAGTGATACCCGATGTCAATTTTAGTCAATTTGAATAAATAACAAAAAGCCTAAACCATAGCAGACGTTAAAAAAGTAAACTAATAACAAAGAAAATAACGTCAAACATGCGTACTGCACTCTAGAAATCAACTATTAACAGTGAAATTTCAAAATAGAAATCCGCCATCTCCCATAAGATGGCTGTCCTTACTGCGGAAAGCGCCCCCGAAATCCACCCCCTTCAACCCCTAAGGATAATAATTGAACGGAAAAAATTGCACCCCCTTCAACCCCCAACACAAAAAACTGACTTGGTGGAAACGTGTTAAGAAAACGAGCGAAAATCAGAAAGAATTTTATTTTGGCGCATACACAAACTCGAGGGACATGTGCCGAGTTCTCTTCAAATTCATCTTCTTCTTCCTACTTCTGCTCTTAACTTCATTCAAGTACAAGGCAAAATCCTGGTTCCAGCTAGCAAAACTCTCCAACCCCTCCCGTGCTGCGCTTAAATCGGCCCCCAGGTCCAGCAAATATTTAATTATAAGAAAATCCTCGTTTTTGGCAGCCACCGAGAGGGGGGTACTCCCCTGCCTACCCCTCTGATCCAATTCCGCCCCTCGCTCAACCAAACACTTCAACATCCCAAAATTCTCCATTTCAATACTTTTCATCAAAGGAAACTCCCCATTTCTATCTGCCAGGTTCACGTCAGCCCCGTGCTCCAACAAAAATTTCACCACTTCTAAATTATTCATTTTGATGCTCTTCACCAAGGGGGTTGTTTCCCCTTTTGCCACGTTAACATCAGCACCACTCTCGATTAAAAGAAAAGTAATGTCGTTGTTCTTCACTTGCAAGCTCAGCAACAGAGGCACGTTTTGATTCCTATCGACTAGATTAACGTCAGCCCCGTGGTAAACCAGAAACTTAACCATTTCTAAATCAACCTCTTTTATGAATTTCGTCAGTAGAGTGAATCCTTTTGCGTCGAAAACATCAACTTTGGCACCTTTTTCCACGAGGAATTTGAAAGTGGGGTTGTTTTTTTGATCCCTTAGCAGAAGGGGGGTGAAACCTCGCCCGTCGGGCAACCCCATATCGCCCCCATTCTCCACCAGAAACTTTATCAACTTCAAATCGTTTTTCTCCACTGATTTGGTGAGGGGGGTGCAGCCACTTTTATCGCAGACGTTAATGTTGGCGCCTCGTTCCAGTAGAATTTTCGCCATAACTAAGTTCTCGTTCTCGATGGCGTAGGTCAGGGCTGTGTGCACTGTCAAGTTGGCACCACTGTCTAAGAGGTACTCTACGATTTCGAAATTCCCCCTGATGACAGCTTTCGCCAAAGGTGTCTCTCCACTCTTGCCAACTTTGCAAACGTTAGCACCGTTCTCCACTAGAAATTTTATAGTTTCCAGGGAACCATCGAAAGAGGCTTGGGCTAAAGGCGAGCAACCTGAGTAATCCAAGCAGTTGATTTTCGCCCCGTTTTGGACCAAAATCTTCGCGATTTCTAACGATTTCGAGACTGCGAAAAACAGGGCGGTTTTGCCCTCCCGATTCGTCTTGTCAACTTGCACCCCTTTCTCGACCAAAGCCACCAAAATCTTTTTTCTGTTATGCAGAGCGGCGTACATTAAAGCTGTGTTTCCTTTGAAATCCGTGAGGTCGATATTCGCCCCTTTGTCAATAAGAAACTCGGTGAGATCGAAATTGTCGTTGATTATCGCCAAAGAAAGAGGAGTGTTGCCATTGACGATCACCTTGTTGACTTCACCCCCGTTTTCGATAAGAAAATCGACCATTTCCCTGTTGTTTTCTGAAACGGCCAAAGTGAGAGGCGTCTGCGAGTATATTCCGTGATTGACGTGGTTTGGGTTTGATCCGTTTTTGAGAAGGAATTTAGCAATTTCGAAATTATTCGCCATTGCCGCCCAGGAGAGTGGGGTGTAAGGGATGAGAGCAGAAGATTTGTCTGTCAAATCAACGTGGGCACCCTTGCTAATAAGATATTTCACGATTTCGAACCTACCCTTAGCGGCAGCGTAAGCCAAGGGGGTTTCCCCGTCGGCGTTGTAGATGTTGATGCGGCCTCCGGCCTCCACGAGGCATTTGGTCACGTGCAGGAGGCCTCGCTCTGAAGATAGGAACAGGGCGGTTTCGCCATCTTCACCACGTGCGTTTATGTCCACTGATTTGTTTTGAATGCAGCTCTTGATAGAGTTTAAGTTTCCAGACTTGACTGCTTCGAAAAATTCCTCTCGAAGGGGTTCATGGCTCATTTTTCGAGGACGGGGATTTTAGTTTTTGCATTGTTTAATTTTGATCTGGAAGGGGGTGGGTTAAAGGGGTGAGGGGTGAGGGGGCTTACTTGGGCAGACATTGAGGACAGGACGCTGCACGTTACAGTCACATGAATTTGATGGAAGGGTTGACAATGTCGGTATTGTCAAAGTGGCAGAAGGGGGTGCGTTCATAACTTGAAAGTTGTTATTTTTTGGCAGACCAACTTTAGCTTTTTTTCGCGATTTCGTCCGGTTGATCGCAAATTCATAACTGTGATTGGTGCATTTACCACATTTCCTAGAAATTGTCAAACTAATGTCAGTTTCTAGCATACCTCCGTGAGAAGGTTCTAAACGGTCAGCGTTATGACATTGTCGCTAGACAACAATCTGCAAAATGGCTAAATGCAACAATCACAGTTATGAATTTGTTCTGGAGTTCTGGACCACTTTCAAGGTCACATAATAACGCAGCAAAATTTCTGTGAAATTGACATTGTCAATACCTATGCCGCTTTCGGACTCCGCTGCACCGCGTGGTAGGTACAGTTAGAACCACGCACGCTGACGTCCTGCAAACGACCAATCAAAGCGCGTTTGTTCACTACACTACACAGTACACAGTGTAGCGGAAACCTGAAAGTATCAAAAGTACCTAGCAATTACCTTGTTTCACTGTTACCAACGTGGTTCATTATTTTCTGAAAAAAAATTACTGAAAAGGAAGACAATTTTCACCAGTTCCTCTTTTGCATTATTATATGTATGTGTATTGATCCCTTTGGGGAGGGTATGTTTATACTATGATCCGTTTGGGGAGCCAATGGACCCTTTGGGGAACTCCTCGAACTGCCGTAGTTAGATATTGATCCCTTTGGGGAGTGCATCCGCACCGCCTCAGCGGCATAGCATGTAATTACCGGAAGACAGTCGGTATTACAGACAGCGTAATCCTCAAACGCCTGATGCAAATAAAATGGCAACCAAACATACTAATAATAATATTAATAATCATAATGGTTTCAGCTATGAAAATGTGGTTGCTTAACGATAACAACATACAGGTTGTCCCAAAGCGCTCCCACTCTATTAAAATTCTGTCACGGAACGTATTTTCATAATTGTTATATACGGGATAGTATCGGAACCTCATAATTTCCTGAATACTACTAAATTTCGCTAAACTTACGTATTTTCAAAAATTGGTGCTTCTAACCTTCCGAGGCTGTCCCTGGGCACTTAGATTTTTTTCCAAATTTTCTTGAATAGACATTTTAAACAAAAATAAATGCTCCATCTTCGATCACACTTTCAATTAGCTGAGCCGGATTTTATCACCCTCCCCCCCCCGGAAACTACCCCTGAATTTTGCTGAGCAGACGCATTTTAAACGACCGCTTATTAGAATTATTGCAAACACGGGTGTTATCATCGTCCACTACTGAAAACCCCTCATTTTGAACATTAAAGATTAAAGATAAATTTTTCAAAAACCTGACTTCCCCAAATTGACCAATGCATAGACGAAAGTATATGTGCAATGAGCCCTTCGGGGAAGCTTTCCCTAATGTCGGAAAAAGCAACATCTTTCAGGATTAATCACAGGAAACCACCACAAATCACTACATAAGCGCTTCATAATGGTTCTTATTCGAGTAGGAGGCTCAATGCTGACCCCTTTCCACGAATAGTTGTGTTGCATTCCCAAAATGAACCTCTTCTTCAACGTGGTGACCCTGGACTGTGCAGAAGCCCTTCCAATGTGGAAAAAAGTACCATAAAACCATAAATTCATAAACCATAAAACCATAAAACCACCTTAAATCATAGCATAAATGCTTCATGGTGGCTCCTAGGCGAATGAGGAATTCAGAGCCCCACCCATCTTCCACAAATAGGGGTGCTACCGTCCAGGACACTGAATAAATGCTTCCCCGCTCAGTAGGGGTCTCAAGGCTAACATTTTTCCACAAATAGATGCGTTATATTCCACAAATAGGGGTGTTACATTAAACAAATCGTGCCCCCTTCCGCGCCGTGAACGGAGCCTATCCAGGAGCCCTTCTAACGTAGAAAAATTTAGCATAAGCCGGAAAATTAAATTTTCTCCTGCATTTGAGTTCCCCAAAGGGATCAATTCATAGACAATAAATGTCAATAGTGCATGTGCATAGATCCCTTTGGGGAAGCTTTCCCTAATATCGAGATTAATAACATTTTTGATGTTTCCTCGGAGAAAACCACAGGGAACCACCTCAAATGACTGCCTGAAGCCTCATGATGTTTTCTAAGTGAGTGACGTACTCAGTTGCAATATCCTAGCTAATCCCTATCCTCAGATAGTCGTGTTACATTCTCCAAATAGACTCTCCCTTCCGGATGGTGAACGGGCCTGTTCAGGAGTCCTCCCAATGTAGAAAAAAATTGCTTACGCCCAAAAATGTGATTTTCTCTAAAATTAGAGTTTCCCAAAGGGACCAATAGATAGACAATGTACGTCAATAAGGTATGTACATTGATCCCTTCGGGGAAGCCTTCCCTAATATCGAGAAAAGCAACACTTTTGGGGTTTTGTGCTAGAAACCTTCACAAGACCACCTCGAATCACGGCCTGAAGTTTCGTGATGTCTTTTAAGTGACTGACGTACTCAATTGCAATGTCATATCTGAATTAAAGCTTCAAATTTGCCCAAACTAGTAGATAATCCGTAGGATGCTAGTATAGGGTACAATCCGAAGATTTTTCGAACTCGTGTACCTACTTTTGGTACTGACCAATACTAGGAACCCTAGTTTTATACTACAAAACAGTTGAAAGCTACTAGGGCACAATAAAGCACCAGAAAGGGTGAAATAGATTTTTTATTAGAAAATTAAATTCCCCAAAGGGACCAATAGATAGACAATATACGTCAATAGGGTATGTACATTGATCCCTTTGGGGAAGCTTTCTCTAATATCGAGAAATGCAACATTTTTGAGGTTTCCTAGCAGAAACCTTGCAAGAACCACCTCAAATCGTTGCCCGAAGCCTCATGATGCTTCCTAAGGGAGTGTCGTAGTTAAAGCTAATCCCTTTTCGCAGATAGGGGTGCTACATTCCCCAAATAGACTCTCCCTTCCGGGTGGTGAACGGGCCTGTTCAGGAGTCCTAATGTAGAACGAAATTGTTTACGCCAAAAAATGTTCTTTTCCCTAAAATTGGAGTTTCCCAAAGGGACCAATAGATAGACAATAAGTGTCAATAGGGTATATACATTGATCCCTTTGGGGAAGCTTTGCATAACATCGAGAAAGTTAACATTTTTGAGGTTTCCTAGCAGAAACCTCACAAGAACCACCTCAAAGCACTGCTCGAAACCTCATGATAGTTCCTAAGTGAGCGTCGTACTCAAAGCTAATCCCTTTCGTCAGATAGGGGTGTTGCATTGCCCAAATTGACTCTCCCTTATGCTTGATGAACCAGGCCTACTCAGGAGTCCTCCCGATGTACAAAAAATTAGCCTACGCCCAAAATTTGAGTTGCCCAAAGGGACTAATACATAGGCAATAAGTGTCAATAGTGTATGTGCATTGATCCCTTTGTTGAAGCTTTCCCTGGTATCGAGAAAGGCAACATTTTTGAGGTTTCCTAGCAGTAGACTAACAAGAACCCCCTCAAATTACTGCCCAAAACCTGACGATGGTTCCCTAGAGAGTGTCGTACTCAAAGGTAATCCCTATCCTCAGATAGTGGTGTTACATTCTCCAAAGTGACTCTCCCTTCCGCTTGATGAACCAGGCCTACTCAGGAGTCCTCCCAATGTACAAAAAATTAGCCTACGCCCAAAATTATTATATTCTCTAAAATTTTAGTTCCTCAAAGGGATCAATCCATAGACAATAAATGTCAATAGTGTTAGCCTACGCCCAAAAATGTTAGGTTCCCCAAAGTTTGAGTTCCCCAAAGGGACTAATACATAGACAATAAGTGTCAATAGTGTATGTGCATTGATCCCTTTGGTGAAGCTTTCCCTAATATGGATAAATACAACATCTTTGTGGTTTCCTAGCAGAAACCTCACAAGAGCCACCTCAAATCACTACCCCAAACATAATAAAATTATTTGTTCGCAGAAAAGCTCACAGAACTACCTCCCGTCCCCCTACTTGTGGTGAACAGAACCCTTTCAAAGCAGAAAAAAATTGTTTATGTCCAAAAATGTGACTGTTACCAAAAACGCCAAAGTGCCGTTGCTAAGGTTTTTCTCAGAAAATCAGAAATCACCGCACGATTGCCTCATGAAGGTTATTAATTGAGTAGGGACTCACTCTTTCCACAAATAGGGGTGTTACATTCCCCAGAGTGAATCCTTATTACTTCGAGTAATAAGTCGGATCACCCTAAGGGCTCTTTCAGTGTAAAAAGTAGTATCAAAAGCCTATTGTCCACTAAAACTAAGTACCCCAAACGTCATGAAACATATCTGTAGAAAGTGGGAACTACTGATATGTTCCTCTAGAAAAAACGTCTCTATTTGCAGTAATTGTTAAGGAATACTTCCTCAAAGGGATCGTTGTACATATACTGTTGTCTATGGATTTGTCAATTTAGGCAACCAGTTATATATCCATTGGAGAAAAATATATAATGGTCAGTTTGGGAATGCAGAATCACTAGCCGAGATCAGAACCAGGTCACCTCCCCAAACTGACCATTATATGATTAATGAGCACAGTTTCGAAACGGATTGCCCTAGGGCAGTAAAAGTCGGAGCAAATCAACAATCGCGGTCAATTCTTTGATTTCAGTCGATAAAAGAACCCCCTGAATTTGCCTCCCCAAAGGGATCAATACGCATACATATATAGGTATAAAATTCTAAAAAAGGACAATTTCTTTTGATTTGCCAAAAATTCGAAAAATATGTAATTGAAAAAACGGCAGCAAAGAAGCGGCTGGAACCTCCCCAACGCGTGGGTCTTTGATTTCCGCGAGGATTTCCGTGTCGTTGTGTTTAAAATTTAAAAGTTGATATACCTAAATGGCACTTCCCGTGGACCAATTGCTCCCAAAAGCCTTCAGCTCTTCAATGGGTCACCGCACCTCCATACCAAATTTCGAACAAATCGATCCAGCAGTTTGGGCTGTAACGTGGTTTCAGTATTATTACAAAAGTTTTAACTTTTCAACGCTCAAAATTTTTGTGTTTTTTCTGTTCATTTTATATCTTTTAATTCTGGAACAACAATTTTTTACCATATCGCCTTTTTGACACATCCTTGCGTCTGCTGAGGCACTACTACTAGGTGCAGATTGATAAAATCTGCACCCGATTCCACCAGTAAAACCAGCCGCCCCTACATACACATTAACGGTGTTAAACATCTACAGGGACACAAATCGCATTGATGTACATCTTCCGGGGGCTTTTTTGTGGTTTTCATCCCCTAAATTTCATCCCCCGCCGAGATTTTCTGGGTATACACCCGTAAAACAAGAGTGCCTCGCATTTTGCTACGGTACCAAAAGGAACCAATAAACTGACCTCAAGCAAAAATGAGCAAACATTTTTTGCTGCTTATCTTTCTAATTATTAAAGGTTTTGTTATCTTTTTCCTGCTTTTTCTTGCTTTGCAGTTGAGAGAAAAGACTGAAAAGACACCAAAATTGCGCGTGATCCTTTGAATTTCCTCGTTGAATTTGTGAATTCATGAATAAATTTTAGGCATACTTAATACCGGCAGGGTCTGGTCTCTTAAGCGGTTCCCTTAATAATAATAATAATATTTTAATAAAACCGACATTGCGCCCTGCAAAATTTCATCCTTTACCATCGAATAAGCATCCACTTTGACTTCTTTTATGTTGTTACTTCCAATTAAAAAAAATGGGCACCTACGGAAGCGGCTGGAACCTCCCCACTTGGTGAATGACCCAATCGTATCACTAATATCACGTAAATTTTACTATTTACTATGCCTAAGTTTTACTCCACCAAACCAAATGTGTTTTCTGCGATTTTTCTAAATTTTACGATCTTTTGCCAAAAGGGCATTAAGGTTGAGTACAATCTTGAAAACAAAATTTGAAGACTTTTCATGTGCTGATAGAGAAAATAGGAGTTCATTATTCAAATTTCAAAGTTGATATGCCAAAATGGCACTTGCCACCCTCGGATTGCCTCCAGAATTAAATCAGCTCTTCGGCGGGTGACGCTATCTCTACCTACCAAATTTCAGCCAAATCGATCAAGCAGTTTGGGCTGTAGCGTGTTATTTAATGTTTCCTTGAAACTTCGAATTTTTCGATTTTATGCCAAAAAGGCGCTAAATGTGAGTACACTTTCAGATGCAGAATTTCAAGACCTTTCATGCGCTGTTAAGAAAAATTTGTGTTCATCAGTCAAATTTCATAGTTTACATGCCTAAAAGGCACTTGGCATCTTCGGATTCGTAACAAAATTAACTGGGCTCACCAGAAGGCCAACACTAACCTGCATACCTAATTTCACTAAAATCCGTTCGGTAGTTTCCGAGAAATTGTGCTCACATACGTACATACGTACGTACATACATACGTACATACACACAGACATTTTTTAAAAACCACTTTTTCGTGATCCTGAGACTTGAAACGTAAAGATCTGGTGTTATCTCAATTTCGAATTTTGGACTGATTGCAGTAACCTCCCATTTTTATATTGGTTGTGGGGAGGTTAATACAATAAACGAAATTATATTCGTATAGAATTCATTAATTAACGTATAAATTGTCACGTTCATTTTCGAGCTCCCGAGCTGTTCCACTTTCGAGGGTGGATATTGCTCGGTATCTCCTTCTCCGCTGCTATTTTGCATCATCGGTTATAATTCTCGGCCTCCCTCTGCAGGGGTCGTGTGGTGGCAGCGGAAGATCGGCGTCTTTTGGGGGCGCTTCGGATGACGTTTGTGTCTCAAAGTTTAGTGTCGGTAAATAAGTCACATGGTAAAGAATTACTTACCTGGTGGTTTATTAGGGATCCGTAACCCCGTTTCGGTATTTAAATCTGGGTTTCACAGCCAATTTGGCCGAATTATCATTAAATTGCGGAATATCAACAACTGTCAGATTTCGAGGTTAAGTTAGTTTTATCTACGAGTTAGGGAATTTGGGCTACCAATGTTAATCTGTCTGGGGGAATTTTGGTTCCGGAAGGTGCCAGAGAGGGCGCTGTGTCTTCCGTCAGGCTTCCGGCCATTTTCTGACCTCCTTTCCGGTCAGGCAATTGACGTAACAAGAGGTCGTAGACGGCGTCCTGGTATTTGTGTGAATTCCCTCGGGAGATTGCAGGATTTCGCCCCAGGTTGGTGAAGTGCCCTTGATCGGTGCCCCAACATACCGTTTGTCGGGTTTTGTTGACCTCAAAGCAGAATTTCTTCGTCGGTTGTTTGACAGTACGCCCTCTACCACGAGGTAAAACTTTAATGAAAGATTTCTTGTTCTAATATTTATTTTAGGGTTTTCGGATAGGGCTTGAACGCTCCTATTTTGGTTTGGGTAGGGCTTAAGTGCCTTAGCATTTTTCGGGTGGGAATTGGAATACCCTTCCTTCAGTGTTTTTCGAGGGGTTTGAAGACCACCCTGTGTTGGTTATATTTATAGGGTTGGAGATTTTCCCCCCATCTTCGTGTTGTTCCGGTTAGAATATTGTGGATTGTTGAAGCACTCGTTCAGTCCAACCACTGTGGCGGATATTTTCCTTCCCCGGCTGGAGGTATCGAGAGATTGAGACAGGACCGGCCATATCTGCTCGAGGCCACCCCCAGGCTAGGGGGCGACGATCTTGGCTCAGCACAGCTGTTCGCTCAGTCCTTGCCTTCCTTCGGAGCTGTATTCGGTGAGTCCGTTCCATATTTTCACCGAGAGGCTTCGCCACATCCGGAACTGTCCCTCCGACTCAGGATTGGAGGGTGTGAACACAATCTGCACCCCCTTGAGTTATTTTGAATTGTGTATTTGGGCTTCACCCCCCCCTTTAATTTGTTTTATTCAGTACGAATTTGTCTTTTTCTGCTACATTACTCAAATTTTGCCATTTAATTGTAAACTCATAATCTTTAACTGTTATTATTAATGGCCTTCAGCCATTTAGTACCAAAAATATCCGTTCGTGGCGGTACTTTACGTGTGGCCGTTTATGGCCTCCGCTTAATTCGACCCTTCACTAACTTGCGCGATCATTTGCGTCATTTTGCGGATTAGTAGGTACCTGCGGCCGTCCAATTTGCGCTCGAAATTTACCGGTCAACTAAGTTGGAGCTCCGTTAAGGCTCTGTTTCGTCCGGATTGCGGTACGATTCGGCTGTCATCATTTTAAGTTATGAAATTATCACCATTATAACTTGTAAACGAATTTTTGTATCAAACTGATTTATATAAATGTACATAGTTTTTACGTTTGTGTGTTATTGCTAAAGCTAGCCACTCCCCTCAGTTTATAGGAGATTTATCTTGTGATTTCTGGCTTTCGACGTCGTCGCATCAGGGTAAATAAAGCCAGTGGCGTCCTTAATTACCAACTTCAATTAGTAGCCTGCCTATTCGCTACCTACCTCCCGTACGGGAGAAGATCCACCGCCCTGGGATCGGGCTTGCGTTTTATTTTTCAGAACTCCTTTTTTTTGAGTGCACACTTGTCAGCTGTGGGCCCTCTTGACCAGTGGGCCTACCCTACTCCCTGCGAGAACTGACTGTGACAAAATACCTACGCTTTCATTATGCAAATATAAGTTAATCATGTCTACAAGTGTAAGTTGCACTGGAGTTCTCTACGAAAGCGACCCGGCAATTAAACTCGTCAAAAATGAAGAACCTGAAAAAATTGAACGCAAATTAATTTGGAAGAATATTTTCATTTTGACGCTCGGTCTCACAATCGCATTTTTGGGCCTCTTCCTACTTTTTACTGCTGCAAAATCGGATACGATTTGGTTTGGTAAGTAGGTATAGTGGACGTTAGATATTTTTTTATGTTTTGGATCGGGGGTTTTGGTATAACAGGTGGGGTGCATAGACTTTGGGTTCATCGCTCCTACAAAGCCAAATGGCCAGTGAAATTATTTTATTTTTTTGGAAACACGGCTTCTTATCAAGGGCCCATCCTTGGGTGGGCCAGGGACCATAGAACCACCATTTACTTGAAGAAATTTCCATGAAACTTTTGCATCAATCGCTTCAGTAATATCTGAGAGAAATTCCACAAATTCCAGTGTAATATTTACATATGAAACTCTGCAGTCAACATGCACTCCGCACATTTTGGTAGTCACTGTATATGTCAAAATGAGGTCACGCTGTGCAAAATTACATGGGGCAAGAATCAAGATATCCTTTTTTGACATGTTAGAAGTCTTCAAAATGTTTTTCCTCAGGGTTGGTCAGTGGGAATGTCTAACCATGTCCAGGGCCGGATTAAGCAATAGTGGGGCCCGGGGGCTGATCAATATGAAGAAGCCCCTTGGTTGTGGGCCAGCTAAGGTTCTAGGACTTACATACTTCGAGAAAAGTAGGTTTTCTTTCATTTAAAGTTCCAAAATAGAATAAAACTAATAAAAATTACATTTTGTTTTATTAAAGACTCTAGTGAAACTAATTGCCAGTAATTTTAATGATAAAAACTTTAAAACGCGAAATTCACTAAAAAGCATACATTTTGTAAAAGTTTTTTGCGACCGCAAGTGTGACCTATCTTATTTCCTCAAATTTGAAGGAGAATCGATTGGGGCAAATTTCAAACTTCTAGGACTTACACACTTCGAGAAAAGTAGGTTTTCTTTCATTTAACGTTCCAAAATAGAATAAAACTAATAAAAATTACATTTTGTTTTATTAAAGACTCTAGTGAAACCAATTGCCAGTAATTTTAATGATAAAAACTTTAAAACGCGAAATTCACTAAAAAGCATACATTTTGTAAAAGTTTTTTGCGACCGCAAGTGTGACCTATCTTATTTCCTCAAATTTGAAGGAGAATCGATTGGGGCAAATTTCAAGCTTATCGGACTTACACACTTCGAGAAAAGTAGGTTTTCTTTAATTTAAAGTTCCAAAATAGGATAAAACTAATAAAAATTAGATTTTGTTTTATTAAAGACTCTAGTGAAACCAATTGCCAGTAATTTTAATGATAAAAACTTTAAAACGCGAAATTCACTAAAAAGCATACATTTTGCAAAAGTTTTTGCGACCGCAAGTGTGACCTATCTTATTTCCTCAAATTTGAAGGAGAATCGATTGGGGCAAATTTCAAGCTTATCGGACTTACACACTTCGAGAAAAGTAGGTTTTCTTTAATTTAAAGTTCCAAAATAGGATAAAACTAATAAAAATTAGATTTTGTTTTATTAAAGACTCTAGTGAAACCAATTGCCAGTAATTTTAATGATAAAAACTTTAAAACGCGAAATTCACTAAAAAGCATACATTTTGCAAAAGTTTTTGCGACCGCAAGTGTGACCTATCTTATTTCCTCAAACTTGAAGGAGAATCGATTGGGGCAAAATTTCAAACTTCTAGGACTTCGAGAAAAGTAGGTTTTCTTTCATTTAAAGTTCCAAAATAGAATAAAACTAATAAAAATTACATTTTGTTTTATTAAAGACTCTAGTGAAACCAATTGCCAGTAATTTTAATGATAAAAACTTTAAAACGCGAAGTTCACTAAAAAGCATACATTTTGTAAAGGTTTTTTGCGACCGCAAGTGTGACCTATTAAAGACTCTAGTGAAACCAATTGCCAGTAATTTTAATGATAAAAACTTTAAAACGCGAAATTCACTAAAAAGCATACATTTTGCAAAAGTTTTTGCGACCGCAAGTGTGACCTATCTTATTTCCTCAAACTTGAAGGAGAATCGATTGGGGCAAAATTTCAAACTTCTAGCACTTCGAGAAAAGTAGGTTTTCTTTCATTTAAAGTTCCAAAATAGAATAAAACTAATAAAAATTACATTTTGTTTTATTAAAGACTCTAGTGAAACCAATTGCCAGTAATTTTAATGATAAAAACTTTAAAACGCGAAGTTCACTAAAAAGCATACATTTTGTAAAGGTTTTTTGCGACCGCAAGTGTGACCTATCTTATTTCCTCAAATTTGAAGGAGAATCGATTGGGGCAAATTTCAAACTTCTAGGACTTACACACTTCGAGAAAAGTAGGTTTTCTTTCATTTAACGTTCCAAAATAGAATAAAACTAATAAAAATTACATTTTGTTTTATTAAAGACTCTAGTGAAACCAATTGCCAGTAATTTTAATGATAAAAACTTTAAAACGCGAAATTCACTAAAAAGCATACATTTTGTAAAAGTTTTTTGCGACCGCAAGTGTGACCTATCTTATTTCCTCAAATTTGAAGGAGAATCGATTGGGGCAAATTTCAAGCTTATCGGACTTACACACTTCGAGAAAAGTAGGTTTTCTTTAATTTAAAGTTCCAAAATAGGATAAAACTAATAAAAATTAGATTTTGTTTTATTAAAGACTCTAGTGAAACCAATTGCCAGTAATTTTAATGATAAAAACTTTAAAACGCGAAATTCACTAAAAAGCATACATTTTGCAAAAGTTTTTGCGACCGCAAGTGTGACCTATCTTATTTCCTCAAATTTCAAGGAGAATCGATTGGGGCAAATTTCAAGCTTCTAGGACTTACACACTTCGAGAAATGTAGGTTTTCTTTAATTTAAAGTTCCAAAATAGAATAAAACTAATAAAAATTACATTTTGTTTTATTAAAGACTCTCGTGAAACCAATTGCCAGTAATTTTAATGATAAAAACTTTAAAACGCGAAATTCACTAAAAAGCATACATTTTGTAAAAGTTTTTTGCGACCGCAAGTGTGACCTATCTTATTTCCTCAAATTTGAAGGAGAATCGATTGGGGCAAATTTCAAGCTTATCGGACTTACACACTTCGAGAAAAGTAGGTTTTCTTTAATTTAAAGTTCCAAAATAGGATAAAACTAATAAAAATTAGATTTTGTTTTATTAAAGACTCTAGTGAAACCAATTGCCAGTAATTTTAATGATAAAAACTTTAAAACGCGAAATTCACTAAAAAGCATACATTTTGCAAAAGTTTTTGCGACCGCAAGTGTGACCTATCTTATTTCCTCAAATTTCAAGGAGAATCGATTGGGGCAAATTTCAAGCTTCTAGGACTTACACACTTCGAGAAAAGTGGATTTTCTTTCATTTAAAGTTCCAAAATAGAACAAAACTAATAAATATTTAATCAAAAGTGCATTTTGTATTATCAAAGGCTCTAGTGAAACCAATTGCCAGCAATTTTCCTGATGAAAAAATTAAATATGCGATATATTGCCAAACGTGTGTATAGTTTAATATTGCGTATAATGCATCGTAATACACAACAGTAAGTACTTAGTTGTTAGGAATATTGTTTGCAATAATTACTGAATTGCAAAATTGCGGGGCTCCTACTAGTTGGGGGGCCGAGGGCTGCAGCCCCCCTAGCCCCCCCTTAATCCGGACCTGACCATGTCTATACTAAACCAAGATCTCGACTGTGATCAAGCTTTTCTTCTCCAGAGATGCCTCAGTGCGCATAATCGTCCAGTGCAACTTGTCTAAATTTTTTTTGGAATTGTCGGTATTTTTTCATATTAAAATTATTTCCCAATGAAAGAGCGACTTTTAAAGTCGAGTATTTGGGTTTCGAATCGAATATTCGAGTTTCAAAGTGGAATATTCGACTTTGGAACTCGAATATTCGACTTTAAAACTCGTACTTTTATTGGGAAATCATTTTTCGAATGTCCCTTCTTCGCTTTCGTATATAGCCCCTCGAGAAAAATACCTCGAAAAAACATATACCTATGAAAAATACTGCCCTCATCGATCTAGTATTACTATGGATGGGCCCTGCCGAGCGCTCCTTATGGACGTCTTTTGTCCGCTAAACGGAGATCGGTTAGCTCACTCTAAGCTGTGTGTCATGCGCGACTTGTCAGCTGTTCGCTGTTCCGAAGTTGTCATCTCGCTCGACTCCGTTTTCCATCTTTGATAAGATTATTGTTTGTCATTTGTTTGTGTTCAATGATTTTGTGTTTTCGTCGTTTTAATTAAAAACAAAATGTCAACGTGTGCTGTGTGTGAAGAAAATTATAAGCCATGCTCCTTCGTTTCATTCCACAAGGAAGTGCTAGTAATTTTGTTACACCAATCCTACTCAAAATTATACAGTGATTATTTCTAAATTTTTATTAAATTAAATCACTCGAGCGTTGAGGGTTGCAGTTGTCTCTGGTTACGCATAAATCATCTAATAAAAGGCTTTGATTCTCAATTTAAATTATTTTGGCGCTTGAAGCTTTTAAATTGTAGCGCGTGGCACATCTAAAAGAAAAGGATAATGGGATGGAAGCGTCTTTAAGTATGAGAGCGAAAGCAATACCTGCTTATCTGTGATATCTTAGAGCCAAGCGTAAATTGAACCAGCCCCATCCATAGTAATACTAGATCAATGTGTGATTTGTAACTATGGTGCTTTCGGCATTACGCGGTTGGCCGATTGATCTGTCACCATTGACACCTGTCACTGCCTGTCAATTTTGGCGCCAAGCAGTTTTTTGAGGTTACCTTCCAAACCCTCCTCTATTTTCGTTCAAATTTCACTCAAAACCGAAAATGGACTTGCAAGCCCACCGCAGACGCGTCCAGAAAACCATCTCCAGCGATAACCTCTGCGACTTGTACCCCCACGACGTCACCATGTACCTGCAGCCCCCCTCCAACGAAATCTCCCTCAACGAGTTCGAAGACGTCGCTTTTGAGCGCCTCCAGCTGCTGAGGCTCCTCGAACAGGCCAGCCTCAAGGGGCACACCCCCCACAGCGAAGACTGGCACAAGTGCATCAAGGAGGATCTCTCCAAAGCCGGCCTCAAGAAATACCTTCGATTGATCGGTGGATTTTGTGGCAACACTGAGCTGGATTTTCAGGCGCGAAGGGCCGATCACATCTCCCACTTTATACTGCGACTGGCGTATTGTCGTTCGGAAGACTTGCGGAGGTGGTTCTTGAACCGAGAGATGGAATGGTTCCGAGTTAAATTCCAAGCACAAACTAGTGAAAGCATCAAGAGGTTCCTGGAAATTAACAATTTGACCTACCCCCCTACCTCGGAGAAAGACAGTCTCCGAGAGGAACTAATGTCTTCGACTTTGGGGCTCTCGAGTTATTTATTCGAAACTAGCGAATTCTATAAAGTGCCTTTTACAGATGTGTTATCATTAGTAAAAAACCGTAGGGTTTACTTAAGCCGAGGGATGGCTTACATCCCCTCCACTGACTTAGTGGTAGTAATTCAGTCGAGATTCCGAGCTTCATTAAGTGAATCCTTGAATTTTTACTATCGTAGATTGCCTTTACTCGATGATGACCGCTTGGACCCTCTTTTATCGAATTTGCACACTTTACACACCGGAAGCAATTATTACTCGGTCAAAGAAGGGGGTGAGGCCATTGACCCCAAGAATTTAGACCAATACTCGAAAAGACACTTCCCGTTGTGCATGAGACACATGCACGAGGTGCTCAAGGCCACCCATCATTTAAAGCACGGGTGTCGGTTGCAATACGGGTTGTTTCTCAAGGCCATCGGGCTGACGTACGAGGACGCTGTGAAATTCTTCCGGGAGGAGTACTCGAGGGCTATGGATGTGGGGAAGTTTGAAAAGCAGTATTTGTACAATATCCGGCATCAGTACGGTAAAGTGGGGAGGATGTTGAATTATTCCCCGTACAGTTGCGTGAAGATTGTTAATTCGAGCGTGGGGGCTGGGGAGCATCATGGGTGCCCGTTCAAGCATTGGGATGCTGCGGTGCTGAGGCAGAAGTTGGTGGAGTATGGAGTTGGTGCTGAAAGTAGGTTTTTATTGTTTTTTTTTGGAAAAAATTCAAAATTTAAAAAATTACCCCCTTGGGGGTAGATTTGGCGTTTTAAGGGTTTTATTAGAAAAATCTGTGACAATTAGTCCAACTAAATTTTTTGGTAATTCACGCTTTAGGTAAGATGGGTCCGAGGGGTTGCACCCATGAAACATCTGTACACCAATTTCCACAATTTCCAAATAATTCCAAAATTTCCAAATAATTTCCACAATTTCTAAATAATGTCCACAATTTCCAAATAATTTCCACAATTTGCCATGCATGTACACCACAATTTCCAGGTGGTCAACCCCTCGGATGGGTCACACTTGATAACCCCTACAAGTTTAAAAAATGACCTTCTTGCTAGGATATTTGACATTTAAAGCTCTACACGAAGGGAAGTAGGTAGCACCTTCTTTAGGGTCTCTGATAATGCAAAATGCGATTTTAATTAAAACTTGGCGTTTTTTTTTGACTTTGTTTAATTTTTTAAGTTGTAAAGCTGTGCAGACCTAGTTTTCTCGAAGCAGGTGGGTCCTAGAAGTCTTAAATTTGCGCCAATCGATTCTCCTTCAAATTTGAGGAAATAAGATAGGTCACACTTGCGGTCGCAAAAAAGTTTTACAAAATGTATGCTTTTTAATGAGTTTCGCGTTTTAAAGTTTTTATCATTAAAATTACTGGCAATTGGTTTCACTAGAGTCTTTAATAAAACAAAATGTAATTTTTATTAGTTTTATTCTATTTTGGAACTTTAAATGAAAGAAAATCTTCTTTTCTCGAAGTGTGTAAGTCCTAGAAGTTTGAAATTTGCCCCAATCGATTCTCCTTCAAATTTGAGGAAATAAGATAGGTCACACTTGCGGTCGCAAAAAACTTGTACAAAATGTATGCTTTTTAGTGAATTTCGCGTTTTAAAGTTTTTATCGTTAAAATTACGGGCAATTGGTTTCACTAGAGTCTTTAATAAAACACAATGTAATTTTTATTAGTTTTATTCTATTTTGGAACTTTAAATGAAAGAAAATCTACTTTTCTCGAAGTGTGTAAGTCCTAGAAGTTTGAAATTTGCCCCAATCGATTCTCCTTCAAATTTGAGGAAATAAGATAGGTCACACTTGCGGTCGCAAAAAACTTTTACAAAATGTATGCTTTTTAGTGAATTTCGCGTTTTAAAGTTTATATCATTAAAATTACTGGCAATTGGTTTCACTAGAATCTTTAATAAAACAAAATGTAAATTTTGTTAGTTTTATTCTATTTTGGAACTTTAAATGAAAGAAAATCTTCTTTTCTCGAAGTGTGTAAGTCCTAGAAGTTTGAAATTTGCCCCAATCGATTCTCCTTCAAATTTGAGGAAATAAGATAGGTCACACTTGCGGTCGCAAAAAAGTTTTACAAAATGTATGCTTTTTAATGAGTTTCGCGTTTTAAAGTTTTTATCATTAAAATTACTGGCAATTGGTTTCACTAGAGTCTTTAATAAAACAAAATGTAATTTTTATTAGTTTTATTCTATTTTGGAACTTTAAATGAAAGAAAATCTACTTTTCTCGAAGTGTGTAAGTCCTAGAAGTTTGAAATTTGCCCCAATCGAATCTCCTTCAAATTTGAGGAAATAAGATAGGTCACACTTGCGGTCGTAAAAAACTTGTACAAAATGTATGCTTTTTAGTGAATTTCGCGTTTTAAAGTTTTTATCATTAAAATTACTGGCAATTGGTTTCACTAGAGTCTTTAATAAAACACAATGTAATTTTTATTAGTTTTATTCTATTTTGGAACTTTAAATGAAAGAAAATCTACTTTTCTCGAAGTGTGTAAGTCCTAGAAGTTTGAAATTTGCCCCAATCGATTCTCCTTCAAATTTGAGGAAATAAGATAGGTCACACTTGCGGTCGCAAAAAACTTTTACAAAATGTATGCTTTTTAGTGAATTTCGCGTTTTAAAGTTTATATCATTAAAATTACTGGCAATTGGTTTCACTAGAATCTTTAATAAAACAAAATGTAAATTTTGTTAGTTTTATTCTATTTTGGAACTTTAAATGAAAGAAAATCTTCTTTTCTCGAAGTGTGTAAGTCCTAGAAGTTTGAAATTTGCCCCAATCGATTCTCCTTCAAATTTGAGGAAATAAGATAGGTCACACTTGCGGTCGCAAAAAAGTTTTACAAAATGTATGCTTTTTAATGAGTTTCGCGTTTTAAAGTTTTTATCATTAAAATTACTGGCAATTGGTTTCACTAGAGTCTTTAATAAAACAAAATGTAATTTTTATTAGTTTTATTCTATTTTGGAACTTTAAATGAAGGAAAATCTTCTTTTCTCGAAGTGTGTAAGTCCTAGAAGTTTGAAATTTGCCCCAATCGATTCTCCTTCAAATTTGAGGAAATAAGATAGGTCACACTTGCGGTCGCAAAAAAGTTTTACAAAATGTATGCTTTTTAATGAGTTTCGCGTTTTAAAGTTTTTATCATTAAAATTACTGGCAATTGGTTTCACTAGAGTCTTTAATAAAACAAAATGTAATTTTTATTAGTTTTATTCTATTTTGGAACTTTAAATGAAAGAAAATCTACTTTTCTCGAAGTGTGTAAGTCCTAGAAGTTTGAAATTTGCCCCAATCGAATCTCCTTCAAATTTGAGGAAATAAGATAGGTCACACTTGCGGTCGTAAAAAACTTGTACAAAATGTATGCTTTTTAGTGAATTTCGCGTTTTAAAGTTTTTATCATTAAAATTACTGGCAATTGGTTTCACTAGAGTCTTTAATAAAACACAATGTAATTTTTATTAGTTTTATTCTATTTTGGAACTTTAAATGAAAGAAAATCTACTTTTCTCGAAGTGTGTAAGTCCTAGAAGTTTGAAATTTGCCCCAATCGATTCTCCTTCAAATTTGAGGAAATAAGATAGGTCACACTTGCGGTCGCAAAAAACTTTTACAAAATGTATGCTTTTTAGTGAATTTCGCGTTTTAAAGTTTATATCATTAAAATTACTGGCAATTGGTTTCACTAGAATCTTTAATAAAACAAAATGTAAATTTTGTTAGTTTTATTCTATTTTGGAACTTTAAATGAAAGAAAATCTTCTTTTCTCGAAGTGTGTAAGTCCTAGAAGTTTGAAATTTGCCCCAATCGATTCTCCTTCAAATTTGAGGAAATAAGATAGGTCACACTTGCGGTCGCAAAAAAGTTTTACAAAATGTATGCTTTTTAATGAGTTTCGCGTTTTAAAGTTTTTATCATTAAAATTACTGGCAATTGGTTTCACTAGAGTCTTTAATAAAACAAAATGTAATTTTTATTAGTTTTATTCTATTTTGGAACTTTAAATGAAAGAAAATCTACTTTTCTCGAAGTGTGTAAGTCCTAGAAGTTTGAAATTTGCCCCAATCGAATCTCCTTCAAATTTGAGGAAATAAGATAGGTCACACTTGCGGTCGTAAAAAACTTGTACAAAATGTATGCTTTTTAGTGAATTTCGCGTTTTAAAGTTTTTATCATTAAAATTACTGGCAATTGGTGTCACTAGAGTCTTTAATGAAACAAAATGTAATTTGTATTAGTTTTATTCTATTTTGGAACTTTAAATGAAAGAAAATCTTCTTTTCTCGAAGTGTGTAAGTCCTAGAAGTTTGAAATTTGCCCCAATCGATTCTCCTTCAAATTTGAGGAAATAAGATAGGTCACACTTGCGGTCGCAAAAAACTTTTACAAAATGTATGCTTTTTAGTGAATTTCGCGTTTTAAAGTTTTTATCATTAAAATTACTGGCAATTGGTTTCACTAGAGTCTTTAATAAAACAAAATGTAATTTTTATTAGTTTTATTCTATTTTGGAACTTTAAATGAAGGAAAATCTTCTTTTCTCGAAGTGTGTAAGTCCTAGAAGTTTGAAATTTGCCCCAATCGATTCTCCTTCAAATTTGAGGAAATAAGATAGGTCACACTTGCGGTCGCAAAAAACTTGTACAAAATGTATGCTTTTTAGTGAATTTCGCGTTTTAAAGTTTTTATCGTTAAAATTACGGGCAATTGGTTTCACTAGAGTCTTTAATAAAACACAATGTAATTTTTATTAGTTTTATTCTATTTTGGAACTTTAAATGAAAGAAAATCTACTTTTCTCGAAGTGTGTAAGTCCTAGAAGTTTGAAATTTGCCCCAATCGATTCTCCTTCAAATTTGAGGAAATAAGATAGGTCACACTTGCGGTCGCAAAAAACTTTTACAAAATGTATGCTTTTTAGTGAATTTCGCGTTTTAAAGTTTATATCATTAAAATTACTGGCAATTGGTTTCACTAGAATCTTTAATAAAACAAAATGTAAATTTTGTTAGTTTTATTCTATTTTGGAACTTTAAATGAAAGAAAATCTTCTTTTCTCGAAGTGTGTAAGTCCTAGAAGTTTGAAATTTGCCCCAATCGATTCTCCTTCAAATTTGAGGAAATAAGATAGGTCACACTTGCGGTCGCAAAAAACTTTTACAAAATGTATGCTTTTTAGTGAATTTCGCGTTTTAAAGTTTTTATCATTAAAATTACTGGCAATTGGTTTCACTAGAGTCTTTAATAAAACAAAATGTAATTTTTATTAGTTTTATTCTATTTTGGAACTTTAAATGAAAGAAAATCTACTTTTCTCGAAGTGTGTAAGTCCTAGAAGTTTGAAATTTGCCCCAATCGATTCTCCTTCAAATTTGAAGAAATAAGATAGGTCACACTTGCGGTCCCAAAAAACTTTTACAAAATGTATTCTTTTTAGTGAATTTCGCGTTTTAAAGTTTTTATCATTAAAATTACTGGCAATTGGTTTCACTAGAGTCTTTAATGAAACAAAATGTAATTTTTATTAGTTTTATTCTATTTTGGAACTTTAAATGAAAGAAAACCTACTTTTCTCAAAGTGTGTAAGTCCTAGAAGTTTGAAATTTGCCCCAATCGATTCTCCTTCAAATTTGAGGAAATAAGATAGGTCACACTTGCGGTCGCAAAAAACTTGTACAAAATGCATGCTTTTTAGTGAATTTCGCGTTTTAAAGTTTTTATCATTAAAATTACTGGCAATTGGTTTCACTAGAGTCTTTAATAAAACAAAATGTAATTTTTATTAGTTTTATTCTATTTTGGAACTTTAAATAAAAGAAAATCTTCTTTTCTCGAAGTGTGTAAGTCCTAGAAGTTTGAAATTTGCCCCAATCGATTCTCCTTCAAATTTGAGGAAATAAAATAGGGCACACTTGCGGTCGCAAAAAACTTGTACAAAATGTATGCTTTTTAGTGAATTTCGCGTTTTAAAGTTTTTATCATTAAAATTACTGGCAATTGGTTTCACTAGAGTCTTTAATAAAACAAAATGTAATTTTTATTAGTTTTATTCTATTTTGGAACTTTAAATGAAAGAAAATCTTCTTTTCTCGAAGCGTGTAAGTCCTAGAAGCTTGAAATTTGCCCCAATCGATTCTCCTTCAAATTTGAGGAAATAAGATAGGTCACACTTGTGGTCGCAAAAAAGTTTTACAAAATGTATGCTTTTTAGTGAATTTCGCGTTTTAAAGTTTTTATCATTAAAATTACTGGCAATTGGTTTCACTAGAGTCTTTAATAAAACAAAATGTAATTTTTATTAGTTTTATTCTATTTTGGAACTTTAAATGAAAGAAAATCTTCTTTTCTCGAAGTGTGTAAGTCCTAGAAGTTTGAAATTTGCCCCAATCGATTCTCCTTCAAATTTGAGGAAATAAGATAGGTCACACTTGCGGTCGTAAAAAACTTTTAGAAAATGTATGCTTTTTAGTGAATTTCGCGTTTTAAAGTTTTTATCATTAAAATTACTGGCAATTGGTTTCACTAGAGTCTTTAATAAAACAAAATGTAATTTTTATTAGTTTTATTCTATTTTGGAACTTTAAATGAAAGAAAACCTACTTTTCTCGAAGTGTGTAAGTCCTAGAAGTTTGAAATTTGCCCCAATCGATTCTCCTTCAAATTTGAGGAAATAAGATAGGTCACACTTGCGGTCGTAAAAAACTTTTAGAAAATGTATGCTTTTTAGTGAATTTCGCGTTTTAAAGTTTTTATCATTAAAATTACTGACAATTGGTTTCACTAGAGTCTTTAATAAAACAAAATGTAATTTTTATTAGTTTTATTCTATTTTGGAACTTTAAATGAAAGAAAACCTACTTTTCTCGAAGTGTGTAAGTCCTAGAAGTTTGAAATTTGCCCCAATCGATTCTCCTTCAAATTTGAGGAAATAAGATAGGTCACACTTGCGGTCGTAAAAAACTTTTAGAAAATGTATGCTTTTTAGTGAATTTCGCGTTTTAAAGTTTTTATCATTAAAATTACTGGCAATTGGTTTCACTAGAGTCTTTAATAAAACAAAATGTAATTTTTATTAGTTTTATTCTATTTTGGAACTTTAAATGAAAGAAAATCTTCTTTTCTCGAAGCGTGTAAGTCCTAGAAGCTTGAAATTTGCCCCAATCGATTCTCCTTCAAATTTGAGGAAATAAGATAGGTCACACTTGTGGTCGCAAAAAAGTTTTACAAAATGTATGCTTTTTAGTGAATTTCGCGTTTTAAAGTTTTTATCATTAAAATTACTGGCAATTGGTTTCACTAGAGTCTTTAATAAAACAAAATGTAATTTTTATTAGTTTTATTCTATTTTGGAACTTTAAATGAAAGAAAATCTTCTTTTCTCGAAGTGTGTAAGTCCTAGAAGTTTGAAATTTGCCCCAATCGATTCTCCTTCAAATTTGAGGAAATAAGATAGGTCACACTTGCGGTCGTAAAAAACTTTTAGAAAATGTATGCTTTTTAGTGAATTTCGCGTTTTAAAGTTTTTATCATTAAAATTACTGGCAATTGGTTTCACTAGAGTCTTTAATAAAACAAAATGTAATTTTTATTAGTTTTATTCTATTTTGGAACTTTAAATGAAAGAAAATCTTCTTTTCTCGAAGTGTGTAAGTCCTAGAAGTTTGAAATTTGCCCCAATCGATTCTCCTTCAAATTTGAGGAAATAAGATAGGTCACACTTGCGGTCGTAAAAAACTTTTAGAAAATGTATGCTTTTTAGTGAATTTCGCGTTTTAAAGTTTTTATCATTAAAATTACTGGCAATTGGTTTCACTAGAGTCTTTAATAAAACAAAATGTAATTTTTATTGGTTTTATTCTATTTTGGAACGTTAAATGAAAGAAAACCTACTTTTCTCGAAGTGTGTAAGTCCTAGAAGCTTGAAATTTGCCCCAATTGAGTCTCCTTCAAATTTGAGGAAATAAGATAGGTCACACGTGCGGTCGCAAAAAACTTTTACAAAATGTATGCTTTTTAGTGAATTTCGCGTTTTAGAGTTTTTATCATTAAAATTACTGGCAATTGGTTTCACTAGAGTCTTTAATAAAACAAAATGTAATTTTTATTAGTTTTATTCTATTTTGGAACTTTAAATGAAAGAAAATCTTATTTTCTCGAAGCGTGTAAGTCCTAGAAGCTTGAAATTTGCCCCAATCGATTCTCCTTCAAATTTGAGGAAATAAGATAGGTCACACTTGTGGTCGCAAAAAAGTTTTACAAAATGTATGCTTTTTAGTGAATTTCGCGTTTTAAAGTTTTTATCATTAAAATTACTGGCAATTGGTTTCACTAGAGTCTTTAATAAAACAAAATGTAATTTTTATTAGTTTTATTCTATTTTGGAACTTTAAATGAAAGAAAATCTTCTTTTCTCGAAGTGTGTAAGTCCTAGAAGTTTGAAATTTGCCCCAATCGATTCTCCTTCAAATTTGAGGAAATAAGATAGGTCACACTTGCGGTCGTAAAAAACTTTTAGAAAATGTATGCTTTTTAGTGAATTTCGCGTTTTAAAGTTTTTATCATTAAAATTACTGGCAATTGGTTTCACTAGAGTCTTTAATAAAACAAAATGTAATTTTTATTAGTTTTATTCTATTTTGGAACTTTAAATGAAAGAAAATCTTCTTTTCTCGAAGTGTGTAAGTCCTAGAAGTTTGAAATTTGCCCCAATCGATTCTCCTTCAAATTTGAGGAAATAAGATAGGTCACACTTGCGGTCGTAAAAAACTTTTAGAAAATGTATGCTTTTTAGTGAATTTCGCGTTTTAAAGTTTTTATCATTAAAATTACTGGCAATTGGTTTCACTAGAGTCTTTAATAAAACAAAATGTAATTTTTATTGGTTTTATTCTATTTTGGAACGTTAAATGAAAGAAAACCTACTTTTCTCGAAGTGTGTAAGTCCTAGAAGCTTGAAATTTGCCCCAATTGAGTCTCCTTCAAATTTGAGGAAATAAGATAGGTCACACGTGCGGTCGCAAAAAACTTTTAGAAAATGTATGCTTTTTAGTGAATTTCGCGTTTTAAAGTTTTTATCATTAAAATTACTGGCAATTGGTTTCACTAGAGTCTTTAATAAAACAAAATGTAATTTTTATTAGTTTTATTCTATTTTGGAACTTTAAATGAAAGAAAATCTTATTTTCTCGAAGCGTGTAAGTCCTAGAAGCTTGAAATTTGCCCCAATCGATTCTCCTTCAAATTTGAGGAAATAAGATAGGTCACACTTGTGGTCGCAAAAAAGTTTTACAAAATGTATGCTTTTTAGTGAATTTCGCGTTTTAAAGTTTTTATCATTAAAATTACTGGCAATTGGTTTCACTAGAGTCTTTAATAAAACAAAATGTAATTTTTATTAGTTTTATTCTATTTTGGAACTTTAAATGAAAGAAAATCTTCTTTTCTCGAAGTGTGTAAGTCCTAGAAGTTTGAAATTTGCCCCAATCGATTCTCCTTCAAATTTGAGGAAATAAGATAGGTCACACTTGCGGTCGTAAAAAACTTTTAGAAAATGTATGCTTTTTAGTGAATTTCGCGTTTTAAAGTTTTTATCATTAAAATTACTGGCAATTGGTTTCACTAGAGTCTTTAATAAAACAAAATGTAATTTTTATTAGTTTTATTCTATTTTGGAACTTTAAATGAAAGAAAATCTTCTTTTCTCGAAGTGTGTAAGTCCTAGAAGTTTGAAATTTGCCCCAATCGATTCTCCTTCAAATTTGAGGAAATAAGATAGGTCACACTTGCGGTCGTAAAAAACTTTTAGAAAATGTATGCTTTTTAGTGAATTTCGCGTTTTAAAGTTTTTATCATTAAAATTACTGGCAATTGGTTTCACTAGAGTCTTTAATAAAACAAAATGTAATTTTTATTGGTTTTATTCTATTTTGGAACGTTAAATGAAAGAAAACCTACTTTTCTCGAAGTGTGTAAGTCCTAGAAGCTTGAAATTTGCCCCAATTGAGTCTCCTTCAAATTTGAGGAAATAAGATAGGTCACACGTGCGGTCGCAAAAAACTTTTACAAAATGTATGCTTTTTAGTGAATTTCGCGTTTTAGAGTTTTTATCATTAAAATTACTGGCAATTGGTTTCACTAGAGTCTTTAATAAAACAAAATGTAATTTTTATTAGTTTTATTCTATTTTGGAACTTTAAATGAAAGAAAATCTTCTTTTCTCGAAGTGTGTAAGTCCTAGAAGTTTGAAATTTGCCCCAATCGATTCTCCTTCAAATTTGAGGAAATAAGATAGGTCACACTTGCGGTCGTAAAAAACTTTTAGAAAATGTATGCTTTTTAGTGAATTTCGCGTTTTAAAGTTTTTATCATTAAAATTACTGACAATTGGTTTCACTAGAGTCTTTAATAAAACAAAATGTAATTTTTATTAGTTTTATTCTATTTTGGAACTTTAAATGAAAGAAAACCTACTTTTCTCGAAGTGTGTAAGTCCTAGAAGTTTGAAATTTGCCCCAATCGATTCTCCTTCAAATTTGAGGAAATAAGATAGGTCACACTTGCGGTCGTAAAAAACTTTTAGAAAATGTATGCTTTTTAGTGAATTTCGCGTTTTAAAGTTTTTATCATTAAAATTACTGGCAATTGGTTTCACTAGAGTCTTTAATAAAACAAAATGTAATTTTTATTAGTTTTATTCTATTTTGGAACGTTAAATGAAAGAAAACCTACTTTTCTCGAAGTGTGTAAGTCCTAGAAGCTTGAAATTTGCCCCGATTGAGTCTCCTTCAAATTTGAGGAAATAAGATAGGTCACACGTGCGGTCGCAAAAAACTTTTACAAAATGTATGCTTTTTAGTGAATTTCGCGTTTTAGAGTTTTTATCATTAAAATTACTGGCAATTGGTTTCACTAGAGTCTTTAATAAAACAAAATGTAATTTTTATTAGTTTTATTCTATTTTGGAACTTTAAATGAAAGAAAATCTTCTTTTCTCGAAGTGTGTAAGTCCTAGAAGTTTGAAATTTGCCCCAATCGATTCTCCTTCAAATTTGAGGAAATAAGATAGGTCACACTTGCGGTCGTAAAAAACTTTTAGAAAATGTATGCTTTTTAGTGAATTTCGCGTTTTAAAGTTTTTATCATTAAAATTACTGACAATTGGTTTCACTAGAGTCTTTAATAAAACAAAATGTAATTTTTATTAGTTTTATTCTATTTTGGAACTTTAAATGAAAGAAAACCTACTTTTCTCGAAGTGTGTAAGTCCTAGAAGTTTGAAATTTGCCCCAATCGATTCTCCTTCAAATTTGAGGAAATAAGATAGGTCACACTTGCGGTCGTAAAAAACTTTTAGAAAATGTATGCTTTTTAGTGAATTTCGCGTTTTAAAGTTTTTATCATTAAAATTACTGGCAATTGGTTTCACTAGAGTCTTTAATAAAACAAAATGTAATTTTTATTAGTTTTATTCTATTTTGGAACGTTAAATGAAAGAAAACCTACTTTTCTCGAAGTGTGTAAGTCCTAGAAGCTTGAAATTTGCCCCGATTGAGTCTCCTTCAAATTTGAGGAAATAAGATAGGTCACACGTGCGGTCGCAAAAACTTTTACAAAATGTATGCTTTTTAGTGAATTTCGCGTTTTAGAGTTTTTATCATTAAAATTACTGGCAATTGGTTTCACTAGAGTCTTTAATAGAACAAAATGTAATTTTTATTAGTTTTATTCTATTTTGGAACTTTAAATGAAAGAAAATCTACTTTTCTCGAAGTGTGTAAGTCCTAGAAGTTTGAAATTTGCCCCAATCGATTCTCCTTCAAATTTGAAGAAATAAGATAGGTCACACTTGCGGTCCCAAAAAACTTTTACAAAATGTATTCTTTTTAGTGAATTTCGCGTTTTAGAGTTTTTATCATTAAAATTACTGGCAATTGGTTTCACTAGAGTCTTTAATAGAACAAAATGTAATTTTTATTAGTTTTGTTCTATTTTGGAACTTTAAATGAAAGAAAATCTACTTTTCTCGAAGTGTGTAAGTCCTAGAAGTTTGAAATTTGCCCCAATCGATTCTCCTTCAAATTTGAGGAAATAAGATAGGTCACACTTGCGGTCGTAAAAAACTTGTACAAAATGTATGCTTTTTAGTGAATTTCGCGTTTTAAAGTTTTTATCATTAAAATTACTGGCAATTGGTTTCACTAGAGTCTTTAATAAAACAAAATGTAATTTTTATTAGTTTTATTCTATTTTGGAACTTCAAATGAAAGAAAACCTACTTTTCTCGAGGCGGGTGGGTCCTAGAAGTCTTAAATTTGCGCCAATCGATTCTCCTTCAAATTTGAAGAAGTAAGATGGGTCACACTTGTGATCTCCTACAAATTTTAAAAATGACTGCTTAGTATGACCAATTTGACGTTTAGAGTCTTTGATGAAGTAAAATGGGATTTTAATTAAAACTTCTTAAAATAAAATGCGATTTTCATTAAAACTTTCCGTTTTTTCCGAGGGGGTATTCACTAAGAAATATTGTGTACACCAATGCCAATTAATGCCAAAAATGCCAATTAATGCCGGTTAAGTACCAAAAATGCCACTAACATGAAGTTGAACTTATTTGACCTTGAATCAAAATGGCGATGATGCCGTCTGTTTTCATCCTCGAAGTCATAAAAGTTTTATACATAACATTTTTTCTAACTAAATATTAAAAAAAACATTTGTTTCAAATCTGAAACAATTTTTCTACGAGGGGTTAACCACTTCGCGATTTTGGTGTATTTAGGGTATTTTTTCCTATTTTATACGATTTTAGTGGGTTTTTAGCAATTTTTAACAAATTTTATTGCAACTATAGCCTTTTAACATAGGTACACTAATTCGCATTGTGGTCAACCCCTTACTTTTCCCCTTCATTAGTCTTTCAGACGAAAATACGATGTAATATACATATAGTTAGGTAGCTCTGAGGGGTATCTCCTTTTACCGCATTCCCTAGCCATGAGAGGAAAAAGGACACCAAATGTATTTTTAGTATTTTTATCCTTTTCCTGAAAGATCACGGCAGCATTTAAAATCAAATAGGTCATGGAAGCTGAACAGTACGTCAAGGTTTTACTCATACAGAGTTACATCAATCCTACCAAGGAAGATCACCAAAATATTTTTTCATATCTCCATCTCTTTTTATCACATTCCTTAGTCTTGAAAGGGAAAAGGACACCAAATACTTTAAACCGGAACAAAAATAATACAAAATTAAAGGAGACAGAAAGATCTCAGCAGCATTTAACATCAAGAATTAGGCCATGGAAGCTGAACAGTACGTCGAAGCTAATATTATTTAAATTTGGCATATAAAGTAGGTCAGGTTTTGTAATATATGTGAGGTTATGACATGCGCAACTAATTAATTGCTGATATTAGTGCCGTAGCAGAATACGGAGGTTTGTCTTTGATTATTCGCTCGCTCACTCTATCGCTCGTCTAGTCCGTCGGATAACTTGAGAACGGGTTGACAAATCGAGCTGAGATTTTGTACACTGAAAATCTCGGCGAGGATTGCTTTTGGGCCAAATCGGACCACGGGGGTAGGAGTTAGGGGTGAAAAACCAAGAAACTATTAATTGCAATAACTCGAGAACTAGTGGAGGTATCCTTCTGAAACTTGGTATGCACGCTCGACCTTCAAGTCTGTTGGAGGTGATGGGGTGTCAATTTCGGGGGTTGAAATTTAAGGGATGAAAACCACAAAAATATGATAACTCCGCAAGGGTTGCACACAGCTATTTGAAACTCAAACTAAATCATCATTCGATGGTAATTTCCAGTGACACTGTAGATGGAGTAGACAGATTTTCATTAAGATCTAACAAAGGGGATAAAATTTAAGGGTTGAAATTATAAATTTCTTCAAATAAATAGTGGCATAAAATTAGGGAGTTCAATAGTTTTCGGTCAACCATTGAAAAAAGTCTTCAACATAAAACCAACCCCTAAACCACTAACAACCCCTAAAGTTATGCCAGCGGATAAATAAGTACATTTTGTTTATTTCTTCTAAAATCCTGTTGATTTATTTACGAACGACCGAAGTAAAAAATGTAAAACCATAGAAATAAACTCACCCCTGGAAATCATAAAGAAAAGATGAATTTCAGAATTTCCGCAATTTTTCAATGAATTGGATTAGGGTGGTGAAACTTAAAACACGGCTTTCTTTGGAGCATGTGGGGGTGGTGAAATAGGGGGTTGGAGCTTAGGGGTTGAAACGTTCATGAAGCTTTGTAACTTAACACAGACAAACAATATCTGCTGTGAAACCGTGAGGTCTTACACATTGTATCCTAGAGAAAGGAGGAGCGAATTTTAGGACAGATTTATCGAAGGGGATGAAAGTTAGGGGTGGAAACTGGAATTTTCACCGAATAATGCATTGTTGAAATAGATTTCTATGGATGGTACAAAAAAGGCCTTAACCATCATTCGCGAAAAAACACCCTTAAAGGCGCTACAACCCCTCAAGTAGAAACACATAAATACAAGAAATCAAAAACTGCTCAACGTATCAAGGCTGAATTTGGTGCGTCAATTTACAGTGACCCTGATGTAGGCGGATGGGCAAATTTTCATTATGACTAACAAGGGGGATGAAATTTAAGGGTTGAAACTGGGACATTTTTCAGGTAAATGGTTGAATAAAATTATGGGGTTCGATACGAGGGGTTAACCACTTAGCGATTTTGGTGTGCGGTTCTCTGGAATTTTGGCAATTTTCCAGCGATTTTGGCAATTTTCAAGCAACTTTCCAACGATTTTCAAGCAAGCTTCCAGCGATTTTGTAGCAATTTTGGCGATTTTCGAGCAAATTTCGCATATTTTCTTGGCGACTTGAAAATTTTCTACCAATTTCGGCGATTTTTAAGCTCCTTTTGTGGTATTTTTAATTTTTTAGATTCAAAAACCCTGTACTGATTTTGGACAAATCTTACAAATACAATTTTAGCGATTTTCTAGCGATTTTGGCGATTTTCTTACAATTTGCGATTTTGTGTACAGAAATTTGCCATGTGGTTAACCCCTCTTCAACCTAATGCCAACCCCTAAAGTAAATAAATTGTGTTGAATCAGCTTACAAGACGTTAGGGGGTGTTAATATGTCAGGGGTTGGTTTTAGGTTGATGACTCATATGGCCTTTTTTCAATGGTTAAATACAATCTATCGACCCACGTAATTTTTATCCATCCTTTACGAAAGAAATTTCAAGTTTCAACCCTTAAATTTCCACCCCTTTGTTAGATCCTAACGAAAATTTGCCCACACCTCTTATTATGCCTTTTGAGCTTTCGTATTTTTGTTTTTCTGCATGTTAAGGGTTATAACGCCCTTAAGGGTAGTTTTTCGCAAAGCTATCGAATGACGCGAATTTCGACCAATACTTATTAAGCGGAATTTTGACTTGCAACCCCTAATTTCCAGCCCGTCTATCCGATATTGCCGAAAAAGCATCCCCTGCAAGATTTGCGTGCAATATATGCGTATGTCGGGTTTTGAACCGCTGCGTGCAACCGTTGATTGTCTATAACTCATTGCGCGCGGATTTATCATATTTTTTATGGTTTACATCCCCTAAATTTCACCCCATTAAGAGTCTTGAAGGTCGATAATGTGTAAGTACCAAGTTTCAGTCAGATTCCTCCACTGGTTCTTGAGATATTGCGATTAATAGTTTTTTGGTTTTTCACCCCTAGCCCCCACCCCCTTGGTCCGTTATGAGACCCAAAAGCAATCCCCGCCAAGTATTTAGGATACCCAACTGTATGCGAAGTTTCAGTTCGATATCTCAATCCGTTCTCAAGTTAACGAGCGAACGAGCGAGCGAGCCAGCGAATAATTAAAGACAATAAAGAGACATGGAACTAATTTTACCCTTGAACCGCCTACAACCTGAAGAGACTAATTGAATGTAAAAAATGATTGATTTTTTGGGCTATATCGGACCACGGGGGTGGGAGTTAGGGGTGAAAAACCGAAAAACTATTAATTGCAATAACTCGAGAACTAGTGGCCGTACCTTTCTGAAACTTGGTATGTACGTTCGACCCTCAAGTCTGTTGAAAGTGAAAGGGTGCTAATTTCGGGGGATGAAAACCACAAAAATATGATAACTCCGCAAGGGTTGCACGCAGCTGTCGGAAACTCAACGTACACACATATATCGGTGAAATCTTGCGGGGGATGCGTTTTTTCGTAAAATCGAACAGATGGGGTGGAAATTAGGGGTTGCAACTCGAAATTCTGCTTAATAAATTCCACAATTTTTTCCAGGTGCAAACGAAATAAAAGAACTGGCAGCCGGCGGACACTTTCAAATAGCTTGTGGCAAGTACTTCGAGTGCACTCGAGGCAAGGCAGCAAACAACGCTATCAACCACCCCAATCAATATTTCGAGGAAAGTATGAACCTCGACAAGGAAACGGAGAAGAAGTAGCCTAAGTCGTTTTAGCTTGCATTTATTGTAAATTAATATCAAATATATTTTTATTACTTGCAACAGGAAGGATTATTATTGAAAATTAACCCCCCATACTCCATACAACCAACTTTCTGTGTAACTGGAGGGAAATACACAATCAAACACTAAACAATAGTAATAATATTGAAGAAAATACCTCCAAAACTCTGAAGGAAATAAAAAAAAAACTTAAGTAATTTCTTACATACAACAATACATTGTCCCAGCTTCAAATTATTAAAAGAAAATACATTGAAGAGCTAAATACATGTACAACATAATAAGGGATGTTAAAGGTGACCACGATATTTGAAAGTCAAATGGAAATTCCATTTTTTTCCCACAGACATTCTATGGCGTTGGACTCTTGTTATGTTGTTGACCTAACTTAAAATACAATGTAAAACTTCAAACAATGGACAGACATTTGTTTACTAATTATTTTCCAAACCTTTGCATTGCTAATTCCTTCTATCTGCGTCTGTGTGAATTATTCTTCGAATTTCTTGTATTTCTCCTTTTGTGCCTACTTTCAAAGGTATTCCTGTCCTATTCTTCAGTTTTTTGTCTGAATCTTTTTGACAATATCTGCTTTAGTTTTTAGTGCCGGAGCAAAATGCGAGGCACTCTTGTTTTAGGTTATTCGCTCGCTCGCTCCTCAGTGTGTCCGTTGGATAACTTGAGGACGGATTGAGAAATGGAGCTGGAACTTGGTAGGCAGTTTCGTCTCCCGAAAAGTAAGGCGGGGATTGCTTTTGGGCCATATCGGACCAAGGGAGTGGGAGTTAGGGGTTGCAACTCGAAATTCCGCTTAATAATGTTGGTCGAAATTGGCGTCATTTGATAGCTTTCCATTAATGATTCAAAAAAGGTGTCATTCATATTTTGAGAAAAACCACCCTTATAGGCGCTGCAACCCTAACATGCAGAAACACAAAAATACGAGAACTCAAAAACTACTCAACGTATCAAGGCAGAATTTGATGTGTTAATTTTCAGTGACATAGTAGGTGGATGGACAAACTTTCACTAAAATCCAACAAGGGGGATGAAATTTAAGGGTCGAAACTTGAATTTCTTCAAGTAAATGGTATGTAGCATAAAATTACGGGTTTCGATAGATTTCAGTCAAGTATTGAAAAAGGGTCTTATAAGTTTTCAACCTAACGTCAACCCCTAGGCTATTAACGAGGGGTTGATCATTATGGAAATGTGGTGTTTCGTTATAGCGTTTTGTTGCAATTTTTGTTTTTGGTATAACTTTGTCTTCTCTTTATTCGGACCCATGGGTGTCCTGCAGGTGTCACTATATTTCACTGTCGTGTATAAACGGCTTTATCTCTGTGTTATTATCTGTGCTCAATATTCACTTCAATTGCTGTAATTATTTATTATTACTCTTCTTTTACAAGGTTGATGTGGAAGATCAGATCCACTTGCCTTCCACTTTATTGTGGTATGTGCAGGGGGAAGCTGAACGTCAGCCTTGAGATTCAAATTTCTGTTATTAGCTAATCTCATTTGTTACTCATTTATTTCGTATACCAAGAAGTTTGAATAAAATATTATTATTATTATTATTTGTATTATGTCTAGGGAAATGTTGTGGAAATGTCGGAAATGTCAGAACTGAAATGCGAATGTCCCTCGAAAAATTCCAACTTTTATTTGAATTAACTTAAAGATCAGGTATGAGCTGCTAACGAGGGGCTCCACTTTATCCCCCCAATTTTATACAAGGTCAAATCTGACAAGACGGATCAAAGGTGCTCGCTGACGGCTCCCACAACCTCCCAGTTGAACCAAACCGGAGCAGAGTCCTTCTGGAGTTCTCCGGACGACGCTTCCAAACAGCTGATGACTTAGGATAGGAAGAACCTCTAGGAACTCCTGAAACTAGACAGTTTAACTCACATGCACACCGCGCACCGACGCCATTTCTTACTCGTTTTATCTTCCTGAAGAAATCAACTCACTAATTATTATCCGACTAATGTCGTGGTTAGCGCCCAATGGCACAAGCACGTAACCAATAATTTTGGTAATTAATTAATCGATCCTCTGATCAAACAAGCTACCAGCTTTAGAAAAAAACGCAAGATTTCAGTGAAAAATTTCCACAACGAAGATATGACAACCTGCTCGGAGCGTGGGTCTAATCGGAAAGAAAGAGAAACCCAGCCGGCAACTAAAAGCGCATTGTCTTCGCGCGGAAGGCCTTGACAATAACTTGGCCGAGATTTCAATTTAACGCCGGTGGTGGACAATGTTACGACTTTTAGGTCGTTACATTTCGCCCCTTCCAAAAAAAACAAAAAAATATATATGTAAATATATATTTTTTTGTTGAGGTCATCGACAGCAGTCTGGAGTTGTCCTCAGTATTATATACCATCAAAAGGGAGAAGACACCAATTATCCCAGCCAATATTGGGTTAAACCGAAATTAACAGACACGCTTACACTATCTACCGCAGGAGCTTTACAGCTCCCCTTTTCCCCAAGTCTACCTGACCCCGCCGTTTTGTTTAGTCGCTATCCGAGGAGCTAACAGAGCTGGGAGAGGATTCGCTTTCCGAACCGGTTGACGAGTCCAGATCATGATGTGTTTCTAAGTCTTTAACGTGCCAGCGACCTAAATCTCGCCCCACAGCGTCTTCAAGGACATAAACATTCTGACCACAGTGTTGACCGATTTTGAATGGACCTTTAAATCGCTTTTGCTGAGAAATGCTTCCTTGAATCGGTTGTTGGAAACTCCCTCTTCCACACAAGGTCACCGACTTCGTAGTTAACCTCTCGTCGCTTTTTATTATATACCGCCCTAGACCTTTCTCTGGCTGACTCTATTCTAGCAATTACCTCCCGTCTGATTCGGGCTAAGCGCCTGAACTTCTGCTCGTGGGCGTCGTCTGAATCATCGGTTGATTCACCCGAATTTTCCGACGCCGGAGAATCTAAAGCCCTAGCCTCCCGCATAGCTGCATATTGACGACCATCGTCTACCATTTCGTTTCCAAAGTTGATCAAGTACGGGGTTTTTCGCGTAGCCTCATGTTTAGCCGATCTTAATGCGCAAGCGACTTTACTTAGATTTTTGTCCCAACATCGTTGATCCTCCTTTATGTACGTCATTATTAGAGCCTTCATTGTTCGATTCACCCTTTCGGTTGGATTGTTTTGGGGGGTGTATAGCGCGTTATACATTGGAGTGACACCGTAATTGTTTAGAAACTCCCTAAATTCGTTGCTGCGCCCGAACTGCACCCCGTTGTCGACAATGAAAAACTCAGGTACCCCAAAGAACAGGAATATCCGCTCCTCTATCTCCGCGATTACCTTTCTTGCGGTTACCTGGCTCATAGGAATGAAAACAGAGAACTTACTAAAGTAATCGGAAATTACTAACACATATTCTTTGCCGTCCAGGCTTCGGGGCAATGGGCCGAAGAGGTCGGCACTAATCAATTGCCAGCATCTCGAGACATATGGCCTATTCGCCATCGTACCAGCCGGTAATCTACACTCTGGTTTAACGGAGCAACAGACTTTACAACTCTTCACGTATCTAGCTACGTCGTGCCTCATTTTAGGCCATGTATTATAATGCCTTTCCGCCATTATTACGTCACTTCCCGAATCGAACCAAACAAAAAGGGCGCCACCGTGGTCTTTACTAATACCAACTCCAAAAGACCAGGAGAAAATGAGTTACTTTAACGCACCGGGAAGCAACGTGGTAGGCGGTGCAGCATTATAAGGGGGGGGTTATTTGCTATCCGGCATAGCTGACAGTGGAGAAGGGTCGGGGTTGACGAGTTCGGACGCCATTTACTCAATAAGACGAACAATTTACTAAGTAAAAGATGTTTAATAAACGAAAGAGAAAGAGCCGAGCTAGTTACAAGCAATTTACAATGAACGAAAGTACGGACCTACATCTAATTATCCTAAATGACCTTACAACTAATTAAAACACTAACTACCGAGTATTTCCGGAACGCGGACAAATACACAACGCATTGATAAACTAACAAACAAGTATCGTCTACAAAACAAATACACAACCTCGTGATAAACACACAATCAAACAACAGATTCAAAATTCCCGCGTCGAGTGGACGACATATCCAACTCGAACCAATACCAATCAAACAAATGCACAACGTATTTGTAAACGCACAAACCATCAAACATTCAAAATTCCCGCGTCGAGTGGATGACATGTCCAACTCGAGCCAATCGTGGCTATGTCCACCTAGTGGGGATTTATGCGACGCTGGTCAGGAAAGGGGCTAGAAGTCCGCCTTTCCGCCGTACACCAGGAAATTTGGCGTCCTGGGCCATCTTCGTGGAGCTAATCGTGCTTCCACTACCTCTTACCGAGATCCAAGTCCATGTCCAAGTCCAAGCCCGCAGGCCGGAGCGAGTGACTTAACACTGTCTTCAATAAAGTGAACCGCGTCTTATATTTGAAGCCGGCATTTCGGTGTCGTATCATCTCATCCCAATAACCAACTCATCCCAGGTGACAACTCATCCCAGACCAACTCATCCCAGACCAACTTATCCCAAACCAACTCATCCCAGACCAACTCATCCCAGACCAACTCATCCCAAACCAAGTCATCCCAAAAGACAACTCATCCCAGAACGCAACTCATCCCAGACCAAGTCATCCCAACGGACAACTCATCCCAACAGACAACTCATCCCAGCAGACAACTCCAGCAGACAACTCATCCCAGATCAAAATATCGGTTTGCAGTGGGAGAAGCTAGGGCAGTTCAGGTTTATGTCAGGTCAGGTTTTTTTTTAATAACATTTTCTCTCAAATTCTGCCCGTCCAAAGTTCCACGCGAGCAAAGCGTCAAAATATCGGTTTGCAGTGCGAGAAGCTAGGGCAGTTCAGGTCTATGTCAGGTCAGGTTTTTTTTTTAATAACATTCTCTCTCAAATTTTGCTCGTCCAAAGTTCCACGCGAGCAAAGCGTCAAAATATCGGTTTGCAGTGCGAGAAGCTAGGGCAGTTCAGGTCTATGTCAGGTCAGGTTTTTTTTTAAATAACATTCTCTCTCAAATTTTGCTCGTCCAAAGTTCCACGCGAGCAAAGCGTCAAAATATCGGTTTGCAGCGCGAGAAGCTAGGGCAGTTCAGGTCTATGTCAGGTCAGGTTTTTTTTTTTAATAACATTTTCTCTCAAATTCTGCCCGTCCAAAGTTCCACGCGAGCAAAGCGTCAAAATATCGGTTTGCAGTGCGAGAAGCTAGGGCAGTTCAGGTCTATGTCAGGTCAGGTTTTTTTTAACCTCCCCAACTCCATCACAATTTTTAAAAAATGGGAGGTTACTACAATCACTAAAATTTTCGAATTTGAGATAGCACCAGATCTTCACGTTTTGGGGTCTCAGGAACCCAAAAAAGCTGTTTTCAAAATGTGTCTGTGTGTGTGTACGTACGTACGTACGTTTGTAAACACGCCACAGCCAAAACTACTAGACCGATTTAGCTAAAATTTGGTGCGTAGGCATCTCATAACCCAACTTAGATCTGAAAAGCTTTTGGAGCCAATCGCGCAACTACAAATGCCATTTTGGCACATCAACTTTTTAATTTTAAATGCAAACCCCCATTTTTCACGTCACGATAGGAAAGGCCTTCAAATTCTGCTTCTAAAAATGTATTCACTCTCAGTGCCCTTTTGACCAAAAATTAAAAAAAAATTGATTTTTATCGGATTTTAAAATCGCGGTACAGCCCAAGCCCCTGAACCGATTTAGCTGAAATTTTGCACATGAGGATTGTATTGCACGTCGAAGAGCTGAACAAATTTTGGATTCAATCGGCCCACGGAAAGTGCCGTTTTGGCACACCAATGTCCAACTTTAAATTATTCACTTATTTAACCATCCAAAACAAGTTTTTGAAAGATTTATTGTCACCATCAGAAAGGTCTTCAAATTCTGGTTTCAAAAAAAATGCAGCAGTGAAGCGGCTGGAACCTCCCCATCGCGTGGATCTTTGACTTGTGTTTCTAGCCGAATTAGCACAGAAATTGTATAAGACTGGTTTCAACGACGGTTTTAGAACTGCCTAAAAAGGACTTACTTATACCTACTTTTCTCTAATGAATGTTTCAATTTGTGTGTTCTAAAAAAGTTCTAAAACCATCATGGAAACCAGTCATACATTTTCTTTGCTAATTCGACTAGAAACCCAAGTCAATGATCCACGCGATGGGGAGGTTCCAGCCGCTAGGGCAGTTCAGGTCTATGTCAGGTCAGGCTTTTTTTTTAATAACATTTTCTCTCAAATTTTGCACGCCCAAAGGTTCACGCGAGCAAAGCGAGTAGGTACTCGTCGAAATATCGGTCTTGCAATGGTGCGAGAAGCTAGGGCAGTTCAGGTCTATGTCAGGTCAGGTTTTTTTAATAACATTTTTTTTAAATTCTGCCCGTGGAAAGTACGACGCAAGCTTTCGGCGGAGCCGAAAGCGAGTACTCTTCGAAATATCGGTTGGTCTGGGATGAGTTGGTTTGGGATGAGTTGTCTGTTGGGATGAGTTGTCGGTTGGGATGAGTCGTCTGTTGGGATGACTTGGTCTGGGATGAGTTGCGTTCTGGGATGAGTTGTCTTTTGGGATGAGTTGGTTTGGGATGAGTTCGTCTGGGATGAGTTGGTCTGGGATGAGTTAGTTTGGGATGAGTTGATCTGGGATGAGTTGGTCTGGGATGAGTTGTCAGATGGGATGAGTTGGTCATTGGGATGAGATGATACTAACCATGGCCGTCTCTAGTTCCAGGCCATGTCCTTAACCATTTGGCAACGCGGCTGGAGGAGATTTAGCGTCAGTTTGACAAATTGTCATAGATTGTCATTGAAGTGAAACATTTGCAAAAATTACCAATAATAATTGTATTTTTATCAATTTCGAATGATTAAGGAATTGAAATTCAATACTTTGAGAAAGCCTGTAAGTTGTGCCCTGTAAGTAAGTTTAAAATGACAAATTCTGCTTCTAGGTCCAGAGAAAGACATTTTTTGCAAAACTCTTTTCAAATTTTATCGAGATTACAGCTTGGGTTATTTCTAAGCATCTCTGGGTCTCAAACAACTCCCTTGGAAGCAACTGCGAGTCCTCCATGTTTTAGTGCCGACGTATAATGTGGAGACACTTTAGTTTTTGACCCAGAAAAAGAAATTTTTTACAAAATCCTTTTCAACACAAAGCAAATTCAATCGAGATTGCAGCTTGCATAATTTCTAAGCATCTGATGGACCTTAAACAATTACCTTTGAAGCAACTGCTAGTCCTCCACGTTTTATAATTTAGAGATGATTGAAATTTGACATTTACGCAGAATTATTTGTTTATTGAGAATATACGTAGTTTGTATAGAAATAAAGACAATATAATGTTAAATTTTTATTTTTGAACGCTTGGGCGCCTAGAGTTTAGCAAAGTCTTACGGTTCTATTCGAGCAACATAAAGTTTGACTGAGGAATAGATTTTACAACTGCACAAAATAATAATGATTATTAGGTATCAATTTCAATTGATAATCTTCGTTTAGCAGTTTGATTGCAGCAGAGCACGATATTGTGTCAACTTTACACAAAATTCTACAGATGAAAATGGTCCAATTATTCCTGCCTTTTACCATCAGTGATGCAACGATGAAATAAGTCTTGTCTTAAATCTTAAATGTGGTTTATCCAGCCAGTCAGGTTTTTTAAACTTCCTAATGATAAAAGCTCAATTCCAGTGTGTTTAATTCAAACACGGCGAAATCTTTTTTTGCAAAACCCTCTTGTACGCCGCATAGTATTTAAATGGGCCTGTAATCAAAATTTATCACTATAAATTTACTAAATACCACATATCTTACATACTTTCTTCAAAATATTCATTTTCAGTACGTTAATCATTTGAAATTGGTAAAGATTACACTATTTTTGGTCTTTTTTCGCAAAAGTTTCACTTTAATGACAATCAGAGACAATTTGTCAAATTGACGGTAAATCTCCTCTCGCCACGTTGCCAAATGGTTAGGACATGGCCTGGAACTAGAGACGGCCATGTACTAACCCGGCATTTCAGCCGCTGCGACGGGTTGCGCGTGGCGCCCTCTCGTAGCGTTCGTGCACGGCTCGGCCAGTAGCCTATTGCTACTCGTCTGTGGCTACTCGTGAATCTCCTGAATCTAACCTCACTCGGTTATTCGTTTCTTCTCGCGGTATTTCTCCCCTTTCGAGGGGTATTTATCCTGGATTCGACTTCCCCTGGTGTGACTGATTCTTCACGACATCAGGTACGTCTCGTTTCGGCTATAATTACCTCAGACGGTTCGTTATCAGTAGGTGCCCCCTTTGAGGCGAGGATTCCGTCTGGGCCCCCTTGTTGTCATCGTGGGACCTCCCTGAGGCGTGTGTATTCCCTGTGGAAGCCCGTAAGGAGATGTTTTCCCCCATTCGTCGAAAGCAGTTCGAGTTGTCGGAGAGAATTTGTAATATGCCGAGAGGTCATGAACCGAAGAACACTGGCGAAGATATCGTCCAGAAGGAAATGTGAAGAAAAGTGACGGAGAATTATTTCGGAAAGTCTCATTTTCCCAACACGAAAGAAATAATTCCAGAACCGTCACACCATAGAGAATTTTTTATGTTTCAAGGTTGAAGGGGTTGAGTTTTTGAGGTGCAATTTTTTTCTCTTTCTCAAAATTTTTTCTGGGCCATTGATTAAAAGTTATCGAATTGCTTGAATTTCAAGCAACACGTGAAATTTCGAGTTTCAACCCCTGATTTGCACCCCTTCTGTTTCATCTTGCAGAAAAAAAACCATCCCTTATCAGATTATGTCAAAATATATGTGTGTCGGGTTTCAGTCCGACCTCCATGTGCAAAATATTTGAAAAGTTTTCGTATCTTAATATATGCATTTTACATATATTCCAAGCTCTAGAGACGACTATATGAACATCGATTGGGGTAGGAGCAAACTCGTCTGCGTTAGAAAGCAAACTCTGTTACTGCTTATCTACGCCTCTTTTGTTGTGACAAGTCGGCAGTCGGGTGGTTTACGAAAATTTAATTCTAATAACTCTTTCTTCATATTATCTCCAAGTTCAAGGTTTTCAGCCATCATAGGAAAAATTGGTTTTCAATTTGACTTTTAAATACAGCGTGACCTCTAACTTTAATTTGCATGTTTATTGATAGTGCATCGAATATAAATTTCGCCTGAATAGTACCCCCAGTCATTCGCTAAAAATGGCAAATGTTACATTGACTGGTGTGCTGAACCCAAACGACGATGAAATTAAGACACTCGAAGATGTAAAAATTGAGAAACACCAATACAAACTGGTTTGGCGGAACATTTTTATCATGCTGTACATGCATCTGGCTGCACTGTATGGACTCTGGCTTCTGTTGGCCTTTTCCAAACGGGCTACGGTGGTTTTTAGTAAGAATTTGCCTCAAAAGAACTTCTCTTAATATAATTTCCAGCGATTGCAATGTACTTCTTTGGAGGATTCGGAGTCACAGGTGGGGTTCATAGACTATGGGCTCATCGCTCCTACAAAGCCAAATGGCCTATGAGATTATTTTGTTTTCTTGGCAACACCGCTTCTTATCAAGGCCCTATTGTGTGGTGGGCTAGGGACCACAGAACCCACCACAAATACAGCGAGACTGAGGCAGATCCCCACAACATCAAAAGGGGTTTCTTTTTTGCCCACGTGGGGTGGTTGCTGGTCACCAAGCATCCAATGGTTAAAAAAATGGGCGAAACCATCGACGTTTCTGACTTACTCGACGATCCCTTCGTCGTGTTCCAATTTCGTCATTATTTAACTTTGTTGCTTCTGATCTGCTTCGCCTTTCCTACCCTGCTCCCGGTGTATTTTTGGGGCGAAACTTTTACTAATGCCTACCATCTGAATATTTTGCGAGTGGTTCTGGTGTACCACGCGGTTTGGCAGTTAAACTCCTTTGCACATTCGTGGGGATCAAAGCCTTACGATAAAAGTTTGAAGGCTTGCGATAATCGGGGTGTTGATTTATTGGCAATGGGGGAAGGAACGCACAATTACCACCACACATTTCCCTGGGACTATAGAGGCTCCAATTTATTCAAGAGCTACAATCTCACGACTTGGTTCATTGAATTCTTTGCCGTAATTGGATGGGCTTATGACTTGAAGGTGGTTTCTGACGATGTGGTTAAGAGAAGGGGAATGAGGACAGGAGATGGCACGCTGCTACTATAGAAGAATGTAGATTTACGGGGTGCCGAGGGTTGAAGGTTATGGGTTTTGGGGGTACAATTTTTTGGTATTAGACATTTATTGACGAGTTCCTCAGGGTAACAATTTGTAGGAATAATAAAGAATGATAGGTAAGCAATAATGTCGTTTTTAGTGCCGTAGCATAATGCGGATTGATTATTCGCTCGCTCGCTCGCTCGTCTAGTCTGTCTGTCGCATAACTTGAGAACGGAAGCAGATATCGAGTTGAAATTTTGTACACAGGTGTATGCCCTGAAAATCTCGGCGGGGATTGCTTTTGGGCCATATCGGACCAGGGGGGTGGGAGTTAGGGGTGAAAAACCGAAAAACTATTAATTGCAATATCTCGAGAACTAGTGGACGTATCTTTCTGAAACTTGGTATGCACGTTCGACCCTCAAGTCTGTTGAAAGTGGAATGGCGCTAATGTCGGGGGATGAAATTTAGGGGATGAAAACCACAAAAAAAAATGATAACTCCGCAAGGATTGCACGCAGCTGTCGGAAACTCAACGTACACACATATATCGGTGAAATCTTGCCGGGGATGCGTTTTTCGTAAAATCGAACAGATGGGGTGGAAATTAGGGGTTGCAACTCGAAATTCCGCTTAATAAGTATTGGTCGAAATTGGCGTCATTCGATAGCTTTCCATTAATGATTCAAAAAAGGTGTCATTCATATTTTGAGAAAAACCACCCTTATAGGCGCTACAACCCCTAACATGCAGAAACACAAAAATGCGAAAACTCAAAAATTACTCAACGTATCAAGGCATAATTTGTTGTGTTCATTTTCAGTGACATTGTAGGTGGATGGACAAACTTTCACTAAAATCTAACAAAGGGGATGAAATTTAAGGGTTGAAACTTGAAATTTCTTCAAGTAAATGGTAGCCTAAAATTACGGGGTTCGATAGATTTCGGTCAACTATTGATAAAATGTCTTATGAGTTTTCAATCTAAAACCAAACCCTAGGCCATTAACCACCCCTAACTCTTTGCAAGCGGATAATTATATTTTATTTATTTTTTCTGAAACCCTATTGATTTATTTATGAACAACTGAAGTCAGTAAATACGCAAGGAGTTATGTCACACCCGAAAAATAAACTCACCCCTGTAAATCATAAAGGGGTGAAATCATGAGGTGTTGAAAACATGAATTTACAAATCACTTTAATTTTTCAACGAATTGAGTTAGGGTGGTGACATAGAAAACACAACTTCCTTTAGGGCATGTGGGGGTGGTGAAATAGGGGGTTGGAGTTTAGGTAGCGCCTTTAATAAGGGTGGTTTTTCTTAAAATATGAATGACATCTTTTTTGAATCATTAATGGAAATGCTATCGAATATGACGACAATTTCGACCAATATAAGCGGAATTTCGAGTTCCACCCCCTAATTTCCACCCCATTTGTTCGATTTTGCGAAAAACGCATCCCACGCAAGAGTTCACCGATATATGTGTGTACGTTGAGTTTCCAACAGCTGCGTGCAACCCTTGCGGAGTTATCATATTTTTTGTGGTTTTCATCCTCTACATTTCATCCCCCGAAATTAGCACCCCTTCACCTTCAACACACTTGAGGGTCGAACGTGCATACCAAGTCTCAGCAAGGTACCTTCACTAGTTCTCGAGTTATTGCAATTAATAATTTTTTGGTTTTTCACCCCTAACTGCCACCCCCTTGGTCCGATATGGCCCAAAAGTAATCCCCACCTTACTTTTCGGGAGACGAAGCAGCCTACCAAGTTTCAGCTCGATATTTCAATCCATTCTCAAGTTATGCGGCTTAATGGCTTTAATCTTCTTAAACAATAAAGGATTTGTGATCTTGGATATCTGAGGTTCCGAGTGTATATTCAAAATATTAGGAACGGCAATAGGACCGTTAGAAGATACAGGGGAAATAAAAGGGACCTGTGAAGCACCCCCTTCCTTAGAATAAAGGAATATTAAAAACACATTCCTACCTATATTATGCAGTTATATAACATGCACTTGCTATAATGTGAAATTTAAAAAAGCGACCAATTTTATACAATTTTTTTAATAAAAATTCAAAATACAAAAATCCCTTATTGGGACTGATATTTTTGAACATTGCTAAGATAACCAACATCTCCACATAAGATAGTCTAAAGATAGCTCAGTCCATCAGTTAAAACATAATTATTTATCAATTATCAGAACCAATTTTGTCATAATAATACTGCACGTTCAGTTCATTTGGCCACAGATCGACATAGAGGTATCTATTCATTTCTTAGACATTTTATTCATGACTTCTTCTAGAGAGTGTTTCCTACAAGACAAATATTGAATGTTTATCATCACATAAGCACTTACGTTCACAGGTGACAACAACAGAGGTCTCGACAGGCTCAGCACTTCTTATTTAAGCCTATCACCATGTGGTACCTAGGCGTTAGGTACTCCTACATATAAAAACAACAGATGAAGCAGCAGGCTCAACATTATCGGAACTACATATTACTTTTATGCTTACGGCAGGTACCTATAAATAATATTTAAATTGATCTCAAACATTTGAATCATTTACTTAGCGCAATTTATAGTTCGCACGTAAACGGAAGCGGAGACGGAGACGGAAGCGCAAGAAAATTAAACCATACAGTTTTAAACGGATGCATTTATAGTTCGAACGTAAGCGCAAACGGATACGGGCGGAACGTAAACAAAACGGAAGAGATGGCCAAGTTTCATCTCTTCCGTTTACGTTTCTTCCAGGCGACCAATCAAATGGAAGGATGCTACGAACACCGACGACATCGTTCGAGGTTTCCCGATCCTCGTCAGCTGTTTGGCTGTGTTGCTGACCTATCCAACCTCGCCCTCCCCATCCACCATCCCACCCCACCCCAAGTCAAGACCAAGGCCACCAAGGGGTTGTAGTTGCATAGTTGGCAGACATCTTCCTTTCCTTTGGAAAATTGCTCTGGGTCCATGCGTTTCATAGGTAAAAACGTGGTAAAATAAAATCCTTTACCTTTTCTGCCTGCATTTATAGGTCGTACTTTCCATCGACACCTACGCCTAGGTTTTGCTTTAATGTAAGAATAACTTAGAGTCAGAGAAACTGCGCTCAAAAGTACGAAATCCACATCGTCCATGGCGACAAGCAACTTATGTCAATAGTGTCAATTTCACATGTCACAACTGACACTTGACAGCAAAATTTGACCCTCTATGAAAAATCTTGCGTTGCTTGCGTCAATCTATAAATTCGGCCTGTGCGATTCTTACGTATCCGCTTCCGTCTCCGTCTCCGCTTCCGTTTACGTGCAAACTATAAATTGCGCTTTACCCTCAGCTGTTAGGGCTATGCACAAAACACCTGCGGCTATTAGATAAACGGAACCTGTGACATGCCACTGCCACTACCTTAACAACCCCCAACTACAACTGCCCCCTTTCCTGACCTAATTCAAACCTAACCTATGTAACTCCTTCTTCTTCTTCTTCTACGTTTTATGTTGGCCTCAGCTGCTAGGGCTATTCGGCCAAATTGTAGGATACCCTACCCTTCCAAGACGGAGAACCAGAATGGGCCCACAATAAAGTGGAGCTGGAAAAACCATACCCATTCATTGGTGTTGATTAAAAACTAAATTAGAACAAGCACTACTGGTAGTCTACAATGCACTATTGCACAAATTATTAGAGTCTTAGAAGCAAAGCGTCTGTACACTACAAAAAGCCATTAAAGAGTGCAAGATATCGGGAAGGTGGCGGAAGAGGACATAGTTGAGTGAGATAGGAGAAAGCTTGCATTTTCTAACTAAATTATGATACAGGCAGGTAGACTCAGGTAATCGTTTAGGACAATTGAAAATTAGGTGTAGGGGAGAGGCAATTTCATGTCCACAATCACAAGACGGATCAGGTTTAACTCCAATTCTATGCAAGTGTTCAGGGGAAGAACAATGACCCGATCTTAATCGACAGACAGTAGTAATAAAAACGTCGTTCTTCTATCTTCAGTTTACTAAACCACGGTGATTTGAGAGGTTCTTGAACATTCAATGCATAATTTTTCCCTGTATGTAAGCTTCTTTCTAACCAATCTTCTTTCCACTTATCCCAGATCATGATCTTTAATCCACAGAAGATTTCAGTAAAATGTGTTTTTGTAAAATCAGGTCGATCCATCAGAGTTGCTTCCTTAGCCAAACCATCTGCAGCATCATTACCAGAAATGTTTGTATGCGACGGGACCCATAACAGCTGAACTTTGTTCTTCAATGTGACAGTTATCGCTGTTTTTACATCTAGGAGTAGTTTGGACGTTTCCACAGAGAAGGCATCTTTTGAAATGGCCTGAGCAGCACTTTATGAGTCTGTAATGAGTAACACATTGCGATCTGTAGAATTCTGTTTGAAGACAGTTAAGGCCACATTGAGTGCAAACAATTCACCATAAAAGACGGAGCAATGATCAGGAATTCTCATCTTACACTGGATATCCATATCTTTACTGTGGACGCCGATCCCCACAGCTGCATTTCCTTTAGAAGCATCAGTGAAAATTTTGAGGTGGTCGGGCCAATTTACATTCACTATATCCAAAAATCCTGATCGATTATCTGTATTCTTTTGAAGGTGGGAATATATAACAGGAACCGGTTCTAATTGATAACAGAGAGGAGTCTGAAAACAAGGAGGGATAGAATATTGATTAATAGTATTTACAAAATGTGAGATGAAAATATCGAAAGCTTCTACTAAGGGGGGGGGGGTAGGGATTCTAGACCACATTTGGATGTTATTATTGTATGAACTATAAAAATCAATAATTTTTATATAAACCAGATTATTTTTAACTTGATAGGATTTACAAATAAATTTACAGGCCAGCCAAACACGCCGCCAATGTAATGACATCTCACCAGATTCAGATAGTAAAACGTTAATAGGAGTAGACTTCATGAATCCCAAACATAATCGCAAGGACTGATATTGAACTTTGTCAAATTTTGAAAAATTTGTTTTAGACACAAAAGGTAATAAGAATGTACCAAAGTCAAGCCGAGAACGAATGAAACTTTTGTAAAACATTAACAAGGTAGATGGGTGCGCCCCCCACCATACTCTCGTCAAATATTTTATAATATTAAGACATTTGATTGCTTTGTCATACATAGAGGAAATGTGAGCTTGAAATGAGAATTTGTAATCCAAAAGAACACCCAAATATTTAAATGTATCTACCCAAGGAATAAGTTCACTATTGATTACCAGGTCCGGAAGATAATTTGGGAGCCTGTGGCGTACAATTGTCATAGCCGCACATTTTGAGGGCGAAACAGATAATCCATGTTCTTGCAACCAAAAATTCACATCCGATAATACCACATTGAGCTGACGGGCCATGGTGTTTATATCCTCACCCTGTATAATCAGTGCCAAATCATCTGCATACTGAATTAAGTCAACATATGTGGGCATAACAGTATTCAAATCATTAGTATATAGATTAAAAAGGAGTGGACTCAGAGGGGAACCCTGAACCAAACCCTTATTGGCATTCGTTGGGCCCACATTATTGCCAGACATTGGATCTCTAACATAAATTCTCCTATCAATATGAAGCTGCCTAACTATATTAATCAAGTCCATTGGGAGATTAAGACCATGAAGTTTGACAATTAATTTATCAATAACAACGTTGTCATAAGCCGCTTTAATGTCTAGAAAAACCAATATTACTTTTTTTTTAGAGGAAATAGCAATGGATGTAGTAGACAGTATTATAGATAAGGCATGATTTATACCAAGACCCTTACGGAATCCAAATTGTTTATTATAACATTGATTATTGTGTTCCACCTGCCACTCCAATCTATTTTTAATCATCTTCTCAAACAATTTACCGACACATGAAGATAGACCAATGGGACGATAAGATGCCGCAAGACTGGGATTTTTTTGCGGTTTTAACAGAGGAAGAGTCAATTGAGTTTTCCAGTCTTCAGGTATAGTTAAATCACCACATAAGATTTTATTGAAAAGGTCTAACAGGGATTGTAACCATGAATCAGGTAGATGTTTAATCATTGACCAAGTAACATGATCTAATCCTGGGCAGGAGTCCCTTTTTTGATTTTAACCTCCCCAACCCCATCACAATTTAAAAAAAATGGGAGGTTACTGCAATCACTAAAATTTTCGAATTTGAGATAGCACCAGATCTCCACGTTTTGAGGTCTCAGGAACCCAGAAAAGTGGTTTATAAAATGTGTCTGTGTGTATGTTCGTACGTACGTTCGTACGTACGTTTGTAAACACGCCACAGCCAAAACTACTGGGCCGATTTGGCTGCAATTTGGTACGTAGGCATCTCATAACCCAACTTAGATCTGAAAAGCTTTTGGAGCCAATCGTGCAACCGGAAATGCCATTTTGGCACATCAACTTTTAAATTTTAAATGCAAACCCCCATTTTTCACGTCACCATAAGAAAGACCTTCAAATTCTGCTTCTAAAAATGTATTCATTCTTAGTGCCCTTTTGACCAAAAATTAAAAAAAAAATTGATTTTTATCAAACTTTAAAATCGCGGTACAGCCCAAGCCCCTGAATCGATTTGGCTGAAATTTTGCACATAGGGATTGTATTACACCTCGAAAAGCTGAACAAATTTTGAATTCCATCGACTCACGGAAAGTGTCCTTTTGGCACACCAATTTCCAAATTTAAAATTATTCAATCATTAAACCATTAAAAACAAGTTTTTGAAAGATTTATTGTCACCATCAGAAGGGTCTTCAAATCTTGGTTTTAAATAGGACAAAATTAATTCGCATTTAGCGCTGTTTGGTTCAAAAAATCGAAATTTTATAATAACAGTAAAAACACATTATAGCCCAAATTACTGAATCGATTTGGCTGAAATTTGGTACATGGAGATTAGGTGACCCGTTGAAGACCTGAAAGGCTTTTGGGAGCAATTGGCCCACGCGAACTGCCATTTAAGCATATCAACTTAAAATTTTAAATACAAGGCCTCTTTTTTATGTCGCCATTAGAAAGACGATCAAATTCTGGTTCTAAAAATGTATTTACAGTTTCTGCCATTTCAGTGGAAAATATTGAAAAAATTCTTTCTCATTAAAAGGGAGCAGGCTGACAGTGGATGACATAAAGTGGCAGTTATTGTCAAAAAGTTGGCAAAAGATTAACCTTAAAAGGAACATATTGTCAAATGTGATGGGTGATGTACGAGGTGATGTCGGTATTTGTCAGAAAATTGCGAAATTAGTCACAGACGTCAGACGATAAGGATAAAAAAAAATCTGTTGAATTGACTACTATCTACACAGAATACAAAGATCCACGCGATGGGGAGGTTCCAGCCGCTTCTCTGCTGCATTTTTTTAATTATATGTTTAAGTTCCAGCATTTCAAAAGGCCGGGATTCAAGAAAGTTCGTAGGATCAGGATCCTCAACAGCAGATGGTATGTAATCGGATGTTAAACTTGTTAATATTTGTTTTACCAAGTTTTCATCTAGAATTGTTCCAACAGGAGGAGGGACAAAAGCTCCCGAGAAGCTCCTGATCCTCCTCCACACACTTTTGACGGAAGACTGAGGGCCAAGGGAGGAACAGAAGTCCTGAAAACTTTGCTTACGCTTCTCACGGAGTAAACGCCTGCATTTAGCTCGAACTTTTTTATATTCAATAAAATTTTGAGGAGTAGAATGCCTAGAGTACAGTTTGAACGCGCTCTTTTTTTCCTTAACACCCTTGGTACATGCATCATCCCACCATGGATGAATGGGTCGTTTACCATTGTATAGTTTTTTATGTGGAATAGTTTTATCTGCTACCATCAGAATAGTAGAAATCAAATCCTTATACAACACTAGTTCTTCTAATTGAATATCGTCAAGCTGAGAATGAAAAGATCCCCAATCCGCTTTTTTCGTATTGTATTTACGAAGAGGAATAACAGGTTGAACAGAAATGTTATTGATGTTACACAAGATGGGAAAATGATCACTCGTACCATTCTCCGATAATACTGACCATTGAATGGATGGGAGAAAATTTGAATTAACCAACGTTAAGTCAGGGCAACTAAGATTTTCGGTAGGACCCGTAACCCGAGTGATTGTACCATCATTTAAACAGAGAAAATCCACTTGATCTTGCTCTAACAAATCAGCAATCATTCTGCCAGTTTTATTTGAGACTGATGAACCCCATATGGGATGCTGCGCATTAATATCACCAATTATGATATAATTTTTAAAATTAATCAGGTTTAGAATTCGAATAAACACATTCGAAGGAATGTTAATTTCAGGAGGAGCATACATTGCAAATAAATTAAAATTTTTAAATTCTAAACATATGGCTTGGACTCTATATGGAAGGATATCTACAGGAAGCTGTATAATAGAATAAGGAATATTTTTCCTAACGAGTAAGGCTACGCCTCCTCTACCATCTGCTCTATCATTTCGTAGTATAACAAAATCAAAAAACCTGACTACATCATCTTGTTTCAAAAAAGTTTCATTCAGACAGAGTAAATCTGGGTTGAACTTGTGACAAATAGAGGTAAGGAAGTCCTTGTTGGACTTCCAACCTCTAAGATTCCAATGTATTAGCCTGAACTTGATTGGAACTATTATTGATTAACGAGAATATAATGGCGAAAATAGAACTGGAAACTTTTGATTTCAAAATATCTAAAGCCCTAAGAATATCTGATTCTGGTTGAGTTGCAGTACCATAAGAAGTTCCTTGAGTGTCGTATGGTAAATTCTGAGTATAAGGCAAAGAATCAAAAACAGGACCTTGCGACGGTTGAGATTCAGAAATAAGACAAGATTTGTGAGCCTGGCGGTCATAACCAGGTGACACGTCATTAGATCGAGTTTTCTTCGCAGCAGTGGAATAAGAATGATTTCTGTTACTATTCAAGACATTCTGACTAGCCTGCAAATATCTGTCAGAGCTGGGTCGACTGTTGGGATTAATATTTGAGCTATTTTGGGGGAAGAGTTGGGAAATTACTAGAATTATTGTTCGAGGTAGAAAAATTATTCTTCGGGTATAGCTTTACAGCATCTGAGTATGGAAGACCATCCTTGGCCATGGCCTCATTGATCATTCTTTGACGCACAAATTCCATACATTGTTTCCTATCATTAGCAAGGTGACTTACTTGACAATAAAGGCATTTAATTTCATCACTGGAACAGGCGGATAGCTGGTGATTTTCTGAACATTTGGGACAGCGAACCTTTCCTTTACATCTCTCCTTTTTATGACCAAATCTAAGGCAATTATCACATTGGGTTACTGGATTTATGAAGGCAATGACAGGTTTCTTGTTATGAAATATGTTAATTTCCTTCGGCAGATTTCTTCCTGAGAAAGTTACTAACATCGATTCTGCAGGAGCAACAATACCTTCTTTACTTCTCCAGTTCAGCCGTCTGACCGATAGAATTTGCACTTTATGAAGACCAACAACAGCATTGGCAGATTCGAGAAATTCGGCTTCAGTTATATTCTTAGGCACATTGTGAACAACTCCTCGTCTGGATAAGAGTCTCTGAGGAATAAAGGCTTTGAATTTATAGGTGTCTAACTTATCACTCTCCAAAAAGCTATTCGCTGCTTTCGGGTTGCCAAATTCTACTGCAACCCTACCAGCTCCTCTGCCGGTTATATCCTTAATAGCAGGGTTAAATTCTTGATCTTTACATAAGATTTTACCTACAGCCATCGAATGAAGTTCTTGACAATCATTAGATGCAGATTCTACGACTACGACATATGGAGCTGGATCTTTAACAATATCATATGTCAGCTTTCTCTTTATTAAAGTATCAACATTCCTTAGACAGCGAAGGCCTTCTTCTCTCAATTCCAAATCATCTGCAGCTAACTCCACAACTTGCCGAATATCTTCGGCTATCTCAGATAATACAATCTGATTTCTCACAGATAAGGCGTTCTTTCCATTTATTTCTTGGATCAAAAGTTTGTTAGAGTCCTTCAGAGATTGTTCTAAATTGGAAGAAATCGGAATTAGACGCGGTGGACCAGGTCCCCCGCTAGTCGTGGACATGCCTCAGGAAAAGTAAGGTTATAACTTAAGGATTGCTATAAACGGCACCCTCAAAGCTTACAACACCCAAAAGCACTAGCAAATTAAGAGTTTAAACACTAACTCGCTCGAAAATGTTTTTTGGCCAAAAACCAACACTTTAAAGCCCACTCCGTGAAAAACAACGTTAAACGTCTACCCTCACAAAATGTTCTCGCTATGTAACTCTTGTCACTCCTATGTAACTCCTGTCAGTCAGTCGTTCTATTTAAATGAAGGTACTCTGTGTGTTTTGACACTTCGTCGCTGACGGCAGGACGTGATCTTGACGTTACAGCTGGTGACGTAATCGTCCTTGTGGACATTTTTCCGGTGGGTAGCATTTCTGGTGGACAATTCGTTACTTCCATATCCCCACTCCAAAGAGAACTGTCACATTTGACATTTGCTCGTAGGACAACCATTGCATTCATTTTACGTGGGGCTAAGGTGGTTTTTAATAAAATTCTAATTATTTATGTGATAAATCGCCCTATTCCAATTCATTTCGAGGTGCCAAGTTGTTTCTGGAAGATTTGCGACAGCGTTTGACTGCCAGAAAGTTTTAAAATTTAAATTTTATTGGGTTATAGCTTATGGCATAATTGAGGTTATGACAAAAGCAAGTAATTTATTGATAATATTGCATAACATCTAACATAAATTGATTGATAGTGCCCTCATTTTGTGCAGTGGTAGGCTGCTCCCATAGGGGCATTTGCCACAGGAAATAGCGAAGTAGCATTATATGCCTGTTATGATGCATCTTAAAAATAGTTAGATTAAGGAACACTGTGTTCAACCCATAACATCTGTAGAAATAGTTATTATCACTAACTGCACACTGTGTGATGTAGTTACTCTATCTATATCTGTATATGTAACAGCACCACAAACATTTTTTTCCGATGGCAAACTAAACAAACTTTTGTCTACATTTCGCATGCCCCTTGGCATGCAGGGTGCCACTACACAAAAGGAGGGCACTATCGTTCAATTTATGTTAGATATTATGCAATATTATCAATAATTACTTACTTTCGTCATAACCTCAAATATGCCATAACCCAATCAAATTTAAATTTTAAAACTTTCTGGCAGTCAAACGCTGTTGCAAATCTCCCAGGAACAAATTTGGCACTCAAAATGCATTGGAAAATGGCGATTTATCAATTAAATTATTAGAATTCTATTAAAAATCACCTTACGCCCACGTAAAATGAATGGAATGGTTGTCCTAAGAGCAAATGTCAAATATGACAGTTCTCATTGGAGTGGGGATATGGAAATAAGGAATATTGAGGGTGGACATTTTTATGCATCCCTCACTCGTGTTTCGAAGAACTATTTTCGTTTTCGTCTAAAATTTTACAGCTGGGGATATGGAATTCAGGAATTGGCATAGCAACAGAAATATTTTCGGCCCTGTTGAGGGTTTTCAATATCACACTGTTGGCGACGCTGGGCGTTTGTCAAATTGACGTCTAAACGTCACCTGTCAACAATTTGAGGTTACGTTTCTGAAATGTTACTAGCTTCATCAATAATTATTTTTCTGTTAATAATTAAAATACAAAATAGGTAAGTCCGCTTTTTAAAATTAGTAATTAATCATTTATTATTTTGAATCACCCCCTTCTAGTTAAATTGTCCACAATCCTAATGGCAGCCTTGATGCCACATTTTAATGAAATTGTCATTAAGCAAGAACCCACGGAAGACTGGAAAGGTGCAGAAGCCGATAAACTAAACGATAAAGAAAAACCAGTGAAGATCGAGGCTGAAGAAGAACGAATTAAAGAGGAGTTCAATAATGAAAATTTTGAGCTTCCAATGATGGCATTAAAATCAGAACAAGATCCATTATACGTGGAATTTAAAGAGCTTGAATGTGAAAAGTGTCACAGCAAGAACTGCTTGTGCTCCAATGAAAAATGGTTTGAATGTGAAAAATGCGATTTTAAATCTAAAAGGGGTTTTAACCTAAAATTGCATATTATTAATAAACATGCGAGTGAAAATGATATCAAGTGGTTTAATTGCGAGCAATGCGAGTATAAAGCCAAACGCAGGGACCACATTCAACGCCACGCCATTAGTAAACATACCCCCGAAATTAACATTTTCACACAAAACGCAGACCACATAAAATGGTTCAAATGTGAAAAATGTGACTACAAAACCAGAAAAAGAAGTAACCTAAAACCGCACATGATCAACAAACATCTCAATGTAGAGGAGATAAACTGGTTCAAATGTGAAAAATGTAACTACAAAGCTAAAGTAAAAAACCGCTTGAAAGAACACGTAATTTACAAACATTTAACTGAAGAGGAAATAAAGTGGTTCCGGTGCGAGAAATGCGACTGCAAATTTAAGCTACACGGGCATCTCCAAAGACACGTTACTAATAAACACTTAAATGAAGACGAGATCAAGTGGATTAAGTGCGAGAAATGCGAGTATAGGACTAAGCAGAGGAAGCATTTGCAAGCCCACTTGATTAATTCGCATTTAAGTGAAGACGAGATTAAGTGGTTTGGGTGCGAGAAATGCGCCTATAAGGCTAAGCACAGGAACCACTTGCGACAGCACGTGGCTAATAGGCATTTAAGTGAGTGGCTTAAGTGCGAGCAATGCGACTATAAGTGTAAGCAGAAGAGGTGCCTGCAGTTGCATGTGATTAGTAAACATTTGGACGTGGATGAAATTAAATCGGAAAATGCTTAAATGACGATAGGATAAGAGATATAAAAAACAATGAAATAAAAATCTGAAAAAAATTGAAGAGAAAGCTCTTTATAGTACTAACCATTGCCCTGAATTTCAAAATCCTATTCATATTTTTCGAGAACTTTTCAGAAAACTGATTTTTTGAGTACCTCTTTAAAGGGGCGCAGCTCCCTTATAAAGCATTTCCTGACATATGTCCATAGGAGCTTTTCTTCCTAGAATGATGCAAGGAATAACGTCCCGGAGTTAGGACTATGAATATAGGAACACCCTGTATAGTTAGAGGTGCAGATACCTTCACCATTTAAGTCAATTTAATTGCCTACTCTTTAGATTAAGTTAAAGCATTAAAAATGTTATTCCGAATAATTTATGAAAATAAATATCTAGACGAACCACTATTTCTCACTAATTAATTAATCAGTCGAATGATTTAATTAATATCAATATCGTAGCAATATTACAAATAAATCATTTGCAAGGTTGTGGCAATCATAAAATGAAAATCTTGCTGAAAATTCCAGTTGCAATTTACCCCCACCCTTATATTAATGTAATGGTTTGGTCTAGTTTTCTTTTTTTTTCTTCGGCTACTTCTTTCTCTCTCGGTTGTCTTCTGTTTTCTCTTCTGCCCCTCTTCTTTCTCTCGCTCTCTCCACTTCCTTCATCCATTCTATTCCTTCTACCCATTCGTTCAGAAAATTCTTTCTCTCCCTTTCCTCCTCTCTCATTCCCACAAACACTTTCAGCAGGTGATCTACTGTCTCTCTTCTTCCTTCAGCCAGAACTTGTTTTCCGTCTCCTCATTCCCGCATCTGAATCTCGCTATCATTCTTTTTTCTTTCCCACTCTCCCTCTCCTTCTTTCCTGTACATCTATGTCTATCTCTTTCCCACATCGCTCCATTCATCCATCTCCCTTGTTCCCTGCGTCTTTCTATATCCTCCCTTGCGTATCCGTTCCTCTCGTAATATCTTTGCCTTTCTTTCCCTTTTTCTTTCTGTCTCTTTTTCTCTTTCCAGCACTCCTGTAATATCTTACTCTCCGCTTTCTCCCATTCTGTCCTCATATTTTAATTACCCCATCTCTCCATTGCCGGGGAAACCCCTCTCCCTTCCATAATCCATTCACCATCTCTACCAGTCTGTCTATCATTTCCTCCGTACCATACATCCACGCTTCATTTCTTATCCCATCCCTTCCTGGTGCTTTGCCTTTTTTCAATTTCTCTATCTGCCTCTTCACTTCCTCTTTTGTAATTTCTGTACTTTCCATTTCCCTCTCCTCCCAACTGTCCCTTCTTTCACTTGCCCTTTCTTCTTCTCCCTCTAGTAACTCTACAAAGTGCCTTCTCCATTCCGCCATCTCTATCTTCTCCTCTCTTGATTTATGTATTTCCATGCTTCTTTTTCGGTCGTTATACTAATTATTTCTTGTTCCTCTTCTTCCTTCATGTATCTCTTCCTTTCCTTGCATTTGTTCTTGTATTTTCCTTTGGCCTTTATGTATTCTTCCCTCGTCGTTTTTCCTTTTTTCCATTTCCTTAATTCTCTCCTCGTCTCTCTTTTTGCCCTCTTACATTCTATATCAAACCATCCCCTACCACTTCCTTGACTCCCTCCCTTTAGTGTTATTTCCTCTCTTGTTACTGCTCCTCCTATAATTCTCTCCAGCTCTGTAATTTTTTCTTCTGCTCCCTTTGCTTCGAATTTTGCTTTTCCCAGGTTTAGCCTGTATTCTGATTGTCTCTCCATCCCACCTTTCTTTCTTTATTACCCTCCTTGTTCCTCTGCCTTTGTTTCTTTTTCCTTCCACATCTCTTCTTATTGCCCCCTCTAACGGCATGTGGCCTGATTCTACCATTTCCCCTATTCTGAACCTCCCTACTTCTTCATTCACTATTACGTAATCTATTACAGATTCCCCATTTGCTCCTACATATGTAAACTCCCCCTTTCCATCCCCTTCTTTATTTCCATTTAATACTTCCCATCCCCTTTCTTCTACAAGTTCTTCTAGGATTTTTCCTTCTTTATTCTTTGCTTTGTCTTTTGTTTCTCTTCTTGCGGTTCCTCTGTTTTCTGTCCATGTTCTTGCTCCTCTTTCGCCCAGTCTTGCGTTGAAATCCCCCCCTATAAGTATGCGTTATCCTTTCCCTTCTTCTATATTCTTTTTCATTGTTTTCACGTCCCTGCTGTACACTATCATTATTCTCCACTTCTTATTGTCTATTATCACTTTTTTATCCATCCTCCCTTCTTTTATTTCCTTGATTCCCTTTTTTATTCCCAACAGAATTCGCTGTAATTTTTTTTATGTTTTCTCCCAACCCTCTTCCTCTACCCATGTCTCCGTTAGCCCTACTATGTCAAATTCTTTTATATAATTCCATACTTCTTCATCCTTGTTTCTTATCCTTACTACGTTCCAGAACAGGAATTTACATCTTCTTTTCCCTTTTTCTTCTCTTGTTTCCTTTTCTTTCCCTGCTTCTGTCCCTTGTCGTTTTTCCTTAATTCTCTCCTCGTCTCTCTTTTTGCCCTCTTACATTCTATATCAAACCATCCCGGATACATAATAAGGGAAGAAACGAAAAGGAGTAAGTTAAGAGTGGAGACAGGGAAAAGGGCGGTGAAATATGAGGATAGAATGGGAGAAAGAGGAGAGTGTAAGATATTACAGGAGTGCTGGAAAGAGAAAAAGGGAAGGAAAGGCAAAGATATTACGAGAGGAACGGATACGCAAGGGAGGATATAGAAAGACGCAGGGAACAAGGGAAATGGATGAATGGAGCGATGTGGGAAAGAGATAGGGACATAGATGTACAGGAAAGAGAACAAAAATCAGAGAATCAAGATATAACGCAAAATATGAGAAAATAATAAGTGAAGGGTTGCCAAGTTACTTGCAGAGGGAGAGTGGGAAAGAAAAAAGAATGATAGCGAGATTCAGATGCGGGAATGAGGAGAGGGAAAACAAGTTCTGGCTGAAGGAAGAAGAGAGAAAGTGCAGAGTATGTGGAGAGGAGAGAGAGACAGTAGATCACCTGGTGAAAGAGAGAGGAGGAAAGGGAGAGAAAGAGTATTCTGAACGAATGGGGCGAGGGAATAGAATGGATGAAGGAAGTTGAGAGAGCGAGAGAAAGAAGAGGAAACAGAAGACAACCGAGAGAGAAAGAAGTAGCCGAAGAAGAAAAAAAAGAAAACTAGACCAAAAAAATAGGTATCTTGGCAGGGCGAATTAAAACGACTCAATTTTTATTTTGGAAACGTGTTTATTGTCGCTGTTCTTAGCTAAACATACAGGCTGTCCCATCGAGGATTTCGAGTGACAATAACAATGTTTGAATGTTACGTCCAAAGTTGTTGCACTCAAATCCTTTATTGGGACACATCTTGTATGATTTTTCACCCTCTGACATTCGATTTTCTTACAGGTTAACATTTTCTTGACAGCAGGAAAAAGTTAGGTTAAAGCCTCCTTCTCATATGCATCCGATTTGAAAACGCATATATCCGATTCCTCGTTGGTAGGTTTTTAGGAATTTTAGGTTTTTACAAGGATACGAATTTCGTAAGAGGAATTTAGTGGTTTTAGTTTCTTCAGACTGGTTACTCAGTCTATCTTATCTTAAAAATTGCAGTGATACAAATTATCTAAATTTTTATTATCATTGGGAAGTGACGAAGAGTCAACGGATTCAGTGGAAACGCGAAAGAGGAAAGCGCAAAATTATGACATATTTGTCAAGAGTAAAAAACCACTCGATCACAGGCTAAAGAAAAGAAGGAAGATAAATTAGACAAAATTTTATAAATGATGACAAACATGTCAGCTGAAGTATCACAAATCCGAGGATTGTCACAGAGAGTTGAAACAACTTAGAAAAGAAAACAAAGCTGTAAAGAAAGAAAATGAGGTCATAAGGGGAGAAAATGAAAAGCTGAGAAAAGACGTACGGCAGCGAAATGCTAGAATGGAGATTATGGAAAAAGACAAGAAGCAGAATAACGTTGTCATCACAGGATTAAAAATAGACACCTTCGATCAGGGAAGGAGAAAATAATGAAGAATAAGAGTAAATTAAAAGAATATAAAGAAGAAAGAATATACATTAACAACGATCTAACAGTAAAAGAAAGAGAGATACAAAGACAGATACAGAAAATAGCAGAAGGAAGGAAAAAACGTAAAAATTGGCTACCGAAAACTAGCAATCGATGGAAGGGAATGGAAATGGAATAGAGAAAGAGACATTCTAGAAGTGCAACCAGCAAAAAACCAAAAAAAAGTGCAGGACGGAACATAGCAAGCAGACGAAGGCAATGAACAGATATATACAACGGTATAACAGAAGGACAAGAGAAAGAAGAAACATTCAGAGGAAGAGGGAAGAACGGATCAGGGAAAGAAAAGGAAACAAGAGAAGAAAAAGGGAACAGAAGATGTAAATTCCTGTTCTGAAACGTAGCCGGGATAAGAAACAAGGATGAAGAAGTATGGAATTATATAAAAGAATTTAACAGCGAGGGGGGGATAAAAAAGGGAATCAAGGATATAAAAGAAGAAAAAAGAAGGGAGGAAGAAGGTATAATGGATAAAAAAGTGATAATAGACAATAAGTGGAGAATAATGATAGTGTACAGCAGGGACATGAAAGCAATGAAAAAGAAAATAGAAGAGAGGATAGAAGAAGGGAAAGGAGAACGCATACGTATAGGAGGGGATTTCAACGCAAGACTGGGCGAAAGGAGAGCAAGAACATGGACAGAAAACAGAGGAAGCGCAGGAAGAGAAACAAAAGACAAAGCAAAGAATAAAGAAGGAAAAATCCTAGAAGAACTTGTAGAAGAAAGGGGATGACAAGTATTAAATGGAAATAAAGAAGGGGATGAAAAGGGGGAGCAAATGGGGAATCTGTAATAGATTACGTAATAGTGAATGGGAAGAAGTAGAGAGGTTCAGAACAGGGGAAATGGTAGAATCAGACCACATGCCGTTAGAGGAGGCAATAAGAAGAGAGGAGGAAGGAAAAAGAAACAAAGGCAGAGGAACAAGGAGGTTAATAAAGAAAGAAAGGTGGGATGGAGAAACAATCAGAATACAGGCAAAACCTGGGAAAAGCAAAATTCGAAGCAAAGGGAGTAGAAGAAAAAATTACAGCGCTGGAGAGAATTATAAGAGGAGCAGTAACAAGAGAGGAAATAACACTAAAGGGAGGGAGTCAAGGAAGTGGTAGGGGATGGTTTGATATAGAATGTAAGAGGGCAAAAAGAGAGACGAGGAGAGAATTAAGGAAATAGAAAGAAGGAGAAACGACAAGGGAAGAATACATAAAGGCCAAAGGAAAATACAAGAACAAATGCAAGGAAAGGAAGAGACAAAGGAACAAAAAATAAGAAGTATAACGACCGAAAAAGAAGCATGGAAATACATGAATCAAGAGAGGAGAAGATAGAGATGGCGGAATGGAGAAGGCACTTTGTAGAGTTACTAGAGGGAGAAGAAGAAAGGGCGAGTGAAAGAAGGGACAGTTGGGAGGAGGGGGAAATGGAAAGTACAGAAATTACAAAAGAGGAAGTGAGGAGACAGATAGAGAAATTGGAAAAAGGCAAAGCACCAGGAAGGGATGGGATAAGAAATGAAGCGTGGATGTATGGTACGGAGGAAATGATAGACAGACTGGTAGAGATCGTGAATGGAGTATGGAAGGGAGAGGAGTTTCCCCGGCAATGGAGAGATGGGGTAATTTGCTCGCTACATAAGAAAGGGAACGTAAATGAAGTGAAAAATTACCGGGGGATCACCCTCCTAAATACCGGGTATAAAGTGTATGCGATGATATTAGTGGAAAGAATGAGAGAAGAACTAGAGAGGGAGGGTTTTTGGACAAGAAAAGGAGCAACACAGGGATGCCCACTGAGCCCAACACTGTTAACAATTTATACAAACGATATTGATGATATGTTTAAAATGGCGCACGCAGAGGGGGTTGTGGTGGGCAAAAAGAAAGTGTGGTATTTGGCATAAATGCAGATGATTTGGTGATGGTAGCGAACGAGGAGAGTGAAATGAAAAATATGATAAGAAGAATCCAAAAGCAATCGGATAAACGAATCGTCACAAATCGGATGCATGAGCAGTCTTAACTGAAATCGAAACCGTGCTGCCGTTTCAAATGTCTTTTCAAAGACGTCTGTTGACGAAACTTATTACCACAACTGGAGCATTGTAAATGTTTCTTCTTCAATAATTTACTTCCAGTATTGTGAGCATTGCTTTTGTAGTGATTGTTCAATTCCGTCTTCGTCACAAAGGAAATTGAACAATCCACACAGCTGAAAGATTTTTCGTTCGCGTGTCTTCTGAAGTGAATCACCAACGCTCCTTTCTCTGAAAAGCTACAGAAACGTCAAAATAGCTGCCATATTAGACAGAGGGGTCACAAATTGTTCTTAAAACTTTTCGCACAATTTTTTCCAAGATATTAGAGCCTATTTGTGACCGTTTGTGGACTAAAATGTACTTACCTCTTATCGCATTTATCGCAAGTGTACGGCTTTTCACCAGTATGAGTCCGTGCATGCTTTTTCAAACTCGAAGACTGTGAAAAAGCCTTCCCACACGTTTTACAGGCAAATGGCTTTTCACCAGTGTGAATCCTAACGTGCTTTGTCAAGTTCACACTCTGAACAAAGCTTTTACTTGAAAAAAAAAAGAATATTTATTCACAAACAAATAAAAGTTATACTTACTCACAAAACGTGCATTTGTAAGGTTTTTCTCCGGTATGAATTAGACTATGGACTTTGTATGATCGTGGATCGGCGAAAGATTTTTTGCACACTTCACAGACTAGAGGCCTTTCGCCTGTGTGTTTGCGCATGTGGACGTTTAAATAGTATGGCTCACGATAGCTGAAAAAGAAAGGCAAAACGTAAGAAAAACTTTGAATTTTTTTTCTTTTTTATTTCGACTTCAGTTCAACTTTTGAGCTGAGTTAGCCCTATCTTACATTTTTCCAAAATGTTTTTTCTAGTAAAGGAAAAGAGTAAAAAATCTGTCAGAACGAAAGGGGAGTATTTTCTCACATTTGTATTTCGACTTAAGGGCAAATTTTTGAGCTGACTTAAGCTGAGTTTTCACATCCACGTTGGTCCAAATCTGTTAAGAAATGGCTGGCTTATTCCCAAAAATATTTTGTCCGGTTTTTTTTGGGACACCCAATATCATATTTTTTCAACAATTTTTGCACATTTTGATGCTGAAGTATCACGTTTTCGATTTTTAGTAATTTCTCTAAGAAAGAAAGAGGACTAGGCTGACCTCGGGCCACATTTTTGGCAAACTTACTTCTTGGCCCCAAATTTGAGCTTAGTTGCCATTTTTTGCACATTTTGATGCTAAACCATAATTTTTCTTAAATCTTTAACAAAAATAAATTGAAAGAGCTCATTACTTATTCTCTCCACATTCAAAATATTTCTAAGACTAATTTTGAGCTCATTTAGTCTTTCATGCAAATTTTGGTGGTAATTGACAAAAAATTCAAAAATTTAAAAAAACATTCTGGACCAAAAATATTCCTTAAGCTCAATTTGGAGGTTATTTCGGCATCTTTTACACATTTTGGTGCACCTGTGCTTTTTTTTAGAAAGTAAAAGAGGTATGCTGACCTCTGCTTGCATCTTTGAAAACATGCTTCTTAACCCCAAATTTGAGCCTATTTAGCCCTTTTTTGTTAATTTTGGTGCTAGACTCACATTTTTCCCGAATTTTTGTACATTTTTTAAGAAGAAAAAAAGAGGATTAAGCTGACCTCTCCTTTGAAAACATGCTTCTTAACCCCAAATTTGAGCCTACTTAGCCCTTTTTTGCTAATTTTGGTGCTAAACTCACATTTTTCCCGAATTCTTGTACATTTTTTAAGAAAAAAGAGAATTAAGCTGACCTCTCCTTTGAAAACATGCTTCTTAACCCCAAATTTGAGCCTATTTAGCCCTTTTTTGCTAATTTTGGTGCTAAACTCACATTTTTCCCGAATTTTTGTAAATTTTGTAAGAAGAAAAAAAGAGGACTAAGCCGACCTCTCTTTTGAAAACATGCTTCTTAACCCCAAATTTGAGCCTATTTAGCCCTTTTTTGCTAATTTTGGTGCTAGACTCACATTTTTCCCGAAATTTTGTAAATTCTTTAAGAAGAAAAAAGAGGATTAAGCTGACCTCTCCTTTGAAAACATGCTTCTTAACCCCAAATTTGAGCCTATTTAGCCCTTTTTTGCTAATTTTGGTTTCCCGAATTTTTGTAAATTTTGTAAGAAGAAAAAAAGAGGACTAAGCCGACCTCTCTTTTGAAAACATGCTTCTTAACCCCAAATTTGAGCCTATTTAGCCCTTTTTTGCTAATTTTGGTGCTAAACTCACATTTTTCCCGAATTTTTGTAAATTTTGTAAGAAGAAAAAAAGAGGATTAAGCTGACCTCTCCTTTGAAAACATGCTTCTTAGCCCCAAATTTGAGCCTATTTAGCCCTTTTTTGCTAATTTTGGTGCTAGACTCACATTTTTCCCGAATTCTTGTACATTTTTTAAGAAAAAAGAGAATTAAGCTGACCTCTCCTTTGAAAACATGCTTCTTAACCCCAAATTTGAGCCTATTTAGCCCTTTTTTGCTAATTTTGGTGCTAAACTCACATTTTTCCCGAATTTTTGTAAATTTTGTAAGAAGAAAAAAAGAGGATTAAGCTGACCTCTCCTTTGAAAACATGCTTCTTAACCCCAAATTTGAGCCTATTTAGCCCTTTTTTGCTAATTTTGGTGCTAAACTCACATTTTTCCCGAATTTTTGTAAATTTTGTAAGAAGAAAAAAAGAGGACTAAGCCGACCTCTCTTTTGAAAACATGCTTCTTAACCCCAAATTTGAGCCTATTTAGCCCTTTTTTGCTAATTTTGGTGCTAGACTCACATTTTTCCCGAAATTTTGTAAATTCTTTAAGAAGAAAAAAGAGGATTAAGCTGACCTCTCCTTTGAAAACATGCTTCTTAACCCCAAATTTGAGTCTATTTAGCCCTTTTTTGCTAATTTTGGTTTCCCGAATTTTTGTAAATTTTGTAAGAAGAAAAAAAGAGGACTAAGCCGACCTCTCTTTTGAAAACATGCTTCTTAACCCCAAATTTGAGCCTATTTAGCCCTTTTTTGCTAATTTTGGTGCTAGACTCACATTTTTCCCGAAATTTTGTAAATTCTTTAAGAAGAAAAAAGAGGATTAAGCTGACCTCTCCTTTGAAAACATGCTTCTTAACCCCAAATTTGAGCCTATTTAGCCCTTTTTTGCTAATTTTGGTGCTAAACTCACATTTTTCCCGAATTTTTGTAAATTTTGTAAGAAGAAAAAAAGAGGACTAAGCCGACCTCTCTTTTGAAAACATGCTTCTTAACCCCAAATTTGAGCCTATTTAGCCCTTTTTTGCTAATTTTGGTGCTAGACTCACATTTTTCCCGAAATTTTGTAAATTCTTTAAGAAGAAAAAAGAGGATTAAGCTGACCTCTCCTTTGAAAACATGCTTCTTAACCCCAAATTTGAGCCTATTTAGCCCTTTTTTGCTAATTTTGGTGCTAAACTCACATTTTTCCCGAATTTTTGTAAATTTTGTAAGAAGAAAAAAAGAGGACTAAGCCGACCTCTCTTTTGAAAACATGCTTCTTAACCCCAAATTTGAGCCTATTTAGCCCTTTTTTGCTAATTTTGGTGCTAGACTCACATTTTTCCCGAAATTTTGTAAATTCTTTAATAATAATAATAATAATAATATAGTTTATTTGCCCAACAGTAGAGACCATTTACAGGACAAAGAATTGATATACATAATATAAATATACAAAGTAAAGAGAAAGATAAACAGAAGCGAACAAAGAAGTAGGTAAATCAAACCGAGTTCAGTTTAGCCGAGAAAAGGCTGAAAATTGATTTCCTAAAACTATATAAACTCAGCCTGAAGATATCAACATCACTATGGCAAATTACATTGTATCTTGAACACATCAGTGAAATCGGACAGCGTAACAGAATGTTGGTACGTGGTATTGAGGCTCGAAAAGTAACAGGAGATCTTGACCCAAGTCGAGGAACCAAAAAATTAAGTCTGCTAAGCAAAGCAGAGGAATCAATAAAAAAATTAATTATTTTAAATAAAAAAATAAGCGAAGCAATTTTCCTTCTGTCATCTAGCGACAATAATGCAAATTCAGAAAGTAAGAGATCTTGATCATACCCCTGAGGTGGATAAGTCTTATGCCTTTTAAAAAATAAATATTTAAGAAATCTTCTTTGAATTGACTCAATGGATTGGATGTGGCATTGATATATAGGAAACCAAATTAATGAAGCATATTCTAATACTGACAAAACATAACAATTATATAAGGTCTTCAAGCAGCTTATGTTTGTAAAACTTTTACTGTTGCGAATAATAAACCCTAAAGATGATGAGGCTCTACTTATACTGTAATCAAAGTGTAAGTGAAATCTAAATTCTTTATCAAAAATAACTCCAAGGTCTTTAACATGGTCATAACGTAAGATAGAAATATTATTTAGAGCATAATTAAAATGTATCGGGTTTTTTTTACGGTTGAAAGATACAACCTTACATTTGGCTAAATTCAGTTTTAATTTATTTCGCACACACCAGGAATTGAGATTTTCCAGACTATTCTGCAGATGCTTAGCATCATCAACGTTACCAATAGTTCGAAATATTTTTGCATCATCAGCATACATAAGAATCTCACAGTCAACAACAGACGGTAAGTCATTAATTACTAAAAGGAAAAGTAAAGGGCCCAAAACTGACCCTTGTGGGACACCAGAAGTAGCGAGATAAGTATGAGATGAAAAGCCATTGTAATAAACAAATTGCTCCCGATTCGAAAGATAAGATGTGAGAAAAGTTATCATCTTATTACTTAAACCAAAAGATTTAAGTTTAGAAATTATTATCCCATGATCAATCTGATCAAAGGCTTTAGTAAAATCTGTAAAGATTGAATCAACCTGCAATTGTTCATCAAGCTTCTCGCCAACAAACTGAGAAAAGCAAGCTAAGTTGGTAACAGTTGAACGACGATCAAAAAATCCGTGCTGATAGGGAGAAATTAAATTTCTAACATCTGAATAAATGTAGGAGTAAATAATAATTTCAAAAACTTTAGCAAAAATGGAACAAAGAGAGATCGGACGATAGTTGGTAATATCAGCCTTATTACCAGATTTTAGCACAGGACAAACTCTAGACCTTTTCCATACAGATGGAAAACACTGAGTTTCCAGCAAAGCGTAAGAAGAAAAAAGAGGATTAAGCTGACCTCTCCTTTGAAAACATGCTTCTTAACCCCAAATTTGAGCCTATTTAGCCCTTTTTTGCTAATTTTGGTTTCCCGAATTTTTGTAAATTTTGTAAGAAGAAAAAAAGAGGACTAAGCCGACCTCTCTTTTGAAAACATGCTTCTTAACCCCAAATTTGAGCCTATTTAGCCCTTTTTTGCTAATTTTGGTGCTAGACTCACATTTTTCCCGAAATTTTGTAAATTCTTTAAGAAGAAAAAAGAGGATTAAGCTGACCTCTCCTTTGAAAACATGCTTCTTAACCCCAAATTTGAGCCTATTTAGCCCTTTTTTGCTAATTTTAGTGCTAGACTCACATTTTTCTCGAATTTTTGTAAATTTTGTAAGAAGAAAAAATGAGGATTAAGCTGACCTCTCCTTTGAAAACATGCTTCTTAACCCCAAATTTGAGCCTACTTAGCCCTTTTTTGCTAATTTTGGTGCTAAACTCACATTTTTCTCGAATTCTTGTACATTGTTTAAGAAAAAAGAGGATTAAGCTGACCTCTCCTTTGAAAACATGCTTCTTAACCCCAAATTTGAGCCTATTTAGCCCTTTTTTGCTAATTTTAGTGCTAGACTCACATTTTTCTCGAATTTTTGTAAATTTTGTAAGAAGAAAAAATGAGGATTAAGCTGACCTCTCCTTTGAAAACATGCTTCTTAACCCCAAATTTGAGCCTACTTAGCCCTTTTTTGCTAATTTTGGTGCTAAACTCACATTTTTCTCGAATTCTTGTACATTGTTTAAGAAAAAAGAGAATTAAGCTGACCTCTCCTTTGAAAACATGCTTCTTAACCCCAAATTTGAGCCTATTTAGCCCTTTTTTGCTAATTTTGGTGCTAGACTCACATTTTTCCCGAATTTTTGTAATTTTTTAAGAAAAAAAGAGGATTAAGCTGACCTCTCCTTTGAAAACATGCTTCTTAACCCCAAATTTGAGCCTATTTAGCCCTTTTTTGCTAATTTTGGTGCTAGACTCACATTTTTCCCGAATTTTTGTAATTTTTTAAGAAAAAAAGAGGATTAAGCTGACCTCTCCTTTGAAAACATGCTTCTTAACCCCAAATTTGAGCCTATTTAGCCCTTTTTTGCTAATTTTGGTGCTAGACTCACATTTTTCCCGAATTTTTGTAATTTTTTAAGAAAAAAAGAGGATTAAGCTGACCTCTCCTTTGAAAACATGCTTCTTAACCCCAAATTTGAGCCCATTTAGCCCTTTTTTGCTAATTTTGGTGCTAAACTCACATTTTTCCCGAATTTTTGTAAATTTTGTAAGAAGAAAAAAAGAGGACTAAGCCGACCTCTCTTTTGAAAACATGCTTCTTAACCCCAAATTTGAGCCTATTTAGCCCTTTTTTGCTAATTTTGGTGCTAGACTCACATTTTTCCCGAATTTTTGTAATTTTTTAAGAAAAAAAGAGGATTAAGCTGACCTCTCCTTTGAAAACATGCTTCTTAACCCCAAATTTGAGCCTATTTAGCCCTTTTTTGCTAATTTTAGTGCTAGACTCACATTTTTCTCGAATTTTTGTAAATTTTGTAAGAAGAAAAAATGAGGATTAAGCTGACCTCTCCTTTGAAAACATGCTTCTTAACCCCAAATTTGAGCCTATTTAGCCCTTTTTTGCTAATTTTGGTGCTAGACTCACATTTTTCCCGAAATTTTGTAAATTCTTTAAGAAGAAAAAAGAGGATTAAGCTGACCTCTCCTTTGAAAACATGCTTCTTAACCCCAAATTTGAGCCTATTTAGCCCTTTTTTGCTAATTTTGGTTTCCCGAATTTTTGTAAATTTTGTAAGAAGAAAAAAAGAGGACTAAGCCGACCTCTCTTTTGAAAACATGCTTCTTAACCCCAAATTTGAGCCTATTTAGCCCTTTTTTGCTAATTTTGGTGCTAGACTCACATTTTTCCCGAAATTTTGTAAATTCTTTAAGAAGAAAAAAGAGGATTAAGCTGACCTCTCCTTTGAAAACATGCTTCTTAACCCCAAATTTGAGCCTATTTAGCCCTTTTTTGCTAATTTTGGTGCTAAACTCACATTTTTCCCGAATTTTTGTAAATTTTGTAAGAAGAAAAAAAGAGGACTAAGCCGACCTCTCTTTTGAAAACATGCTTCTTAACCCCAAATTTGAGCCTATTTAGCCCTTTTTTGCTAATTTTGGTGCTAGACTCACATTTTTCCCGAAATTTTGTAAATTCTTTAAGAAGAAAAAAGAGGATTAAGCTGACCTCTCCTTTGAAAACATGCTTCTTAACCCCAAATTTGAGCCTATTTAGCCCTTTTTTGCTAATTTTGGTGCTAAACTCACATTTTTCCCGAATTTTTGTAAATTTTGTAAGAAGAAAAAAAGAGGACTAAGCCGACCTCTCTTTTGAAAACATGCTTCTTAACCCCAAATTTGAGCCTATTTAGCCCTTTTTTGCTAATTTTGGTGCTAGACTCACATTTTTCCCGAAATTTTGTAAATTCTTTAAGAAGAAAAAAGAGGATTAAGCTGACCTCTCCTTTGAAAACATGCTTCTTAACCCCAAATTTGAGCCTATTTAGCCCTTTTTTGCTAATTTTGGTGCTAAACTCACATTTTTCCCGAATTTTTGTAAATTTTGTAAGAAGAAAAAAAGAGGACTAAGCCGACCTCTCTTTTGAAAACATGCTTCTTAACCCCAAATTTGAGCCTATTTAGCCCTTTTTTGCTAATTTTGGTGCTAGACTCACATTTTTCCCGAAATTTTGTAAATTCTTTAAGAAGAAAAAAGAGGATTAAGCTGACCTCTCCTTTGAAAACATGCTTCTTAACCCCAAATTTGAGCCTATTTAGCCCTTTTTTGCTAATTTTGGTTTCCCGAATTTTTGTAAATTTTGTAAGAAGAAAAAAAGAGGACTAAGCCGACCTCTCTTTTGAAAACATGCTTCTTAACCCCAAATTTGAGCCTATTTAGCCCTTTTTTGCTAATTTTGGTGCTAGACTCACATTTTTCCCGAAATTTTGTAAATTCTTTAAGAAGAAAAAAGAGGATTAAGCTGACCTCTCCTTTGAAAACATGCTTCTTAACCCCAAATTTGAGCCTATTTAGCCCTTTTTTGCTAATTTTGGTGCTAAACTCACATTTTTCCCGAATTTTTGTAAATTTTGTAAGAAGAAAAAAAGAGGACTAAGCCGACCTCTCTTTTGAAAACATGCTTCTTAACCCCAAATTTGAGCCTATTTAGCCCTTTTTTGCTAATTTTGGTGCTAGACTCACATTTTTCCCGAAATTTTGTAAATTCTTTAAGAAGAAAAAAGAGGATTAAGCTGACCTCTCCTTTGAAAACATGCTTCTTAACCCCAAATTTGAGCCTATTTAGCCCTTTTTTGCTAATTTTGGTTTCCCGAATTTTTGTAAATTTTGTAAGAAGAAAAAAAGAGGACTAAGCCGACCTCTCTTTTGAAAACATGCTTCTTAACCCCAAATTTGAGCCTATTTAGCCCTTTTTTGCTAATTTTGGTGCTAGACTCACATTTTTCCCGAAATTTTGTAAATTCTTTAAGAAGAAAAAAGAGGATTAAGCTGACCTCTCCTTTGAAAACATGCTTCTTAACCCCAAATTTGAGCCTATTTAGCCCTTTTTTGCTAATTTTGGTTTCCCGAATTTTTGTAAATTTTGTAAGAAGAAAAAAAGAGGACTAAGCCGACCTCTCTTTTGAAAACATGCTTCTTAACCCCAAATTTGAGCCTATTTAGCCCTTTTTTGCTAATTTTGGTGCTAGACTCACATTTTTCCCGAAATTTTGTAAATTCTTTAAGAAGAAAAAAGAGGATTAAGCTGACCTCTCCTTTGAAAACATGCTTCTTAACCCCAAATTTGAGCCTATTTAGCCCTTTTTTGCTAATTTTGGTGCTAAACTCACATTTTTCCCGAATTTTTGTAAATTTTGTAAGAAGAAAAAAAGAGGACTAAGCCGACCTCTCTTTTGAAAACATGCTTCTTAACCCCAAATTTGAGCCTATTTAGCCCTTTTTTGCTAATTTTGGTGCTAGACTCACATTTTTCCCGAAATTTTGTAAATTCTTTAAGAAGAAAAAAGAGGATTAAGCTGACCTCTCCTTTGAAAACATGCTTCTTAACCCCAAATTTGAGCCTATTTAGCCCTTTTTTGCTAATTTTGGTTTCCCGAATTTTTGTAAATTTTGTAAGAAGAAAAAAAGAGGACTAAGCCGACCTCTCTTTTGAAAACATGCTTCTTAACCCCAAATTTGAGCCTATTTAGCCCTTTTTTGCTAATTTTGGTGCTAGACTCACATTTTTCCCGAAATTTTGTAAATTCTTTAAGAAGAAAAAAGAGGATTAAGCTGACCTCTCCTTTGAAAACATGCTTCTTAACCCCAAATTTGAGCCTATTTAGCCCTTTTTTGCTAATTTTGGTTTCCCGAATTTTTGTAAATTTTGTAAGAAGAAAAAAAGAGGACTAAGCCGACCTCTCTTTTGAAAACATGCTTCTTAACCCCAAATTTGAGCCTATTTAGCCCTTTTTTGCTAATTTTGGTGCTAAACTCACATTTTTCCCGAATTTTTGTAAATTTTGTAAGAAGAAAAAAAGAGGACTAAGCCGACCTCTCTTTTGAAAACATGCTTCTTAACCCCAAATTTGAGCCTATTTAGCCCTTTTTTGCTAATTTTGGTGCTAGACTCACATTTTTCCCGAAATTTTGTAAATTCTTTAAGAAGAAAAAAGAGGATTAAGCTGACCTCTCCTTTGAAAACATGCTTCTTAACCCCAAATTTGAGCCTATTTAGCCCTTTTTTGCTAATTTTGGTTTCCCGAATTTTTGTAAATTTTGTAAGAAGAAAAAAAGAGGACTAAGCCGACCTCTCTTTTGAAAACATGCTTCTTAACCCCAAATTTGAGCCTATTTAGCCCTTTTTTGCTAATTTTGGTGCTAGACTCACATTTTTCCCGAAATTTTGTAAATTCTTTAAGAAGAAAAAAGAGGATTAAGCTGACCTCTCCTTTGAAAACATGCTTCTTAACCCCAAATTTGAGCCTATTTAGCCCTTTTTTGCTAATTTTGGTGCTAAACTCACATTTTTCCCGAATTTTTGTAAATTTTGTAAGAAGAAAAAAAGAGGACTAAGCCGACCTCTCTTTTGAAAACATGCTTCTTAACCCCAAATTTGAGCCTATTTAGCCCTTTTTTGCTAATTTTGGTGCTAGACTCACATTTTTCCCGAAATTTTGTAAATTCTTTAAGAAGAAAAAAGAGGATTAAGCTGACCTCTCCTTTGAAAACATGCTTCTTAACCCCAAATTTGAGCCTATTTAGCCCTTTTTTGCTAATTTTGGTTTCCCGAATTTTTGTAAATTTTGTAAGAAGAAAAAAAGAGGACTAAGCCGACCTCTCTTTTGAAAACATGCTTCTTAACCCCAAATTTGAGCCTATTTAGCCCTTTTTTGCTAATTTTGGTGCTAGACTCACATTTTTCCCGAAATTTTGTAAATTCTTTAAGAAGAAAAAAGAGGATTAAGCTGACCTCTCCTTTGAAAACATGCTTCTTAACCCCAAATTTGAGCCTATTTAGCCCTTTTTTGCTAATTTTGGTTTCCCGAATTTTTGTAAATTTTGTAAGAAGAAAAAAAGAGGACTAAGCCGACCTCTCTTTTGAAAACATGCTTCTTAACCCCAAATTTGAGCCTATTTAGCCCTTTTTTGCTAATTTTGGTGCTAGACTCACATTTTTCCCGAAATTTTGTAAATTCTTTAAGAAGAAAAAAGAGGATTAAGCTGACCTCTCCTTTGAAAACATGCTTCTTAACCCCAAATTTGAGCCTATTTAGCCCTTTTTTGCTAATTTTGGTGCTAAACTCACATTTTTCCCGAATTTTTGTAAATTTTGTAAGAAGAAAAAAAGAGGACTAAGCCGACCTCTCTTTTGAAAACATGCTTCTTAACCCCAAATTTGAGCCTATTTAGCCCTTTTTTGCTAATTTTGGTGCTAGACTCACATTTTTCCCGAAATTTTGTAAATTCTTTAAGAAGAAAAAAGAGGATTAAGCTGACCTCTCCTTTGAAAACATGCTTCTTAACCCCAAATTTGAGCCTATTTAGCCCTTTTTTGCTAATTTTGGTTTCCCGAATTTTTGTAAATTTTGTAAGAAGAAAAAAAGAGGACTAAGCCGACCTCTCTTTTGAAAACATGCTTCTTAACCCCAAATTTGAGCCTATTTAGCCCTTTTTTGCTAATTTTGGTGCTAGACTCACATTTTTCCCGAAATTTTGTAAATTCTTTAAGAAGAAAAAAGAGGATTAAGCTGACCTCTCCTTTGAAAACATGCTTCTTAACCCCAAATTTGAGCCTATTTAGCCCTTTTTTGCTAATTTTGGTTTCCCGAATTTTTGTAAATTTTGTAAGAAGAAAAAAAGAGGACTAAGCCGACCTCTCTTTTGAAAACATGCTTCTTAACCCCAAATTTGAGCCTATTTAGCCCTTTTTTGCTAATTTTGGTGCTAGACTCACATTTTTCCCGAAATTTTGTAAATTCTTTAAGAAGAAAAAAGAGGATTAAGCTGACCTCTCCTTTGAAAACATGCTTCTTAACCCCAAATTTGAGCCTATTTAGCCCTTTTTTGCTAATTTTGGTGCTAAACTCACATTTTTCCCGAATTTTTGTAAATTTTGTAAGAAGAAAAAAAGAGGACTAAGCCGACCTCTCTTTTGAAAACATGCTTCTTAACCCCAAATTTGAGCCTATTTAGCCCTTTTTTGCTAATTTTGGTGCTAGACTCACATTTTTCCCGAAATTTTGTAAATTCTTTAAGAAGAAAAAAGAGGATTAAGCTGACCTCTCCTTTGAAAACATGCTTCTTAACCCCAAATTTGAGCCTATTTAGCCCTTTTTTGCTAATTTTGGTTTCCCGAATTTTTGTAAATTTTGTAAGAAGAAAAAAAGAGGACTAAGCCGACCTCTCTTTTGAAAACATGCTTCTTAACCCCAAATTTGAGCCTATTTAGCCCTTTTTTGCTAATTTTGGTGCTAGACTCACATTTTTCCCGAAATTTTGTAAATTCTTTAAGAAGAAAAAAGAGGATTAAGCTGACCTCTCCTTTGAAAACATGCTTCTTAACCCCAAATTTGAGCCTATTTAGCCCTTTTTTGCTAATTTTGGTTTCCCGAATTTTTGTAAATTTTGTAAGAAGAAAAAAAGAGGACTAAGCCGACCTCTCTTTTGAAAACATGCTTCTTAACCCCAAATTTGAGCCTATTTAGCCCTTTTTTGCTAATTTTGGTGCTAGACTCACATTTTTCCCGAAATTTTGTAAATTCTTTAAGAAGAAAAAAGAGGATTAAGCTGACCTCTCCTTTGAAAACATGCTTCTTAACCCCAAATTTGAGCCTATTTAGCCCTTTTTTGCTAATTTTGGTGCTAAACTCACATTTTTCCCGAATTTTTGTAAATTTTGTAAGAAGAAAAAAAGAGGACTAAGCCGACCTCTCTTTTGAAAACATGCTTCTTAACCCCAAATTTGAGCCTATTTAGCCCTTTTTTGCTAATTTTGGTGCTAGACTCACATTTTTCCCGAAATTTTGTAAATTCTTTAAGAAGAAAAAAGAGGATTAAGCTGACCTCTCCTTTGAAAACATGCTTCTTAACCCCAAATTTGAGCCTATTTAGCCCTTTTTTGCTAATTTTGGTGCTAAACTCACATTTTTCCCGAATTTTTGTAAATTTTGTAAGAAGAAAAAAAGAGGACTAAGCCGACCTCTCTTTTGAAAACATGCTTCTTAACCCCAAATTTGAGCCTATTTAGCCCTTTTTTGCTAATTTTGGTGCTAGACTCACATTTTTCCCGAAATTTTGTAAATTCTTTAAGAAGAAAAAAGAGGATTAAGCTGACCTCTCCTTTGAAAACATGCTTCTTAACCCCAAATTTGAGCCTATTTAGCCCTTTTTTGCTAATTTTGGTTTCCCGAATTTTTGTAAATTTTGTAAGAAGAAAAAAAGAGGACTAAGCCGACCTCTCTTTTGAAAACATGCTTCTTAACCCCAAATTTGAGCCTATTTAGCCCTTTTTTGCTAATTTTGGTGCTAGACTCACATTTTTCCCGAAATTTTGTAAATTCTTTAAGAAGAAAAAAGAGGATTAAGCTGACCTCTCCTTTGAAAACATGCTTCTTAACCCCAAATTTGAGCCTATTTAGCCCTTTTTTGCTAATTTTGGTTTCCCGAATTTTTGTAAATTTTGTAAGAAGAAAAAAAGAGGACTAAGCCGACCTCTCTTTTGAAAACATGCTTCTTAACCCCAAATTTGAGCCTATTTAGCCCTTTTTTGCTAATTTTGGTGCTAGACTCACATTTTTCCCGAAATTTTGTAAATTCTTTAAGAAGAAAAAAGAGGATTAAGCTGACCTCTCCTTTGAAAACATGCTTCTTAACCCCAAATTTGAGCCTATTTAGCCCTTTTTTGCTAATTTTGGTGCTAAACTCACATTTTTCCCGAATTTTTGTAAATTTTGTAAGAAGAAAAAAAGAGGACTAAGCCGACCTCTCTTTTGAAAACATGCTTCTTAACCCCAAATTTGAGCCTATTTAGCCCTTTTTTGCTAATTTTGGTGCTAGACTCACATTTTTCCCGAAATTTTGTAAATTCTTTAAGAAGAAAAAAGAGGATTAAGCTGACCTCTCCTTTGAAAACATGCTTCTTAACCCCAAATTTGAGCCTATTTAGCCCTTTTTTGCTAATTTTGGTGCTAAACTCACATTTTTCCCGAATTTTTGTAAATTTTGTAAGAAGAAAAAAAGAGGACTAAGCCGACCTCTCTTTTGAAAACATGCTTCTTAACCCCAAATTTGAGCCTATTTAGCCCTTTTTTGCTAATTTTGGTGCTAGACTCACATTTTTCCCGAATTTTTGTAAATTCTTTAAGAAGAAAAAAGAGGATTAAGCTGACCTCTCCTTTGAAAACATGCTTCTTAACCCCAAATTTGAGCCTATTTAGCCCTTTTTTGCTAATTTTAGTGCTAGACTCACATTTTTCTCGAATTTTTGTAAATTTTGTAAGAAGAAAAAAAGAGGACCAAGCCGACCTCTCTTTTGAAAACATGCTTCTTAACCCCAAATTTGAGCCTATTTAGCCCTTTTTTGCTAATTTTGGTGCTAGACTCACATTTTTCCCGAATTTTTGTAAATTTTTAAGAAGAAAAAAAGAGGACTAAGCCGACCTCTCTTTTGAAAACATGCTTCTTAACCCCAAATTTGAGCCTATTTAGACCTTTTTTGCTAATTTTGGTGCTAGACTCACATTTTTCCCGAATTTTTGTAAATTTTTAAGAAGAAAAAAAGAGGACTAAGCCGACCTCTCTTTTGAAAACATGCTTCTTAACCCCAAATTTGAGCCTATTTAGCCCTTTTTTGCTAATTTTGGTGCTAGACTCACATTTTTCCCGAAATTTTGTAAATTCTTTAAGAAGAAAAAAGAGGATTAAGCTGACCTCTCCTTTGAAAACATGCTTCTTAACCCCAAATTTGAGCCTATTTAGCCCTTTTTTGCTAATTTTGGTGCTAAACTCACATTTTTCCCGAATTTTTGTAAATTTTGTAAGAAGAAAAAAAGAGGACTAAGCCGACCTCTCTTTTGAAAACATGCTTCTTAACCCCAAATTTGAGCCTATTTAGCCCTTTTTTGCTAATTTTGGTGCTAGACTCACATTTTTCCCGAAATTTTGTAAATTCTTTAAGAAGAAAAAAGAGGATTAAGCTGACCTCTCCTTTGAAAACATGCTTCTTAACCCCAAATTTGAGCCTATTTAGCCCTTTTTTGCTAATTTTGGTTTCCCGAATTTTTGTAAATTTTGTAAGAAGAAAAAAAGAGGACTAAGCCGACCTCTCTTTTGAAAACATGCTTCTTAACCCCAAATTTGAGCCTATTTAGCCCTTTTTTGCTAATTTTGGTGCTAAACTCACATTTTTCCCGAATTTTTGTAAATTTTGTAAGAAGAAAAAAAGAGGACTAAGCCGACCTCTCTTTTGAAAACATGCTTCTTAACCCCAAATTTGAGCCTATTTAGCCCTTTTTTGCTAATTTTGGTGCTAGACTCACATTTTTCCCGAAATTTTGTAAATTCTTTAAGAAGAAAAAAGAGGATTAAGCTGACCTCTCCTTTGAAAACATGCTTCTTAACCCCAAATTTGAGCCTATTTAGCCCTTTTTTGCTAATTTTGGTTTCCCGAATTTTTGTAAATTTTGTAAGAAGAAAAAAAGAGGACTAAGCCGACCTCTCTTTTGAAAACATGCTTCTTAACCCCAAATTTGAGCCTATTTAGCCCTTTTTTGCTAATTTTGGTGCTAGACTCACATTTTTCCCGAAATTTTGTAAATTCTTTAAGAAGAAAAAAGAGGATTAAGCTGACCTCTCCTTTGAAAACATGCTTCTTAACCCCAAATTTGAGCCTATTTAGCCCTTTTTTGCTAATTTTGGTGCTAAACTCACATTTTTCCCGAATTTTTGTAAATTTTGTAAGAAGAAAAAAAGAGGACTAAGCCGACCTCTCTTTTGAAAACATGCTTCTTAACCCCAAATTTGAGCCTATTTAGCCCTTTTTTGCTAATTTTGGTGCTAGACTCACATTTTTCCCGAAATTTTGTAAATTCTTTAAGAAGAAAAAAGAGGATTAAGCTGACCTCTTCTTTGAAAACATGCTTCTTAACCCCAAATTTGAGCCTATTTAGCCCTTTTTTGCTAATTTTGGTGCTAGACTCACATTTTTCCCGAATTTTTGTAATTTTTTAAGAAAAAAAGAGGATTAAGCTGACCTCTCCTTTGAAAACATGCTTCTTAAGCCCAAATTTGAGCCTATTTAGCCCTTTTTTGCTAATTTTGGTGCTAGACTCACATTTTTCCCGAATTTTTGTAATTTTTTAAGAAAAAAAGAGGATTAAGCTGACCTCTCCTTTGAAAACATGCTTCTTAACCCCAAATTTGAGCCTATTTAGCCCTTTTTGCTAATTTTGGTGCTAGACTCACATTTTTCCCGAATTTTTGTAATTTTTTAAGAAAAAAAAAGAGGATTAAGCTGAACTCTCCTTTGAAAACATGCTTCTTAACCCCAAATTTGAGCCTATTTAGCCCTTTTTTGCTAATTTTGGTGCTAGACTCACATTTTTCCCGAATTTTTGTAATTTTTTAAGAAAAAAAGAGGATTAAGCTGACCTCTCCTTTGAAAACATGCTTCTTAACCCCAAATTTGAGCCTATTTAGCCCTTTTTGCTAATTTTGGTGCTAGACTCACATTTTTCCCGAATTTTTGTAATTTTTTAAGAAAAAAAAAGAGGATTAAGCTGAACTCTCCTTTGAAAACATGCTTCTTAACCCCAAATTTGAGCCTATTTAGCCCTTTTTTGCTAATTTTGGTGCTAGACTCACATTTTTCCCGAATTTTTGTAATTTTTTAAGAAAAAAAAAGAGGATTAAGCTGAACTCTCCTTTGAAAACATGCTTCTTAACCCCAAATTTGAGCCTATTTAGCCCTTTTTTGCTAATTTTGGTGCTAGACTCACATTTTTCCCGAATTTTTGTAATTTTTTAAGAAAAAAAGAGGATTAAGCTGACCTCTCCTTTGAAAACATGCTTCTTAACCCCAAATGTGTGCCTATTTAGCCCTTTTTTGCTAATTTTGGTGCTAGACTCACATTTTTCCCGAATTCTTGTACATTTTTTAAGAAAAAAGAGAATTAAGCTGACCTCTCCTTTGAAAACATGCTTCTTAACCCCAAATTTGTGCCTATTTAGCCCTTTTTTGCTAATTTTGGTGCTAGACTCACATTTTTCCCGAATTTTTGTAAATTCTTTAAGAAGAAAAAAGAGGATTAAGCTGACCTCTCCTTTGAAAACATGCTTCTTAACCCCAAATTTGAGCCTATTTAGCCCTTTTTTGCTAATTTTGGTGCTAGACTCACATTTTTCCCGAATTCTTGTACATTTTTTAAGAAAAAAGAGAATTAAGCTGACCTCTCCTTTGAAAACATGCTTCTTAACCCCAAATTTGTGCCTATTTAGCCCTTTTTTGCTAATTTTGGTGCTAGACTCACATTTTTCCCGAATTTTTGTAAATTCTTTAAGAAGAAAAAAGAGGATTAAGCTGACCTCTCCTTTGAAAACATGCTTCTTAACCCCAAATTTGAGCCTATTTAGCCCTTTTTTGCTAATTTTGGTGCTAGACTCACATTTTTCCCGAATTCTTGTACATTTTTTAAGAAAAAAGAGAATTAAGCTGACCTCTCCTTTGAAAACATGCTTCTTAACCCCAAATTTGAGCCTATTTAGCCCTTTTTTGCTAATTTTGGTGCTAGACTCACATTTTTCCCGAATTTTTGTAATTTTTTAAGAAAAAAAGAGGATTAAGCTGACCTCTCCTTTGAAAACATGCTTCTTAACCCCAAATGTGTGCCTATTTAGCCCTTTTTTGCTAATTTTGGTGCTAGACTCACATTTTTCCCGAATTCTTGTACATTTTTTAAGAAAAAAGAGAATTAAGCTGACCTCTCCTTTGAAAACATGCTTCTTAACCCCAAATTTGTGCCTATTTAGCCCTTTTTTGCTAATTTTGGTGCTAGACTCACATTTTTCCCGAATTTTTGTAAATTCTTTAAGAAGAAAAAAGAGGATTAAGCTGACCTCTCCTTTGAAAACATGCTTCTTAACCCCAAATTTGAGCCTATTTAGCCCTTTTTTGCTAATTTTGGTGCTAGACTCACATTTTTCCCGAATTTTTGTAATTTTTTAAGAAAAAAAGAGGATTAAGCTGACCTCTCCTTTGAAAACATGCTTCTTAACCCCAAATGTGTGCCTATTTAGCCCTTTTTTGCTAATTTTGGTGCTAGACTCACATTTTTCCCGAATTCTTGTACATTTTTTAAGAAAAAAGAGAATTAAGCTGACCTCTCCTTTGAAAACATGCTTCTTAACCCCAAATTTGTGCCTATTTAGCCCTTTTTTGCTAATTTTGGTGCTAGACTCACATTTTTCCCGAATTTTTGTAAATTCTTTAAGAAGAAAAAAGAGGATTAAGCTGACCTCTCCTTTGAAAACATGCTTCTTAACCCCAAATTTGAGCCTATTTAGCCCTTTTTTGCTAATTTTGGTGCTAGACTCACATTTTTCCCGAATTCTTGTACATTTTTTAAGAAAAAAGAGAATTAAGCTGACCTCTCCTTTGAAAACATGCTTCTTAACCCCAAATTTGAGCCTATTTAGCCCTTTTTTGCTAATTTTGGTGCTAGACTCACATTTTTCCCGAATTTTTGTAATTTTTTAAGAAAAAAAGAGGATTAAGCTGACCTCTCCTTTGAAAACATGCTTCTTAACCCCAAATGTGTGCCTATTTAGCCCTTTTTTGCTAATTTTGGTGCTAGACTCACATTTTTCCCGAATTCTTGTACATTTTTTAAGAAAAAAGAGAATTAAGCTGACCTCTCCTTTGAAAACATGCTTCTTAACCCCAAATTTGTGCCTATTTAGCCCTTTTTTGCTAATTTTGGTGCTAGACTCACATTTTTCCCGAATTTTTGTAAATTCTTTAAGAAGAAAAAAGAGGATTAAGCTGACCTCTCCTTTGAAAACATGCTTCTTAACCCCAAATTTGAGCCTATTTAGCCCTTTTTTGCTAATTTTGGTGCTAGACTCACATTTTTCCCGAATTCTTGTACATTTTTTAAGAAAAAAGAGAATTAAGCTGACCTCTCCTTTGAAAACATGCTTCTTAACCCCAAATTTGAGCCTATTTAGCCCTTTTTTGCTAATTTTGGTGCTAGACTCACATTTTTCCCGAATTTTTGTAAATTTTTTACATTTTGGCACCAAATTTTTTTATCAGAATTTTTTTTAAGAAACTTAACTTACCTCTGCCCGCATTCCTGACAAACATATTTCTTGGCATCAGAAATCCCGGAGTGCCGTTTTAAATGCTTCTGCAAAGCATGAGACTCGGCAAATCCCTTCAGACAAATCTGGCAACAATGCGGTTTATTCACCAAATGAGTTTTTAAATGCCTCTTCAGAGTTTGCCTCACTAAAAAAAAACCTTAACTTCGATTTTTTCTCTTTTTCTTTTACTAAAAAACTTTTTGGAGCAAACCACACAAACATTATTTGGATTGTGAACACTCTGATGGACATTTAAGTCGTTTTCTTCACTAAAGGACTCCTCACACTTTGTACACTGAAACTCTAAAGACACCTTTGGCAGGGGTTGTTCTAGGAAGGAAGTGAAATCTTCTTTTGGTGTCTCCTTGTACACATTTTGTAAATTTAAGTACCCCTCTTTTCCATCCACAGAATCAACTGAATTCTCGAAATTGTGGGTGGAACACTCACCCCTGCTCTCAATTATAAGTACATCAAAAGTAGAATTGTCATTTTGAGCAATTTCTTGCTCAGTAGAGCAAGTTTTAAGGGTGGAATAAGACCTTTCGCATTGTTGCCTGAATTTGTAGCATACTTCCAATAAATTAAGGCAACTTGTGCAAATATTACTGGGTAAACTTTCGTCTTCTAAAATCTGTTTTTAGCATTAACTAATTGTTAATAATAAATGTTTAAATAATACTTACAGTTGAAAGGCTGCAGTACTGGAGCATATCGGTGGTGGTGGATTCGTAAATAGGGGTTAATGTATTATTTCCTTGTAAACAGGTCCTGCAAATCAGACTGGAACCTAAAAACATCAATCTGTAATTAGTTTGGTTAATAAAAAATAATAATTACTTTGTATTTTAGTCCAATTTTGCATTTTTGCTGTCTGACACAATAACATAACCTAAAATTAATGACAGTGACAGATTGTTAGCTTATACTGCTAGGCAACATATTATACACTGAGCAGTTTTGTGGGTCAGTGTTAATGGAAAGCGCCTAATATCAAAAGCCAACGGAAGATGTATATCAATGCGATGTGTATCCCTGGAGATGTTTATCACGTTAATGTGTATGTAGGTGCGGCTGGTCTTACTGGTGGAATCGGGTGTAGATTTTATCAACCTGCAGCTAGGTGTAGTGCCTCCGCAAACGCACAGATGTGTCAAAAAGGCGAAATGTTAAAAATTGTTGTTACAGAATTAAAAAGTAGAGAATGGACAGAAAAAACAAATGTTCAGAGGGTTGAAAAGTAAAAAGAATGAAAATATAAATCAAATGAGTAAGTCTCGGAGTAAGTAGGAATTAAAACAAAGGCGAATTTTGAAAAATTAACACTCAGGGGGCTGAAAAATTGCGAAAGGGGATGAAAAGTGAAGAGGAATGAAAATTAACTGTGACACGAAAATAACCAAATTATGCAACTCGTCTATTTAGTACAAATATAGATTTGTTTCTTAATTCTAAACCTGATTGATTAATTTTTAATTAATCCTTATTTTAAAATTTTAAAGCACATATACTAAAAGCAGACCCTTGTTTTTATGCATAAACAATGAAATACCTATTTCACACTTTTTTTTCTCCCAAAAATCTCCGCGTCCCCTGTAAACAACTTTTTTCCCTCCGTTGCCCCTAGCAACCTCGCTCTTTCGTGATTCGTTGATAAAAAACACAGCGGATCGCTGGTCGGTATTAGCGGACGCTGACATGCCTGACATGCGCCGAGAAACGTCACTTGTCAATTGAAACTGTCAGAAACGTCAAAACCAATAAAATGTGTTTGTGATTATTTATCAAAAGTGCGTAAACTATTTAGACGACTTCGCTAATTGACGCCTGCTGAAGCGCACGTTTTTGAGAAGACTGCGACGAGTTGGTGTAAATTGGCCCTCTCTGCGATCAGTGAGTACATAAATTGAACCCAAAAGACCTCAGCTTGCTTCCCGCAAAAGCTTTGATGCGTTGTTAATTTATCAGCGATAATTAACTTAGTAGCCGACACTCAACGGCCTTGTGACAAATAAAGAAGCACGTGTCTTGGAGGGTGAATTAAAACAACTGCGTTTTCCAATAACTGGTCTTTAATAAAATAATTATAAAATCAAAATATCTTATGGCAATGCCAGGTGAACTCGAACGACTGGTGGCGGTAATTGAGCTGTTTTCAATGAAAACAAAAGAAACGTTAGGACGTAAGAAAATGATTCAAAAGTTACCTGAGGAATGTACGGAATGATAGTGTCAATGGCTTTAGCGAAGTGGTACGGCGTCAAGGGGCCCCTGTGAGTCGATGAAATGCAGTAAATGTTGAGGATTTATCAGTTGGTCGATGTAAATTTTATCAGCGATCGATGTGTTAAGCTTGACGATCTACCCTCGACTCCCGCTTCGTTGGCGCGCCCAACGTGTTCAGTCGTTCCGACCAGTCCATTTTGCGTGGAGAGGGAAGGAAGGAAGGAAGGGCGAAATTTAAAAATGTAACAACCGAACATACCGCCCACCAAAATTCATAAAAAAAATGAATTTTAAATTTAAAAAAATAATGATTCTGCTATACAGTACGTTTGACTTCGACTTATTGCGAGGGTAACGCACAAAGTTTGGCCAAAGGCCGCTTGAACTCTCCATTAAGAGTACGCACGGTCGCGACTCGCGGAACACCGTCGGAACCGGGGTGAAGTGACACAATTCGACCGAGACGCCACCTCAAAGGGGGGGCCAAGTCGTCCTTTACAAGAACCAACGCGCCGATGTCCGCACGCTCAAGAAATTTTGAAGACACCCACTTACTGCGCTGATGTAAACTGTTTAAATATTCCCGACTCCAGCGGGTCCAGAAATTTTGTTGGAAGTGTTGCTCCATTTGCCAACGTGATAATCTATTTACATTTAAGTGGGAGAGATCGGGATCCGGTGCGGCAGTAAGAGGTTCCATAGTGAGGAAATGACCGGGAGTCAGGCTTGACAGATCATTGGGATCCGAACTAAGTGGGCAAAGAGGCCTTGAATTAAGAATGGCTTCTATCTGAATAAAGACAGTATTTAATTCTTCATAAGTGAGAGTCTGATTCCCAATGACCTTTGTGAGGTGGCTTTTGACGGATTTAACGCCACCTTCCCACAGCCCACCGAAGTGTGGCGCTGAAGGTGGGTTAAATGTCCATTTAATATTTTCTGCCTCTACAGCCTGCTTCATATATTTGGTGAGCTCTCGGTATGCGCCTATAAAGTTGGTACCACAGTCACTGAATATATTAGCACAACGCCCTCGGCGCCCGATGAAGCGACGAAGGGCAGCCAAGAATTCTACCGTTGACAGTGATGAGGCAAGTTCCAGATGAAGAGCTTTCGTGGAAAAACATACGAACAGACACAGATACGCTTTGGTACTCTTGGCACCTCGGGTTTTACTCATGATAACGTTGAATGGGCCTGCATAGTCAACACCAACAACGCTGAAAGGTTTCACCTGACTAACCCGGGTGGCAGGGAGGTTACCCATTAAAGGTTGGAAAGGAACTGGGTTGACCTTGTAACACGTATTGCAAGCCGACAAGTAGTGTCGAATGGAATACTTGGCTGAGAGAATCCAAAAGTTTTGATAAATCAAATACATGGTAGTATTTATCCCAGTATGATAATGTTCCTTATGAGTTTGGATAACTAGAAGTTCCGTAAGTCGATGCAGTTGGGGAAGCAACGCTGGATGTTTAGCGGGATGCGGTAAAAGAGAATTAGCCAGCCGCCCGCCAACGCGAAGGATTCCATCTGAGTCCAAAAAGGGTGACAACCGGGCAACTCCTTTGGGCAATGGTCGCTCAGATTGTAGACGTTGGATGAAGTCGGCGAAAACTTCGGATTGAATTACTTTTGTGACAAACATGAGAGCTTGATCGATTTCAACTCGGGACGGGGGCCCAGGAAGGAAGTCACAAGATTTTTTCACTTTTAAAGAAATGAAACGACGAACATAGCACAAAACACGGCAAACTTTACGAAGGGAAGAGAATTTTATCAAAAGAGAAGACACAATAGACGTTGAAGTCTTACAAACAAGTGTAATTTTCCGTTGTTCCAAGTCTTTATCAGGGATGGCAGGAATAACTTCCGGTTGAGCAGGCCAAGCGCTATGGTGTGAGATAAGAAAAAGGGGACCCGCCCACCATGGCGAGCAATTAAGCGGTTCAGAAGGGTAACATCCTCGAGATCCGACGTCCGCAGGATTCTCCTTGGTTGGAACATGATGCCAGCAACCAGGATCGATTCGTTCTCGAATGAAAGTTACGCGATTGGACACAAAAACCTTCCACCGAGATGGGTCAGCCCGAATCCAAGTGAGAACGATGGTGGAATCGGTCCAGGCGTGTATGGATTCAAAATCAAGTCTGTCTTGAAAAGTGGTGGTAACGAAATGAATTAACTTGGACAGCACGACAGCTGCACACAGCTCAAGACGAGGAATGGTTAGTGGCGTGGTCGGCGCTACTTTGGCCTTAGCTATGACGAAATACGTTTTTATTGAACCATCCTGTAGAGTAAAACGAAAATATATCACGGCTGCATATCCTGACTCTGAAGCATCGCAAAAGCCATGCAGCTGACAAGTGACAACATCAGGAGGAATATACAGCCGAGATAGCGAAAATGATGACAATTCAGGGAGTTCAGTTTTAAATCGTTGCCAATCTCTAATAATCTCTTGGGGAGGGGGTACATCCCAATCAGTGCCAGACTTCCATAAACGTTGAATAAGTTGCTTGGCAACAAATGACACGGGAGCGAAGAATCCCAAGGGATCGTAAATACGGGCTATTTCCGAGAGAATAATTCGTTTGGTGCAAGGGGCCTCTCGACAAGTGACCGAGAAGTTAAAATTATCCGAACGACAGTTCCACTGAAGGCCCAAGATTTTTAGAGTAGGAGAATCACTGTCGAAGGCAAGAAGGTTTTGACAATGTTCTGGCGGAATTTCATTCAGTAATTCGGGGCAGTTAGATGACCATTTACGAAGTTCGAAACCTCCTGATTGAAACAACTCGATAAGTTCCGTTTGCAATTTCTTGGCTTCAATTAAGGAAAGAACGCTACAGATAATATCGTCCACGTACAAGGAAGATTCAATTGCTTCAGAAGCAAGAGGGAACCTCTCTTTATTATTCCGTGCCAATTCTTGTAATGTACGTATGGCCAAGAACGGAGAAGATGATATGACGTAGGTAACGGTGTTAAGTTGATAGGTTTCAATCAAGGAGTGTTGGTCAAATCGAAATCTAATTAATTGAAACTTCCTATGTTCAGGAGCAAGAAGTATTTGGCGGTACATTTGCCGCACATCGCACGTGAGGACAACAGGGTTTGCTCGAAATCTCAACAACATTGCAACTATATTGTTCTGCAGCTTAGGGCCAATCAACTGGGTATCATTTAATGATAAGCCATTGCCATCAGCAGTGCTAGCATCAAATACTACTCGAATTTTAGGTGTATTATTTTCCAATTTAAATACGCAATGATGAGGAATAAAGTATGCGTCTGAGGGGACATCGTTAGGTGGTAGCACAGACATGTGACCCAGGTCAAAATAATCTTTCATAAAATTTCTATATAGCTCTTTAACGTCGGGTTGTTTAGAGAGCCGCCTTTCTAAAGCCAACAATCTACGATCAGCTATTTCCATCGAGCCCTTGAACGAGGGAGTCAAAGATTTGAATGGGAGCGAGACACCAAATCGACCTTCCGGGGTGCGATAAGTAGATGCAGTGAACAATTGCTCAGCTTGTTCTTCCTCCGGGGCCAATACATGTTTATGTGGTACTTGGTCGATCTCAAAAAAATGTTGAAGTGAACGATCGAGTTCAACAAAACTAGAGCAGCACAAAGACTCCGCAGATTGGATCAATGGTGTCGAAGTTTTAATTGGTCCTAGTAAGGCTAGGCCGAAAATTGTATCGAGCGTACTAGGGCTGGTACAATCAAAAATACGAGAAGACTCTGACAAAAGGCTAGGGTATACATCAGCCCCTATCAAGAGATCTATGGGACCAGGTTGATGCCATGATGGGTCGGCGAGTTGTGATTGATCGATCATCGATAAGCAATTGGGGTCTACTTTAGATGTGGGAAGATCCCCACATATTTGAGGCAACACAAAAAGTTCCAAGTGAACAATGGGATTTTCGGCAAATCTAGGGCGAATCTGAGTGGTTACAAGCTGTGAAGCGGTAGAGTTCTTATGCCCAATGCCCGAGATGGCCAAGCTAACAGTTTTCTTCGGTAATCCTAAACGCTTTGCGCATGCGGAGGTGATATAAGAAGTTTGAGATCCCGAGTCTAGCAATGCGCGTGCGGTGTGAAAATTACCATATTTGTCTCGAATGTGCAAGCAGATTGTAGATAACAAAACTGAAGTAGCACACAAAGGCGAAACATGGGTCAAGACCGATGTGCTCGATTGAATTGGCAACGAGGGAACTGGTGTGTCAACGACCGAATTTGGAGTAGTCGGGGCAACAATTCTATTATCTACACCCGGGGTGGGAGTAGAAGAGCGAGAGGGAGACATAAAGTGTAACATGGAATGGTGCCGGTTATTACAATACCTGCAGGAACGGGTGGAATTACAACGAGAGACAGAATGATTACTTCGAAGACAATTGTAACACAAATTATTTTGTTGAGCAAATTGAAAACGTTCCTGAGGGGTTAGTGACGCAAATTGTGGACATAAAAATAAGAAATGAGTGTCTTGCCATTTAAGACAAAGCTGTGACGATGTTGACACCAACGAATGCCTAGGTTTAGAAGAAGAACTCTGCGATAATGTATTTCTATTCACAAAATGGGAATCTACTGATTTGCTGAGAGGATCGGTCATGGTTTCCAGAGCAACGCACTGTTTCACTACGAATACTTTCAAATCGTTAAATTTAGGAATATCGTTTTGGGGTGTTTCAAGTTCAAAGCGTGTGCGAGTTTGATCGTCCAACTTTTCATTCAACCAGTTAAATAAAGTGAAATCCCAAAGGTCAAGGTCAGCACATTGATGCTTCAGAGCGGTCAGATTTTCTTGAAACACATTAATCAGTTGGCGAAGATGAGTTACCGATCTAGAATTGACCTTGGGAGCATTTGCAAGAGATTTCCAATACATTGATGTCAAAATTCTATTGTTTTGGTAACGTTCTCTTAGTTGATCAAAAGCAACTACATAATTTTGTGAGGTAAGAGGAATATTTCTAACAATGGCTAACGGTTCGCTACTAAGGGAGCTGATCAAATATTGAAACTTTGCACTTCCGATAAGTCAGCATTGTTGTGGATCAAAGACGTAAATAAATCATAGAAGGTTGGCCAAGCTGATAAAGTGCCATCGAAACGTGGAAGATCAATTTTCGGCAGCTTTACCGCATTGCGACGAGTATTACCATTAGACTCGTTGCTAACTCTACCAGTGTTAGACTCACGATTGGAACGATGGCTACCTGAATTCACAGATTCTGCTGAGTTAGAACGACTAGGAGCGTATAGCGGAAACATCGTTTCGAATTTAGCCACGATGTCAACATACAACGTGTCAACCTTTTGTCTAAGTTCCTTTTGATTGGGCATTTCCTCTTCCACAATATGAGGCAAAATCTGTTTGTGCAGTTCATGGAACTCTGAATATATGGACTCTACTGATCTATATTGAATCTCAAACAACGGTTTTTTATTGTCATGCTCGGATGCTTGCGATGCTAAATCAAATATATCTTCTAAACGTTCCACGGCCAAGAGGCGCGAGGTTAAATGTTCTTTCTTTGCGGGCATGATGACTATTTTTGATCAGCGACAACAAGCGAACTGAACTGAGTAGCGATACGATATGAACCAAGGTTGTAATAACAGTTGATGTACACGAGACGGACAAAATGATCAAGTAAATTTGTGAACTAAGTCGAGTTAACAACGAGCCAATGGTACTGTAATTTAATTCGACTGACAAAATTGCAAATGATGCGACGAAAATGTAATGATTTGAGCAATCAAATGTGGGATGCTAATGTTTATGGTTCAAAAGTCAAAGTCAACTAAGTATCCAACTAGGTGAGGTTGGCAAGCACTAGTAATGGCGACCAACAACGAGTGAATTGGCATCAAAAAACAACAAGTATAAACACTAGGGTAACACAGGGTAACAAAACCACATTCGCAAACGAAATGGCAACCTTCGAAAATTATTCTAATCTCAAAAAAAATATAGCAACAAATTTATCGTCAATGGTGCAAAATTTTAATCCAGCATGCATCAGCGCAGTAAGCAAGTAGGGTTTTAAACAATTCAAAGCAAACTCAATCTTAAAGCACGACCAAACCCGTCTCGAAGCGACGTCACTGTGCGCGTGTCAAATAAAGCGGCGAGATTTTGCGAGAACAAACTAATTCAAGACCAATAATTGCAAAACACCGATTTATGGAATTCAAATTCACTCTCCAAGATCCTGTTCGCAGCGCCAAATGATGCGTTGTTAATTTATCAGCGATAATTAACTTAGTAGCCGACACTCAACGGCCTTGTGACAAATAAAGAAGCACGTGTCTTGGAGGGTGAATTAAAACAACTGCGTTTTCCAATAACTGGTCTTTAATAAAATAATTATAAAATCAAAATATCTTATGGCAATGCCAGGTGAACTCGAACGACTGGTGGCGGTAATTGAGCTGTTTTCAGTGAAAACAAAAGAAACGTTAGGACGTAAGAAAATGATTCAAAAGTTACCTGAGGAATGTACGGAATGATAGTGTCAATGGCTTTAGCGAAGTGGTACGGCGTCAACGGGCCCCTGTGAGTCGATGAAATGCAGTAAATGTTGAGGATTTATCAGTTGGTCGATGTAAATTTTATCAGCGATCGATGTGTTAAGCTTGACGATCTACCCTCGACTCCCGCTTCGTTGGCGCGCCCAACGTGTTCAGTCGTTCCGATCAGTCCATTTTGCGTGGAGAGGGAAGGAAGGAAGGGCGAAATTTAAAAATGTAACAACCGAACAAGCTTATAGTTAGTTTTTCCTCTAAATACCTGCTTGAACCCTGTTTAAAAAACCACCATAATTTAGAGGTTAGAGTGCATGGCACTTGAACCGGGGGGGGGGCGAACCTCCCCCTAGCAATAACGACCCGAACATACCCAAGAAAAGAGCGACGGATGGCATTTTATATAACCGAACAGATGTTGTAGGCCCATTTGTAGTAACAGCCGAAGCCTCAAACAATGATCCGAATGTGAAGAAAAACATGGGAAAATATCATCCCATGGCGGTTGGCGAGGGGTTAGTATCATCTCATCCCAATGACCAACTCATCCCATCTGACAACTCATCCCAGACCAACTCATCCCAGATCAACTCATCCCAAACTAACTCATCCCAGACCAACTCATCCCAGACGAACTCATCCCAAACCAAGTCATCCCAAAAGACAACTCATCCCAGAACGCAACTCATCCCAGACCAAGTCATCCCAACAGACAACTCATCCCAACCGACAACTCATCCCAACAGACAACTCATCCCAAACCAACTCATCCCAGACCAACTCTTGCTTGTTATTGTTTGGGCTGTTCGCTTTAAGGTAGCCGCGGGCTAATATCATCTCATAGAATTTTCCAATTCATCCCAGGAGACAACTCATCCTGACCTGACATAGACCTGAACTGCCCTAGCTTCTCGCACTGCAAACCGATATTTTGACGCTTTGCTCGCGTGGAACTTTGGACGGGCAGAATTTGAGATGCTGGGATGAGTTGTCTGCTGGGATGAGTTGTCTGTTGGGATGAGTTGTCCGTTGGGATGACTTGGTCTGGGATGAGTTGCGTTCTGGGATGAGTTGTCTTTTGGGATGACTTGGTTTGGGATGAATTTGTCTGGGATGAGTTGGTCTGGGATGAGTTGGTTTGGGATGAGTTGGTCTGGGATGAGTTGTCACCTGGGATGAATTGGTTATTGGGATGAGATGATACGACACCGTTGGCGAGCTCCTAATGAGACTGAAAGTCGAAGGCGTAAAAAACGTAGCAAGAAAAGGAATGAACAGAATAAGCATTGAATTCACTTCAGCGAGTGCTGCAAATAATTTTTTAGGAAATGAACAATTTAAAGAACAAGGATTCAGGACTTTTATTCCGGCTATGATGATCTCTTGTCAAGGGCTATTAGGGGGTGTATCAACACACCTTTCCGAAGAACAAATTGTCAACATGGCACAGTCACCTGTCAAAATACTGGCTGCAAGACGAAAAAAGAAACGTGTGGAAGAAAACAAGGATGGTGAAAAGACTGTTAGCTATGTCGACTCATCTTTTGTAGTGATAACATTTGAGGGCAAACAGTTGCCAAAAGAAATCCAGATTTGCTACATGAACGTACCCGTAGAGGTATACATCCAGCCAGTCATCTTCTGCTTTAACTGCTTGAGATTTGGTCATTCAAAACAGCTGTGTAGGGCAAAGACCAGACGTATGGACTGTCACAAAAACCATGATTCAGAGCAAGTAGAACAGGAATGCAAGAACACCAAATACAAATGCATAAATTGCGACAGCGAAACACAAACCAACAAGTAGGGAGTGCCCGGAATACAGGAGGCAACAGAAAATCAAGGAAATTATGGCTTTTTACAACATATCATACCACGAGGCCAACAAAGCGTGCCCAAGAAATTTGGTAAACATGGTTAATGACAATTTAATTCCAGATCGTAACGCAGTGCCACCCCAGAACAGCACCACTATTTTCCTGAATTGCCAAGAAGATCATCACAAGAGCTGCTTGTACCCGTAAGTGGGAGAAGACAACTCAACCTATCCTCACAGTCCAACAAGAATATGAATAGCTACTCTTTTGCTCAAGCTGCCACAACAAAGAGGAGGCGTATGATATCGCCTGGGTACGACCGAGAAGCACATAATCAACTGCTGTGGCCCACGGGAGGCAGAACAAAACCAACCTCAGACAGTGCATTCAAGTTCACATCTAACCAAAGGACAGAAGCCGGAGGAGCAACCAGTGAGGATATAAACCGATATGAGCAGCATAAGAAAACAACAGACATGCAGCAAAACGTACCCAGCGGGCACACATACGCTTTTTCAACGTTAAAATCACGTCGAGGTGGTTGATTTCACGTTACTGGTTGGAAAGGTGACGTTGAAATTTTGGTGAAATCAGACACGTCTTTTTTTTGACTTCAAAATCACGTTATGGTATTGGACATTTTGCGATTATGACGTCCTTTAAAGGTAGATATTCGTTCGTTAAAATGACGTCTACTTGATCACATATAAAACACGTGCATAATGCGTCAAACTATAAAGGGTGTCCCAGAACTCGCGTATAAGCCGGTAATGGTAGATTCCTGAACACAATCTAAGACGAATTTTCCTTTACAAAAATTGCGAGGGTCCTATAGTTTTCAAATGGGGAGCAATTGAAGTCCGCCAATCAGAATGTTTCTCTTAATTAAACATTAAGGTAAAAAAATATGAATATGCTGTTGCTGGGATACAAAAAAATATATTAAAAATGGTTAGCTAGGCTAAAGATTTTAATTTGTCACTTTGACAAAAATGTTTACATCAGCAGATTATTGCGAAATGCTAATCCTTTACGGAGAGTGCGGCCGAAATGCAGTATTTGGCTACAATTTGGATCGTCTAACCCTGTTAAAGGTCACACGTTTGGGTTCTCCTATTCGTTTTTCAAACTTTGGACAAGCTTGTAAAAGAATAAGCATGTTCACCATTATTTGAAGTATACCTATTCTTTGTACAGATCATCGATACGCATAAACCATTTAGGTATGCAGCAGTTCCGAAAAGTGCCTCAAAACGCAGTTTATCGTTTTACAGCGTTAGCAGCGCATCCACACCAAGTGCGTTATGTTGTTTCGAAATTGCCTGCGTTGTGTGTGGGATGTGGAAGATTTGGAAATTGCAGCATGTATTCCACAGCAGTAGCGTTCGCATTAATTAGTCCCTATTTCCAATAAACTGCTGAGTCATTTAAAAAATTTTCTCAAAGTGACAGATCTAGATTCTCGTCATATCTATTGTTGACTTGATTCATTGTTGTGTTTTTATTTTTTTTGTATCCCAGCAACAGCTTATGCATCTTCATATTTTTTACCTTACTGTTAAGGGAAACATTCTGATTGGCGGACTTCAATTGCTCCCCATTTAAAAACTATAGGACCCTCGCAAATTTTGTAGAGGAAAATTCGTCTTAGATTGAGTTCAGGAATCTACCATTACCGGCTTATACGTGAGTTCTGGGACACCCTGTATGTGTATGTGTCATTTTGAACATTATAACTACGTTACAATATTAGCGTTCTTTAGTCGTGTTTGAAGTAACGTTCAAATCACGACTTAAAGTGGAATATTTCTGACCAACGGACACTTTTTCACGTTGAATAAGCGTTTCATCTGCAACGTTAAACTTTAGTCTTTTTAATCACGACTTGAAAACGTGTCAAAATGGTGCTGCAGGTAATAATAATAATAATAATAGTTTATTTGCCATAAAAAAAACTAAATACAAACATTCAACAAAATATATGTAAGTTAACATGGCAAAAAGGAGTCATGTTCAGATCTGCATGCTGAATGGAGGTAATTCTCCATACATGCAGTTCTGATCTTCCACATGACCCTGATTAAATGAAAAGGAATGCTTAAAGGAGGAAAAAAAAAAAAAAAACTTAAAACTAAAAAGTATCCTATAATCAAGGCGGACACCTTAGATATACAATATATAACTATGCCTGATGTGAAATCTTATGAGACAGGTAAACAAAATCATGATGCATTGCAAGATAGAAGAAAGTAATAGTAAAGTAAAAATCATTGAACTGAGCGAAGCCAAGTCGTAACCTTGTTTTTGAAAGTGAATTGTGAGGACTTAGAATAATCAAAAGGAAGAGAGTTCAAAGTATTAGCAACGGTATAGGAAAATGATCTTTTAAAAAACTCTGTATTATGAGCTGGAATGGATAAAAGATGTTTGTGCCTTAAATTGAGGTTATGCACGTCAGTCCTGAAGGTGATCTTCTCAGCCAAATAAGGTGGTGATTTGGTCAATAGAAGTTTATGAAAGAAACAAGCTGAATGTAGTAGACGTCTGAACTCCATACTTAACCATCCCAGTTCAAGCAGTTTATGGGAAATGTGACTATAACGAGATAAGCCATAAATAAATCTAATGCAGGAGTTCTGAATTACTTGAATTTTATTTTTGCTTATAGCATCAAAACATGGTCCGACCGCAACATCACAATAGTTAAATTGAGACAACACAAGAGCTTGAGCAAGTACTTTGCGAGAAGAAAAGTTTAAAAAATCTCTTAATGAGTAGAGTAGCTTTAATGCACCATAGGCCCTTTGGCAAGTGTTTCTTAAGTAAGTAGTAAACCGAAGAGTATGATCGTAAATTAATCCTAATGTCTTTGCCTCCTGCTCCGGTTTAATATCCAAGTTATTTACTCTAACTGAAATCTCATTAATTGCAGAGTCTCTAAGTTGTTTACTGCCAAATACAAGAAGATGGGATTTGCTGGGATTTATAACCAGCCCATGAATATTGGAGAATTTTATAATTTTATCGACATCATTTTGCAAATATGTCAATGCCAAATGCAGCTCATCTTTCTTAAAGTGTATGTAAAGCTGGGTGTCATCAGCATAGAGATGGTACTGACAATGCTTTACATATGTTGTCAGCTGAGACGTGTAAACTGAAAATAGAATGGGCCCCAGGATTGACCCCTGGGGCACACCAAGCTTCACCTGCTTAAGTTCCGAAGAAGCGTTGTTATAAACTACTTTTTGCGATCTGTTAGATAAGTAGCTTTGCAATAACATACGCGAGCGATCAGAAAAGCCAATATAGTGTAGCATAGAGCAGAGAACATTATGATTTAAAGTGTCAAATGCTTTGCTGAAATCCAAAAGGAGCAAAGCAGTTAGCTTCCCTTGATCTTGACTATGGATTATATCATCTAAAACTTTAAGATGGGTTGTTAAACAGCTGTAATGAGGGCGAAAACCCGACTGATACTGCGGTAGTATTTTATGGCGAAGTAAATATTGACTAAGTTGTGACTCAAGAACCTTTTCAAACACTTTTGATAACGTGGGTAGGATGCTGATCGGTCTTAAATCCTTAAATTCAGCAGCATTTGAAATTTTAGGGATAGGCAAAATAATTGACTGCTTCCAGCCATGTGGAAAGTCAGAATTTTGTATTCCAAAATTAATAATGTGGGTCAAGATAGGAATAATGTAGGGACAACAGAGTTTTATAAATCTTAACGGTATTCCATCTGTGCCACACGCATTAGACTGGAATTTCATAATTATTTTTAAAACTTCTTCCTCAGTGACAGACGTGAACTCAAAGCCATAGTGTTGTATACCCTTTCTTAAATTTTCATTGTAATAGTTTACCCTCTCAGCTTCGGCATCATTTGACAAACTATGATCATTAACAGCAGTTGCAAAATAATTATTAATTGCATTGACATCCTGCAAGTGTAAGGGAATATTGATTGAAGTTTTACCACAATTTTTAAGTCTTTTTAACTCATGCCACAACGCAGTGGATCCACTCCGTTGAATTTTGAATGCCATATAAGCCTTTTTTTCTTTTTTGATAGCAAAGTTAGCATAATTGCGAAGTTGCTTGTAATAATCCCACTTGGCAGGTGTTTTACTACTCTTATAGCTTTTTAAAGCCCCATCACGCAATTTCATAATAAGACGGATGTTATCTGTCATCCAAGGAACATATTTGGGTTTTTTATGTTTCACAGTTTTTAAGGGACAGTGTGCATCTAGTAACAACTTTAAACAGTAATTGAAGAAATCAACTTTCATATCTATGCTATTCAGCTGCAAAATGTAATACAATGGAAGGGAGTTCATATCCGTGTTAAACTGCTCAAGAGAAATCCTGCTAAAATCTCTGTAAGTGTGGTGCTTGTCTTCTCGAGCATCCAAAGTCAATGTATCATATTTAACATATATTAAATTATGATCGCTTAGATGATGCATGTCAAATGCGCCGGATTGCACAATTTGCTGCTGCTCAAAATTGGTAAATATTAGATCAATTAACGTGGCAGAATTGCCTTCAACTCGCGTAGGTTCATTAATGATTTGGTGCAAGCCATAGGAAGAAGTAATGTCGATCAAACGTCTGGATTCAGGAGTGTCAATTGTAGACAAGTCAATGTTAAAATCACCAAGGCAAGTGAAAAAATCGACCGTTGGAATGATGTCGGCAAATGATGCATCTATAGCATTTAAAAAATTAACATAATGCCTACGTGCTGGATTATAAGTTACACCAATAGCAAAAGTCTTCCTTTGCACAAATACCTTTACCCACAACTGCTCGATTTCAGCTGAACTCTGAATGAGTTGATATTTCAAGGACGACTTGATGTAAAGGGCAATACCACCACCTCTTGTATTTCTGTCTCTACGCTCAAGATTATAACCCCTAATGTTATACAAGCTATTTGGTAAGTCTGAACTTAAGCGAGTTTCACTTAGCGCTAAAATATCAAAAGAATTCTGTAGTAGAGTAGTCTGAACATCTATAAAGTGACATGTTAAGGAACGGCAATTCAGATGGGAAATAAACATTTCGTTGAAACAAAAACAAACAAAAAAAGGAAAGTGAAATAGATAAATATTATTAAAAAGAGAACAATATCTACTTAAATAGAATAACTTAAATTAGAAAAGTAGCAATATCATGATTCATGAGCAAAGATCTATGAATAAATAATACAGTTCTTTCTTTAAAAAGCAAAAGAATTACTAGCGTCGGAAGCCTGCGTGACTTCTATAATTTCAGGAAAGCCACGCCTGTATTTTATGGTGTAAAGGCGACCACCATCAGAGGAATTGAGGTCCTGTAGTTTTTCCCGAAGAAATCGAAGGTGGTTGCGTTGAAGAAGAGTCAAATCGTTGTTTATTGAAGTGTTGGGAAATGCTTCCCTGATTACGGATCTCTTCTTCAGGAAAGAAACTACACTGTCACCATTAAATATGAGTGTAATTTTGAACGTTGTAAGTACGTTACAATCTAAGCGTACTTTAGTCGTGTTTAAAGTTACGTTCAAACCACGACTTAAAGTGGACTATTTCTAACCAAAGGACACTTTTGCAAGTTGAATAAACGTTTCATCTGCAACGTTATACTTTAGTCTTTTTATGGACGACTTTAGGTCGTGTCAAAATGGTGCTGCACTTCAACATTAAATATGTGTGTAATTTTGAACGTTATAAGTACGTTACAATATTAACGTTCTTTAGTCGTGTTTAAAGTAACGTTCAAATCACGACTTAAAGTGGAATATTTCTATAACCAACGGACACGTCGAACAAACATTGAATTTATAACGTTATATTTGAGTTTCTATACATACGACTTAAAAACGTGCCGAAATATACCCATGGCCTTCAACGTTTAATAAGTGTGTAGTTTTGGAGGTTATATACACGTTGTAATATGAATGTGTTTTAGTCGTGTCTGAAATGACGAAATTGGGATATTTATAATTATAGCGGACACTTTTGCACGTTTTATTTGTAACGTCATATTTCAGTTTTTATTTAGACGACTTAAAGACGTATCGAAAGGGTGTAACCACTGATGCCGTTCAACGTTAAATATATGTATAATTTTGGACGTTATAAAAACGTTGTAAGTTAAAGTTTCTTTGTCGTTTCTGAAATGACGTTGAAATTCCGACTTAAAGTTGACTTTCCTGTGTAGTTGCATTGAGGGAGTGTAGGTGGCGCTGATAGTGGAAATGAGCCGCTATTACTTAGCAAACCGTGTATAAGAGCTCTAGACAACATTTGTAAAATCACTCCAAAACATTATCCACAGGATAAACTGGAATTGATGGTAGTCACTTACTCACAGTACCTACAGCTCTTCTCTCTCAGCGTCGACGTTGAGATGAGATGTGGATAATTTTCTGAATGTTTGGTCGAGGGGAGTAATTGTCAATTATCTTCGAGCGCACACGTTGAATTTTAGTCGAATCGTCAACGTCAAAATGACGTTGAAGTATCCTGGAAATTTACGTAGAAAAGACGTTAACATTGTCTGGTCAGTGGTCACCTATTTTCGATACCGAAAAACACGTTAAAAACACGTCAAATTTTAAACGATCTTTAAACACACTGTTGGAAAAATGACGTGAATTTTGTAATTTTTTAACGTTTATCTGTTGACGTTAAAAAATAATGTAAAAGTTTACGTTAAAGGGCCGTTGATTTTCTGACGTACAATTAACGAGAAGACGTTGAAAATCACGTTGATTTCGCGGACACTTCAACGTCATTTTAACGTACCAATCTGGTTTTTTTTAAACGTTTTTTCAACGTCCGTGTGCCCGCTGGGTAATTAAGAGAAAACGCTATCAAAACACACCTAAAGACCCCAGGGAACATAAGGACCCTGAAAATTACACAAGACAGTGATATAAGTATGGACGAAGGGAGCCCCGTAATAGGTAGCTCACCGACCAAGTACTTTTAAAACTCAGTATGGATAGAAACCTAAAGATAGTTCAGTGGAACATTCGTAGCGCGATAGCCAACAAAATAGATTTCGAAGTAATAATAAAGGAACAGCAACCAGATTGTATAATCCTTAACGAAACCTGGCTTAACGATAAGCAAAATTTTACCATCAGAAATTTCACCATTCATCGCAAAGATAGAGAAGGAAACGGGGGAGGAGTCCTCACTGCAATTGACATACCGCACAAAGTCATCGAAGCTAACTCAACGCTCTTCCCGCAAAGGAGTGAAAACCTGGTGGTTAAAATTGGAAATGTGAATATAATAAACATCTACATCCCACCAAACTGTGCCTATGGATCAGACTCAATAGAAGACGTAATATCCAGGTTAGAAGGGGAGATCTTATTGATGGGAGATTTCACCACGCAAAACACGGTATGGGGCTCCGGAAAAACAAACAGAAATGGAAGAACCATCGTGCAACTAATGGAAAACATGGAACTCATCCTACTGAATGACGGTACACCGACCAGAATCACTAGACCAGGGCAGAACGCTAGTGCTCCGGACATCACCCTCTGCTCTCCGAGAGTGGCGCTGAAATGTGACTGGCAGGTCATCTCAGACACTGGCAATAGTGACCACTACCCCATCTGCTGTAAATTTACACCGAGCACGGGAACAAAGCCTTTTTACGACCAGAAAGTGGAATATAAACAAAGCTGATTGGGCAGCCTACAAAGAGATCACAAGGGAGATGACCAGAGAAAATGCGGTGAGGACATATGATGACTTTATGGCAATAATTGAAACGTCCGCTGAGCAATCTATAGGATTTAGACAAAGGAAAGTCTCCAATAAGAAGCCGCGAAACAAACCCCCCTGGTGGGATGAAGAATGCGAACGACTAGTGCTTGAAAGAAAAGAAGCCATGCAAACCTTCTTACGGGATTACACAATGCCATAACCAGAAGGGCCCTCAAGAAGAAAAAGAAAAAATCGTCAGCTTAATCGCTGAGGGCAAAAAAGGAAGCCTTCATCCCCTAATTAGATTAGGTAAAGGGTAAATCAAACCAGGTGGGGTTAATTAAAGTTTCGTTGAGGCGAGCAATGCAAAGATTTTCCGGAAACTGGAGTCATTTGTGTTATTGTGATCCCCAGGTGATATAGCGATAATTAATCAAAAGGGTTGAACAGGTAGAAACAGCTTTTATCGCGGAAGCCATGGCGTTAAGGTTAGTTTACATTATAGGATTTTCCTAATCAATTTTTTACGGATTTTCTTAGGAATGTTTGAGAAGTTGTAAATCTCGCACATCAGTGGATTTCATGTCTACATTTTTGGGAATGCCTTGGGAAATTTCTTATAAGCTTGGTCTCTTATTTGACAGTAGACAGCATAATGGCAGCACAGACTATGACAGTATTGACAGTTGACCTAAAAATAAACAATTCTATCCTATAAACGCTATTAGTGCACTACTTTTCTGTAAAATTTGAGAAAATATGAAGAGAAATCATGTACCGGACGTGTTGCTATCACTTTTATAGCGTGTACCGGCGCGGTAAATTTAAAATTTTACGAAAGTTTCCCAAGCAAATCACAAGGAATAGGTACTGTCGTATTCCTTGTGATTTCTTATGATTGGTTAAGAAGAGCCTAAGTTTTTGTTTAGGAACAATTGCTTAAGAAATTTCACATCGTGTAAAGACCTTCATATCCCATTGTGACGTTTCATAGTAAAGATCCTAATAAAATCCTAAGAGAAATCCTATAATGTAAACTAACCTTTAGGTGCCTTCTAGGAATGCCTTGGGTTGCCATATATACAATAATATTGCCCAATAAATATTGACACCTGTGTAACTTGTAAACATAATTAGCTCAAGGCAAAACCGGATTAGATCAAAGTTCCAGAGTCGATAATGCTGTCTTCCTCGTAGGCAGCATCTATAGATGCGCTAGACCCGTCAGCCTGGACCCCCGAGAAACTAAACATACATCACACGAATATGTATGCTGGGTTGCAAACTATCTTTGAGAATTGTCTCAAATTAAAAACAAACTTCACTGCCCTCATTTATCGTACTGAAAGAATTTTGTCATTATTTATAAGCTACTTGCTTTCGTTTCCCATCACCTATATTATTATTATTGTAATATCGTAGGTATATCTAGTAGTACTCATGCTGGTCGTTCCGCAACCAAACATACATCACACGAACGTGTATGTTTGGTTGCATAACAACTTTAAAGCATATTCAAGGGAATTTACGTTTTACGGTCGATTATGGGTCGGCATGAGTGTAGCAATAAAGTGTTCATTGTGTTTCAGCCTGCGCACGTCAAGGCGTGTTTCCTGGGTTCGTCCCTGACCATCCCCATAACGGAGGGCAAACTGAACCTGGGCACGTGGCAGGGCGTGTGGCTCTGCGAGCACAGGGACCACGCCGGCTCACGTAAGCTGCTCATTACTTTGAACGGGTGCCTCCGGGACGCCACCTGCACCCCCCTGTCGCCCGTCAGCCCCATGGCAAGCACCAGCAGTTAGGGAAAACACTCGGGTCATTCCTTGGCCAAGCACTGAATGACTCGAGTGAGCCCCCCAACTGTTTCAAAGATGGTTTAACAAGTTCTCATAGCGCTACGAGCTAGTGTCACGCACAGACTTAAAAAATATTAAACTTACGACAATATGTACATAGCTGTATATTAACTACGGTACGTCAGGTTAGAGGGTTCGTATAGGTGCCGTGCGTTTTTTGGGAGTGTTCGTTGGTTGATTTTTCTCTGTTGATACGGTGGGGGGAGGGGGAGAACGCGGCGGCTTCACATTTAAACCCGGTTTAAGTTGCAGCCCGTTTCCGTTTCCCGCGACAATAACGAAAAGTAGAACGCCGTCACGTTCCCCCACCACTCCACCGACGTGTACATAATAACATTACGGGTTGTAAATAATGTGTGTTGTTATGAACTGATGCTGTCTGTCTTCCTCCCTTTAGCAATATCCTTGTCTTTCGTTCGACTCCCGCAATCGGCATACAACGATTTTTCCTTTTCAGTCATATGGAGAACCATTCGTATTTCGTATTTCGATTCTGCGGTGCGTTCCCTTACGGGTCCGCTGCATTCAGACCTTATAATCCATTATGCCCGCACTGCAACCTCTTCTCTACAGAAGCCCCGTCCCTTCTATGAAGGCCAGTACATCCGCTGCAGAGAGTGAGTATATTTCCGCAGAGGCTGGGTATGCAGCCCCCAGTTCCCTAAGCCTTTTGTGACCGAGCGGGCCACATTCGGTTAGTAAATGAAGAGGCGTTTCTTCCTCTTCTCCGCACATTCTACAAGTGCTTTCCTCAGAACGTCCCATTAGATGAAGGTGTCGTTTGAGTGCGCAGTGCCCTGTCAGGACGCCCACGACTTTCCTTAGCCGCTCTCGGCTTAACTGGAGAAACCGCTGTTGGCGAGGAGGGCCGAGAAATGAAGGCCCTCGCTTGCCTCATCCCCGGTGCATTTTCCCAGTGTGAGTGAAATTGCTTGTTGAGCCAGTTTCCTAGCTCCTTCCGCAACGCACTCTCCGTCACAGCGAGTGCTGATTCAGCCGCATTGCGCGGTTTAACCTCTTTCGTGTTTCCCGCCGCAGTGACTCAAGTTCCCCATTCCACCAAGGTGTCTTGTGGCCCTCTTTGACAGTTCTTAGAGGGCAATGGTCTTCGAATGAAGAGAGCACGTTCCGTTGAAGCCTTTCAACTTCAAGGTCCAGCTGACTTCTATCCCTGGGTCTGGTCCTGTTCCCCGATAACTTTGCGGAAAGGTCCCTTCGATAAGAGTCCCAATCCGTTGCCCTCGGGTTCCTATAGGATCTGGTTCCGCTTTGGCTGCCCACAGCGATTTTGAACTCGATATACCGGTGGTCCGACAAGGACGGATCACTCGATACTCGCCATTCCTTGATGTGCTAAGCCCAGAAAGCCGAGCAGAGCGTGATGTCGATTACTTCTCTTCGCACGCTCGTCACGAAGGTCGGTTCTGAACCTCGATTAGTGATGTCCAGCCCCGTGGCGTTCCCCTAGTATTGATGTCGCTGCTTCCCCACACAATGTGGTGAGCGTTCGCGTCACATCCTAGTATGATTGGGTACCCTTTGCTCCTACACCAGTCCACTAAGTCACAGAGTTCCTGTGACGGAGGGGGTGTTGGCGAATCGAACGGTAGGTACGCTGAGCATACCACCACGTACCTCGTCTCTATCCCCTCTTTGAAGGAGATACCTACTGCTACTAGATCTCTTGTGCAAAACTCCGGTAGTGCCTGCGCCTGTATCCCTGTTTTCACCAGTACGCAACTTCTCGGTCTCTCCGCTTCTCCCTGAAAAACACAAAAATTTTTACAGTTAAAACCTCCCACCTGTCCCCCGTTTGTCCAGGGTTCCTGGATGAGAGCTATATGAGTGTCTGTCTGCAGTGCAGTCACGCGACGGCCCATGAGCGAGGCCGCCTCGTAACTGCGGTGCAAATTGATCTGGAGGCACCGCAGCCCCGCTCCGTTTACGTTGGAGCGCGCCATTTCGATGCCCGTCATTTGGTCCCATCAGATGCCTCCGGCGTACGGACCTTAGATCCCCCGCCTTCCGCTTCTGGTGGTCCCACAGCCGTTGTGGACGTCCCACTACTGGAAGGTCCCATGTCCCAGAATCGGACCATGTTCACCCCCAGGTAGGCAATCCACCCGGCTGACGAGAGAGTCCTGTACGAACCCTCATCAACCCCCACTACTAGTCTGACCCTATCGCCGAGGGCAGCCTGGTCGTGGATTTTCCAGTTCTCCGTGTGGAGTCCTGGGTTTTGACGAGATAGCCTCTTTAGAGCCAGAGGCACCCCGTCGATTGTGGTCTGCAATAAGCATCCCACCTTTTTGAGCCGGGGGAGTTGGTCCCTCTCTATCCAAGACAGGGAGGTCCCAATCTCCACCCGCTCGAGGCTGGCTTTCAGCCAGACCTTTGTCTCTTCGTCCGCGCAGGTTACCAGGATGGCACCCTGCTCGGACCACTTGAATTCGCTGAAGCGCGGCATTCTTGATCCCTCCGGAAGGTTGTCAATTGCCGTCTCCAGCGAATTCTTCACGCGCCCGGCCTCCTCGTCCGAGAGTCGTGTGTCGGGAAATTTCTCCCCCACCACAGCGCCCCTCAGCCCCGATGCTGCCGCCTGCGCGTAAGAGGAGGGCCTCAGGAATTCCTGTCTGGCCTTCTTCGCCTGCCGCACTCCAGGTGATGGAGTGGATGACAGGGCCCGTTTTACTCCCCCTGCCCCTGCACCTACCGCGCTGCTTGGTCCCCCGGTTGAGGTGGTCGCGGACCGTGTGGTCCCGCCCACCTCCCCCTGGGTGTCCAGTGCCCGCTTGGCGCAGCTTTCGCCTTTGTGCTCCACTGGGGCGCTTTTTGGTCGCCCCGGTGTCTCTTTTTTCTTTTTTCCGTCACCGAAGCCCCTGAAACAGGTTCCTTCGGTGTCGCTTTTTCGGCGGATGAGGTCTCAGTCTCCTGATCCCTCGTCCCTTCTTCTTTTTTCTGGTCCATTTCTGTTCCCACGAGTACCTAGGAAAAACGGTCCACCCCCACAGAGCCTGGTTATGGGGGTAAGGCGTGCATACAATGGAGTTCCGCCCTGTGCTCCAAGGTTGGTCGCTAGGTACCGGCCTCCCCGCCGGCCACGCATCCCATCGGCGCGCACGATACCTTGGGATTGGGGAAGTTTTTATAGTGGTACTTCATGCACGTGGCCCGGGCGATTACGCCAAGGCCCCCGTGCCCCTCGCTAGTACTACCTCGGGCCGACAACCCGAGGGTCGTTGCACTTGCGAGCGGTTTACGGTATACGAGTTGGTCCGCGGCAGTGATCTTCGTTCCGCACGCGCGGGTTTTATACCGCGGGCTTCACTTATAGTCACCACTAACCAGGAGGAAACCCGCCTGGCCGTCCTCCTATCCGCCACCTGGAGACACGCCCGATAGGTGCTCAGCCACAGCGGTTAGCTGCTCTCGGGATGGAGAACCATAAAGAGGTTTTCCCATTCACAGAACGAGTCACCACCAAAAATGAGGGCAGAAAGCAACACATGGGCCATAAGACTGTTGGAAAAACTCACTCCGGCCTACATACCAGGCAAAAGCAGCAGGACAATGAGATCGTCTGAAAACCCCAAACAAATAACCTTAGATGAATTGGAATGCCACCTGCGAAGGAAGAGAGACAGCACACCAGGACTGGATGGCATCACATATTCCATGTTAAAGAACCTAACCACTGACATGAAAGGAACGTTGGTACAGTTATATAACCGAATTTTAGTAGATGGCTGCGGCATACCACCATCCTGGAAAGATCACCTTATCATCGGCCTACTAAAGCCAGGGAAAAACCCAGACGACGCGAACAGTTACAGACCCCTAGCACTTCAGTCATGTGTTGGAAAAGTGTTTGAGGATATTATCAAATCGAGAATAGAGTGGCACCTAGAACACTTCGATAAACTTCCAAAAAACCAGTACGGATTTAGAAAGGGAAAAGGAACTGTGGAATGCATCACCTACCTTACGCTAACTGTATACAATGCCTTCGCAAGTGACCAAAGGGCGTTGGCAGTGTTTCTGGACATAAAATCGGCATATGACAATGTGAACCTAGACGTGCTGGAATAGAAAATGACGAGACAGAGGCAGTCTATAACGTGTTCTTTTCCAGGAACATCTATGTTAGAGCTGGCGAGGAGAAAATTGGACCAAGATCAGCATGTTCGGGAATCCCACAGGGCTCGCCCCTAAGCCCAGTAATTTTCAACGTATACACCGCGAGTATACACAGAGCTGCACTGAAAGGAGTTAAGATTATCCAATACGCGGACGACATTGCAGTCCTTGTGGTGGGGACGAATTGCAACAAAATGGTGGAAAAAATTAATAAAACACTGCGAAGAATGATGGGATTACTCAGCGAACTGAACCTGGAAATCTCCCCTAACAAATCAGGAGCCATATTCTTTACAAAAAGGGCAAGTGGAGCACCAACTGCAAGAGTCAAATATGGAGAGGAAGCCATCCCTTGGATGTCAGCATACACGTATTTGGGTGTGGAAATACAGGAACACCTTTCATGGGCGAAACAAATTAACAAAATGATGGACAAAGCAATTAAGGGCACAAACATTATGAAGGCGGTGTGTAAAGCGCGCTGTGGTGCGGACCCTGCCCAGCGGGCACACATACGCTTTTTCAACGTTAAAATCACGTTGAGGTGGTTGATTTCACGTTACTGGTTGGAAAGGTGACGTTGAAATTTTGGTGAAATCAGACACGTCTTTTTTTTGACTTCAAAATCAGATAGATATTCGTTCGTTAAAATGACGTCTATTTGATCACATATAAAACACGTGCATAATGCGTCAAACTATGTGTATGTGTCATTTTGAACATTATAACTACGTTACAATATTAGCGTTCTTTAGTCGTGTTTGAAGTAACGTTCAAATCACGATTTAAAGTGGAATATTTCTGACCAATGGACACTTTTGCACGTTGAATAAGCGTTTCATCTGCAACGTTAAACTTTAGTCTTTTTAATCACGACTTGAAAACGTGTCAAAATGGTGCTGCAGGTCACCATTAAATATGAGTGTAATTTTGAACGTTGTAAGTACGTTACAATCTAAGCGTACTTTAGTCGTGTTTAAAGTTACGTTCAAACCACGACTTAAAGTGGACTATTTCTAACCAAAGGACACTTTTGCAAGTTGAATAAACGTTTCATCTGCAACGTTATACTTTAGTCTTTTTATGGACGACTTTAGGTCGTGTCAAAATGGTGCTGCACTTCAACATTAAATATGTGTGTAATTTTGAACGTTATAAGTACGTTACAATATTAACGTTCTTTAGTCGTGTTTAAAGTAACGTTCAAATCACGACTTAAAGTGGAATATTTCTATAACCAACGGACACGTCGAACAAACATTGAATTTATAACGTTATATTTGAGTTTCTATACATACGACTTAAAAACGTGCCGAAATATACCCATGGCCTTCAACGTTTAATAAGTGTGTAGTTTTGGAGGTTATATACACGTTGTAATATGAATGTGTTTTAGTCGTGTCTGAAATGACGAAATTGGGATATTTATAATTATAGCGGACACTTTCGCACGTTTTATTTGTAACGTCATATTTCAGTTTTTATTTAGACGACTTAAAGACGTATCGAAACGGTGTAACCACTGATGCCGTTCAACGTTAAATATATGTATAATTTTGGACGTTACAAAAACGTTGTAAGTTAAAGTTTCTTTGTCGTTTCTGAAATGACGTTGAAATTCCGACTTAAAGTTGACTTTCCTGTGTAGTTGCATTGAGGGAGTGTAGGTGGCGCTGATAGTTGAAATGAGCCGCTATTACTTAGCAAACCGTGTATAAGAGCTCTAGACAACATTTGTAAAATCACTCCAAAACATTATCCACAGGATAAACTGGAATTGATGGTAGTCACTTACTCACAGTACCTACAGCTCTTCTCTCTCAGCGTCGACGTTGAGATGAGATGTGGATAATTTTCTGAATGTTTGGTCGAGGGGAGTAATTGTCAATTATCTTCGAGCGCACACGTTGAATTTTAGTCGAATCGTCAACGTCAAAATGACGTTGAAGTATCCTGGAAATTTACGTAGAAAAGACGTTAACATTGTCTGGTCAGTGGTCACCTATTTTCGGTACCGAAAAACACGTTAAAAACACGTCAAATTTTAAACGATCTTTAAACACACTGTTGGAAAAATGACGTGTATTTTGTGATTTTTTAACGTTTATCTGTTGACGTTAAAAAATAATGTAAAACTTTACGTTAAAGGGCCGTTGATTTTCTGACGTACAATTAACGAGAAGACGTTGAAAATCGCGTTGATTTCGCGGACACTTCAACGTCATTTTAACGTACCAATCTGGTTTTTTTTAAACGTTATTTCAACGTCCGTGTGCCCGCTGGGAGGTAATAAATTTTACTCATGTACATTGTTCTTGCCTTTTTCACTTTTTCGTTCCCCTTCGCAATATTTCAACCCCCTTTACGATTTTTCGACCCTCTAAGTGCTAATTTGGCGTAATTTCGTTTTTCTTCGGTAACAAATGAATTCATTTGGATGATGATTACATTTTTCACTTTTTCATCCCCCTTCGCAATGTTTCAACTCTTCAAACGCTAAGTTTACATAATTTTGGTGTTATTTTCCGTAATTTTACTTAGTCACGATTAATCCTCATACCTTTTGACTTTTCATCCACCTTTACTATTTTTCAACCCCATAAGTGGCGATTTTGCAAAATTCGCCTAATTTCGTTCTTAGATAGAATACTTTATTACTTTGCCTTTCGGCTTGTAATGAGCCCTGCCCTTACAATATAATTATATATACAAAAATATTTAAAATGAAATTAAGATCCTTCTTCTCTTTTTAATCTTCCACTTTTGTCTTCTCTTCCCTCCCCTCTCCTTATTTCCCTCTGCCTCTCTACTTCCCTCATCCATTCTAGTCCTGTTCCCCTTTCGTTCAATATCCATTTTCTTTCCCGTTCCTCTTCTCTCATCCCCTCGCACTCTCTCAACATATGTTCTATCGTCTCTCTTGCCTCTCCACATACTCTGCATACTCTCCCTTCCTCTTCCAACCAGAATCTGTTTTCTCTCTCCTCATTCCCGCATCTAAATCTCGCTATCATTCTTTTTTCTTTCGCACTCACTCTGTTCAAATAACTTGGTAGCCCCGCACATATGATATCCTTATACTTTGCATTATACCTTGATTCTTTTATCCGTGCTCTTCTCTCTTGTATATCTATATCTCTATCTCTCTCGCACATCGCTCCATTCATCCATCTCCCTTGTTCTCTGCGTCGTTCTATGTCTTCCCATGCGTACCCATTTCTCTCATAGTATTTTTGTCTTTCTTTCCATTCTTCTTTTTCTCTCCTTTTCTCCTTCCAACACTCCTGTAATATCATGCAGTCCAATCTTTCTCCCATTCTGTCCTCAAATTTCACCGCCCTTTTACCAGTCTCCACTCTCAACTTGCTCCTTTTCGTTTCTTCTCTTATTATATACCCCGGTGTCTCTCTATCCACGCCCAGCACCCACTTGAAATACTTTTCCTGTACTCTCTCCACTTCCTCTTGTTCTTCCCACCCCCATATTTCTGCCCCATTCATCAACATACTCTTCACTAAACTATCAAACATCATTCCCCTCCTCTTAAAATCATGCCCAAACTTTCGCTCTCCTATTCCCCAGACCATTCGTACCACCTTATTTGCTTTTTTAACCAGTTCTGTTACATGCGCTCTCGTTGTGTTTCTTTCATTAAATACTTACCCTAAATATTTGAATTCTCTTTCTTGCTCTATTATGCTCCCGTTCCACTTCCATTCACTTTCTTTTGCCTTCCCTCTTCTTTTCCTGAAAACCATTATCTTGGTTTTTTCCACATTTACTTCCAACTTTTTTCTCTTCATATACTTCTCTGCAATTCTTATCATTTCTCTCATCCCTCTCTCGTCATTCGCTACAATCACCAGGTCATCCGCATACGCCAAACACCACACTTTCTCTTTGCCCACCACAATCCCTCCTGCCTGCCCCTTTTGGAACACATCATCAATATCATTTGTAAAAATGGTAAACAGGGTTGGGCTGAGTGGGCACCCCTGTCTTACACCTTTTCTCGTCCAAAAACATTCGCTCTCTATTCCATTCACACTAACTACATTCTTTGTTTCCTTATATATTTCTTTTATACTTCTTACCAGGTTCCCATTCAATCCTATTTCTCTCATGTGCTCCCACAATCTTCCCCTGTCTACACTATCAAACGCTCCTTTGAGGTCCACGAACAACGGGTACATCTTCCCGTTCTTCTTTTTTATTTCTCTTCTTGCTATATGATTTAATATGTACACGTTGTCCATGGTACCCCTCCCCATTCTGAAACCTGCCTGGCCATCTGGCAAGCTCTTCATCCGTTCTAATTCCCCTTTCATTCTGTCCCCTATATCATTGCATACAATTTGTATAATGTATTCAGGAGGGTTATTCCCCGGTAATTCTTTACTTCTTTTGCATCTCCTTTCTTGTATATAGGACAGATTACGCCCTCTTTCCATTGCCGGGGAAATCCCCCTCCCTTCCACACTCCATTCAAAATCTCTACTACTCTGTCATCACCTCTTCCGTACTGTAAATCCACGCTTCATTTCTTATCCCATCCCTTCCCGGTGCTTTCTCTTTTTTCAGTTTTTCTATCTGCCTCTTCACTTCTTCTTTTGTTATCTCGGTACTTTCTATGTCATGTTCCTTCTCTCTGTCTTCTTCTACCCCTCCTTTTTCTTCTTCTCCCTCTAACAACTCTACGAAATGCCTTCTCCATTCTTCTATCTCTATCTTTCCCATTTCATCTTCTCCCCTTTCTCTCCTCTCTTGGTTTATGTATTTCCACGCTTCTTTTTCTGTTTTTATACTTCTTATCTTTTGTTCTTCTTCTTCCTTCATTTGTTTCTTTCTTTCGCTGCATTTCTTCTTATATTTATCTTTGGCTTTTAAGTATTCTTCCCTTTTCGTTTTCCCTTTTTTCCATTTTCTTAGTACTCTTCTCGTCTCTCTTTTTGCCTTCTTGCATTCTGTGTCGAACCATCTCCTTCCATTTCCCTGACTATTTCCCCTTAGTATTATTTCCTCACTTCTTACTGCCCCTCTTATAATTTTCTCCAGCTCATTGATTTTCTCTTCCACCCCCTTTGCTTCGAATTTTGCTTTTCCCAATTTTTGCCTGTATTCGTTGATAGTCTCTTCATCCCACCTTTCTTTCTTTATTACCTTTTTCGTTATGTCTCCAGTATTTCGTTTTCTCTTCTCCCTTTTAATTTCCCCCTCCAACGGCATGTGGTCTGATTCTACCCTTTCCCCTATTCTGAACTTTTCCACCTCTTCCCACGCTTCTTCGTTTACTAATACGTAGTCTATTACCGATTCTCCATTTGTTGCTGCGTATGTAAACTCCCCCTTTTCATCTCCTTCTTTATTTCCGTTTAACACTTCCCACCCCTTTTCTTCTACCAGTTCTTCTAGGATTCTTCCTTCTTTATTCTTCACTTTGTCTTTTGTTTCCCTTCTTGCGATTCCTCTGTTTTCTGTCCAGGTTCTTGCTCCCCTCTCTCCTAGTCTTGCATTGAAGTCCCCTCCTATGAGTATGCATTCCCCTTTCCTCTCTCCTATTCTCTCTTCTATTTTCTTTTTCGTTGTTTTCATGTCTCTGCTGTACACCGTCATTATTCTCCACTCCTTATTGTCTATTATCACTTTTCTGTCCATTATACCTTCTTCCTCTTTTCTTTTTTCTTCTTTTATTTCTTCAATCCCTTCTTTTATTCCCATCAGAAGTCCCCCTTTCGCTCTCCCCTTTTTTTTGTCTTGTCGCTCCCTGCCATTCCCAACTGTAGTCTTTCGGTAATCTCCTTTGTGTATTCTCCCAACCCTCTTCCTCAACCCATGTCTCCGTCAGTCCTACTATTTCAAATTCTTTTATATAATTCCACACCTCTTCATCCTTGTTTCTAATCCCCGCTATATTCCAAAACAGGAATTTATATTCCTTCTTTCCTTTTTCTTCTCGAGTTTCTCCTTCTTCTTCTGTTGTTGTTACATTATTCCCTTTTCCTTTTTTTGTTGGTTTACTATTTCTTCCAGATAATTTCTCATGTCCTCTTCATTGCCATTGCCATTGTCGTAGTCCTTTTTGTGCATTCCTTCGTTCCTTAAAAATTTTTTGCACTGGTTTTCGTGATTTTATTTAGTTGCTGTGAAAACATCGCATTTTCGGGGGACCTCTCATTTACCGTACGTTTCCTGCTTTCACTTATTTGCATACTTTGACCTGCTACTACGTCTCCTCCTTCAAAATCCCCAATTCTGTACGCCTGTCCATTGATAATCAATTTGTTATATTTAAGCGTTGCTGTTTTTGCCTGTCTCCGTGCTTCTTTCAATTGGGGTATTAGCAGTTTCCTTTCCATTTGTACCTTTTTCGTATAATCCTCATCTTTCCAGATGTCCGAACCTTTCAATGTTTTTGTTTGCCTGAGTATTTCCATCTTCTTTCCCCATGTTATTAATTTCACTATTATTGCTCTTTTGTTATCACGTCTGAACACTCCAAGTCTTTTTATTTCATCCATTTCTTTTGCTATGTTGATATCTACACCCATTCTCTTCAGCACGCACTCTACCTTTCTCTTCAATTCCTCATGGCCTTCGTCCTCGTTATCTTCTATTCCTTTAATTATTAAATTCCTTCTTCTTAATTCCCTTTCCACCGATTCCAATCTTGTGTCCTGTTCACTAATTACTTGCTGTAATCGTTGATTTTCCTGCCTCAGGAGTTTCGTTTCTTCCATATTTCTATCTAATTTTCCTTCAATTTTCTCCATTTTCTCCTTTAATTTCTCAAACATTTCTCTTATTTCGTCCATAACCTTATTTCAATTTGCGCAGTACGGTCCTGTTCTTTATTACTGTTGTCTATTTGCTGCGCTTGCGGATTGCGGACTCCCCGATGTTAAACCCGTCAAAGGTCAATTGTTTATCAGCTCTTTGGATTTGTTATTACCTTTATCTTGATTATAACTCCTTCCTGCTATATCGTTGATGTCTAATTCGGACCATATACTTCTTATTCTATTTCCACACCTAGATTCACGGTTTATTTCACTGTAGTTCTCCAGTATTCGCACTTATTTGAAGGCTTCCTTATCGCTGTGTTGTTATCATCACGCGCCAGGACCGCCTAATTTCGTTCTTCGACGGTAATAAAATAAAATGAACGCATTTGGGATTTAGTTTACCTTTTACAGTTTTCCAGTTTCCTTCGCAATAGGTAGGTATAAGTGCGTATTTCAACCCCCACAAAAGTTTTAATTGCATAATTAGGTCATTTTCGTGTCATATTTCGTAATTCTACTTAATCACACTTAATTTTCATTCCTCTTGATTTTTCATCCCGTTTCGCAATTTTTCAGCCCTGAGTGTTAATTTTTCAAAATTCGCCGAATTTTGTTTCAATTCTCTTCATTTATTCATTCCTGTTCATTTTCTATTTTTAAATTCTGCAACAATTTTTTGACATTTCGCCTTTTTGACGCATGTGTGCGTTTGCGGGGCACTACTACTAGGTGCAGATTGATAAAATCTGCACCCGCTTCCACCAGTAAGACCAGCCGCTCCTACATACACATTGACTTGATAAACATCGGGATACACATCGCAATGATGTACATCTTCCGTTGGCTTTTCTACTTTAGCGAAAACCATGCGATATCTGGGAACGAAACGACACGAAAATACGTGCGATCCTCTTCCCGACCCTATGACGCAGGTCAATGAGTAGCATCAAGTTAATTTCCAGTTTGGTAATATGAATATGTAATAAGAACTAATAAAAGTAATAGGTAATTAAAGAAAAAGATTCACGTAGAAATCTTATACCTATTTCTCCAAAAAATGAAATCAGCTTGTGGCAGTGAAAATTATGTTACGAAACAATAACCGGTTGGCTTGGATTTTATGCAATAATTAATGTCGCAAATTGAATATTCTTACGAGACGTCTCACCTGATTCAGTTACAAAATGTTAAATGAGCAGAAGCGCCTAGAACCAACCCTCGGCATGGTCGAATTAACAAGGAGGTTATTGTTTCAAATCCGTTGTTATGTTTAAAAAAATCGCATTAAACATTCAAACATGCTTAAATCACGATGTTTTCAAATGTTTTATCAAAAGATGCCACGGGCAATAAACATTAAGATTGGTCATCAACAGGTCGGCGATCCATAGAAATGTAGCTGCAATAATAAAATAATTAGGTTTGTTTGCCTCCATCCTCAGGCGATGTAAATGGTCATACCTACATAATAATTGCACGTGTTCGGCCTTCGCCCACGTGTCTTCCACTTCAGCAGAACGGAAGAGAAATAAATTTATCGTGCGTAATGCGTAGCTTTGGGAAAATTCGCAACAGGATCTGAAGGTAAACCGCAGTTTAGTCAGACAACAGACGATATTTTATTTATTTTATTTTTTCGAAAAAGGGGAATAAGAAGTGGCAGACGTAACGAAGAACTCGATGCGGTAGGATGTGCAGTGAATTATATTATTAAGAAGCTGTTGAGATTACTTAAGAGTTTGTCTTCGTGAATATAAAATGTAAGTACCTACCTTTCTATAGGTACACTCAGGAGATAAAGTAATGGCCCTAAACCTTATCAAAAAAAAGCTTTCACAAACCTATATTGAGTGTATTTTCTAAGAATCTGTCGACATTGTTCGCGGTCGAGGGCCAAGACCTTATCTCCTGACTGTACTTGTATGCAGTTAGCTCTTACCTACTTACCTTGAAAGATCAGAATATGATTAAAATGAAACAAAGTTGCGATTGTGAGATGGAATGATTTTGTGACAGTGAAAGTGAAAGATGGCTTATTTTAGCTTTTTTGCTCAGAAGATAAGCTAACCCTTTGAAGGGGGTTGAAATATGCGGAGGTTGGTAATATGTAGCTAGATAATCTTAAATAAAAAGCCAACGCAAGATGTATATCAATGCGATGTGTATCCCTGTAGATGTTTATCACGTTAATGTGTATGTAGGGGCGGCTGGTCTTACTGGTGGAATCGGGTGCACATTTTATCCATCTGCACCTAGTAGTAGTGCCTCCGCAAACGCACAGATGTGTCAAAAAGGCGAAATGTTAAAAAATTGTTGTTACAGAATTTAAAAATAGAAAATGAACAGGAATGAGTACTAGCGAAAATCACACGAAAAAGAAGCGGTCTGGGTAAATTTTGCTCTTTGAGGGTTCACATATCATGAAAGGGGTTGAAAAATTGTGGATGGGTTAAAAATTAATGAAAATGACTTTGAATTATTAACAAATCAGAAGAAAGCAAGAAAAAATAAATGAAATGTATTTACTCCGCTTGCTAGGGCTTAGGGGTTGTTAGTAGCGTAGAAGTTGATTTTAGGTTGAAGACTCATAAGACTTTTTTCAATGGTTGACCGAAGTCTATCGAACCCCATAATTTTATTCCACCACTTACATGAAAAAATTTCCAGTTTCAACCCTTAAATTTCGTCCCCTTTGTTAGATATTAATGAAAATTTGCCCATCCGCCTACAGTGGCGCTGTAAATTACCACATCAAATTCAGCCCTGATACGTTGACCAGTTTTTGAGTTCTCGTATTTTTGTGTTTCTGCATGTTAGGGGTTGTAGCGCCTATAAGGGTGGTTTTTCTCAAAATATGAATGACACCTTTTTTGAATCATTAATGGAAAGCTATCGAATGACGCCAATTTCGACCAATACTTATTAAGCGGAATTTGGAGTTGCAACCCCTAATTTCCGCCCCATCTGTTCGATTTTACAAAAAAACGCATCCACCGCAAGATTTCACCGATATACAGGGTGTCCCAATTGTCTGTATTCGGTCGATATCTCCATTATCATTAGAGAGAGCGAAAAATTGTTAAATCCAAAGTTGTAAAGAATCAAACAAAGCACATTTTTAAAATACATTTATGTATACAGGGTGTTTGCCTAAGGAGTAACGACACAAACATAGGTTTTTTTAAATGGCACACCCTGTGTATCAAATTTTTTTTAAATTCTTCGATGAATTGCAAGTGACATTTACTAATCATGTTTTCATCCGAAGTGAATAGTTTGGTAGATATTGGCAATTTCGTGGGAAAAATTACTTTTGCAGTACTTGTTTTAAAAAATCACCCTACAACCAATTTTCAACCTTTAATTTTAGAAATTCTGCATGACCTTAAGGGAGGTTTGGCCTACCATTCAAGCTTTTAAAAACGACCCTAGCTTGCTAAGTTTGTTTCCTGCAATATTATGAACTTTGGAATATTCAGACCCCAAAATCTCAAAGTTTTCAAATGGCACTACCGTCAAATGTTATAGCCATCAGTTGTAAAATTAAATTAGCTTTCATCTGATATATCATATCCCTATATTGACGTTTTGTATTTTTTGTCTCATTCAATAAAATATGATTTTTGGAAATTTGTATTATTTGCTTAATGTTTTTTAAAAGGTGGCTTGGACACGCCATAGTAGGTGCCCGAAGTTCTGTCAGACGTATGTGATTATAGCCACCCTCTAAAAATATCACGAAGACAGTAAAAAATATAAATACGAGGCTTGAATATAGGGATATGTTATATCAGATGAAAGCAAATTTAATTTTACAACTGATGGTTATAACATTTAATAGTGGTGTCATTTGAAAATATCAAGATTTTAACGTCTAAACATTCAAAAGTTCATAATGTTACTGGATACGAGCTTAGCAAGCTAGGACTGTTTGCAAGAGCATGAAGGGTAGACCAAACCTTCTTTAATAACTTGCAGAATTTCCAAAAGTAAAGGTTGAAAATTGCTTGTTGGGCGATTTTTTAAAACAAGTACCGCAAAAGGAATTTTTGCTATAAAATTGCCAATGTCTTTCAAACTATTCACTTCAGAGGAAAATATGATTGGTAAATGTCACTTAAAATTCATAGTATAATCCAAAAAAATATATACATACAGGGTGTGCCATTTAAAAAAGCCAATGTTCGTGTCGTTATTCCTTAGGGAAACACCCTGTATGCATTAATATATTTTAAATATGTGCCTTGTTTGATCCTCTACAACTTTGGATCTAACAATGGTAATGCAAATATCGACCGAATACAGACAATTGGGACACCCTGTATGTGTGTACGTTGAGTTTCCGACAGCTGCGTGCAACCCTTGCGGAGTTATCATATTAACCTCCCCACCATATAAAAATGGGAGGTTACTGCAATCACTCCAAAATTCGAAATTGAGATAACACCAGATCTTTACGTTTCAAGGTCCCAGGATCACAAAAAAGTGGTTTTTAAAAAATGTCTGTGTGTATGTACGTACGTATGTACGTATGTGAGCAAGATTCCTCGAAAACTACCGAACAGATTTTCACGAAATTTGGCATGGAGGTTAATGTTGGCCTTCTGGTGAGCCCAGTTAATTTTGTTGCCAATCTACAAACGCCAAGTGCCTTTTTGGCGTATCTACTAAGAAATTTGACTGATGAACACCAATTTTTCTTATCAGCATGTGAAAGGTCTTCAAATTCTGTGTCTAAAAATGTATTCACACTTGGCGCCTTTTTGGCATAAAATCAAAAAATTCGAAATTTCGAAGCAACATTAGATAATACGCTACAGCCCAAACTGCTTAATCGATTTGGCGGAAATTTAGTAGATAGGGACACACAGTACCCGCCTAAGAGCTGATTTAATGTTGGTGGTTATCGGCCAACGGCAAGTGCCAATTTGGCATATCAACTTTGAAATTTGACTATCAAACTCCCATTTTCTTTATCAGAACATGAAATGTCTTCAAATCTCGTTTCCAAAAATGTCCTCAAACTTAGTGCCCTTTTGTCAAAAAATCATAAAATTTTGAAAAATACCAGTAGTAATATTTAGGTATAGCAAGTCAGAAAATTTACTTAATTTTGGTGGCAAACGACCAATAACAAGTGCCTTTTTGGCATGGCGTCTATGAAATTTGAACTATGACCACCATTTGTTTTATCAGCACATGAAAAGTCTTCGAATGTTATTTCAAAAATTCAATTAAATTTTGTGCCCTTTTGGCAATAAGTAATAAAAAATTTTAAAAATTACCAAAACACTTAGGTAGAGACTGAATTGAAATTTATGGGGGTTGGATTATTAAATCATTCACCAAGTGGGGAGGTTCTAGCCGCTTCCGTAGCTGCCCATTTTTTTTTGTGGTTTTCATCCCCTAAATTTCATCCCCCGAAACTAGCACCCACCACTTTCAACAAACTTGAGGGTCGAACGTACATACCAAGTTTCAGATAGATACGTCCACTAGTTCTCGAGTTATTGCAATTAATAGTTTTTCGGTTTTTCACCCCTAACTCCCACCCCCCTGGTCCGATATGGCCCAAAAGCAATCCCCGCCGAGTATTTAAGGAAACACAACTGTACACCAAGTTTCAGCTCGTTATCTGAATCCGTTCTCAAGTTATCCGACGGACAGACTAGACGAGCGAGCGAGCGAATAATCAAAGACAAGAGTACCTCCGCATTCTGCTACGGCACTAAAATACGACGATTTATAGATTCATTTTTTCAATCCCTACTAATTTCACCCCATTATGATTTACAGGGGTGAGTTTATTTCTATGTATTACATAACTTTTTGCGTATTTACTTACTTCGGTTGTTCATAAATAAATCAACAGGATTTCAGAAGAAATAAATGAAATGTGTTTGTCCGCTTGCATAGCTTTAGGGGTTGTTAGTAGCCTAGGGGTTGGTTCTTGATTGAAAACTCATAAGGCTTTTTTCAATGGTTGACCGAAATCTATCGAACCCCGTAATTTTATACCACCATTTACTTGAAGAAATTTCCAGTTTCAACCCTTAAATTTCATCCCCCTTGTTAGATCTTAGTGAAAGTTTGTTCATCCGCCTAACAGTGTCACTGGAAATTGCCTTACCAGATTTTGCTTTGATACGCTAAGTAGTTTTCGTGTTCTCGTGTTATTGTGATTCTGCATGTTAGGAGTTGTAGCGCCTTTAAGGGTGGTTTTTCGCAAAATATGAATAACACTTTTTTTAAATCATTAATGGAAAGCTATCGAATGACGCTATTTTCGACCAATGCTTATTAAGCGGAATTTTGAGTTACAACCCCTAATTTCCACCCCATCTGTCCGATTTTATTGAAAATGCATCCCCCGTAAGACTTCACCGAGAAATGTGTGTAGGTTGAGTTTGAAATAGCTGTGTGCAACCCTTGCGGAGTTATCATATTTTTTGTGGTTTTCATCCCCTAAATTTCATCCCCCGAAATTGCCACCCCCTCACTTTCAACAGACTTGAAGGTCGAACGTGCGTACCAAGTTTTAGTACTATACCCCCATGCTCCGATATGGCCCAAAAGCAATCCCCGCCTTACTTTTCGGGAGACAAAGCCGTATACCAAGTTTCAGCCTGATATCTCAATCCGTTCTCAAGTTATCCGACGGACAGACATGAGGAGCGAGCGAGCGAATAAGCTAAAACAAGAGTGCCTCGCATTTTGCTACGGCACTAAAAATAAAAGAAATCTGACCCAAATTGACTACAGTCCACAAGGTGTTAAAATTGCATTGAATATACTGAAGAAATATAATATAATAAATATAATATAATATCAAAGGTGAAATTTCCTCAAAACGTGAAGAGTCACTGAGCGGAAGATCCTTGGTAGCAGCTTTCCTGGAAGAATCTCTCAACGTAAAGGTGGACGTCCAAGAAGCCATTCCACTAACAAAAAATAATAGTATGACAATGGTTCGCCTTGCAAATCTGGAGGATAAGATTCTCGTGCTGGAAAACAAATCCAAACTGGCAGGGAAGAAAATCTTCATCGAACGAAGCCTCACAAAGAGGGAACAAGAAATTCAGAAGAAGATCAGGAAGGTTGCGGCTAAGGAGAAAGAAAACGGTAACCTTATCAAGATCGGCTACAGGAAGCTACTGATAGGAGAAGTCTGGTACCACTGGAACAACAGCGAAGATAAACTGGTCCCAAAAAACTAAACAGGAAGCAAAAGTCAATGATAAATGTAAATACAAGTACAAATAAATCTTTTAATATATGCTTTTGGAACAGTCAGGGTTACAACAATATTCTGAACTTGGATGAGGAGGGGGTGCGTAACCTAATTGACAATCAAATTATTCTTATCACTGAGTCTAATCTCACCTCCCCTTTCACCAACCCACCCCCCTTTTTTGCGAAGTTTTGTGCACACTATGTTAATTCGGTAAAGCAAAAATCTTTGGGAAGAAGCAGATGATTATCCTAATTTCGGATAAACTCTCACGATCGGGATACGAAATTGTAACCCAATCTAACTTATATATTTTTCTTCGATTAAAAATTAACCTCACCTACTATATGCTTGGAGGCTGCTACTTGTGCCCGGGCTTGGAATCCGCAGTTTGTTTGACTTTGTTGGAAGAGGTGATTCGGGACTTAAGACTGAAATTTGAGGGCGACACATTTATTTTGATGGGTGATTTTAATAGCAGGATTGGAGAATTGAACAGCTAGACGCAGGCCACCCGTATCTCGACCAACCAATTACCAGCGAGGAATTTAACAAATCGCTTGCAACTATGAAGAACGAAAAAGCGGCCGGAATTGATCAAATCCCTGTAGAATTCTACAAACACCTGTCTTCCAGCTGGATCAATCATACTATTACATTATTCAACTCTATTCTCTCAGAAGAACGATTACCCACGTCATGGTGTAGATCAAAGTTGAGTCATATCCACAAAAAAGGCGACCCCCATAATCCAGACAACTACCGCGGTATTGCAATACAAAATCATATAACTAAGCTATTCACACATATAATTAACAGAAGACTGACAACTTATACGGAGAGCGCTAAGATCCTTCCAGAGGGCCAGGCCGGATTCCGCAAGGGCCGCGATTGCTCAGATAACATCTTCCGCAGTAGTCAACAATAACATCCGACTCAAGGGACGGAAACTTTTCGCGCTTTTCATAGATTTCAAAAAAGCTTTCGATGCCATAGACCATGCGACTTTATGGTACAGACTTCAAGAATGTGGAGTGAGCGGCAAAATCATAAGAACTATAAAGAGCTTGTACGATCAAGCGTATATGCACATCGAAAATAATGGGGAGCTTTCAAGTGAAGTCAAAATATCCAGGGGAGTGCTGCAGGGAGATACGTTAAGTCCTCTACTGTTTTCACTCTTGGTGGCAAAAATCGATACATTCCTTCAGGAGAAGGGAATAACCGGCGCGCCCTTGGACGGCCACACAGATATAAGAACACTCATGTACGCGGACGACTTAGTAGTCCTAACCGACTCACCTGCCCAAATGGGTAAAACATTACGCGCACTAGAGGAGTACTGTCATTCTCTCAAACTGGTTGTCACGTTCATTTTCGAGCTCCCGAGCTGTTCCACTTTCGAGGGTGGATATTGCTCGGTTTCTCCTTCTCCGCTGCTATTTTGGATCATCGGTTATAATTCTCGGCCTCCCTCTGCAGGGGTCGTGTGGTGGCAGCGGAAGATCGGCGTCTTTTGGGGGCGCTTCGGATGACGTTTGTGTCTCAGGTCTCAAAGTTTAGTGTCGATAAATAAGTCACATGGTAAAGAATTACTTACCTGGTGGTTTATTAGGTATCCGTAACTCCATTTCGGTGGTTACGTCTGGGTTTCACGGCCAATTTGGTCGAATTATCATTAAATTGCGGAATATCAACAACTGTCAGATTTTGAGGTTAAGTTAGTTTTATTTACGAGCTGGGGGAATTGCCTGTCAATGTCAATCTGTCTGGGGGAATTCTGGTTCCGATAGGTGCCAGAGAGGGCGCTGTGTCTTCCGTCAGGCTGCCGGCCATTTTCTGACCTTCTTTCCGGTCAGGCAATTGACGTAACAAGAGGTCGTAGACGGCGTCCTGGTATTTGTGTGAATTCCCTCGGGAGATTGCAGGATTCCGCCCCAGGTTGGTGAAGTGCCCTTGATCGGTGCCCCAACATACCGTTTGTCGGGTTTTGTTGACCTCAAAGCAGAATTTCTTCGTCGGTTGTTTGACAGTACGCCCTCTACCACGAGGTAAAACTTTAATGAAAGATTTCTTGTTCTAATATTTATTTTAGGGTTTTCGGATAGGGCTTGAACGCTCCTATTTTGTTTGGGTAGGGCTTAAGTGCCTTAGCATTTTCGGTTGGGAATTGGAGTACCCTTCCTTCAGTGTTTTCCGTGGGGTTTGAAGACCACCCTGTGTAGGTTATATTTATAGGGTTGGAGATTCTCCCCCCCATCTTCGTGTTGTTCCGGTTAGAATATTGTGGATTGTTGAAGCACTCGTTCAGTCCAACCACTGTGGCGGATATTTTCCTTCCCCGGCTGGAGGTATCGAGAGATTGAGACAGAACCGGCCATATCTGCTCGAGGCCACCCCCAGGCTAGGGGGCGACGATCTTGGCTCAGCACAGCTGTTCGCGTCAGTCCTTGCCTTCCTTCGGGGCTGTATTCGGTGAGTCCGTTCCATATTTTCACCGAAGGGCTTCGCCACATTCGGAACTGTCCCTCCGACTCAGGGTGTGAACACAATCTGCACCCCCTTGAGTTATTTCGAATTGTTTATTTGGGCTTCACCCCCTTTAAGTTGTGTTATTCAGTACGAATTTGTCTTTTTCTGCTACATTACTTAAATTTTGCCATTTAATTGTAAACTCATAATCTATAATTGTTGTTAATTTTGGCGCCACTTAGTACCAAAAATTTCCGTTCGTGGCGGTACTTTACGTGTGGCCGTTTATGGCCTCCGCTTAATTCGACCCTTCACTAACTTGCGCGATCATTTGCGTCATCTTGCGGATTAGTAGGTACCTGCGGCCGTCCAATTTGCGCTCGAAATTTACCGGTCAATTAAGTTGGAGCTCCGTTAAGGCTCTGTTTCGTCCGGATTGCGGTACGATTTTGCTGTCAGCATTTTAAGTTATGAAATTATCACCAGTATAACTTGTAAACGAATTTTTGTATCAAACTGATATCTATAAATGTACATAGTTTTTATGTTTGTGTGTTATTGCTAAAGCTAGCCACTCCCCTCAGTTTATAGGAGATTTATCTTGTGATTTCTGGCTTTCGACGTCGTCGCATCAGGGTAAATAAAGCCAGTGGCGTCCTTAATTTCCAGCTTCCATTAGTAGCCTGCCTATTCGCTACCTACCTCCCGTACGGGAGAAGATCCACCGCCCTGGGTTCGGGCTTGCGATTTATTTTTCAGAACTCCTTTTTTTTTGAGTACACACTTGTCAGCTGTGGGCCCTCTTGACCAGTGGGCCTACCCTACTCCCTGCGGGAACTGACTGTGACATGGTCATAAATACAGAAAAAACCAAGGTGGTCATTTTCAGAGAAAGTACGCGAATTGGTCAACTCCCTCAGTTCATGTTTAACGGCAAACCCCTAGAAGCTGTCAACAAATACCCATATTTGGGAGTGTCCTTCAACTTCAACGGGGACGTTCACGCACGCCGCGCAAGAACGGATTAAAAAAGCTAAAAGCGGCGCCCATGTTTGCAGGCTCATAAACCACTCAAAAATCAGCGACTGGAATAACTTCTTACGACTCTTCAGATCAGTGGTTATACCAACTCTAACATACGGGATAGGAGTATGGGGTGCCATGCTCTGGGATAAGCTTGAAATAGTCCAAGAATCATTTTTTAAAAAACTGCTATTCCTTCCAAATACCACGGCAGGTTACATTATAAGAATAAAAAGTAAATTACCTAAACTAAACTTCTACATCATCAAATACATACTACTGTTCTTAATCAAAGTACTCGAACTGCCCAGTTACCGATACCCAGCTATCGCTCTGCAGAGACTTATACATTTACACACCACAAATTCATCTACAAACAAATATAATTGGTTTACCCAAGTCTCCGAATTGCTAAAAGAGAAGTTAAATTTTGAGCTGGACACCATGTAACTTCACTCCTCGAAGAATATGAAAACATAACTACATCGGCTGACTGGGACAGTATGCTGCTGAGTGTTAATAACCCAAACTACAAACATTTATTCTCTGGAAACCCCTTCACAACTTCAAAATCCTATACTTCACAAACCATCCCTCTACACAAGAAAAGATGTATGGCCCAGATTAGAACGTGCGGTAAAGCACTGTATTTATTCGTCTAGGGCATTACATACAAAATCAACCTGCATAATATCTGTCTGCTCTGCAATACCGGCGAACAGGAAAATGTTGAACACATACTCTTCAGATGCCCTCTATACAGACCTTTTAGACGATACCTCCCTGAAACTACCGGCAACGGCTATGATCTAGCCCAGCGGGCACACGGGCGTTGAAAAAACGTTTAAAAAAAACCAGATTGGTACGTTAAAATGACGTTGAAGTGTCCGCGAAATCGTGATTTTCAACGTATTCTTGTTAATTGTACGTCAGAAAATCAACGGGCCCTTTAACGTAAACTTTTACATTATTTTTTAACGTCAACAGATAAACGTTAAAAAATTACAAAATACACGTCATTTTTCTAACAGTGTGTTTAAAAATCGTTTAAAATTTGACGTGTTTTTAACGTGTTTTTCGGTACCGGAAATAGGTGGCCAGACAATGTTAACGTCTTTTCTACGTTAATTTCCAGGATACTTCAACGTCATTTTGACGTTGACGATTCGACTAAAATTCAACGTGTGCGCTCGAAGATAATTGACATTTACTCCCCTCGACCAAACATTCAGAAAATTGTCCACATCTCATCTCAACGTCGACGCTGAGAGAGAAGATCTGTAGGTACTGTGAGTAAGTGACTACCATCAATACCAGTTTATCCTGTGGATAATGTTTTGGAATTATTCTACAAATGTTGTCTAGAGCTCTTATACACGGTAATAGCGGCTCATTTCAACTATCAGCGCCACCTACACTCCCTCAATGCAACTACACAGGAAAGTCAACTTTAAGTCGGAATTTCAACGTCATTTCAGAAACGACAAAAAAACTTTAATATTACAACGTTTTTATAACGTCCAAAATTATACATATATTTAACGTTGAACGTCATCAGTGGTTACACCCTTTCGATACGTCTTTAAGTCGTCTAAATAAAAACTGAAATATGACGTTACAAATAAAACGTGTGTTCAACGCGCAAAAGTGTCCGCTATAATTATAAATGTCCCAATTTCGTCATTTCAGACACGACTAAAACACATTCATATTCTAACGTGTATATAACCTCCAAAACTACACACTACTTGTTAAACGTTGAACGCCATGGGTATATTTGGACACGTTTTTAAGTCGTATGTATATATAAACTCAAATATAACGTTATACACTCAATGTTTATTCGACGTGTCCGTTGGTTATAGAAATATTCCACTTTAAGTCGTGATTTGAACGTTACTTTAAACACGACTAAAGAACGTTAATATTGTAACGTACTTATAACGTTCAAAATTACACACATATTTAATGTTGAAGTGCAGCACCATTTTGACACGACCTAAAGTCGCCCATAAAAAGACTAAAATTTAACGTTGCAGATGAAACGTTTATTCAACTTGCAAAAGTGTCCTTTGGTTAGAAATATTCCACTTTAAGTCGTGGTTTGAACGTAACTTTAAACACGACTAAAGAAGGCTTAGATTGTAACGTACTTACAACGTTCAAAATTACACACATTTAATGGTGACCTGCAGCACCATTTTGACACGTTTTCAAGTCGTGATTAAAAAGATTAAAATTTAACGTTGCAGATGAAACGCTTATTCAACGTGCAAAAGTGTCCGTTGGTCAGAAATATTCCACTTTAAGTCGTGATTTGAACGTTACTTCAAACACGACTAAAGAACGCTAATATTGTAACGTAGTTATAATGTTCCAAATGACACATACACATATAGTTTGACGCATTATGCACGTGTTTAATATGTGATCAAATAGACGTCATTTTAACGAACGAATATCTACCTTTAAAAGACGTCATAATCACAAAATACCATAACGTGATTTTGAAGTCAAAAAAATGACGTGTCTGATTTCACCAAAATTTCAACGTCACCCTTCCAACCAGTAACGTGAAATCAACCACCTCAACGTGATTTTAACGTTGAAAAAGCGTATGTGTGCCCGCTGGGAGGGGAACTAACCACAGCATATGTTGACAAACTTTACAGATTCCTTACAGAGGCAGTGAGAATGAGAGCCTTTGCGCTGGAGGAATAGATGGATGTGTTCTCTCGCACGCATTTTCTTTTTTCTTCTACTTCAATGTTAACCGTGCGGCGATGTCTACCCGTTCTCGGAACTAAATTATTTCAAATCTCAATGTTGTATCCCAACGTATGTCTATTAATCAGTTTAAGCAAGAGCTTACTGCGCGTTTACTCAGTAATCAACTTTTGGGTGCCTCCTTAATGTTTTAGATTTTAATAATTCGCATTCTATTAATTTAATAAATTGGCACGTAATTAGCATTGACTTTGTTTGCAGTTTAGCTCCTGACTAGTAGTTGGTGGGTGGTGGTTGAATGAAATGTGTTTCTTTTCAATTTTTGTTTATTATTGGAATTTGTTAGTTAACTTTTTAATGCAATGATGCACACTCATGTTCTTTTTCTCTTATTTCTTTAAGGTATATGTGGAAGAACAGACCCCGTTTTATGCGGGAGATCTGAACATAGACCATTTCACCTATCAATTTGTTATTTTTTTCTTGTTTCTTTTTTGGAATTATGTACCCTAAGGTGAATAAACAATAATAATACCCCTAATAATATTTAAACCATTACCGTTGCTTCTTGCTTTTTGATAGTTAATTTAATTTAATTTGTATCTAATAAACACACCTCTCCTGTTGTATACACATTGTATTCAAAAAACAATATAATTTCTTATATATGTTTCTTGAGCCGCCATCAAACTGCGTCTCGCTGATGACGGCCAAATAGCCAGAAACCGGTTCGAGACTGTTTGATGGCGGCTCAAGAAACTCTGTCGTATTTTTCTCTGTTTGAATAATGCGGTTTGCCACCTTTTGGTAATTTGAGTGTCCCGGGCTTGATTTCAGAATTTTACGCCGTGGAGCGTTTTCTGCTAAATCTTGTGCTCACTGGACTTGTTGTTTTGTGTGGTAGAGGGCGCTGTTGCTCTTTATCACTATTTTGAAATCTTCGTTGGTCTACATAGACTTTTGTGTTGAGTTTCTTGAGCCGCCATCAAACTGCGTCTCGCTGATGACGGCCAAATAGCCAGAAACCGGTTCGAGACTGTTTGATGGCGGCTCAAGAAACTCTGTCGTATTTTTCTCTGTTTGAATATAATTTATTATTTATTATTTATTATTTATTATATACTGAAGAAATAACAAGAATGACCTACCTCAATCACCTGTTTAATGTTCTGACAATATGCAGCATTGACCATGACGAAAACAGCGGATTTCACATTGGTTTTAGTGCCGTAGCAGAATGCGGAGGTACTCTTGTCTTTGATTATTCGCTCGCTCGCTCGCTCTATCGCTCGCTCGTCTAGTCTTTCCGTCGAATAACTTGAGAACGAAAGCAGATATAGAGCTGAAATTTTGTACACAGGTGTATACCTGGAAAATCTCGGCGGGGAAAGAAATATTGCACCTAACTTCTCCCCGTGTCAGCATAGTAGTAGGTTATAAGTGTGGCAGTTGAATATTACCTACTTTAACTTCAATGACAGGAACAAGCTGTCAGATCGTTTCTGAATGAATCATTATTTTTATTTTGTTAGGAAATACCGAGGAAAATACTAAATAAGTGGGTATGACTTTAATTAAAATTGTTTATTTCATTTTGAGATTTAAGAATTAATGATTTTATTAGGGATTTTAACTGGTTTTAATAATTTACATTTTAGCAATAATGGTGACTGATGATGGCTAACGAGATGGCTAAGTAGGTATATTAAAGTGGGCCAAGTTCGCGCGTTGAATACTGGATTATGAATTATGATAAACCCAGATAAACCACATTATCACAAAATTCCTGCCCACTGGCAACATTAACAGCTGGGAATACAATTTCTTGTCGTACGATGCTAATCCCCAAATAGGTAGTGTTGTGAATAATTAATATCAGATTCAGAATGCAGTGTCCAGTGTGTAATGGGTCAGAAGGAATAGGTATCCAAAAATCAAACTGAACACTTCTTATTTATGAAACAAGTGTTCATTGATTATCTAGACCTTACACTCTACACCCACCTGCAAAAATATTGCTGATTAATCTTACAATGTGCATGTTGTTCTTACTGGCATGATGCTCTTCATTCAGTCGCATGTACAGTTTTAGGGAAGTAGAAGCAGCGTGTCCTGTTATTTTTATAACTTACTGCTCGGAAATACCCTTCTTCGCAAGATTACTCACTGCAGCTGAACTCATTTTTGGGCCATATCGAACCAAGGGGGTGGGAGTTAGGGGTGAAAGACCGAAAAAACTATTAATTGCAGTAACTCGAGAACTAGTGGACGTATCTTTCTGAAACTTGGTACGTACGTTCGACCCTCAAGTCTGTTGAAGGTGAAGGGGTGCTAATTTCGAGGGATGAAATTTAAAGGATGAAAACCACAAAAAATATGATAACTCCGGAAGGGTTGCACGCAGCTGTCGGAAACTGAACGTACACACATATATCAGTGAAATCTTGCATTTTTTCGTAAAATCGAACAGATGGGGTGGAAATTAGGGGTTGCAATTCGAAATTCCGCTTAATAAGTATTGGTCGACATTGGCGTCATTCGATAGCTTTCCATTAATAATAATAATAAGTTTATTTGCCCAACAGAATTATACATTCCAATTATAGGACAAACTAAAAGACAAAAGATGAGAAAATAATACATAATTGAACAGAAATAGAAAAAGTGAATACAAGTACTCAATGACTGATTAGTTAACCGAGGCTTCGATATAACATTTTCTAATAGAGTGAAGACTGGAGAAGTTAATGTCACATTTCAGCGCTACTGAATTGAAACAACTACACATAAAATTGAGAGGTGATTTAATTAGCAGATTAGTGCGAGGAGTTGGAACATAAAATATAGGTTGATGACGTGACGGATAAGAAGGCACATAGAAAGGCAGTAATTCAAGTAACGGAGGAGAATCTATTTGCCCTCTCACCAGTTTGACGACAAAAATCAACGCAAATACTTCCCTTCTCAACTCAAGGGACTCGACATTAAACTCCTTGAGCAATAATGAGTGGTCACAATTTCTCGGAGGGTAATACCCTTTGCACTTAAATGATAGAAATTTTAAAAATTTTCTTTGTATGGTTTCAATACTATTAATGTGAACAGCGTAAATAGGAGACCAAACAATGCAACAGTACTCCAATCTGGATCTGACAAACGAGAAATACAACGTTTTAAATGCTGTCATATTAGAAAATTCGTTACAACTGCGGATGAGAAAACCTAGAGTCTATTAATGATTCAAAAAAGGTGTCATTCATATTTTGAGAAAGACCACCCTTATAGGCGCTACTACCCCTAACATGCAGAAACACAAAAGTGCGAAAACTCAAAAACTACTCAACGTATCAAGGCATAATTTGGTGTGTTAATTTTCAGTGACATTGTAGGTGGATGGACAAACTTTCACTAAAATCTATAAAGGGGGATGAAATTTAAGGGTTGAAACTTGGAATTTCTTCAAGTAAATGGTAGGATAAAACTACGGGGTTCGATAGATTTCCGTCAACTATTGAAAAAAAGTCAACCCCTAGGCTATTAACCACCCCTAACTCTTTGCAAGCGAATAAATATATTTTATTTATTTTTTCTGAAACCTTATTGATTTATTTATGAACAACTGAAGTCAGTAAATACGCAAGGAGTTATGTAACACCGGAAAAATAAACTCGCCCCTGTAAATCATAAAGGGGTGAAATCATGAGGGGTTGAAAATAAGGCTAGGAACCGCATTCGAATTATTCGAATATCTGAATATTCGAATATTCAAAATTCGAATTATTTGACAGTACAATTATTCGAATAGTCGAATATTCAAATATTCGAATATTCAAATATCCGAATATTCAAATATTCGAATACTTATTCAAATATTCGAATATTCCAATTTTCAAATAAACAGTTCAAACTTGCTTGAATCTTGAAATACAAATAGCAATAAGTCGGTTGTTGAGAAAGATAGGCGCTCTAGCAGATGGGACACCGTGAACGTGACAAATACAATACCGACGCTTCTCGAGTCTAATAAACCCGCCATGGGCCCATGGCCCTGCAATAATAATAAACGGTAAGTGCGAGGGTGCTTTGCAAAATGTATGTTTTTATTGCTACATTACATCTCATTTACAAATTTCGAGAAAGAAAATCAGTTTGCTGTGCCTTATCTGTGGGAATGGAAGCGGAAAACACGGCTTCAGCTAGCAAGTTCGTTGCAAGAACGGATTCTAGCAATCGAAGCAAGATTTGGAAGTATTTCAAAAAAAATGGAACGCGCATTCAGTGTGCGTTTTGCAACTATAATGGCCATAATAGTGGAAACACAAGTAATTTATGGAATCATTTGAGAAATAAACATTCTAGGTAAGTAATCAGTGGCTACTGTTATATAGTTACTTTATTTATTTAATAATTGACATCATCGCCACCAGTACTGCTGGGGAATTAACCAATTTCTAGGATTTTTTCACTTAACATCTTTTAATTTGGAAAATTTTCTAAAATGTGAGCAAGTGCAATTATATATTTACAACTTTTTGGCGATATTTCACGACTTTTGGGAGTTAAATAGGAAAATTAGGCATTTTGACTGATAAATTTAGAATTTTTGCTATTGAAAGGGTGGCAGGACTGCCATAGATGTTCTCTCAAAGCATGTTTGGGAAACTAAGGTATTTCTTTTGCAGACATTTGAAATTTTGGAATTTAATTGAACGAGAGAAAAATTAAAAAATAAATATCAACTTTTGATATAAGTATGTAATAATAATAATAATAATAATAATCTTTATTCCATTGATTTCTTTAGAAACATAGGATGCGTCATTATGTTACAAATGTGAGACAAAACAAATAAACAAAAGAAATAGATATTGAATTTGACTTATTCGGACAAACAAATTAAAACAAGTTGAAATACTGGGAGTGATTGTAAAGGGCATTGTCGGTTAAAACGGTTTTTAATTTTGTTTTAAAAATTTTAAAATTTCTAATTTCCTTCAAATAAGGTGGCAAGTGATTGAACGCCCTAGTACCCATGTATAGAGGGCTCTTCTCATACATAGAGGTATTATGTAACTCGATGCTGAAGTCCTTTGCGTACCTAGTAAGCATGCCCTGGTTAAAATGTATGTTCCTTTTCAAATAGTGTGAGTGCTTCTTGATAAAGAGGAGAAGTTTATAGTAATAAAGGGAATAGACAGTCATCACCCTATGTTTTTTAAAAATGGGAGCTGCGTGCTCCAGATAGCCCGCTTCCCCAAGAATACGTAGGAGCCGCTTTTGCAGGAGGAACAGCCTGTCAACACCTGGCGAGGATCCCCAAACAGTGATACCGTATGATAACACACTCATCACACACCCATTAATGTACAAAAGAAGAACTCTGTCACTAACTTGTTCTCTTAAATTTCTGACAACAAAACAGCTCGAGGCTAATTTACCTGCAACAAAGTTAATGTGATCGCTCCAACTCAATGACTCATCCAAAATTACTCCCAAGAACCTAGTGCTAGAGAAATTTTGTATCGATTTTCCTTTTGTTTTTATTAGAACGCTCCTGGGATATTCATCTGTTCTGTGATTATTGCGGAATATGATAGCTGCTGATTTTTTTGGGTTCAACAGAAGGCCGTTGGAAGAGCACCAGTTGCTTACTTCATTAGAAATGTTATTAGTTGCTGAACCCAATGCTTCAAATTCTCTGTTACTAATTATCAAGGACGTATCGTCGGCGAACTGACCAAGATGACTGAATGTATCTAAAGTAACGTTATTACATAAGTCATTGCAAAGTATCAAAAATAGTAAGGGCGACAATATTCCACCTTGAGGAACTCCATATTTCACTGGAAGTCTGTGTGACTCAAATTTACTGTTGTTAATGCCGGACTGTTCCCCTATAAACTCAACATATTGTTGCCTGTCCGTTACGTATGAAATGATCCAGTCTAAAGGGGGGCCACTGACGCCATGACAGCTAAGCTTACACTTCAAAACTTCCGTATTAATGACGTCGAACGCCTTCGTCAAGTCATAATAGATACCCACTGTGTGTAATCCTTTGTCAAGAGACTTTTGGATGAAATTGGAGGCCTCGAACAGTGCCGTCTCGGTCGACTTACCCTTTCGAAAACCATGCTGGGATTCAGCAAACAAATCATTTCTCGTGAAAAAATCTACTAGACGATCATACATAATTTTTTCAAATAGTTTAGAAAAAACGGATAAATTAGCAATAGGACGATAATTTTGCAGTAATTTTCTGTCGTCCTTTTTAAACATTGGTATTATTTTGGCTAGCTTCAGTTTACTGGGAAACTGCCCTGCCACAAAAGATAGATTGATTATGTGTTCAAGGGGAGCACAGATAAGCTGAGCAACCCTACTCAAAATAAAACATGGAATACCATCTGGACCTGAAGATTTCTTTTTTGACACACTTAATATGGCATTATGCACCTCATTGTAGGTGACAGGCCATAGGAAAAAGGATTTTCTACTGCTATATTGTTTTACTGATGTCAAATTCTTTCCCAAGTCGGCCGCTACCTCATTTACAGACTTGGTGAAATAATCGTTAAAAGCATTGCATAATATGGAGGGATTTTTTTCCACCCCGTGGTCAAGTTCTATTTCATGAATTAAATTTCCGGCGTTTATTGGTGAGGTACTTGATTTTATTATATTCCATGCAGCCTTATTCATGTTGTTGGAACTATATATCTTGTTGTCATTAAAGCTTAGTTTGGTTTGACGAATTAGACTTTTGTAATCTCTTTTCTTCGAGTTATATAAGTGCTGAGAATCGTTACTTTTTGTTATTAAATGCAACCAATACAGATTTTTTAGTTCGGTTGACATCGCCTTGATTTCAGGAGTAATCCAGCTCTTGTCCTTTTTACCAGTGACCGTGACTCCTTCTGGATAAGATAAAGAAAAATAATACTGTATTATACTGTGGAAGTGATTAAACTTTTCGTTAACGTCTTTGCCCGAATAAACTGTATTCCAATCCTCAAACTGAAGGTAGTTGTAAAATCGTTCATGATTTGATTCAGAAAAAAATTCTTCTCCTAAACTTCTGCTTTATATTGCACTCAAATGTAAAAGGAATCTCGAGTATAACAGCGAGATGATCAGAGCGATCCCACAACTCCAAACTGGAAACAAAATTTGAATTATGATTTGTAAATATATTATCTAAGACAGTTCCTGATATAGGGCGTGTAGTGAGGCTGTTGGTAGCTACTTATATCCGATATGGGTACATATTATAAGTACATCGGATATTATCATGATATTTTTGAACCCTGCACAAGATACCCTTTCTAAATGAAAAATTAGTATTTTAAAATGTGATTTGCTGTGAAAGCAAAACATGAAAATTTATAATAGCTTACCTATTGTCGAGTCTCGAGAAGACTACCCGTCTTCCGATCCTCACCTCACCACCGGAGTAATAGGAAAAACTCTCACACTCGGACGTTTTCAACAAACTTTATTCAGCAAGCAAAAATAACAACTCACTCGGCGCCAATTTTTCAACAACTTACTACATGCACGCTTTTGACTCGACTCGCTTCCGCAGCAGCGAGGCGCGCAATTTAAATTATGACATAAATGTATATATTGAGTTCTAACATCCTCCCACCTGAGTCTCAAACAGGAGACTCACAAAACTAAAGGAATCTTCTGGGTATTTTAATTTCTCTCCCACTTTTTGTCACAGTGCGAACGGGTACTCTGCTTTCATGCACTCCCGATACTGCCGCACTGCTTTTACTCACAGGACGAACGGGTACTCTGCTTTCAGACACTCCCGATACTGCCGCACTGCTTTTACTCACAGGACGGACGGATGCTCTGCTTTCAGACACTCCCGATACTCCCGCACTCTCTTCTTCGACATTCTCAAGACGACTTCCGTTGTGACGAAATCGTGAGCGTCGTGGATCTCTTCTTTAGCGTCCTGTACTCCAGGTGAATTGACGCATTCCAAGGGGTATATCCTCTGCATGGGCCCCAAAAGATGTCCTCTTTCGGTTTTGATCCGAACCAAGCGAATCTCTTGATCCTTGCCGGGAATTATCTCGATAACTCGACCTAACGGCCAACCTAGCCTCTTATCCTTGTCGTTACCTACAAGAACTACGTCTCCCCGTGATATTTGGTGAGGTGACTTCTTCCTCGCAACATTCTTTAACTGACCCAAATATTCACTACGAAAACGACGTTGTAGGTCTTCTCTCAACTTCTGCTTATATCGCGTTCTGCGGCACATTGACGTGGCATCTATAGAATCTACATCAGGCATTCCGAATTCCGCTTGGTCTTGTAGAAACATAGAAGGAGTCAACGATACCAGGTCAGATGAGTCGTTGGAAAGGTAAGTAAGAGGTCTGGCATTTATTACCGCTTCACAGTCACAAATTATGGTGAAAAGTTCTTCATAGTGGAGCGAAGCTCGACCTAGCACCTTCCTCAATAGCTGCTTCAGTAGTCCAACGAGTCTCTCCCAAAACCCTCCCCACCATGATGCAGTCGGTGGGTTGAATTTCCACGAAATACGTTGCACAGCACTATATTCCGAAATCTCCTCCCAGTTCAGTTTACCGAGAGCATTAGCTGTGCCGACAAAGTTAGTCCCGTTGTCACTGTAAATAATCTTAGGCCGACCACGCCTTGCCACAAAGCGACGAAGCACTTGCAGGAAATTGGGCGTGGACAGAGAAGTAGTAAGTTCGAAATGTACCGCCCGATACACCGCACACGTGAACAAGCATATCCATGCCTTTTCGCCGGTCTTCAAAAGCAGTGGACCGGCAAAGTCCACACCAGTCACTTCAAATACCACCGCGTCGCGCACTCGATCGACAGGTAAAGGTGGAGGGTTCACTTCTACGCGTTTTGCGTTATGTTTCTGGCAAACGACACATTTTGATATCACCGAACGAACCGCACGTCGTCCACCAATAATCCAACATCTCTCACGTAGTAAACTTAAAAGTCCTTGAGTGCCAGCATGACAAGCCTGGACATGAAAGTCGAAAATCAAACGTTGCACTACGCTGTGACTAGCGGGTAGAATCACCGGAAAACGAAAGTCCTTAACATCACTTCTATTCGAGATTTGAGATTTCAAACGTATCAAACCCGATTCGTCCAGAAATGGATTCAACCCACTAATATTTTTATCTTCTACTCCCGACCATACCTCACTTTGAATAATTTTAAGAACCTGTGTTTCGGCTTTGTCGAGTTCTTCTACCGTTAGCGTTCCGTTAAGTTTTTGATCGCGATTTCTAACATTATGGAGAAATCGGAACATCCATGCCGTCATGCGAATGACTTTATTGATCTTAGAGAAATAAGTCAAATGTAAATCATCCGAACTACAATTGATTAGCGAAACCACTGACCTTTTCTTCCGTTCACTGTTGACTTCATCTTCATTGCAATTCAGAGTTTCTTTCGGCCATCGATCTTCTGCTTGGTAAAGCCAACGTGGACCCTCCCACCATCTCGATTGTAATAATTGGTGCGCAGTAGAGCCCCGCGAAGGTAAATCGGCCGGGTTTAGGGTGCCAGGCACATGTCTCCAAGCTTCAACGGAGGTAAGTCGACGAATCTCTTCGATTCGGTTCCATACGAATACGGCCCATTCTTCGGAGCGCCGAATCCATGACAGTACCGTAGAGGAGTCACTCCAAAAGTAACATTTGCCGTTATCGATATTCAAAACCTCTTGAACGGAAGTAAATAGCCTGGCACCAATAGTAGCAGCTAGTAACTCTAGACGTGGGATAGACAGCTTCTTTAGGGGAGCCACTCTTGCCTTCGACGCCAAGAGATAAACAAAAGTCTTGTTGTCTTGTTCTACTCTCAAAAACACTACAGCAGAGTAAGCATCTCCACTGGCGTCGCAAAACGTGTGTAGACTACACCGTTGTGCCCCCTCATTCCCCCATCTAACCCATCGTGGAATCTCGACCGTAAGAAGAAGGGAAAGCTCCTTTAACCATGATCTAAATCTTCGCTCTAATTCTTCACCCACAGGAGCGTCCCAACTTAACTTATCCTTCCAAGTTTGTTGCAGCATTATTTTTGGACACAAGGTGACGGGACTGACGAATCCAATAGGGTCAAACACTGTTTGTGTCATTGATAGTATCAATCTTTTAGTCAAGACTTGATCTTGCAGCTCCTCTGCGTATTTAACGCATTCTTCATTTATGTGGAGTGTGTCTCTCCTAGTATTCCAAGAAAGCCCAAGTACAGAGATAGGTGGTACATCTACCCCCATATCCTGTGTAAACTCCCACCCTCTCAGATCGAAATTTCCTTCAGCCATGACAGTGCTCGACTCTTGTATAAATTTTTTAAGTGCACACTCATCCGACACACTCGTGACACAATTGTCAACATAAAAACTTTTTGCCAATTTGGATACAGTGTCGCTGGAATAAGGAACATCATAGTCACTGCAAGCTTTCAGCTTCTCGGTAAGATGGTAATCAATCGTAGCTCCAAGTAGGAATGGACTGCTACTTACGCCAAACACGACTCTTCGATGTCGGTATACTATTTCTTGTCCGTGCTCATCTATCCAAAGGAATCTTAAAAAATCTCGATCAGTCTCATGGACACTGATTTGTAAAAAGGCTTTACGGATATCGGAAATAACACCAATACGCTGCTCCCTAAATTTTAACAGAATGGAAGGTATCAACTCAATCAAATTAACTCCTTTCCCCAAACAATCATTCAATGAGGGTTTATTCTTCTCTCTGGCAGACGCATCGAAGACCGGTCTTATTTTAGTCGTGGAACTGCTTTCTTTGATGACTGGACGATGAGGCAAATAATGAACTTGTTCTGAGTTTTGAGACATATTAACTTGTTCAATAATTCCTTCTTGAAGCCATTCTTTGAAAATATGATTGTAGGATTCTAACAGTTGACCCTTCTCCAATTTAGTCATCGTATTGTTCAGTCTCTTTTTTGCAAGTGCGTAATTGTCAGACAATGGAGGATGACCTTCTACCCACGGTAACTTTACTTCATATCGATTATCAGAGTTAAAAGAAATCGTTTCTCGGAAAAATTCCTTAGCTGCCAAAACGGTCTCTTCTCGTGACATTTTCACCGAAGGCTCCGAAATTCCTAACACATCTAACTCCCACAGGTTGCTTATAAGCGCATCCTTTACGAAAAGTGAAATTGCAATCATGGAGGTGCTACTACGTGGGCTGTCTAGAGGAATTTTCCCCATTAAGGTCCATCCAAGGAACGTCTCTATGGCAACGAGACCGTCCTGTAAAACATATTTTTTCCCAGTGTATAATTTACCGGCAATATCAGCCCCAATTAACAGTTCAATAGGGCTCGAACCCTGAGTATCATCTACTCGAATCCCGAGTTCTCTCAATTCCTCCATCCAAGACCCATAAAAAATAGGAGAAACTGTATCACAAATTTGTGGCTGATCTAGCACTTCGAAAGTACAACTATAATCAGCATGCATGACCTTGACCTCATACACATTGTGTCTTATCTCTGACATAGTTCCACCAAACAGGGAATGGATAATCTTTTCTGCGCCCTTAGAATTACAACCGAGTTGTTCTACGGTGGACTTTAAAACATAGGACCTCTGAGATCCAGTATCAATTAAGGCACGTACCTTTCGTGAACCGGATTTGCCCTCCAAGGTTACTTTGAGAGTTTGCAAAAACACATGGGTATTTGTGTGATTAGTCATTGTTTGTTCAGAGCTTGTAGCTTCCTTATTTTGATCCCCTCGAGGGTTTACTTTACTTCCAGCTTCTTTCCCGTTGCTGGTGCTATGACATGGTAACTTGGGACACATTAAAGTCACGTGGGGTTGCTGACATACCACGCATCTCAAACGCCCTCTACATTTTCATGATTGGTGGCCCATCTTAAGACATCGAAAACATGCGCCCCGTTCGGATATTCTGTCTTGTTTCTGCTTAAAAGTTAATTTTTGCGCTTTAAAACAATTTGGACTATCATGCGCTCCATCGCAAAAAATACATTTAGCTTCAGAGTTAACCAGACCAATAGCTGTAGCAATGCTTGGTTCCGCATTCTTAGTTTTGACTCTAGGCATTGAATTTAATCCGAAGCCTTCCGCTGCTAATAAGATGCGCTGCTCGTTTTCAACTTCATTTTTCAAAAACAGCATCAAGTTGTCTAAACGGTCTTTGATTGAACCCTCACCCACAGTGTTCTTCTTAGTCGAAAATTCAGTTGACCTCTGCCAAACCCTGATTAAATCCTCCGGTAGACACGATTCTATAAGCGGGTATAACATAGCCGCACATTTGTCCTTAGCTATGCCCAAAGTCTCTAGAGCACGTAACTGAGTTTCGATCTTGTCATAAAGACTAGATAATTCAATTTCTTCTTTGGACATTGAATTACTCAAAATGAATTTTAATAATTCGCGAATGTACACCTCTATTTGCAAATCTTCTCTACCGAAGCGAGATTTCAAACTGTCAATGATTTTCTCGTAGTTTTCCCCAACGCAGGGAAAACTTTCAACTAATTGGCGGGCTCTACTATTCGGTACAGTGGTTTGGATTAAATACTCGATTTTATCCACTAAATCGATTTCAGGGTCATCATGTACCTTCTTAAATTGCCCCCAAAATGGCAACCACTCTTTAATATCGCCCCCAAACTTCTTGAATTGAATAATGGGTAATGTAAATTTACGTTTACCTTGTACGACACTGGTGCTTGTTTGGCTCCTACCTTCGTCTCCTTGTCCACTTCCTTCCAGATAAGTGTTACGGGAATTCGCTTGTTGCACTCTCAACAATGTAAACTTCTTAATGCACTTGTCACATTCTCGAATTTCAGAAGCCAATTCCTCCTCAGGAACGTTGTTGGCCAGCAACATTTCAAAAACTTCAGCGTCAACGATCTGTAGGGCATCTAGCTTCTGCTGCAGCGTTTCCCACGAAGCCTCGATTTGATTTATCCAATTCTCAGCACATTCCCCACGCTCGTTGTCACGTAACCCCTCAAAATCATCGGCAGCTGCAGTAAATGCTGCCCTCAAAACTTTTCTATGTTTCAACTTGGATTCCATTATACACTGTGACGGTTCTGGAATTATTTCTTTCGTGTTGGGAAAATGAGATTTTCCGAAATAATTCTCCGTCACTTTTCTTCACATTTCCTTCGACAAAATTACCTTCCCCACTGGAAGTGGAGGACTCCCGGTTGTGAAAAGACAATGCAGCAACCCCTAAAGACACTTTGTGTAGTGCTCCTAGTGATAAAAGACACTTCTGGACGATATCTTCGCCAGTGTTTCTTAGGTTCATGACCTCTCGGCATATTACAAATTCTCTCCGACAACTCGAACTGCTTTCGACGAATGGGGGAAAACATCTCCTTACAGGCTTCCACAGGGAATGCACACGCCTCAGGGAGGTCCCACGATGACAACAAGGGGGCCCAGACGGAATCCTCGCCTCAAAGGGGGCACCTACTGATAACGAACCGTCTGAGGTAATTATAGCCGAAACGAGACGTACCTGATGTCGTGAAAAATCAGTCACACCAGAGGAAGTCGAATTCAGGATGAATACCCCTCAAAAGGGGCGAAAGACCGCGAGAAGAATTAACGAATAACCGTGTGAGGTTAGAATCGCGAGATGTACACAATTCCCGAGTAGCAATAGGCTACTGGCCGAGCCGTGCACAAACGCTACGAGAGGGCGCCACGCGCAACCCGTCGCAGCGGCTGAAATGCCGGCTTCAAATATAAGACGCGGTTCACTTTATTGAAGACAGTGTTAAGTCACTCGCTCCGGCCTGCGGGCTTGGACTTGGACATGGACTTGGATCTCGGTAAGAGGTAGTGGAAGCACGATTAGCTCCACGAAGATGGCCCAGGACGCCAAATTTCCTGGTGTACGGCGGAAAGGCGGACTTCTAGCCCCTTTCCTGACCAGCGTCGCATAAATCCCCACTAGGTTGGACATAGCCACGATTGGCTCGAGTTGGACATGTCATCCACTCGACGCGGGAGTTTTGAATGTTTGGTGGTTTGTGCGTTTACAAATAAATACGTTGTGCATTTGTTTGATTGGTATTGGTTCGAGTTGGATATGTCGTCCACTCGACGCGGGAATTTTGAATCTGTTGTTTGATTGTGTGTTTATCACGAGGTTGTGTATTTGTTTTGTAAACGATACTTGTTTGTTAGTTTATCAATGCGTTGTGTATTTGTCCGCGTTCCGGAAATACTCGGTAGTTAGTGTTTTTATTAGTTGTAAGGTCATTTAGGATAATTAGATGTAGGTCCGTACTTTCGTTCTTTGTAAATTGCTTGTAACTAGCTCGGCTCTTTCTCTTTCGTTTATTAAACATCTTTTACTTAGTAAATTGTTCGTCTTATTGAGTAAATGGCGTCCGAACTCGTCAACCTCGACCCTTCTCCACTGTCAGCTATGCCGGATAGCAAATAACCCCCCCCCCTTATAATGCTGCACCGCCTACCACGTTGCTTCCCGGTGCGTTAAAGTAACTCATTTTCTCCTGGTCTTTTGGAGTTGGTATTAGTAAAGACCACGGTGGCGCCCTGTTTGTTTGGTTCGATTCGGGAAGTGACGTAATAATGGCGGAAAGGCATTATAACACCCACACTCGGTTCAAAACCACGTACGTTAAAATTCGGGATGATTTAACGCCGTTAAAGTATGGCCCCAAGAAAACGTGCTCGTGTGAGACACCGGTTAACCTCGAAAAACTCCAGGAAAAACAAGTCCTGTCACGGTCGCCAAATTATGTCGAGTCTCGAGAAGACTACCCGTCTTCCGATCCTCACCTCACCACCGGAGTAATAGGAAAAACTCTCACACTCGGACGTTTTCAACAAACTTTATTCAGCAAGCAAAAATAACAACTCACTCGGCGCCAATTTTACAACAACTTACTACATGCACGCTTTTGACTCGACTCGCTTCCGCAGCAGCGAGGCGCGCAATTTAAATTATGACATAAATGTATATATTGAGTTCTAACACCTATTGTTTCAGTAACTTGCAAAACGATAAAGAAGATGACTCCGGTTCAGCAAGTGAAACTACGTCAATTTCATCCGGTACTCATCAGCCCAAAATTGATAGTCATTTTTTATCGAGTAAAATAACAGAACAGAAACAAGAAGTCATTACACAATTAATAACAAAAATGATCTGTATTGACACTCTGCCGTTATCATTTGTGGAAAATAGAGGATTTCAGAGTCTGTTGTCGTATGTCGCGCCCACATACAAAATTCCAGTGGCAAAAACTATTTCTTCGCGTATTGATGCTCTTTATGATATAGAAAAACAAAAGCTTGCCAAAAAATTAAGTGATGTTGATGTAACCTATGTTGCTTTAACAACAGACTGTTGGAGCTCGAGAGCAACTGAATCGTATGTCACTGTGACTTGCCATTATATTTCAGAAACGGAATGGAATCATGTCTCGCACTGTATAACTACGGAAATTATAGAAGAAAAGCATACATCATTAAATTTGCAAACCAAATTGGAAAATATTATTAGCGAATGGGATATTGGTGATAAATGTGTAGGGATCGTGCATGATAACGCTGCGAATATAGTCGGAGCAACTAGAACGTTGCCATACGAATCTGTATCCTGTTTTGCTCACTCTTTACAGTTAGTTCTAAATAAAACATTGGATGAACCAAGCATTAAGCCTATCATAACTAAATGCAGCAGTGTGTGACGCGCTTCGCTCGGTGTAGACGGTTGCTCGGGCGCCAGATTTTTGGGCTGGTTTACTCCAGTTGCTCACGGGCTGCTTTTAGACAGTCGAGAAATAATCCAGGTGTTCGAACGAGGTGACGGCGTGGCAAACGGGGCGGCTGTTTGGCGGCGGAGGTAACGGAAGAGGGTAATTTCCCGTGTTAGTCGGGTAGGGACGGTGTTAGTTACTGGACGGCACAAATTCTACGCTGGGTTTCCTTGGAGGCGGCTTTCTATATCCTTCGGTGAAGCCGTGGCACTGGGTCGGGGGTGGCGATGCAAACCTGACGCCCCCGTGGAGGTGGCTTCGGAATCCGACACTCCACTTTGACGGTTAGGGGGTGGCAATGCTAGCCTGACGTCCCAGCGGAAGTAGGTGTGAACCCAACGTCCCGCACTACCTTTTACGGAAGTGGCAATGCGAGCCTGACATTCCAGTGGAAGTGGGGTGACTCCTACGTTCCACGCTTCGCGATACGGAAGTGGCGATGCAAGCCTGACGTTCCAGTGGAAGTGGGGATGACTCCTACGTTCCACGGTATGACGAACACGGAGAGAGAAAGACCGTTGCGGAATTAAACCTTTATTCCTTACACCGTACACAAATAAAACTAATAATCCTGAGGAACTACCTTCACACTTATCAATAACAATTGTTTACTAAACTACTATCGCGGTCAGAGGTCGGTTGAGTGTTCGGAGCTGGTCAGGCGGTGAACTGATGTCTTCGATGTCGGGATCCTGCTTATATCGGCGAGCCGGCAGTGGAAGGAGATGCGCGGCGCATCTCGAGCGCTCATGGTGGGGACGCAGCCGGCGTGGTGGGGCCGCGGAGCGATGACTCTGTGGCGACGTCATACTCCACGTGGACTTCAGCGACAAAACCTGAAAATTATTAAAGGCACGGGAACGGGAATGGGTGGCTAGGGATTAACTAAATAAATTGGTATCGGAGAATACAGTCCGGTGGGCGGTTCGGTGCGGCGTTAATAACAATTGCGGGGGCGGATTATCGAAAATCGTAACGGAGGAAAATCACTTCGTTACAAGTGTTGTGGGTCATTTTAAACATTCGAATTTAGCATCGACGGCCTTAATTACTAAACAAGTTCAACTTGGCTTGGAAAAACACAAACTTATCCAATCCGTGAAAACACGCTGGAATTCTACTTACTACATGCTCAAGAGGTTGATAGAACAACGCGAAGCAATAATTGCTGTTTTGTCCGACAGAACTGTGACAAAAAGGACTCAGGCAGGACAATTGATGTTGTCAGAAGAGGAATGGGCCATTTTAGAGAACTTGAAGACTGTACTGGAACCATTTGAATTAGTTACCACATTATTGTCATCAGAAAGTCAACCAACAATTTCAATGGTAATGCCAATTCTGAAAACTTTAATGGAGAACTTTATCTTAAAAGAAGATGACGTTGAACATGCAGAAACTCTGTCTATAAAACAGAAGTTAAACGATGAATTTAAGTCACGCTTTAAAAGCATATGTGACAATACTTCTGTTACGGGTTCAGGGGAAATTAATTTATTTGACATAAGCACATTCTTAGATCCTCGATTCAAGAATACGGAGAAATTTTTAGGATCGATAATAAAAACAAAAAGATATCTCAATAACCTTTTAGAAACCATATCATCTGATGAAATGGACGCCGCTCCTGAAAATCCAAAAAAAAAAACAGCGTTGGATATTTTATTTCCAAATGAAGCAACAGCTACATCAAATGAAGTCGACACCTATGCAGCAGAGTTCTCTATCTCAAAGAATATGTGCCCACTGCAGTGGTGGCGCAATAACAGAAACAAATATCCCAAGCTCGCAAAGATTGCACGACGTTATCTTTGTATTCCTGCAACATCTACCCCATCTGAGAGAGCATTTTCGAGAGCTGGTAACATCGTAACAGCGAAGCGATCCTGCGTCCATTCCGAAAACGTAAAAAAAATTTGCTTCCTTAGTAACAATTTGTAAAGATATGTATGTATTTAGGTTTTAGTCTTAGATAATCAATAAGTTGTTTTTTTCAAATTTTTGTAACGCTATTTTCTTTATGTATTATGTTATAGCAATAAAATGACTTACAATCATCAGCAAATGGTTATGTTGCATGCAAAACAAACATCTAAATACCCATTTGAACAGTCAAACATTCGAATATTCGAATTTTTAAACAGTCGAATGCGAATATAGGTACCTAGTCAAATATTCATAATATTCGAATTTTCAAAATATCCGAATATTCGAATATTCATCCCTTGATTCGTCCTATTCGAATATTCATAATATTCGAATATTCATAATATTCGAATATTCATAATATTCGAATATTCATAATATTCGAATATTCGTAGTATTCGAATAAATTCAAATATTCGAATCAAACGTTAACCGAATATTCGAATACAAAAAAGCAATTAATTCCGAGCCTTAGTTGAAAACATGAATTAGGGTGGTGAAATTGAAAACACAACTTCCTTTAGGGCATGAGGGGGTGGTGAAATAGGGGGTTGGAGTTTAGGGGTGAAACGTCCATAAAACCCTGCAATTTGACACAGAGAAGCAATATCTTCTGCGAAACTGCGACATATTCCACACTGCATCTTCGAGGGAAGAGTGAATTTTATTAGAAAATTATGGAAGGGGATGAAAGTTAGGGGTGGAAACTCGAATTTTCATTGAATAATGTATAGTTGAAAATAATACCATTCGATAGCTTTCTATGTCTTATGTCTTATGAGTCTTCAACCTAAAACCTACGCTACTAACAACCCCTAAGCCCTAACAAGCGGAGTAAATCCGTTTTATTTTTTTTTTTGCTTTCTTCTGATTTGTTAATAATTCAAAGTCATTTTCATTATTTTTAACCCATCCACAATTTTTCAACCCCTTTCATGATATGTGAACCCTCAAAGAGCAAAATTTACCCCGACCGCTTCTTCGTCGTGTGATTTTCGCTAGTTCTACTTAACTACAGTACATTTTCATCCCTTTTGATTTTTCATCCCCCTTAACAATTTTTCTCCCCCCCAAGCGTTAATTTTGTAAAATTCGCGCAGTTTTGCCTTTTTTCGGTAATTACCGAATTTTACTCCTATGGATTGTTCTTGCCTGTTTCAACCCCCAAAAGTCAAATTTGCATATTTGGCTTCGTGTTATTTTCTGTAATTCTGCTTAATTACGATTAATTATCATCCACTTCGACGTTTCAACCCCCTTTACAATTTTTCGACCCCTTAGGTGTTAATTTTGGCAAATTCGGATATTTTCGTTTTTCTTCTGTAATAAATTGAACCCATTTGGATGATGATTAAATTTTTCACTTTTTTCATCCCCCCTCGCAACGTTTCAACTCTTCAAATGCTAAATTTACATAATTGGGTCATTTTGGTGTTATTTTCCGTAATTTTACTTAGCCACGGTTAATTCTCACACCGTTTGACTTTTCATCCACCTTTACGATTTTTCAACCCCCTAAGTGCTAATTTTGCAAAATTCGCATAATTTCGTTTTTCGTCGGTCATAAAATTGAACGCATTTTAGATTCAGTTTACCTTTTACAATTTTTCAGTTTCCTTCGCAATAGGTAGGTATAAGGGCGTATTTCAACCCCCACAAAGGTTTAATGGCATAATTTGGTTATTTTCATGTTTTATTTCGTAATTCTACTTAATCACACTTAATTTTCATTCCTCTTAACTTTTCATCCCCTTTCACAATTTTTCAGCCCCGAGTGTTAATTTTTCAAAATTCGACAGATTTTGTTTTAATTCCGGTAATTCTTTTCATTTACTCATTCCTGTTCATTTTCTATTTTGAAATTTTGTAACAACAATTTTTTAACATTTCGCCTTTTTGACATATCTGTGCGTTTGCGGAGGCACTACTACTAGGTGCAGATTGATAAAATCTGCACCCGATTCCACTAGAAAACCAGCCGCCCCTACATACACATTAACTTGATAAACATCTACCGAGATATACATCGCATTGATATACATCTTCCGTTGGCTTTTAACTCTGTGCCTTAACCACCCTCTCACCTTCAACCCTCCATGTATCTTCAGAATTTTATGGACAATTTTCCATTATTAACGTTTTTGGCGTCAACCAGTATACAGGGTGTTATTTTTAAAACTTCCCACCTTGAATATCTTTAGATGTAATAAAGATATTGAATTGAAATAGACGCTGACCAATCTCGCATGGAGGGGGACACTTGCGCGAATTTAGAGGAAATTTTTTCCACTTCCGGTTTAACCGGAAATGACCTTAACTTTGTTTTTTCAAATGGAATGATACCTTTTTCTCAACGAATTCAGAATCTACGATTTTTTCTGAGTTATAAACATGTATCATACTTGACCGGAAGTGCAGTCACGGCCACCCTAGATTTTCAAAAACATCGAAGAAATCGGTGAAAAATTGAGTTTTTCGAAAAACGCAAAAACACGTCTACTTTAATTTTTTGATGCAAATTCATCTGCCCATTGACATTTTCTTTTTATTTACTTTTGAGATTTTGACAGATTGTGAGGTAAGAGAAAATTTGATAGAAATAAGAGAAATCAAAAAATGAAATTGCTCAGGTAAATTTGCATCAAAAAAACTAACTTGACGTGTTTTTGTGTTTTTCGAAAATCTCAATATTTCACCGATTTCTTCGATGTTTTTGAAAATCTAGGGTGGCCGTGACTGCACTTCCGGTCAAGTATGATACGTGTTTCTAACTCAGAAAAAATCGTAGATTCCGAATCCGTTGAGAAAAAGGTGTCATTCCATTTGAGAAAACAAAGTTAGGGTCATTTCCGGTTAAACCGGAAGTGGAAAAAATTCCCTGAATATGCGCGCAAGTGTCCCCCTCCGTGCGGGATTGTCCAGTTTTTATTTCAATTCAAAATCTTTATTACCTCCAAAGATATTCAAGGTGAGAAGTTTTAAAAATAACACCCTGTATGTATTTGGCGTTTGTGTCATAATCAAAAAGGGGCTTATGCCAATTTGAAACTCTATCGGTTGTCTTGTTCGGCGCTTATGCCAAATCAAAACGAAATCTGAAAATTTAGAAAATGGCACTTATGTCATCAAAATAATAGCTAACTAAGACAAAATTAACATTTTTTTTATTTTCTAATCATATTACTCTTAAATTAAGAACAATAATAACATAATTGCGTGATCCTCTTTGTTCTTGAACTGATTTCAAATAATTAGAATGACATAAGCACCAAAACTTTAATCAGGATTTGCAAACTTTATTATGACTTCTATTAAATATATTTATTAAAAAGTATTTACTTTTGGATATAAATACTAGATTTTGATTGTGGTAGCACCTTCAATTGGAGTGATTCGTTACGAAAAAGAAACTTTAAGGTATCATTGACTTTGTATTGGAGCTGGCGCTTATGCCAAACCATCGTAGGAGAAGTTTGTTTTGGCATAAGTGACAACTTTCAATCAATGTTTTACACCTCTGTACCATCCAAAGAAATAATAGTCAATTCTGAGCTCGAGGTTGTAGTGGCTACCATTGAACACCCAGCCCAGATGTCAATCTGCAATATATATATACCACCAAATAAAGAAATATCTCTTCAACAAATAAATGATATTTTGCTGCAAATTCCGTCAGCTAAACTGATTTTAGGCGACTTTAATGGATATAGTGAAATGTGGGGCTCGCCACACAAGAATTCAAAGGGAAAAGTAATTGAAAAACTGTTGGAAACATCAAATCTTGTACTATTAAACACCGACCAGAAAACGAGATTCGACGCTTTTTCTGGAAATTTCTCCACTGTGGACCTTTCACTATGTGAACCCTCTCTTTCGCTCTCTCTCGGATGGTCAGTGACTCCTTATTTATATAATAGTGATCACTTTCCGATACAAATATCTCATAAAGACCTAACCGACTCCAACTATAAGTGCCGACCTCGATGGAAAATTTCAAATGCAGATTGGGACAAGTATGCTACAACAGTTACAACCAAGATTCACTCCGCCCAACCATCCCTAACCCCGATATCACAGATAAGCTATCTGACCACAACGATTTCCGAGGCAGCGCACGAGTCTATGGGAAAAACCTCTGGGTCCTCACAGCGTCCTCCAGTTCCATGGTGGAATGGCGAATGCGAAGAAGCCATAAGACAGAGCAAGAAAGCCTTTAATCGACTCAAGAAGCAAAACTTTGCCGAAAATCTCATCGAATTCAAACGTCTGCGAGCCAGATCCCGGTACGTAATAAAAAGGTCCAAAAGGGAATCCTGGAGAAACTACATCTCTTCGATAACAATCCAGACTCCCTCTGCAGAGGTATGGAACAAAATTAAGAACATACGCGGCATCAAGAAACACAACCATATACCATCGTTAAAGACCGAGACGACCACTGCTACTGCTGACGCCGATATTGCTGACCTTCTTGCGTGCCACTTTCAAAAATCCTCTTCTGATGAAAACTATGAAGCCACCTTTTTGCTATACAAAAAAGAAACTGAGCTTCAACATTGGGATAATGACAACGGGCCTAATCCTCATCTCAATGATCCAGTAAGCTTTACAGAGCTAGAAGAAGCTCTCAAAACCTTTCGAAACTCCTCTCCCGGCCCTGATGACATTCCTTTTAAACTGCTGCAAATGCTCCCACTCAGTGGTAAGCTATATCTACTGAAGTCGTATAACAGCTTATTGGAATCCGGAACTTTCCCCTCAGCTTGGTCAACTGCTGTCGTTGTGCCAATATTGAAGCCGGGTAAGCCGAACACCGAGCCCAACTCGTATAGGCCTATATCTTTGACCTGCACAATGTGCAAACTGCTGGAGAAAATTATTAACAACAGACTTACCTGGTTTCTTGAAACCAGGAATCTTCTGCACCCTACACAAAACGGTTTTAGAAAATCCAGGTCTACAACCGACAATATTGTGATTCTGCAATCGGAGGTTCACCAAGCATTTGCTGACGGTCAGAAAGTCCTCGCCATATTCTTTGATCTAAAAAAGGCATTTGATATGGTTTGGAGATTTCCCATACTACGGAGGTTACACTCATGGGGCATCCGAGGTAACATACTAACCTTCATCAAAAACTTTCTTAGCAATAGGTCAATACGAATATTCGCCAACGGAAATCTCTCTTCTTCAAAAAATCTACAAAATGGAACTCCTCAAAACTGGCTTTTGTTTTGCAGCAGATAAAACCAAGTGCATAATCTTCTCCAGAAAAATTCCTACAGCTACCCCAAACTTAATGCTAAACAACATACCACTCCAATTTGATAAAACTGTCAAATACCTGGGCGTCATTTTTGATCAAAAATTGACCTGGCGTGATCACATACAACACATCGTCAAAGAGTGCACCAACGGAATCGGACTTCTAAAAGTATTGGCGCATCATAAATGGGGATCGGAAACTGAAATGCTCTTGAGAGTTTATAGAATGATTGTGCGCTCAAAGATAGACTACGCATCTATTGCCTATGGCTCAGCTAAACCTTATATCTTAAAGCCTCTAGACACTCTTCACAATTCAGCCTTAAGGACTGCACTTGGAGCTTTTCGCACAACACCTGTTCAAAGTCTATATTGCCTGGCCTCCGAACCACCACTTGACGTACGACGAAGTATCCTTACACTCAACTATTGCCTTCGAATTCTGGAAATCCCTCATCATCCTGTTCACCCACTCATTCTCTCCAATAGATCTGAACTTCCTTTCATTAAAAGAAAATCTTTTAGCTTACCAATCTACTTCCGCATACGTAAACTTACTAATGACGTCAACTTTTCATTTCCCTCTATACACCCGCAAACTCAATCAAACCATCCACCTTGGGTCCGCGGCCGAATACAATATCACCTTGAAATTTCACGTCATCAAAATGAAACTGCGCCCCTCGAAACAAGATTTGAAGCATTACTGAACAAAATCCCAAACTCCTTCATCGTCTACACCGATGCGTCCAAATCAATAGACGGCGTTGGCTCAGCGTTTGTAACCTCGCTAAGCTCCCAATGTAGAAGGCTAAACAATGCAAGCTCAATCTTGACTGCGGAACTGGATGCTATTCAAAATGCTCTTAGTACACCAGAAACAAGAAACTGCCCCCACTCAAGCATCGTAGTTTGCACTGATTCAATGCGGAGTATCCGAATGACGCAAGAGCTGTACCCATCAAATCCGTTACTTCGACTCATACATAATGACATTCAATCCCTCCAAAAAGCAGGCAAGACGGTCCACTTTGTCTGGGTACCCGCTCATCAAGGACTTCCTGGTAATGAGAAAGCCGACGAACTAGCGAAAAGCGTAATCACCAACAATCATCAAATCGCAACAAACTCCATGTTACTACAAGACGCTCAAACTCTTAGCAAGAGCACCATCCTGAAGAACTGGCAACAAAGATGGGAATCTACGAATAATAAACTCAAGATAGTTAAACCGTCAGTTGACAAGTGGGCGAAGAAAAACTCATTATCCAGGAAAGAAGATATCGTGTTGTCCCGGCTACGCCTAGGACACACTCGCCTAACCCACCTACATCATATCTTAGGTGAAAACCCCCCGTCCTGCGAATGCGGAGAAACAAGACTTACGGTAGAACATCTACTGCTAAACTGCCCCTTGTACGAAGACCAGAGAGCCGAAGCAAAAATTGAAACAGAACTGCAACACATACTACAAAACCAAGCGAAATCTGAAGCAAGGCTCATCACCTTTCTGAAGGCAACAAACTTATTCTCAAAAATTTAGTGCGCACTCTGATATCTATAACTGTTACGGAGGCTAATAACCCTGTGTGGTTGAGGCCTCCCATTATTTTAAATAAAAAAAAAAAAAAAAATCAATGTTTTAGTGGATAAATGTAACATTTCAGTATCATATTCTTTTAAAAATCAATACGATAGAAGACAGGGAACTATATTAAACAACTTTATTGTATTCTTGTACTTACTGTTGCAATTACTGACCAGAAAACTACCCCATGCTATTCTTATGGAAGGTGGCGCATATGCCAAATTTTATCCATACATGCGCAGAATGAGTGGCGCTTATGCACATTTAATGCCAAATAACTTCTAAAGTAATTTTTTGTCGCTTATGACAACGTATAGAACTGATAGGGCATAAGCGTACCTTTCCAACGGTATGAATATCTCCATTTCAGATTTTTTGGCGCTTATGTCGTTCTGGCGTGTACGCGTCAATATATGTAGGTGCGTTTAGGGTCAAATTGTTTTTACCTAAAAGATAACCTTCTCGTGATGAACAGATTGCGTCAAGGATTTTATACAGTTCAATTTTAAATCGATTAGCAGGCAATTAACTTACTAAAATTAGTCAAAACCATTAATAACCTGAAACTCAACATTTCACCAACAGTTTACGACTATCAATTAAAACGATAATTATTATTGTATTGCCACTCATAAATTGCATTAAATATTTAATTTTACGGCCACAGTTTATCAGCCAATGCCACTACCATAAGCGGCTTTTAACATTCGCCATAAATCTTCGAACCAGGTGAATCTTCCTTTCAGGGAAATGGGTTCATCCGACGCCATTCTGGTAAGGGACGCCTGTAAATCCCTCGGGTCCCACCCCATTCTCCAGAACCTCCACATGCGAGTTCCCAAGGGATCAATGTGAGTTTCTCAAAATCAAGCTTCTAACCGTTTGTAGATATGGATTGTTAGGTGCCAGCGGCTGTGGCAAAACCACCCTCCTCAAGTGCATCGCGGGGGTGCTAAGTCTGGACTCTGGAGAGATCCGGGTTTTAGGGAGACGTCCAGGGAGCAAGGGCAGTGGAGTTCCTGGATCAAGAATCGGCTTTATGCCTCAGCAAACCGCCCTAGTCGAAGCTTTCACTGTCAAAGACACGATTTATTATTTCGGGAGAATTTTTAACATGAACGAGGGGTTAATCGAGGAGAGATTCCGGGAATTATCCAGAGTCCTGGATCTTCCAGACGAACGTAAATTCATAAATGCGTGCAGTGGAGGACAACAGAGGAGGATTTCTTTAGCTTCCTGTATGGTTCACATGCCGGAGTTGCTGGTTCTGGATGAACCCACAGTAGGAATCGATCCTATTTTACGTGAAACGTAATGTCAAATTTTCTCGAAAATAAAGCGAAAATTTTATTCTGCAGGATTTGGACGTATCTGCTAGAAATAACAGCGAAAAATAGCATGGCTGTGATCGTAACGACGCATTATATAGATGAAGCACGTCATACCAACGTGGTAGGTTGTACTTAATAGTAGAAGATTAATTTTAAACGTTTTTTTTAAGATTGGTTTAATGCGAGGGGGGAGGTTGTTGGCGGAGGAGACCCCGTCGCGTCTTTTGGAAGATTTTCAAACTGATTCTTTGGAAGAGGTTTTTTTGGCGTTGAGTCAACGGCAGGAGGATGGGAATTTGGCTGAAATTGGGCAATCCTCAACCACAACCGATGACGTAAGTACGTACGGTTTGGTTTTTATTTGCTGATGTAAAGTATTATAAAATTGAGAGAGGAACATTAATGCTACAATTTTAAAGCAGCTGAAAAAACCTACAACATTGAAAATCTGTTTCATTTAAAACACTTCTCCAGGCCTTTGTCAAAAGTACCTAAAGTCCCGTCGCATATTAACGAAAGTGGGGGTTGTGTGTCTCAGGCTTTTTTTCTGTTGGTTTGTAAACGGGATTTCAGTTCTGTCAAAATTCCTGTCATGGACAATAATTGACAATAAAGACCCCTTTCAATCTCCATTGTTACTGTTTATTGACACTGACAGTGAGTGACGGGAGTTGTGACGGATGTGAAATCCCGTTTACAAACCAACAGAAAAAAAGCCTGAGACACTCAACCCCCGCTTTCGCTAATATGCGACGGGACTCTATGTAAATGTTCAGGAATTTTAATTGGGCGCTGCGATCGGGGGTGGTATACCGAACTAAGCAGATGGGTACTAACACCACTCGCACACTACAGATAAATTTAATTAAAAGTACACAAGTTGCCACTGTTTGCTAGTCTTGTGTAAATGTTTCTTAATTTCAAATCGAATTTAACGAATTATGTTTATTCATAAATTGTACACAAACTTTTAAGTACTTAACATTTCACAAAGAAATTAGCCTAATATTCTAGGAAGATAATGCCTATACAGTTTCAATTATTATTTTCTTTACTCAGTTCTACACTTTGTCAATCAAAAATATTATAAAAAGCCAACGGAAGATGTATATCAATGCGATGTATATCTCGGTAGATGTTTATCAAGTTAATGTGTATGTAGGGGCGGCTGGTTTTACTGGTGGAATCGGGTGCAGATTTTATCAATCTGCACCTAGTAGTAGTGCCTCCGCAAACGCACAGATGTGTCAAAAAGGCGAAATGTTAAAAAATTGTTGTTACAAAATTTAAAAATAGAAAATGAACAGGAATGAGTAAATGAAAAAAATTGCCGGAATTAAAACAAAATTTGGCGAATTTTGAAAAATTAACACTCGAGGCTGAAAAATTGTGAAAGGGGATGAAAAGTCAAGAGAAATGAAAATTAAGTGTGGTTAAGTAGAATTACGAAATAAAACACGAAAATAACTAAATTATGCAATTAACACTTTTGTGGGGGTTGAAATACGCTAGTTGTTAGTAGGTTGAAGACTCACTCATAAGACTTTTTTCAATGGTTATCCGAAATCTATCGAACCCTATAATTTTATTCCACCACTTACATGAAAAAATTTCCAGTTTCAACCCTTAAATTTCATCCCCCTATATTAATGAAAATTTGCTCATCCGCCTACAGTGGCGCTGTAAATTACCGCATCAACTCCAGCCCTGATACATTGAGCAGTTTTTGAGTTCTCCCATTTTTGTGTTTCGGCATGTTAAGGGGTTGTACCGCCTTTAAGGGTCGTTTTTCGGGAATGATGAATAAGACCTTTTTTGTACCATCAATAGAAAGCTATCGAATTGTATTATTTTCAACTATACGTTATTCATTGAAAATTCGAGTTTCCACCCCTAACTTTCATCCCCTTCGATAACTATCTCTTAAAATTCACTCTTCCCTTCTCGAAGATGCAGTGTGTAAGATGTCACAGTTTCGCAGAAGATATTGCTTCTCTGTGACAAATTGCAGGGTGTTATGGACGTTTCACCCCTAAACTCCAACCCCCTGTTTCACCACCCGCACATGCCCTAAAGGAAGTTGTGTTTTCAATTTCACCACCCCAACCCAATTCGTTGAAAAACTCCGGTGATTTGTAAATCCATGTATTCAACCCCTCATGATTTCACCCCTTTATGATTTACAGGGATGAGTTTATTTTTCCGGTGTTACATAACCCCTTGCGTATTTACTGACTTCAGTTGTTCATAAATAAATCAATAGGGTTTCAGAAAAAATAAATAAAATATATTTATCCGCTTGCAAAGAGTTAGGGGTGGTTAATAGCCTAGGGGTTGGTTTTAGGTTGAAAACTTATAAGACTTTTTTTCAATAGTTGACCGAAATCTATCGAACGCTGTAATTTTATGCTACCATTTACTTGAAAAATTTCAAGTTTCAACCCTTAAATTTCATCCCCCTTGTTCGATCTTAGGGAAAATTTGTCCATTCACCTACAGTGTCATTGAAAATTAGCAGACCAAATTCTGCCTTGATACGTTGAATAGTTTTTGAGTTCTCGTATTTTTGTGTTTCTGCAGGTTAGGGGTTGTAGCGCCTATAAGGGTGGTTTTTCTCAAAATATGAATTACACCTTTTTTGAATCATTAATGGAAAGCTATCGAATGACGCCAATTTCGACCAACACTTATTAAGCGGAATTTCGAGTTGCAACCCCTAATTTCCACCCCATCTGTTCGATTTTGCGAAAAACGCATCCCCCGCAAGATTTCACCGATATATGTGTGTACGTTAAGTTTCCGACAGCTGCGTGCAACTCTTGCGGAGTTATCATATTTTTTGTGGTTTTCATCCCCTAAATTTCATCCCCCGAAATTAGCACCTTCAGCTTCAACAGGCTTAAGGGTCGAACGTACATACCAAGTTTCAGAAAGATACGTCCGCTAGTTCTCGAGTTATTGCAATTAAAAGTTTCTCGGTTTTTCACCCCTAACTCCCACCCCCCTGGTCCGATATGGCCCAAAAGCAATCCCCGCCGAGATTTTCCGGGTATACACCCGTGTACAAAATTTCAGCTCGATATCTGCTTTCGTTCTCAAGTTATGCGATGGACAGAGTAGACGAACGGCCGAGCGAGCGGACGGTCGAGCGAGCGAATTCACTAAAACTATAGTCCCTCGCATTTTGCTCCGGCACTAAAATGTTACCAGCCAATGGTGGACAATGCAACCGTAAGCGCAATATTTAAAATAAGGGGTGAACATGTGATTATTTACAAAAGCCAACGGAAGATGTATATCAATGCGATGTATATCTCGGTAGACGTTTAACAAGTTAATGTGCATGTAGGGGCGGCTGGTCTTACTGGTGGAATCGGGTGCAGATTTTATCAATCTGCACCTAGTAGTAGCGCCTCCGCAAACGCACAGATGTGTCAAAAAGGCGAAATGTTAAAAAATTGTTGTTACAAAATTTAAAAATAGAAAATGAACAGGAATGAGTAAATGAAAAAAAAAAATTTGGCGAATTTTGAAAAATTAACACTCGGGGCTGAAAAATTGTGAAAGGGGATGAAAAGTCAAGAGGAATGAAAATTAAGTGTGATTAAGTAGAATTACGAAATAAAACATGAAAATAACCATTATGCAATTAAAACTTTTGTGGGGGTTGAAATACGCACTTATACCTAGCGAAGAAAACTGAAAAATTGTATAAGGTAAACTGAATCACAAATGCGTTAAATTTTATGACCGACGAAAAACGAAATTATGCGAATTTTGCAAAATTAGCACTTAGGGGGTTAAAAAATCGTAAAGGTGGATGAAAAGTCAAAAGGTATGAGGATTAAGCGTGGCTAGGTAAAATTACGGAAAATAACACCAAAATAACCCAATTATGTAAATTTAGCATTTGAAGAGTTGAAACATTGCGAGGGGGGATGAAAAAAGTGAAAAATTGAATCATCATCCAAATGGGTTCAATTTATTACCGAAGAAAAACGAAAATATCTTAATTTGGCAAAATTAACACCTAGGGGGTTGAAAAATTGTAAAGGGGGATGAAACGTCAAAGTGGATGAAAATTAATCGTAATTAAGCAGAATTACAGAAAATAACACTTAAGTAAGCCAATTATGCAAATTTAGCTTTTGGGGGTTGAAATGTGGCGAAGGGGGTTGGAAAAGTGAAAAAGATAAACATAATCCAAATGAGTTCAATTTATTACCGAAGGAAAACTAAATTACGTGAATTTTGCAAAATAAACACTTTGGGGGTTGAAAAATTGTAATCGGGGATGAAAAGTTAAAGGGGATGAGAATTAATCGTAATTAAATAGAATTACAGAAAATAACACGAAAATAAACCAATTATGCAAATTTGACTTCTGGGGGTTGAAACATTGCGAAGGGGTCGAACAAGTGAAAAAGGCAAGAACAATCCATATGAGTAAAATTCGGTAAAATTTATTACCGAAAAAAGGCAAAACTCCGCGAATTTTACAAAATTAACGCTCGGGGGGGTGAAAAATTGTTAAGGGAGATGAAAAATCAAAAGAGGTGAAAATGTACTATAGTTAAGTAGAACTAGCGAAAATCACACGAAGAAGAAGCGGTCTGGGTAAATTTTGCTCTTTGAGGGTTCACATATCATGAAAGGGGTTGAAGAATTGTGGATGGGTTAAAATTAATGAAAATGACTTTGAATTATTAACAAATCAGAAGAAAGCAAAAAAAAATTAAATGTGTTTACTCCGCTTGCTAGGGCTTAAGGGTTGTTAGTAGCGTAGGGGTTGGTTTTAGGTTGAAGACTCATAAGACTTTTTTTCAATGGTTGACCGAAATCTATCAAACCCCATAATTTTATTCCACCACTTACATGAAAAAATGTCTAGTTTCAACCCTTAAATTACATCCCCCTTGTTAGATATTAATGGAAATTTGCCCATCCGCCTACAGTGGTGCTGTAAACTACCACATCAAATTCAGCCCTGATACGTTGAGCAGTTTTTGAGTTCTCGCATTTTTGTGTTTCGGCATATTAAGGGGTTGTACCGCCTTTAAGGGTAGTTTTTCAAGAATGATGAATAAGACCTTTTTTGTACCATCAATAGAAAGCTATCGAATGGTATTAATTTCAACCCTACATTATTCAGTAAAAATTCGAGTTTCCACCCCTAACTTTCATCCCCTTCGATAAATTTCTCCTGAAATTCACCCTTCCCTTCTCGAAGATGCAGTGTGTAAGATGTCACAGTTTCGCAGAAGATATTGCTTCTCTGTGTCAAATTACAGGGCTTTATGGACGTTTCAACCCCTAAACTTCAACCCCCTATTTCACCACCCCCACACATGCCCTAAAGGAAGTTGCGTTTTCAATTTCACCACCCTAACCCAATTTGTTTCAAATTTAAGGTGATTTGTAGATTCATGTTTTCAACACCTCATGATTTCACCCCTTTATGATGTACAGGGGTGAGTTTATTTTTCGGGTGTGACATAACTCCTTGCGTATTTACTGACTTCAGTTGTTCATAAATAAATAACCCCGATGATGAAAGGACCCATACGCTCTTAATAACAATAATTTTTAGCTTCTGATGAAGGCGGAATCACGGCCGAAACGTTAAGCTTAAAAATTAAATAAAAACAATTTTAGTCCGATATCCTCATTAACTTTTAATTTAATAAATCAATAGTTTCAGAAAAAATAAATAAAATATAATTATCCGCTTGAAAAGAGTTAGGGGTGGTTAATGGCCTAGGGGTTGGTTTTAGATTGAAAACTCATAGGACCTTTTTTCAATAGTTGACCGAAATGTATCGAACCCCGTAATTTTAGGCTACCATTTCCTTAAAGAAATTTCAAGTTTCAACCCATAAATTTCATCCCCTTTGTTTGATATTATTGAAAATTTGTCCATCCACCTATAATGTCACTGAAAATTAACACACCAGTTTTCGCACTTTTGTGTTTCTGCATGTTAGGGGTTATAGCGCCTTTAAGGGTTTGAATCATTAACGGAAAGCTATCGAATTACGTTATTTTTGACCAATACTTATTAAGCGGAATTTTGAGTTACAACCCCTAATTTCCACCCCATCTGTCCAATTTTATTGAAAATGCATCAACCGTAAGAAATAGCTGAGTGCAACCCTTGCGGAGTTATCATATTTTTTGTGGTTTTCATCCCCTATATTTCATCCCCCGAAATTGGCACCCCCTCACTTTCAACAGACTTGAAGGTCGAACGTGCATACCAAGTTTCAGTAAGATACCTCCAGTAGTTCCCGAGTTATTGCAATTAATAAATTTTTTTGGTTTTTCACCACTAACTCCCACCCCCTTGGTCCGATATGGCCCAAAAGCAATCCCCGCCTTTCCTTTCGGGAGACAAAGCTGCATACCTACCTTATAAAAATGTTGAACTCAAAATTTCTAAACAGATTTCCGTTCTATACTGCGTCGCGTAGTGATTACCCATAAAATTTCATGCTGATGCAAAAATCCATGTTTGAGTTATAACCAAAAATATAAACGTCTCAGGTTATTTAGTTAAGTAGCCTTTTTGTCTTTCTATCATATCCATCAAATAATTTTGAGCTTCGGTACATTTACTGCACATTCTAGGAAGATAGTACCTACCTATACGGTTTCACTCATTTCTTTTCATCAGTTCGAAAGTTGTAGACAATAACGTATGTGGCACTTCATCAAAAGCCAACGGAAGATGTATATCAATGCGACGTATATACCTGTAGGCGTTTATCAAGTTAATGTGTATGTAGGGGCGGCTGGTCTTACTGGTGGAATCGGGTGCAGATTTTATCAATCTGCACCTAGTAGTAGTGCCTCCGCAGACGCACAGATGTGTCAAAAAAGCGAAATGTTAACTGTAGATAAGTAGAATTACAGAAAATAGCCCAATTATGCAAGTTTTGGGTTTTGGGGGGTCGAAATATTGCGAAGGGGGTCGAAAAAGTGAAAGTAAAAAAACATAAACTAAATGAGTAAAATTTATTACCCTCGGAAGGACAAAATTGCGCTAATTTTACAAAATTAACGCTCGCGGGGTTGAAAAATTGTAAAGGGGAATGAAAAGTCAAGGGGGGTGAAAATTAACTGTAGTTAAATAAAACTAGCGAAAATTACACAAAAAAGAAGCGGTCTGCCTAAATTTAGCTTTTTGAGGGTTTTGAGGGTGAAGTTAATTAAAATGACTTTGAATTATCTACAGAGGAAGCACATAAAAACCCGAGAAAAGATAAATAAAATGTAATTACTCCGCTTGCCAAGGGTAGGGGTTGTCAGTAGCCTCGGTGTTGGTATTAGATTGAAGACTCGTAAGACTTTTTTCAATGGTTGGCGGAAATCTATCAAACCCCATAATTTTATTTTACCATTTACCTGAAAAATTTCCCAGTTTCAACCCTTAAACTTTATCTCCCTTGTGAGATCATGATGAAAATTTGCCCAGCCGCCTACAGTGTCACTGTAAATTGACACACCAAATTCAGCCTGCATATGTTGAGTAGTTTTTGTTTTCTCGTATTTTTGTGTTTCTGCATGTTCGGGGTTGTAGCGCCTTTAAGGGAGGTTTTATTGCACCACTTTATGGTTACAGGAGTTTATTTCTAACTTGTGTGTCGGGTTCCAGACCTCAACGTGCAACATATTTGAGTGGTTTTCGTATTTTTGTGATTTTCAACCCCTAAATTTCATACCCCAAGATTGACACCCCTTCACCTTCAACAGACTTGATGGCAGAACTCGAAAACCAAGTTTCAGTAAGATACCTCCACTCGCTCTCGAGTTATACAATTAATAATTTTTCGCTCCCGGGAAAAAAATCTCGCTCACTCGCGCTTCTACTGCGAACGCTGCCTAAACGCTTGAAGATGGATTAAAGTCGTATAAGGAAAAAGTGTCGACAAGGAATAGACCTACAAAAAAGTCCGCGACAGCATATAAATATCTGTTACGGCTAGTCGACAATAAGCGACCGAAGCCATTTTGGTCAAAAATTAAAACACAAAAACGATCACGGTGGGCTACCCATCGTAGATAGCTATAGGCCGTCGCGGACTTTTTTGTAGATCTTTTCAATGCCGATAATTCCTCCTTTCAAACTTTTGATGTATCTTGAAGCATTGAGGCAGCGTTCGTGATCAAACGTCGAAGATTGCAATTTCTTTCGGTTTTTCATCCGTAACTTCGACTACTATGGTTCGATATGGCCCAAAAACAATCCCCGCCGAGATTTTCGGGGTATACACCTATGTACAAAATTTCAGCTCGATATCTGCTTTCGTTCTCAAGTTATGCCGCGGACAGAGTAGACGGACGAGCCGCCGGCCGGCCGAGCGAGCGATTTCACTAACACTACAGTACCTCCGCATTCTGCTACGTCACTAAAATGTTGAGGTCAAAATTTCTAAATAGATTTCTAGCCCTCATAAAACAATTTTAATGAAAGGTACATTTACTGCACATTTAAAAAAAACAGCAACCTAGACAGAAACAAAAAAACATTTTAACTTACCTAATATCGATCACTGTTCTTATTATAGCTAAGTACTGTGGTATATAATAGTTTTAGTGCCGTAGCAGAATGCGGAGGTACTGTAGTGTTAGTGAAATCGCTCGCTCGGCCGGCCGGACGGCGGCTCGTCCGTCTACTCTGTCCGTCGCATAACTTGAGAACGAAAGCAGATATCGAGCTGAAATTTTGTACACAAGCGTATACCCCGAAAATCTCGGCGGGGCCATATCGAACCGTAGCAGTCGAAGTTACGGATGAAAAACCGAAAGAAATTGCAATTTTCGATGTTTAATCGTGAACGCTGCCTCAACGCTTGAAGATAGATCAAAAGTTTGAAGGGAGAAATTGTCGGCATTGAAAAGATCTACAAAAAAGTCCGCGGCGGCCTATAGCTATCTACAATGGGTAGGCCACCGTGATTGTTTTTGTGTTTTAATTTTTGATGAAAATGGCTTCGGTCGCTTATTGTCGGCTATCCGTAACAGATATTTATATGCTGTCGCGGACTTTTTTGTAGGTCTATTCCTTGTCGACGTTTTTTCCTTATACGATTTGAATCCACCTTAGGCAGCGTTCGCACTAGAAGCGCGAGAGTGCGAGATTTTTTTCCCGGGAGCGAAAAATTATTAATTGTATAACTCGAGAGCGAGTGGAGGTATCTTACTGAAACTTGGTTTTCGAGTTCTACCATCAACTCTGTTGAAGGTGAGGGGGTGTCAATTTTGGGGGATGAAATTTGGGGGTTGAAAATCACAAAAATACGAAAACCACTCAAATATGTCGCACGTTGAGGTCTGGAACCCGACACACAAGTTAGAAATAAACCCCTGTAACCATAAAGTGGTGCAATAAAACCTCCCTTAAAGGCGCTACAACCCCGAACATGCAGAAACACAAAAATACGAGAAATCAAAAACTGCTCAACTTATGCAGGCTGAATTTGGTGTGTCAATTTACAGTGACACTGTAGGCGGCTGGGCAAATTTTTATCATGATTTCACAAGGGAGATAAAGTTTAAGGGTTGAAACTGGAAAATTTTTCAGGTAAATGGTAAGCGGAGTAATTACATTTTATTTATCTTTTCTCGAGTTTTTATGTGCTTCCTCTGTAGATAATTCAAAGCCATTTTAATTAACTTCACCCACAAAACCCTCTTTTTCGTGTAATTTTCGCTAGTTCTACTTAACTACAGTTAATTTTCACCCCTCTTGACTTTTCATTTCCCTTCATAATTTTTCAACCCGCGAGCGTTAATTTTGTAAAATTAGCGCAATTTTGTCCTTCCGGGGTAATAAATTTTACTCATTTAGTTTTGTTTATATTTTTTTACTTTTTCGACCCCCTTCGCAATATTTCGACCACCCAAAACCCTAAATTTGCATAATTGGGTTATTTTCCTGCTATTTTCTGTAATTCTACTTATCTGTAGTTAATTTTTATACCCTTTGACTTTTCATCCCCCTTTACGATTTTAGAATTCCCTATTTGTTAATTTTGCAAAATTCGCGTAATTTCGTTTTTCGTCGGTAATAAATTCAACTCATTTGGAATTTAGCTTACCTTTTTCAATTTTCAATTTTTCTTCGCAATAGGTAGGTATAAGTAGGTATTTCAACCCACACAAAAGCTTTTAAATGTATAGTTGGATTAATTGGATGATTTTCAACAAGAAATTTTTAATATTTCGCTTTTTTGACACATCTGTGCGTTTGCGGAGGCACTACTACTAGGTGCAGATTGATAAAATCTGCACCCGATTCCACCAGTAAGATCAGCCGCCCCTACATACACATTAACTTGATAAACATCTACCGAGATATACATCGCATTGATATACATCTTCCGTTGGCTTTTGTATGTAACAAATGAGTAAAGTGTAACTAATTTTTTTCACGAGAATTAATGTTTGCCACACTACGTCTAAAAAAATATGCTTATTAAGCATAGCAGCAATAAAAACCATTCACAATTCACATCTCAATTCTATCGTTATGAAATCTTTTGATTAGGAACCTGCAGAATCCACAAGCTTAGATTTCCCCAGTATAAGCGGCAAAAGACTTTACTCCTTGATCGACAAAAACTTGAAGCAGCTTTACCGAAACAAAGGGTAAGCCACCCTCCAAACTTAAATTTAATTAATTATTTCTTCTACAGTTCCCTAGCCTTTGTTTTCGTCTTCCCCGTAATAGTAATTGCATTCTTCCTGATTTGCGTGGGCGCAGACATGAAAAGAATAAACGTGGCAATCGTCAACCACGAGGGTGAAACCAGCAGCTCAAACTGCTTCCAGAAAATAAGTCACCAATTTCTGGATTATCTCAACGATCCGATGATAAATAAGATCCAATATTCCTCTTTAACGGAGGCTTTGAGGGACTTCGACGATGGATACTGCACCGCTGTTCTTTTCATCCCCCAAAATTTTTCAAGCAACTTTATGGAGAGGGTTGAGGATGGCAGGTACGCCAGCGCGGAAGCTCTGCATGGCATCGATGTCACCATCGACTTTTCTAGTAAAAGTTATTTTTAACCCGACACGACTTTAGTTGCACTTTCAGATCAGGTTATTGGAAATCAGTTGAAGATTCGACTTGGTGACCGATTTCTCGCTTTGCAAGAGGATCTTTTCAACAGCTGCGACATGAACGCAAAGCTGTACGAATTCCTGAAATTTGAGGAATTTTACGGGAAGGGCAAGGAACCTTTTACTGCTTTTTTCGTGCCTCCACTTGTGATAACGTAATCCTTAGAGTTTATTACGAAAGCGTGGAGCTACCATATTTGCTGACTTTTTTTATTTTGTAATTTACAGAAAAAGTGTAAGTTTACAGAAAAAAGCGTAAGTTTACAGAAAAAGTGTAAATTTACAGAACAAGTGTAAATCTACAGAAAAAGTGTAAGTCTACAGAAAAAGTGTAAATTTACAGAAAAAGTGTAAATTTACAGAAAAAAGTGTAATTTTACAGAAAAAGTGTAAATTTACAGAAAAAGTGCAAATTTACAGAAAAAATGTAAGTTTACAGAAAAAGTGTAAATCTACAGAAAAAGTGTAAATTTACAGAAAAAGTGTAAATTTACAGAAAAAGTGTAAGTTTACAGAAAAAGTGCAAGTTTACAGAAAAAGGTGTAAGTTTACAGAAAAAGTGTAAATTTACAGAAAAAGTGTAAACTTACAGAAAAAGTGTAAATTTACAGAAAAAGTGCAAGTTTACAGAAAAAGTGTAAGTTTACAGAAAAAGTGTAAGTTTACAGAAAAAGTGTTTTACAGAAAAAAGTGAAGTTTACAGAAAAAGTGTAAAACAGAAAATAGTGAAGTTTACAGAATAAGTGTAAATTTACAGAAAAAGTGTAAGTTTACAGAAAAAGTGCAAGTTTACAGAAAAAGTGTAAATTTACAGAAAAAGTGTAAATTTACAGAAAAAAGTGTAAGTTTACAGAAAAAGTGTAAATTACAGAAAAAGTGTTTTTCAGAAAAGAGTGTAAGTATACAGAACAAGTGTAAATTTACAGAAAAAGTGTAAATTTACAGAAAAAGTGTAAGTTTACAGAAAAAGTGTAAATTACAGAAGAAGTGTAAATTTACAGAAAAAAGTGTAAATTTACATTATGGAAACACTGGACAACTTCGGTGGAAAAATGCACTATCACTAGAAACACCCCACTACACCGAAACACTTGATTTTCACTGCTGACGCGTAGTGATGGTGTAAATTTACAGAAAAAGTGTAAAACAGAAAAAGTGTAAAACAGAAAAAGTGTAAAACAGAAAAAGTATAAAACAGAAAAAGTGTAAATTTACAGAAAAAGTGTAAATTTACAGAAAAAGTGTAAGTTTACAGAAAAAGTGTAAATTTGCAGAAAAAGTGTAAAACAGAAAAAGTGTAAATGTAGCACCCTAAGTGTAACTCATCTTTTCTTACTAAATCGCACCCAACCAAGCGCCTGGTGACATTTTGAACAAGATTTATTGAGTTTTTGATGGAAAAACTTGCTAAATATTTTTTTTTAAATTGATCAAAATTGCATGTAAGGAAGGTGTTATTTTGCCTGTGAAATAGTTAATTTTGCTACAAAACAGCTAAAAATGTATAGTAGACTTAGCCCTAGGAGCTAGCTAAAAATTTTGTAGCACCCTAAGTGTGACTCATCTTTTCTTACTAAATCGCACCCAACCAAGCGCCTGGTGACATTTTGAACAAGATTCATTGAGTTTTTGGTGGAAAAACTTGCTAAATAATTTTTTTCAAAATTGATCAAAATTGCATGTCAGGAAGGTGTTATTTTGCCTGTGAAATAGTTAATTTTGCGACAAAAGAGCTAAAAAAGTATAGTAGACTTAGCCCTAGGTGCTAGATAATTTAGAGAAAAAGTGGAAAACAGAAAAAGTGTAAATTTACAGAAAAAGTGAAAATTTACAGAAAAAGTGTAAATTTACAGAAAAAATGTCAATTTACAGAAAAAGTGTTAATTTACAGAAAAACGTGTAAGTTTACAGAAAAAGTGTAAATTTACAGAAAAAGTGTAAAACAGAAAAAGTGTAAATTTACAGAAAAAGTGTAAATTTACAGAAAAAGTGTAAATTTACAGAAAAAATGTAAATTTACAGAAAAAGTGTAAATTTACAGAAAAAGTGTAAAACAGAAAAAGTGTAAATTTACAGAAAAAGTGTAAATTTACAGAAAAAGTGTAAATTTACAGAAAAAATGTAAATTTACAGAAAAAGTGTTAATTTACAGAAAAAAGTGTAAGTTTACAGAAAAAGCGTAAATCGATACCTCCTAATAAAAACATTGTAAGTGACATTTTGTAGATTTTTAGGTTTTGTGACCATTATAGAAAAACAGGTGCGTTCTCTTCAGAAAACTATAGATTTCTATGAAATTATATTTCTAATTGCCAAAATTTTCAGAAAAACATTTAATTGTATCTACAAGCAGGTGGCATTTCGACAGTGAAAACATTGTAAGCGCTCTTATTACCTCCAGGTTGCCAGGTTTCTTAATTGTAAGGTGCCTTACAATTTGAAATTTAAAATTATTTGCTTCATTAAAACAGTAAAGTACTTTACCATGTTTTTGGTTGTAGTTAGAGTATCCTCACTTAGAACGTAACAGCACTTACAATTTTATTGGCCGGAGTTGCGCATATTATTTGGCAGTTGCTGTGTTTTTTCTCGGATAATTCTTTTCCAGTTGAGAGTTACAATGGCAGTGATTTGGACTTTCATTAATAAATAATTATTAATTTTAAAGTAGTGCATTTCCATTTTTTGGGAGAAATTTTCAGTGAAAAGTTAGTGTTCAGCTGTCGCAAAAAGAGGTGCAAATGAAACTTCTAGTTGTCTTTATTTGTATTTGTTACATATGCTTCAGAAAGGAAAGACAAAATTCGTGTTCTATTCCGATAATTGCATTGGTCAAAATAAGAATAGGGTACTGGTGACAATGTATACTCCTAATGTTGTTAGACAGCATAAAGTATCTATAGAACATCGTTTTCTTGAACCATGACATACACAAAACGAAAACAAAAAAAACAAGAAAGACACCGACTTTATACTATACACCAGATCAGTTTGTTATAATGGTGAAAATAGCCAAAGTTAATGGTAAGCCTTATTCCGTTACAGAATTGAATCAGGATGCAATTTATGATTTCAAAAAACTAAGCGGTAATTATAAAAATTTCAAGAAAAATACAATTGGGGAAGCAATTCAATGGAATAAGATACGTGAAATTTGCATCAACCCTGAAAATCCTCAAGTTATTGGATACCGATATGATTTAGAAAAACAGCAAAACTCCCTGGACATCAATCCAAAGAAAACCAGAGCGTCCATGACGTCATCAAACAATGACCTCACATTATCCAAGTGTTACAATAAGGCTTTGCCGTTAACAAAGAAAAAATATGAACATTTGCAATACTTGAAACATAAGATACCAGATATTTATCGTTATTTTTATAATTCACTCTCCTGCAATAATATTAATGAGAGGAGAGCAGTGGTGAAGAGTCTAACTAAAGATTACTCAGCTATTTAAAGTATGAGCAGTTTATGTTTTTGAAGTGAAATTAAATTTATAATGAAATAGTTTTTTATGCAATAAAGTTATACTCCTTTCTGCTATTTCTTAACTTACCTACTGTTTATTATGGGTAGGTAATTTTTTTGTATTCACCAATGCGATCTTTGAAACTGGTAAAAGATACAGATAGTCGGATAAATTACCTAAGTTGTGCTGTACTTACAAAAATTCTTGGTTCACTGGATTTTGAGATATGACTACCAACTTGACAGCAATGTCCAAATAAATCTGGCAATCACCTTAAAAAAGTTAGATGTAATAAAAATGCAATGCGGAATACTTTATTGAGAAAATTTTTAACGGCGGGGTGTTGTTTCAGCTGTATTGAAAAATTAACCACCCTGTATACTTACTCGTAAGGGACGTTACAATTTTATTGTCCGAAGGTTTGAAGAAGTTTCAAAATTGTATCATACACATTAACATGATTTTACCGGAATAAAATATTGTAAGCGTACTTACCATTTTTTTCCGCGCACAATCAAGGTTTAATTCAAATTGTAAGTGAGCTGAAAATATCTAATTTGAAGCTAAATCAGAGAAAAAAACATCAGTTTTGTTTATAATAGTGCTATACTTATAAGAAACATACCAAAAATTTCTAATTATAGAGTGTAACTGAGTTGGAGCTAATAACCGGTGTGCATAATTTTAAACGCTCAATTCCCTAAAGTTACTAATCGTCACTTACAATGTTTTTATTAGGAGGTATCGAAATTTAAAGAAAAAGTGTAAGTTTACAGAAAAAGTGTAAATTGATGTTTCCATTCTGAGAGCACCATTACCGAGTTGTACAGGGTAGTTCAAACACGGCACTCACGGCCAAACAATAAGATAAATAAATAAAATAAAAATCCAATGTAAATTAGAATAAATTACCTTCATTTCGTGGCAATTTGGAATTTGCATAAACACTTTTTCTGTAAATTTACACTTTTTCTGTAATTTACACTTTTTCTGTAATTTACACTTTTTCTGTAATTTACACTTTTTCTGTAATTTACACTTTTTCTGTAAATTACAAAATAAAAAAAGTTAGCAAATACCATGGCAGCTCTACGCTTTCGTAGTTTATAGAAAAAAGATTGGATTTATTTTTCAGGTTGATGTTCTACTTGATGATGATTATCATGTCTGAAGTTATAATAATGGAACGTAAGGATGGGCTTTGGGATAGATCTATAGTAGCTGGGGTTACCACTTTGGAATTGAGCTTGAGCCACGTTATAATTCAAGGCGTAACGGTGGCTCTTTATAGCGTCTATTCATTAGTCGTTGCGTTTGTTTTGTTTAGAATTGAATTTGTTGGAAGCCTGTGGGTGATGGCTTTACTCACGTTTTTTGAAGGATTGACTGGAATGAGTTATGGTACGCATTTCTTCCTTAGTCCAGGCAACGAATGCCCAAAATGGGGTTGTAGAAAACATGGAAGGGGGGAGAATTTTTCTCTTCGGGAATGTGTTGGGGGTAGTTAGGAGGTAAACATACTAAAAGTCCCCGCCTCTACCCTGTCCGCTTCAGGGGGGAGGGTGAATAGGTCCCTTTTTTTGTTCTTTCGCTTATAACTCGAAAATAGTGCGTCGTAGCGAAAAAATCCTTACATGAAAATGAAAGCCTATAAAATTTTCTACAACTCTGCTGTTATACATTATTAAGGAAAAACGCACCGTTTTCGAGATATCCGCTCTCAAAAGACGGCAATTGTCAAAACAAGCTTTTGCTTCTAATTCCTCAGTCTTTGGTTTTGTAGAAAAGTCGTCAGGAAGAAAGTTTTAGAGCGTTAAATTTCCTTCAAAAATATATATATATACAGGGTGGTTCCTTTTTCACTGCCCAGCACTGGCATAAAATACAATATGGCTACCATAAGAGAATAAAAAGTTGACTACCGTTGCTCAAAATCTAGAAGTCCTAAGAAATTTCTGACTGTGCCATTCAATTGACAGCTGTCAATAATATAAAAGCTCCAAGTGAAATTTAAATAGTGCAATATTTCTCTAATTTAACCGACTTCGTACCTCTTACCGTTTAGAAGATGCCAGTGCTGGGCAGTGAAAAAGGAACCACCCTGTATATATATATTCTTGAAGGAAATTTAACGCTCTAAAACTTTCTTCCTGACGACTTTTCTGCAAAACCAAAGACTGAGGAATTAGAAGCAAAAATTTGTTTTGACAATTGCCGTCTTTCGAGAGCGGATATCTCAAAAACGGTGCATTTTTCCTTAATAATGTGTAATAGCAGAGTTGTGGAAAATTTTATAGGCTTTCATTTTCATGTAAGGATTTTTTCGCTACGACGCACTATTTTCGAGTTATAAGCGAAAGAACAAAAAAAGGGACCTATTCACCCTCCCCCCCTGAAGCGGACAGGGTAGAGGCGGGGACTTTTAGTATGTTTACCTCCTAACTACCCCCAACACATTCCCGAAGAGAATTTTTTCAATAATTGGAGACTATTTCTCGTTTTAGGTTTTTTCGTATCGGCGATAAGTCACGACGTAGTCCTTGTAGGCCTCCTCAATACCAGTACCTCCATCATCATCATTATTTTGAGTGGTAAGATGGAGTTAATTTTAATTTAATTGTGAACTTTCTTTTTTTAGGCTTGATGTGGCCTGTGGAGGCTATGCCATATGGAGTTCAATATCTTTCGATGAGTTTGCCTTTCGCCCAACCCATTTTCTCCTTCCGTGATGTAATGAGTAAGGGATGGCATTTGTTGCACTTGGAGGTTCTTTTTGGATTAGGTGTACAGATTGCGTGGATTGTTATCTTCGCGGTTCTTTACAACGTTATACTCAAATTAAAGAGGTGAACCTCACCAACGATGTAATTTTGAAATAAATTTCTACTTTTGTTTAGGTAATTCTTTTACTCTCACGCAGCATAGTTATTGGTGTTTCACCACGTCAAATACTAATTACGCCTCCGTATAAATAATAAAGAATGATCTAAAACTCTTCCGATCTAGCAGCCCTTAACGTGAGATAAAGTCCCGTCGCATACCTATTAACGAAAGCGGGGGTGTGTGTCTCAGGCTTTTTTTCTGTTGGTTTGTAAACGGGATTTCACATCCGTCAAAACTCCCATCACTCGCTGTCAGTGTCAATAAACAGTATCAATGGAGGTTGAAAGGGGTCTTTGTTGTTAATTATTGTCCATGACAGGAATTTTGACCCACGCGTTTTGGAGGTTCCAGCCGCTTCTCTGCTGCCTTTTTTTTTAATGTATGTATGTATGTTTGTAAACGCTCTACAGCTTTTGGAGCCAATCGTATAACCGGAATAAGTGCCATTTTGACACATCAACTTTCAAAATTTTAATACAAACCCCCATTTTTGACAACACCATAAGAAAGGCCATAAAATTCTACTTCCAAAGATGTATTTATTCTTAGTGCGCTTTTCGCAATAACTTGAAAAATTCAAGATTTTTAGCACACTTTAAAAAAACGCTATAGCCCAAACCCCTTGACCGATTTGGCTGAAATTTGGTATGTAGACATTTCGTAACTGAACTTAGAGCAGAAAGGCTTTTAAAGCCAATGGTGGCACCCCAAGTGCCATTTTGGCACATCAACTTTGAAATTTCAAGCTAAAATTTGGTACATGAAGATTGGGTGACCAGTTGAAGAGCTGAAAGGGTTTTGAAAACAGTTGGTGAACGGGAAGTGCCACTTAGGCATATCAAATTTAAAATTTTAAATGCAAGACACGGAAATCAAAGACCCACGCGATGGGGAGGTTCCAGCTGCATTTTCTTTTTTGACAATAAATAATAAAATTTTTGAAAAACTCTCGAAACACTTGAAGACTGTGGATTGAAATTTACAGATGATATAGCATTGGATAATTCACCAAGTGGGGAGGTTCCAGCCGCTTCCGTAGCTGGCCATTTTTTATGTAACAAATGAGTAAAGTATAACTTTTCACTACGTCTAAAAAAATATGCTTAAGCATAGCAGCAATAAAAACCATTCACATTTCACATCTCAATTCTATCGTTATTAAATCTTTTCATTAGGAACCTGCAGAATCCACAAGCTTAGATTTCAGTATAAGCGGCAAAAGACTTTACTCTTTAATCGACAAAAACCTGAAGCAGCTTTACCGAAATAAAGGGTAAGCCACTCTTCAAACTTTAATTTCATTAATTATTTCTTCTACAGTTCCCTAGCCTTTGTTTTCGTCTTCCCCGTAATAGTAATTGCATTCTTCCTGATTTGCGTGGGCGCAGACATGAAAAGAATAAACGTGGCAATCGTCAACCACGAGGGTGAAACCAGCAGCTCAAACTGCTTCCAGAAAATAAGTCACCAATTTCTGGATTATCTCAACGATCCGATGATAAATAAGATCCAATATTCCTCTTTAACGGAGGCTTTGAGGGACTTCGACGATGGATACTGCACCGCTGTTCTTTTCATCCCCCAAAATTTTTCAAGCAACTTTATGGAGAGGGTTGAGGATGGCAGGTACGCCAGCGCGGAAGCTCTGCATGGCATCGATGTCACCATCGACTTTTCTAGTAAAAGTTATTTTTATCCCGACACGACTTTAGCTGCACTTTCAGATCAGGTTATTGGAAATCAGTTGAAGATTCGACTTGGTGACCGATTTCTCGCTTTGCAAGAGGATCTTTTCAACAGCTGCGACATGAACGCAAAGCTGTACGAATTCCTGAAATTTGAGGAATTTTACGGGAAGGGCAAGGAACCTTTTACTGCTTTTTTCGTGCCTCCACTTGTGATAACGTAATCCTTAGAGTTTATTACGAAAGCGTGGAGCTGCCATGATATTTGCTGACTTTTTTTATTTTGTAATTTACAGAAAAAGTGTAAAACAGAAAAAAGTGTAAGTTTACACAAAAAGTGTAAAACAGAACAAGTGTAAATCTACAGAAAAAGTGTAAGTCTACAGAAAAAGTGTAAATTTACAGAAAAAGTGTAAATCTACAGAAAAAGTGTAAATTTACAGAAAAAGTGTAAATTTACAGAAAAAGTGTAAGTTTACAGAAAAAGTGTAAATTTACAGAAAAAGTGTAAGTTTACAGAAAAAGTGCAAGTTTACAGAAAAAGTGTAAATTTACAGAAAAAGTAAATTTACAGAAAACGTGTAAATTTACAGAAAAAGTGTAAATTTACAGAAAAAGTGCAAGTTTACAGAAAAAGTGTAAGTTTACAGAAAAAGTGTAAGTTTACAGAAAGTGTTTTACAGAAAAAAGTGAAGTTTACAGAAAAAGTGTAAATTTACAGAAAATAGTGGTTTACAGAATAAGTGTAAATTTACAGAAAAAGTGTAAGTTTACAGAAAAAGTGCAAGTTTACAGAAAAAGTGTAAATTTACAGAAAAAGTGTAAATTTACAGAAAAAAGTGTAAGTTTACGGAAAAAGTGTAAATTACAGAAAAAGTGTTTTACAGAAAAAAGTGTAAGTATACAGAACAAGTGTAAATTTACAGAAAAAGTGTAAATTTACAGAAAAAGTGTAAGTTTACAGAAAAAGTGTAAATTACAGAAGAAGTGTAAATTCACAGAAAAAAGTGTAAATTTACATTATGGAAACACTGGACAACTTCGGTGGAAAAATGCACTATCACTGGAAACACCCCACTACACCGAAACACTTGATTTTCACTGCTGACGCGTAGTGATGGTGTAAATTTACAGAAAAAGTGTAAATTTACAGAGAAAGTGTAAATTTACAGAAAAAAGTGTAAATTTACAGAAAGAGTAAATTTACAGAAAAAAGTGTAAGTTTACAGAAAAAGTGTAAGTTTACAGAAAAAGTGTTTTACAGAAAAAAGTGTAAGTTTACAGAAAAAGTGTAAGTTTACAGATAAAGTGTAAATTTACAGAAAAAGTGTAAGTTTACAGAAAAAGTGTAAATTACAGAAAAAGTGTAAATTTACAGAAAAAAGTGTAAATTTACACTATGGAAACACTGGACAACTTCGGTGGAAAAATGCACTATCACTAGAAACACCTCACTATTCCGAAACACTTGATTTTCACTGCTGACGCGTAGTGATGGTGTAAATTTACAGAAAAAGTGTAAAACATAAAAAGTGTTAAACAGAAAAAGTGTAAAACAGAAAAAGTGTAAATTTACAGAGAAAGTGTAAATTTACAGAAAATAGTGAAGTTTACAGAATAAGTGTAAATTTACAGAAAAAGTGTAAATTTACAGAAAAAGTGTAAGTTTACAGAAAAAGTGCAAGTTTACAGAAAAAGTGCAAATTTACAGAAAAAGTGTAAATTTACAGAAAAAAGTGTAAGTTTACAGAAAAAGTGTAAATTACAGAAAAAGTGCTTTACAGAAAAAAGTGTAAGTATACAGAACAAGTGTAAATTTACAGAAAAAGTGTAAATTTACAGAAAAAGTGTAAGTTTACAGAAAAAGTGTAAATTACAGAAGAAGTGTAAATTTACAGAAAAAAGTGTAAATTTACATTATGGAAACACTGGACAACTTCGGTGGAACAAGATTTATTGAGTTTTTGATGGAAAAACTTGCTAAATAATTTTTTTCAAAATTGTTCAAAATTGCATGTAAGGAAGGTGTTATTTTGCCTGTGAAATAGTTAATTTTGCGACAAAAGAGCTAAAAAAGTATAGTAGACTTAGCCCTAGGAGCTAGATACAAATTTTGTAGCACCCTAAGTGTGACTCATCTTTTCTTACTAAATCGCACCCAACCAAGCGCCTGGTGACATTTTGAACAAGATTCATTGAGTTTTTGGTGGAAAAACTTGCTAAATAATTTTTTTCAAAATTGATCAAAATTGCATGTCAGGAAGGTGTTATTTTGCCTGTGAAATAGTTAATTTTGCGACAAAAGAGCTAAAAAAGTATAGTAGACTTAGCCCTAGGAACTAGATAAAAATTTTGTAGCACCTTAAGTGTGACTCATCTTTTCTTACTAAATCGCGCCCAACCAAGCGCCTGGTGACATTTTGAACAAGATTTATTGAGTTTTTGATGGAAAAACTTGCTAAATAATTTTTTTCAAAATTGTTCAAAATTGCATGTAAGGAAGGTGTTATTTTGCCTGTGAAATAGTTAATTTTGCGACAAAAGAGCTAAAAAAGTATAGTAGACTTAGCCCTAGGAGCTAGATAAAAATTTTGTAGCACCCTAAGTGTGACTCATCTTTTCTTACTAAATCGCACCCAACCAAGCGCCTGGTGACATTTTGAACAAGATTCATTGAGTTTTTGGTGGAAAAACTTGCTAAATATTTTTTTTTAAATTGATCAAAATTGCATGTAAGGAAGCTGTTATTTTGCCTGTGAAATAGTTAATTTTGCGACAAAAGAGCTAAAAAAGTATAGTAGACTTAGCCCTGGGAACTAGATAAAAATTTTGTAGCACCTTAAGTGTGACTCATCTTTTCTTACTAAATCGCACCCAACCAAGCGCCTGGTGACATTTTGAACAAGATTTATTGAGTTTTTGATGGAAAAACTTGCTAAATAATTTTTTTCAAAATTGATCAAAATTGCATGTAAGGAAGGTGTTATTTTGCCTGTGAAATAGTTAATTTTGCGACAAAAGAGCTAAAAAAGTATAGTAGACTTAGCCCTAGGAGCTAGGTAAAAATTTTGTAGCACCCTAAGTGTGACCCATCTTTTCTTACTAAATCGCATCCAACCAAGCGCCTGGTGACATTTTGAACAAGATTTATTGAGTTTTTGATGGAAAAACCTGCTAAATAATTTTTTTCAAAATTGATCAAAATTGCATGGAAGGAAGCTGTTATTTTGCCTGTGAAATAGTTAATTTTGCGACAAAAGAGCTAAAAAAGTATAGTAGACTTAGCCCTAGGAGCTAGATAAAAATTTTGTAGCACCCTAAGTGTGACTCATCTTTTCTTACTAAATCGCACCCAACCAAGCGCCTGGTGACATTTTGAACAAGATTCATTGAGTTTTTGGTGGAAAAACTTGCTAAATAATTTTTTTCAAAATTGATCAAAATTGCATGTAAGGAAGCTGTTATTTTGTCCGTGAAATAGTTAATTTTGCGACAAAAGAGCTAAAAAAGTATAGTAGACTTAGCCCTAGGAGCTAGATAAAAATTTTGTAGCACCCTAAGTGTGACTCATGTTTTCTTACTAAATCGCACCCAACCAAGCGCCTGGTGACATTTTGAACAAGATTTATTGAGTTTTTGATGGAAAAACTTGCTAAATAATTTTTTTCAAAATTGTTCAAAATTGCATGTAAGGAAGGTGTTATTTTGCCTGTGAAATAGTTAATTTTGCGACAAAAGAGCTAAAAAAGTATAGTAGACTTAGCCCTAGGAACTAGATAAAAATTTTGTAGCACCTTAAGTGTGACTCATCTTTTCTTACTAAATCGCGCCCAACCAAGCGCCTGGTGACATTTTGAACAAGATTTATTGAGTTTTTGATGGAAAAACTTGCTAAATAATTTTTTTCAAAATTGTTCAAAATTGCATGTAAGGAAGGTGTTATTTTGCCTGTGAAATAGTTAATTTTGCGACAAAAGAGCTAAAAAAGTATAGTAGACTTAGCCCTAGGAGCTAGATAAAAATTTTGTAGCACCCTAAGTGTGACTCATCTTTTCTTACTAAATCGCACCCAACCAAGCGCCTGGTGACATTTTGAACAAGATTCATTGAGTTTTTGGTGGAAAAACTTGCTAAATATTTTTTTTTAAATTGATCAAAATTGCATGTAAGGAAGCTGTTATTTTGCCTGTGAAATAGTTAATTTTGCGACAAAAGAGCTAAAAAAGTATAGTAGACTTAGCCCTGGGAACTAGATAAAAATTTTGTAGCACCTTAAGTGTGACTCATCTTTTCTTACTAAATCGCACCCAACCAAGCGCCTGGTGACATTTTGAACAAGATTTATTGAGTTTTTGATGGAAAAACTTGCTAAATAATTTTTTTCAAAATTGATCAAAATTGCATGTAAGGAAGGTGTTATTTTGCCTGTGAAATAGTTAATTTTGCGACAAAAGAGCTAAAAAAGTATAGTAGACTTAGCCCTAGGAGCTAGGTAAAAATTTTGTAGCACCCTAAGTGTGACCCATCTTTTCTTACTAAATCGCATCCAACCAAGCGCCTGGTGACATTTTGAACAAGATTTATTGAGTTTTTGATGGAAAAACCTGCTAAATAATTTTTTTCAAAATTGATCAAAATTGCATGGAAGGAAGCTGTTATTTTGCCTGTGAAATAGTTAATTTTGCGACAAAAGAGCTAAAAAAGTATAGTAGACTTAGCCCTAGGAGCTAGATAAAAATTTTGTAGCACCCTAAGTGTGACTCATCTTTTCTTACTAAATCGCACCCAACCAAGCGCCTGGTGACATTTTGAACAAGATTCATTGAGTTTTTGGTGGAAAAACTTGCTAAATAATTTTTTTCAAAATTGATCAAAATTGCATGTAAGGAAGCTGTTATTTTGTCCGTGAAATAGTTAATTTTGCGACAAAAGAGCTAAAAAAGTATAGTAGACTTAGCCCTAGGAGCTAGATAAAAATTTTGTAGCACCCTAAGTGTGACTCATGTTTTCTTACTAAATCGCACCCAACCAAGCGCCTGGTGACATTTTGAACAAGATTTATTGAGTTTTTGATGGAAAAACTTGCTAAATAATTTTTTTCAAAATTGATCAAAATTGCATGTAAGGAAGGTGTTATTTTGCCTGTGAAATAGTTAATTTTGCGACAAAAGAGCTAAAAAAGTATAGTAGACTTAGCCCTAGGAGCTAGGTAAAAATTTTGTAGCACCCTAAGTGTGACCCATCTTTTCTTACTAAATCGCATCCAACCAAGCGCCTGGTGACATTTTGAACAAGATTTATTGAGTTTTTGATGGAAAAACCTGCTAAATAATTTTTTTCAAAATTGATCAAAATTGCATGGAAGGAAGCTGTTATTTTGCCTGTGAAATAGTTAATTTTGCGACAAAAGAGCTAAAAAAGTATAGTAGACTTAGCCCTAGGAGCTAGATAAAAATTTTGTAGCACCCTAAGTGTGACTCATCTTTTCTTACTAAATCGCACCCAACCAAGCGCCTGGTGACATTTTGAACAAGATTCATTGAGTTTTTGGTGGAAAAACTTGCTAAATAATTTTTTTCAAAATTGATCAAACTTGCATGTCAGGAAGGTGTTATTTTGCCTGTGAAATAGTTAATTTTGCGACAAAAGAGCTAAAAAAGTATAGTAGACTTAGCCCTAGGAACTAGATAAAAATTTTGTAGCACCTTAAGTGTGACTCATCTTTTCTTACTAAATCGCACCCAACCAAGCACCTGGTGACATTTTGAACAAGATTTATTGAGTTTTTGATGGAAAAACTTGCTAAATATTTTTTTTTAAATTGATCAAAATTGCATGTAAGGAAGCTGTTATTTTGCCTGTGAAATAGTTAATTTTGCGACAAAAGAGCTAAAAAAGTATAGTAGACTTAGCCCTAGGAGCTAGATAATTTACAGAAAAAGTGTAAATTTACAGAAAAAAGTGTAAGTTTACAGAAAAAGTGTAAATTTAAAGAAAAAGTGTAAAACAGAAAAAGTGTAAATTTACAGAAAAAGTGTAAGTTTACAGAGAAAGTGTAAATTTACAGAAAAAGTGTAAATTTACAGAAAAAAGTGTGTTTACAGAAAAAGTGTAAATTTATGTTTCCATTCTGAGAGCACCATTACCGAGTTGTACAGGGTAGTTCAAACACGGTACTCACGGCCAAACAATAAGATAAATAAATAAAATAAAAATCCAATGTAAATTAGAATAAACGTACCTTCATTTCGTCACAATTTGGAATTTGCATAATTTAGCGATAAACAATGAGTAATATTTTTTTAATGGCACCAGCCATGTTTCTATTTTTTTGGATTCCCTGTGGGTCCTTCTTTATGGTGATAATTTAATTTTTTTTATAAATCGAACAGTAAATTTTTAAATTTTCATTAATTCAAATTTCGCGCGGAGATCCGGCAACAACGCACTTCATCATCGGGCTGTTATCAAGCTGTTAATTAATAAAATGACCAAAAGTAACAAATCTTGCATTCTGAAAATAATAATGAAAATTTAAATTCAAAAATTTATTGCTCAATTTATGTACTTTTTGCTTATTGCTAAATTATACAAGCATTTACCATGGATCTTTTATTCTATTCATCTTAAGATTTGGCCGTAAGAGCCGTGGATTAATGCGTTTGGACTACCCTGTACAACTCGGTAACGGTGCTCTCAGAACGAAAACATAAATTTACACTTTTTCTGTAAATTTACACTTTTTCTGTAATTTACACTTTTTCTGTAAATTTACACTTTTTTCTGTAAATTTACACTTTTTCTGTAAATTTACACTTTTTCTGTAATTTACACTTTTTCTGTAAATTGACACTTTTTCTGTAATTTGCACTTTTTCTGTAAATTGACACTTTTTCTGTAAATTCACACTTTTTCTGTAATTTACACTTTTTCTGTAATTTACACCTTTTCTGTAAATTGACACTTTTTCTGTAATTTACACTTTTTTTGTAAATTTACACTTTTTCTGTAAATTGACACTTTTTCTGTAATTTGCACTTTTTCTGTAAATTGACACTTTTTCTGTAATTTACACTTTTTCTGTAAATTTACACTTTTTTCTGTAAATTTACACTTTTTCTGTAAATTTACACTTTTTCTGTAATTTACACTTTTTCTGTAAATTGACACTTTTTCTGTAATTTGCACTTTTTCTGTAAATTGACACTTTTTCTGTAATTTACACTTTTTCTGTAAATTTACACTTTTTTCTGTAAATTTACACTTTTTCTGTAAATTACAAAATAAAGAAAGTTAGCAAATATCATGGCAGCTCTACGCTTTCGTAGTTTATAGAAAAAAGATTGGATTTATTTTTCAGGTTGATGTTCTACTTGATGATGATTATCATGTCTGAAGTTATAATAATGGAACGTAAGGATGGGCTTTGGGATAGATCTATAGTAGCTGGGGTTACCACTTTGGAATTGAGCTTGAGCCACGTTATAATTCAAGGCGTAACGGTGGCTCTTTATAGCGTCTATTCATTAGTCGTTGCGTTTGTTTTGTTTAGAATTGAATTTGTTGGAAGTCTGTGGGTGATGGCTTTACTCACGTTTTTTGAAGGATTGACTGGAATGAGTTATGGTACGTATTTCTTCCTTAGTCCAGGCAACGAATGCCCAAAATGGGGTTGTAGAAAACATGGAAGGGGGGAGAATTTTTCTCTTCGGGAATGTGTTGGGGGTAGTTAGGAGGTAAACATACTAAAAGTCCCCGCCTCTACCTTGTCCGCTTCAGGGGGGAGGGTGAATAGGTCCCTTTTTTTGTTCTTTCGCTTATAACTCGAAAATAGTGCGTCGTAGCGAAAAAATCCTTACATGAAAATGAAAGCCCATAAAATTTTCTACAACTCTGCTATTATACATTATTAAGGAAGAACGCACCGTTTTCGAGATATCCGCTCTCAAAAGACGGCAATTGTCAAAACAAGCTTTTGCTTCTAATTCCTCAGTCTTTGGTTTTGTAGAAAAGTCGTCAGGAAGAAAGTTTTAGAGCGTTAAATTTCCTTCAAAAATATATATATATACAGGGTGGTTCCTTTTTCACTGCCCAGCACTGGCATAAAATACAATATGGCTACCATAAGAGAATAAAAAGTTGACTACCGTTGCTCAAAATCTAGAAGTCCTAAGAAATTTCTGACTGTGCCATTCAATTGACAGCTGTCAATAATATAAAAGCTCCAAGTGAAATTTAAATAGTGCAATATTTCTCTAATTTAACCGACTTCGTACCTCTTACCGTTTAGAAGATGCCAGTGCTGGGCAGTGAAAAAGGAACCACCCTGTATATATATATTCTTGAAGGAAATTTAACGCTCTAAAACTTTCTTCCTGACGACTTTTCTGCAAAACCAAAGACTGAGGAATTAGAAGCAAAAATTTGTTTTGACAATTGCCGTCTTTCGAGAGCGGATATCTCAAAAACGGTGCATTTTTCCTTAATAATGTGTAATAGCAGAGTTGTGGAAAATTTTATAGGCTTTCATTTTCATGTAAGGATTTTTTCGCTACGACGCACTATTTTCGAGTTATAAGCGAAAGAACAAAAAAAGGGACCTATTCACCCTCCCCCCCTGAAGCGGACAGGGTAGAGGCGGGAACTTTTAGTATGTTTACCTCCTAACTACCCCCAACACATTCCCGAAGAGAATTTTTTCAATAATTGAGGACTATTTCTCGTTTTAGGTTTTTTCGTATCGGCGATAAGTCACGACGTAGTCCTTGTAGGCCTCCTCAATACCAGTACCTCCATCATTATTATTATTTTGAGTGGTAAGATGGAATTAATTTTAATTTAATTGTGAACTTTCTTTTTTTAGGCTTGATGTGGCCTGTGGAGGCTATGCCATATGGAGTTCAATATCTTTCGATGAGTTTGCCTTTCGCCCAACCCATTTTCTCCTTCCGTGATGTAATGAGTAAGGGATGGCATTTGTTGCACTTGGAGGTTCTTTTTGGATTAGGTGTACAGATTGCGTGGATTGTTATCTTCGCGGTTCTTTACAACGTTATACTCAAATTAAAGAGGTGAACCTCACCAACGATGTAATTTTGAAATAAATTTCTACTTTTGTTTAGGTAATTCTTTTACTCTCACCAGTCGCAGCATAGTTATTGGTGTTTCACCACGTCAAATACTAATTACGCCTCCGTATAAATAATAAAGAATGATCTAAAACTCTTCCGATCTAGCAGCCCTTAACGTGAGATAAAGTCCCGTCGCATACCTATTAACGAAAGCGGGGGTGTGTGTCTCAGGCTTTTTTTCTGTTGGTTTGTAAACGGGATTTCACATCCGTCAAAACTCCCATCACTCGCTGTCAGTGTCAAAAAACAGTATCAATGGAGGTTGAAAGGGGTCTTTGTTGTTAATTATTGTCCATGACAGGAATTTTGACCCACGCGTTTTGGAGGTTCCAGCCGCTTCTCTGCTGCCTTTTTTTTTAATGTATGTATGTATGTTTGTAAACGCTCTACAGCTTTTGGAGCCAATCGTATAACCGGAATAAGTGCCATTTTGACACATCAACTTTCAAAATTTTAATACAAACCCCCATTTTTGACAACACCATAAGAAAGGCCATAAAATTCTACTTCCAAAGATGTATTTATTCTTAGTGCGCTTTTCGCAATAACTTGAAAAATTCAAGATTTTTAGCACACTTTAAAAAAACGCTATAGCCCAAACCCCTTGACCGATTTGGCTGAAATTTGGTATGTAGACATTTCGTAACTGAACTTAGAGCAGAAAGGCTTTTAAAGCCAATGGTGGCACCCCAAGTGCCATTTTGGCACATCAACTTTGAAATTTCAAGCTAAAATTTGGTACATGAAGATTGGGTGACCAGTTGAAGAGCTGAAAGGGTTTTGAAAACAGTTGGTGAACGGGAAGTGCCACTTAGGCATATCAAATTTAAAATTTTAAATGCAAGACACGGAAATCAAAGACCCACGCGATGGGGAGGTTCCAGCTGCATTTTCTTTTTTGACAATAAATAATAAAATTTTTGAAAAACTCTCGAAACACTTGAAGACTGTGGATTGAAATTTACAGATGATATAGCATTGGATAATTCACCAAGTGGGGAGGTTCCAGCCGCTTCCGTAGCTGGCCATTTTTTATGTAACAAATGAGTAAAGTATAACTTTTCACTACGTCTAAAAAAATATGCTTAAGCATAGCAGCAATAAAAACCATTCACATTTCACATCTCAATTCTATCGTTATTAAATCTTTTCATTAGGAACCTGCAGAATCCACAAGCTTAGATTTCAGTATAAGCGGCAAAAGACTTTACTCTTTAATCGACAAAAACCTGAAGCAGCTTTACCGAAATAAAGGGTAAGCCACTCTTCAAACTTTAATTTCATTAATTATTTCTTCTACAGTTCCCTAGCCTTTGTTTTCGTCTTCCCCGTAATAGTAATTGCATTCTTCCTGATTTGCGTGGGCGCAGACATGAAAAGAATAAACGTGGCAATCGTCAACCACGAGGGTGAAACCAGCAGCTCAAACTGCTTCCAGAAAATAAGTCACCAATTTCTGGATTATCTCAACGATCCGATGATAAATAAGATCCAATATTCCTCTTTAACGGAGGCTTTGAGGGACTTCGACGATGGATACTGCACCGCTGTTCT